>CM031619.1:25335508-25338008 GCA_018398815.1 Conus ventricosus
ACTGTCTGATCTATCTTGTCTGCCTTCATTCAGTTTTTTGGTATCTCTGTTGACTGTCTCCTTCATTAGTTTCGTCGCGCGTGTGTGTGTGTGTGTGTGTGTGTGTGTGTGTGTGTGTGTGGTGTGTGTGTGTGTGTGTGTGTCAGAATGTCAGACACACACACACACACACACACACACACACACACACACACACCACACACACACACACACACACACACACACTCACTCACTCACTCACTCACTCACACCACCCACACACACTCACTCACTCACACACACACACACACACACACACACACACACACACACACACACACACACACACACACACACAAACACACACACACACACACACACACACACACACACACACACACACACACACCACACACACACACACACACACACACATAAGCACGCCGACAGACATACGAGCGCGTCAACATCAGCAAACACGCGCACAGAGATATGTGAATATCGTTAATCAGTTCGAGGGAAAAGATGTGTCTTTAGGGAGGTTTTAAAAGTCTCTAAAGAGTCCGTGTTATGCAGAGAAGAAGGGAGACTATTCCACAGAGCAGGTGTCTGGTAAGAGAAAGATCGTTCCCCTGAAGTTTTCAGGCGAGCAGAGGGAAGCCGAAGCAGACGAGAGTCGGTGGATGAGCGTAAGTTGCGAGACGGAACATAGAGATGGAGGAGGTCAGAGAGGTAGGAGGAAGCCAGATTATTCAGTGATTTGAAAACCAGGAGGAGCACTTTAAAGTCAATGCGAGACAAAATCACAGATTAGAGTCTTCAAGGCATTTTGAGTGAGAAAGCGACGAACTGAGCTGATTCTACGAAGTTCAAGGAAGCAGGACTTGCACACACTAGAGATTTGTTGTTTGAAAGAGAGAGTTTAGTCGAGTGTAACGCCGAGGTTACGAACAGACACTGATAGATTTATCTCGTTTCCATCAACATTTATAGAACTAGGGAGAGAATGAGTTCTGATAGTGTGTTTCGAAGCAATGAGGATTATTTCAGTTTTGTCTGCGTTAAGTTGTAGTTTGTTATTGTGCATCCATGATTTAACATCGGAAATGCATGCTTGAGAAGAGGAGATTATTTCATGAAGCTGACTGATATGGGCAGAGATATACAGCAGGTTGTCATCTGAAAAGCTATGGTGAAGGAGAGTGTTGGCTGATGATGACCAAGAGAGGCTGGGTGTATAGCACAAACAAAACCGGTCCCAGGACAAATTCCTGAGAGACACCAAACTGAAGTGCTCTTGCTGGAGACTTAACACCATTCATTGAAACAGTTTGCGTGCGATCTGAGAAATATGAAGAGAACCAGGAAAGGACAGAACCAGAAAGACCAAAAGAAGTGTTGAGTCTTGAGAGGAGATTGGAGTGGTCTATTGTATCAAAGGCAGCAGACAAATCTAGGAGAGAGAGAAGAGAAACTTTGTTTCCATCAACAGCTGTGACGAGATCGTTTGCTATCTTGAGAAGCGCTGTCTCGGTGCTATGACCAGACTGGTAGGCTGACTGGTTTGAGTACAAGAGATTGTTTACAGAGAGATGTTCAGACAATTGGGCGAGACCACCTTTTTGAATCAGTTTGGGGAAAAAAATGGGAGATTAAAGACAGGTCTGTAGTTCTTGAGATTTTCAGGATCTAAGTTTTGCTTCTTCAGGAGAGGTCTGACAACTGCAGATTTGAACAGAGTGGGAAAACAACCTGATTGCAAAGAGTCATTGATAATGGATGTAAAGTATGGGAGGAGATCGTCAAGACAGCAGGTAAGAAGGGATGAGGGGAGAGGGTCAAGTTCACATGTTTTGACAGTGACTTGCTTCAAGATTTTCTGGACCTCTTCTACGGACACAGAGTGGAATCCAGACCACTGAGTGCCGGAGAAGGAAGGATCAGGAACAGCAGGGGAGGAGCAGCATGAGAGTCCAGATTATGGCGAATAGTGGCTAGTTTACTGTAGAAGAAATCAGAGAGACGCTGGGGGAGTTCTGTCGCAGGGATTGAGGAGGGCAGAGGTGTGGACTTTGATTTGCCAAGTAGAGTATTGGTTACAGTAAACAGTTGGCAGGATGTTGGCAGGAGCCGGAATAGCTCAGTTGGTAGAGCGCCTGACTCGTAATCTTGGTGATCCTGGGGTTGCGGGTTCGAACCTCCGCCGGGGCGTTTCGGTACAGGGGGATTTTTCCCTCGGAGTTAACATTGGTTCTGACGGATTTGCCAAACAGTCCTTCGAATGAGACTATAAAACCGAGGTTCCGTGTGTGAACGCATGCATAACATCTTGCACACACGTAAAATCCCATCACCAACTTTCGGAAGAGTAGGCCAGTTTGGCCGTTGGTATGGATGACACGTTACACATAGCATGCACCCTGCGTGAGAAATGGAAAGAATGAAGGAAGTAAGGAAAATGAGTGATCGATATTGAAAGATACTGACTGGATGACACGGGAAACGACTGAATGAAGCGCCA
>CM031619.1:25345508-25368403 GCA_018398815.1 Conus ventricosus
CCCCTAGGAAGACGACGCCGCCAGTGTACAGCGCCACACATATTGTTTTCATGTCAGCGCTGAGCACGCGCTGCACACGTGACCTTGGCTGACTGTCTCCTCAAAAAAAAAAAAAATGGAAAAAAAAAAACCCTTAGCTCTCTCAGACCACCATTTAGGCTCTAGTTTGTGAAGAAGTGGCAAGTAGAATGGGAAAAAAAAAACCCATCTCTATGCAGGATTCGAACCTAAACTCTGCCGTCACGGTCTCGCTGTATGTAAACAACGCCAGACGTATTGACTTTCATAGGATGAATACATGAATACAGAAATACATTCATGAATAAGTAAATGAATAGATATTGCGGATGAACATTCGGGAGAGCGCCAACCTTGGTAAAAGTCAGACGGATCCATAATCCGTCGTAAAATCCGGATCCGCACTCCACCCACCCACTCCCATTCTCCACCACCCCTCTCCCTCCTCCCTCCTCCCACCAACTACAACAGCAGCATTTGAAAGGTTTCTTCGTGGACAACCTAATACCTTTACACCCAGTTTCTTTTGAAATTAGTTCAGTAGCTGTTACGTCATCTAGCTGACGGACAGACAGACAGACAAAGTTTTCTAGCTAACAAACAGACAGACAGACGGACGGACGGACGGACGGACAAACCAACAGATGCGGGTGGAGTTGTTTAATTAAACTTCCGTGACAGAAGCAATGACGGAAGAATAGAAAAAAAGTATCAATGAGGTAAGTAGTAGGGGGGGGGGGGGGGGGGGGTTAGAGGGGGAAGGAAGGGGAGGAGGAGAAGAGGGGGGGGGGGGCTGAGAGGAGGAGGAGGAGGAGGAGGAGGAGGAGGAGTGGGAGGTGGTGGATATCTCACGGACAAGGCTTTTGCGCAAAGGTTTGACCCTGGCAGTCAGCCAACACGCGACCGGGTCAGATCCAGTGAAAGACGCCCACACAAAATCGGATATAGAAGGCCGACCCCCTTCCCCTCCCCCTCGTACACACACACACACACACACACACACACACACACACACACACTTCCGTCCCATTTTTCTCCTCCCACTTTCCCCTCCCCTCTCCTCTCCCTTCACTCGTCTTTCTTGGTACAACTGCGCTCGGCTGGGGGGGGGGGGGGGGGGGGGGAAGCTGATCTTAACTGTTAAAGCAAGATTAGGCGTTGTTGCATGTATTCGCGGATATTCTAAACGTGTTTCTTCACCCCGTCTCTTTGGCACCAGTGTGCACGTTCAAGCTGGAAACGGTGTGCGTTACACAATGCTCAAAGCATGCAAACAGCTCGCATGACCAAACTGGAGCTTCCGCCATTGTACAACTCGCGGGTCGAGCTGAAAAGTTTTTAGGGGTCAAGAGGCCTTGAGAAGGGTGCCGATGGTTATCTGGTCTATTTCATTACGCATCTGGGAGGGCGAAGTACACAGCGAGAGGCCTGGACAAGGATGTTGTTGTTGTTATTTTATTAAAGGGGAATTCATGTGCGTAGTGTGGGTTTGAATGAAGACGAACGCGCCGCCATGGCAGCGTGATGAATGACGTACAGAATACAACACACCTTAAAATGTAGCCAGTGTGGTTTTCAGTTTACACGTTCTTAATTAAACGTGTGCAGTTTGTGCTAGAGTCTTAAGGAACACTTTCATTTGCAGCTTTCTTCTGTCATGTTTTTGCTTTGTAAATCGAGTGGACAGGAGTGACAGTATTTTATGGTGTGGTGTGTGTGTGTGTGTGTGTGTGTAGTAGTAGTAGTAGTAGTAGTAGTACTTTCATTTTTACGTCTTTTCACAAAATTGTGTGATATTAGACGAGAGGAGAGAGAGAGAGATGAGAGAGAAGGGAGAGAGAGAGAGAGAGAGGAGAGAGAGAGAGAAAGGGTATGTGTGTGATGCATAGATGTGTGGAAGTGCACGCAACACATGGAATATTTACTACTTATAACATTATAGCAAATATCTAACAGGACTACATATTAAACAAAGGTAACTTGTGTGTGTGTGTGTGTGTGTGTGTGTGTGTGTGTGTGTGTGTGTGTGTGTGTGTGTTGTTTTGTTCACATGTACATCGTCACATACCACTCACATTTTGCTGGGGATACAACAAAGTATACATACGCTGAATGTAGACACTGTCACACAGGGGGCTAGGAGGGTGAGAGGTGAGAGGGAGGGGGGACCAACAGGCTTTCAGAACGTGCATCGGTTCAAACCCCATTCCTGCTTTGCAGGAAATGTGCATTAATTATCCTTTTCTCTGTCTTCGACAGATTTAATCCAAATGTATCCGAAAGGAATTTAAAGTAACTCCGCCGGTTTACATGGACAAACAAATTGAAAGAGAAAACACGACGCGTTTCGACCTCCTCGGTCTTATTCAGGCAAGACAAACAACATTCAGGACAGTGAAAACGAGGATGTTGTGTGTCTTGCCTGAAGAAGAAATAAGAGGTCGAAACGCGTTGTGTTGTCTTGTAATTTGTTTGTCTACGTTAACCAGCGGAGTTACTTCAAATTCTTTTTTCTTTCTTTTTTTTTAATGGTTTCAATGTCGGCCTGAAGTCATCTCACTTTGAAACTAATCCAAATGTATGGGTATTTCTGCATAAAACATTCTTCTTGAGCTTGGCGTAGGTCTGGGCCCTTCCGTTCTGTGCTAGTTCTTCAGTGCTGTTTCCCTCTTTTATTCACTGGCCAATCGAGTTGTTACTCGCATGTTCTTGTCACTCATGTTTACATTCGGCTTATCATATGTTTGTTGATTGCTCTCTCTCTCTCTCTCTCTCTCTCTCTCTCTCTCTCTCTCTCTCTCTCTCTCTCTCTCTCTCTCTCTCTCTCTCTCAATAAGATCTATGATTGTTTATTCATAGAATAAATACGTGTTGAAATGAAAAACAAACCATGCTGGAAAAGGCCGGTGAGAGATCTATGAAAAATGGATAAACACATCATTTCTAACAGAGCAACAGCTGTTCTGATATAACGAGGCAACCTCTTTTTATTAAGAATGTCCATACACATTACAAGGCGTAGCTTATTCCGACATGAATAAAACAATACCTGCGAATCGTAAATGTCTTTATATGGAATGAGAATGAGGTCAATGTGTGTGTGGGGGGGAAATGGCTGGTTTTAGGTCAAGTTACAGTAGAACGGGTCATTTTTTTTTTTTGCAGCAATTCCAGGAAAAAAACCGCAATATCTAAGAAATTCAAAGCTGTGAACTCTTACAATACGTTTCAGTTTATCAAGGAGAATGGTGTAAGCTTAAAATTCAGGACATTGGTCCAATGATGAACTTTCTACAGTTTTCAATCAAATCTATGATTCTGTGTATTCTATGTATTCGTGAACAAGGCATTTCGTTTTACAATTAAGTTTGTATCAGTAGTGAGGGTGCCTTTTAGTCTTCTCTCGTTCCTCAGTTTTTTCAGTTTTCTCAGTTTCTCAGGAATCGGTCACTGGAACAGCATACCAAGGCAGACAATGCTATTCAGCTGTTTCCAGATATTGCTGTTATTCTTTGCTGATTACGTCATTTCTTCACCAGAAATACCCGTGGCGCCTCAGAACCATCCAAATCAGCAACAACAACTAACGGATTATTTCCCAGTGTGTGTGAGTGTGTGTGTGTGTGTGTGTGTGTGTGTGTGTGTGTGTGTGTGTGTGTGTGTGTGTGTGTGTGTGTGTGTGTGTGTGTGTGTGTGTGTGTGTGTGTGTGGTGCGTGTGTGGTGTGTGTGTGCGTGTGTGTGTGCGTGTGCGTGTGCGTGTGTGTGTGTGTGTGTGTGTGTGTGTGTGTGTGTGTGTGGTGTTTCCAGCGTATATCATAGATGTTGATTTGTTAAAATCTGTAAAGCGTCCTGTAGCCTATGTTGTTAGGATGGGCGCTCTAAAAATTGTCCTCATTATTATCATTAAGTACCCAAAAAAAAAACCAAACGCAAGCAATGATTTTTTATTTTCGCGAAGGGGGACATTTTGTGCTCGAGAAACATGGTTCTATTGTAACAGATAAATGTAAGAGACAAACACAGATAATCTTTTTGTGTTTTCGATACTCGTTGTTCCTTCAAAACTAGGTCTTACAATTAATTTGGAAGAATAGTTACAAAGCGCCGTTCTGCAGACCTACAAGAAACTCGCCAAGACTGTTATTCCATTAATCTATTAGCTGTTTGAAAAAAAAATGAATGTTGTAATTGGTTAAAAAAAAATAAAAAAATAAAAAAATTGTTTAGAATTGGCTGAAACAGGCAGGGCTGCCCCGTTTTCTTCACCAGAACGAATGAGATTCCAACTTTTGCATCAACATTTCACTAAGTGCGAATCGAAAATGATTTTAGTATGCGCAACCGCGTTGGATATTATGCGAAACAGACTTTAAGGATCGCTCAATTTGCAGCGAAAAATAAAACAGGCTTCCGTTCTTGGAGAGTGATGATAACCATGGATGATGTCATTGTTGTCGGTGAGTGTTTGAAGCAGAGACAAACGTCTTTCATGATGCGCCAGTGGTGCAGAGATACACTGGCAAAACTAGATGCAGTGGATTCAAAATTTGCTTTGTTAATTCCTGACCCACACGTGCACACACACAGACACAGACACACACACACACACACACACACACACACACACACACACACACACACACACACACACACAAATGCGCACACACACCTGCGCGCGCGCACACACACACACACACACACACACACACACACACACACACACACACACACACACACACGCACGCACGCACCACACACACCACACACACACACACACACACACACACACACACACACACACACACACACACACACACACACACATGCGCCCACGCACGCACATGGGCCCATGCGCACACATCATACACACACGTGTACATTCACTAACAAAAAAACAACACACACACACACACACACACACACACACACACACACACACACATGGTAGGTAGGCACTCAAGGTCTGACCAGCGCGTTGGGCTAATGCGTAGGTCAGACATCCGCTGAGTCGTAGCCACGAGACCCTCTTCTTCTATTGTCTCATCTTAGTTGTAAATTCATTTATCCATCAGCTTCAAATAATGCGTAGTGTGGTCTCAAAACTTAGCGGATGTGGTGTAGCATAGAGTCTATATGGACTAGTCCGCACGCAGCGACGCCTCCTTGATGAAAGTGAAACTGAACTGAAACTGACCATAAACAATTCTTCACGTGCATCGTGTACAACTGGTGACGATGATGAAATCCATTTTCCTTTGAATATCTCTACAGCTGACAAACACTCAAATAGTGTTATCTTTAAAGCATTCTCTGTTTGACTGACGAGAGTGCATGTTTGTATTGTTCATTTTGCATGATTAAGAAGGGAAGTTGTCTGAGATAGCGAAATTCGTTATAACGCCTTGAAAGTCAACGTTCACTGGTAAGAAACAAATCATATTTATTTGACAAGTTTCTTCCACTTCTATCCACGTGTAGATGAACCAATGTTTTCAACTAAGCTGGAATTGATTGCGAATCGTTATATCGGTAAAACCACCTTGTCAACGTTTTTTTTAATTTAAGTTACAGACGATGCGATACTCCGTGTCTGTGTCAAGATTATAGTTTCAGAAAAGATCAATATACAAAATCAATGTTTTCAACCAAACTAGAATTGATTGTGAATTGTTGTATTGGTAAAACTATCTTGTCAATGGTTTTATGCAGCTATAGACGATAGAATACTCCCCGTCAGTGTCAAGATGTATACATCTCTCCTCCTCTCTCTCCTCTCTCTCTCTCCTCTCTCTCTCTCTCTCTCTCTCTCTCTCTCTCTCTCTCTCTCTCTCTTTCTGTGTGTGTGTGTGTGTGTGTGTGTGTGTGTGTGTGTGTGTGTGTGTGTTGTGTGTGTGTGTGTGTACTAGATAAGATTTTTTTCAATGTATTCTGTTCAAGTATAAAAAGGGAGACAAACAAAAGATTCTGTCTCAAAAGATCTCATTTATTTTCTTTCTTTTCCCTTTTGTTTTCTTTTTTTTTTTCCCCGTGAACTTGCTGTGTGTTCATTTCAGGCAGAGAAGATCTGTATAGGAAAGAACGACATGTCTTGCAAATGTTGTTCAGCTTAGTCGAAATATTCTTTGAAGATAACGTCACATTACTGAAATTTGAACATCTGACTTACGAAATCGGCCCAGTGATCTGAAATGCGAGGCTGACAGACTGAGGCTGCAAATATGAAATTGTATCATGGAGGCAGTAAAATAAAATCAAAACTTGCCCATTTGTGTGAGTGTGTGGATTGACGACTTCATGCCGAGCTAAGTTTGGAATGTATCATATCTGAAATCGTCTCATACTCGTTCTACGTTACAAATGACTTTTAATTAATGAATTTAAATTGTAAAATAAGGAAAACAGTAAAACAGCACGCCATCAGTTTCTAAATCTGAATTTCCCATGAAGTAATATAAACAGCAACTAGAATATCTCCTTTGAGAGTTCAAAGAGGATGTTTTGCTGCTGTCAAAAGATGTAAATGATTAACCACTATGACTTTCAATTCAAATCATGTTCAAAATATTGCTGTTTGATTATGTTTCTGGTGACAGGAGATCCGTGAAAGGATATCTGAAGAAAAAAAGGAATGGTCATGATCACTGTCTCTACAGGAACGAACACCTGGCGTCTCTTACAGTTTATATCTTCAAAGCTTTCGGTTTCGGTGTGTGACATGAAGTGGTGACTTTCTCTGAGTTTTAATTATGGTAATACCAAACGAAGCACGTCGATTGTCGATTTTTGTTTGTTTGTTGTCATTTATGGTATTTCTCACCTACTTCCCAAAAAATCTGTTTCAGGAATTAGATCTTTGCATAGTATATACATTATGGTGTTATCATTATCATGGACAACATTTACACGCCTAATCCAATTAATGCCCAAGGTATTTACAGTTATCATAACCTTCAGAGCGTATAAGCAAGAACAATCAGCGATACACAAGTCATGCCACAATCAAATGCTCCCTCGGCATCTAAGCGGACCACCACTCTTTACCGCCGTTTCGATCCTCCTCCCCATCCCTCCCCAACGTGTGAAACAAAAGCAATCACATGCACAGTTTGATCAAATGCACCCCTAATCAAACTTACATCATGCTCCTAAACTACACACTTTTTTTTTGTAAAGTGTCGATTTGAAGAGAAAAGTTTTCAGATATGATTTAGAGTATAGCACAGAGGCAGAGTTTCTAAATTGGTGTAGGAGTTGATTCCACTAGAATGGTACCTGACAGGCTAAAGAACGTCGACCAAAAGCTCCAGTTTCAAAGTGAGATGATTGTAGGCTGAAGCTGAAACAAACTTAAAAAGAAAACTTACTGTGCCGCCGAACGGAAAGACGAACAAATGACAAGACTAACACGACACGTTTCGACCTCTTTTGGTCTTCTTCAGGAGCCAAGACGACGTTTTAGTACTGACAGCGGGAATTCCGAACAGACCAGGATCCAAAGAAGAAAGGAGTTCACGTGATGCAATGCACAGATGCAACAGAAGAGACAGATATTAAGGACAAGTGACTTGGAAGTGTTGATGACAGAATGCTTCAATATTATAAAATATTCTTTGATGAACTGGGTGCCAGTGAAGAGAATATGGTAATGGAACAATTTGGTCAGATGTAAGAGAACGTAAAACGAACGCAAGATCACGATGCCACTCTTCTAATTTTCGGCCACGTGGCCTTTTTCAAGGGGGAAAAAAAACCCAAAAACAATGCAACTACGCAATGTCCATCTTAAGCAACTGGTCAGAGCAAAGAATTGACGTCATAAATATATTACGCAAGTTATGACATCATTCATACTATGTTATGTCATCAACAAGGGAGAGAAAAAAAAAGGGGGGGGGACCAAGTTGTGTGTATGTATGTGTGTGCGCGCGCGCGCGCGCGCGCGCGTGTGTGTGTGTGTGTGTGTGTGTGTGTGTGTGTCAAAGTCAAAGTCAAAATTTCATTTTCAGATGGAACATTGAATAAGCAATAAATCTACTTTTTTACATCAAGCATCCATAAAAAATAATAATAATAAAAAAAATCGGTTGAAACGACTAATCGCAGAAATTTATGAAAGAGAACAACAAATAGAAACCAGAGAAGAAATGGATGGAGGAGGGGGAGGGAGAGCGGGGGAGGTAGGGAGTATACAAATGAGAAGGGGAAATTCGAGAAAGTAAGAGAGAGAGAGAGAGAGAGAGAGAGAGAGAGAGAGAGAGAGAGAGAGAGAGAGAGAGATTGGTTATGTACAATATGAACATTGTCTTCACAAATGTGCACGGTACGTACACTCTAAGAATACTGTCGACACTGACATACCCTTTCCTCTGAGGCGCACACACACTCATGCAGAGCATGTACATGGATATACATATACACATGCATACACATACACGTGTTTGTGTGGGTGTGGGTTTGTGTGTGTGTGTGTGTGTGGTGGTGTTGTGGTGTGTGTGTTGTTGTGAAAATGAACGGTTTGGGGACTTTGTGAAAGTTAGTAATGAGATAGCTTGGGGAAGCAGACAAGTTGTACATGTTGTGGCCTACTTCTGGCTGTTCTGTCCGCTCAGTCATTTGTTGAACACCACCGTAAAATCGAACCCAGCGATCTGTGGCAGCGCCCTCCGGAGGGGGAGCTCACTCACGCCGGCTCTGCGATTAAGCAATCATTGTCGTCAGTAGGGGGCTTAGCAGGTTGTGTCCTGCGTATGTTAGATCGGAACAGGCGCCACTGAACACCACCGAAGTGACTCGGCAGCAGTGCAGTGTCTCCTCCGGTGGGTTGCCTCTTGGCGACTTGACATTGACTGCTCCCTGTGGATTGCCGGTGCCGAGGCTGCAGCGGGCCAGGCCGGGCTGTGGCTGTGGACGGAGTGTGTGCACTGCCACAGAGGTGGCACAGAAGATGGGACAGCTAAAAAAAATAAATTAAAAAAAAGCCCACGATCCGTATTGTTTGCCAGTCGTGTGATTTACATCCACAGCACGGAGTACAAAACATGGAGATCACATACAGATAGGAAAATACTACCATGAAATGAAACGTGGTGTAAAGAGACGGAGGAAATAATGGTAAGCATGTTTGTTAAGTGGTGCTGCTTTAGCCGATGCAGGTTAACAAGAAAAGGACATTTTTGTGCTGAAAAAACAACAACATCATCCTTATGTCTAGATTCGGAATGGTACGGATATACCAAGGCGTCAGTGACTGTCATGTGACGTAGCCTCACATCAAGGCATGTGACGCTCCATCACATGTAGTTAGTGATATGAATCATTTCCCCATGCCACAATTAAAGGAAGAATATTCATGTGGCTTGACTAGTGTAGCGGGCGTCCCCAAAATAATTGTGAGTATGACTCATTCAAGGAACAAATGTGGTCATTGGGTGAAAGTGACCACTGAGTGATAGTTTAACAAGGGCTGGTAAGGTAGGTGCTGGTCATGTGTTTTGAACACTGAGTATGCACTCACTAGGAGAAGGTGGTGAAGACGTAGGTTACAGTCTTTTACCCGTTGTGTTACATTAAAAAGTTTTTTACGCCCTCTTTTAGCCGACAGTTTTTCTTTTTAAAAAAGTAGTTACGTATCATACCCGATGGGGTTTTAAACATTAAAAAATTTAAGTTTCGTTCTTAGCCCAAAGGGCCCAAACCAAAAGGCGGGAAAATTTTTGGGGTTCCCTGTGTTAAAGGCACGGTTTGGGAAAGAGGCGGGGCCTATCCTTCCCCTTTTTGTCCCCTTCACCTTCTTGACCTAAAGCAGGTACCCCTTTATGCGGGGTTGACGGGGGTTTGTTTTATTTTTTTAAACCCTTCAAAATGGCCCCCAACGGGGGACTCAAAACTCACAACAAATCACCTTTCTAGGCGAACGCTCAAAACCTTTGGGGCCACGGAATCCTATGGCATTTATGTTACTAGCTTGAAAAAAAAACTATGGACTGTAAATTCTCTCTCTCTCCCCTTTTCTCTCTCTTTCTCTTTTCTTCTCTCTTTTCTCTCTCTCTCTCTGGGGCAGGCAATATAAATTTTGATCTGTCTTCGGAAAGGATTAGGTTATTTCCCCATAATAGGGTTTCCCTAGTGGGGTTTTTAACATTTAAAATATTTTTCCCTGAATGTTATGCTCTTTGCTTTTCCCTCCTTTTCCGTTATATACTTGTTTTTTTCCATTTTATTTACCCTTCGCTGGCTGCTTGGGGGGGGTGCGGGTTGGATTCTTTTTTAAACCCTTGGTGGTGAGAACCCCCACAAAATTTAAAGGACTGTGGGTGTCTTTTTTTTAACCCCAAAAAGACACAAAACACAATCAGCCGGGTCCCCCTGATGAGCCCGATCCAGCGGGGGAAAAGGCCTGGGAGCAGGCAAACAAATAGTTTGTGCTGGAGTGGGTTTCGGGGTTTTTCCTTTTGAAAGCTTTTTTGGGGTTTTCTCATTTTTTTTAATAAAATTCCCCCATTTTCTTTAACCTTCAAGGTTTTTCCCCTTAAAATTTAAAATTTCTTTCCCAAAAGTCTTTTTTTACTATTTTGACTGAAGAATTTTTAGCCTCCCAATTTTTTTTCCCCCCCACAAACTTAATTGTTCGAATTTTTTGTTTGGTAAATCAGTGGGAGTTTTGCACCCTTTTTGGGAGATCCCAATTAAAGGTTGTTCTTTAAAATTTTAAAGCACTTAAAATTTGCTTGGGTTATTGAACAGCAGAGCTGCCCTCGATGTCCACATCTTTTGTTCCCTTTTGCACCTTAAAATGGTCCAAGCATGGGTTTAAAGTTTTTTCCCACTTCTTTTATATGTTTGCAAAGGTTTATTTTTTTCAGCAGCTTTTTTTCTCCACACTTTCGTTTTGTTCCATTTTTTTCCCTTTTGGGCGGGCCCCCTTGTTTCGGGGGTCCTGCGGTTTTCTTTTTTAAACCCTTTGGGGGTTGAGAACACCACAAAATTTAGGGAAATGTGGTGTTTTCCTTTTAAACACCAAGTGCAAAAACCCACAATCGGGCCTTTGTCCCCCTGTTGGCCCGTTTCCAGAGCGAAAGGGCCCTAGGGCAGGCTTTTCCCAATTTTGATGTGCCTTCGGGGGAAATTACGAGGGTTTCCCCCAAGAAGCTGGGGGAAAGGGGTTTTCTAATATTTAAAATATTTTCCCCCCAATTTCTTAAACTTAAAATTTTTTTTTTCTTCTAAAAGTTCAAATCTTTCCCAAAAGTCTTTGTTAATGAGGGAAGGGTTTTTGTTTCCCTTTAAAATTGTTTTCTCCCCCACTCCCAAATTTGTTTTTTTTATAATATTATTTATTTTTTTATATATTTATATATTTTATTTTTTATATATTTATTTATATATATATATTTTATATTTGTGTGTGTGGGTGTGATTTGTGTGTGTGTGTGTGTGTGTGGTGCTGGGGGGCGTGCTTGTGTGTGTGTGTTCGGTGGGGGGGTTTTTTTTTGGCCCAAAAACTTGGGCCCCTTAAAATTTGAAATTTTTAAAAAATTCGACCAAACTTGTTTCTTTAAAAAAAGGGCCAAATTTTAAAAACGGCCCCTTTGGTTTTTGGGTTTAAACTCCAAGGGTTTTTGGCCCAATTAAAAATTTCCCAGATTTTTAAACGGGGGTGTTGTGTTGTTGTTTTCCTTGGTGGTGTTTTGGTCTTTGGGGGGTTGTTGTTTGTTGGTTTAAATTTCCCGGGAAAAGGTGGGGTGTGTGGTTCTGTGGTTGTGTGGTGTGTGGGGGGGGGGGGGGGGGGTTGGGGGAAAGGGGGGTGGGGGGTGCGTGTGGGGTCCGGGGCCCCCTTGACCCCTGTGTTTCCCCCCTTTTCTTAAAAATTTTTCCCCCCGGGGTTGGGGGGGGGGGCCCCTGGGGGGGGCCCCCTGTCCCGTTTGTCAGTTCTAAGACCAATAACAATTTAAAAAAACCCCCGGTATAATTTTCAAATTTCTTAATACAAAAAAAACAGACCCCCCTTTAAATACTCCCCAAGGAAAAAACCCAAAAAAGGGAAAAAGAAGTTACCATTTTATTTGTCGACAAAAAGAAGGAATAAAAACCCTTTTTTTAAAAAATTTAAAGGGAAACATTGCAAAACAAAATCCCTTCTCCCCAAAATAATCCAATAAAATTTCCAAAAATTCTTAACAAAACCCCAATCCCTAAAAAAAATAAACAAACACCCACAAACAAAACCCCCCCCCCCCCCCCCCCCCCCAAAATTTTTCAACTTCCTTTCCTATCCCCTCCCTTTCCCCCAGGGGCCCCCCTCCACAAAAAAACCCCCCCCCCCCCCCCCCAAATTAATAATTTTTTTCCCCCATAACCCACCCCCCCCCAAACCCTTCAAAAAAAACCCCCTTTTCAACAAAACCCCCCAAAACCCAAAAAAAACCCCCCCATTTAAATTTTTCCCCCCAATCCCCCCCCCCTTCCCCCCCCCCCATTCCCCCCCAAAAAAAACCTTTCCCCCCAATCCAATTTTTCCAAACCCCACCCAACTTCCCCCAAAAATTCCCAAAACCCCTTTTTCCAAACTCCCCAAACCTTCCCCAAAACCCTTTTCCAACAACCCCCAAACCATTTCCAAATTTCCCAAATTAAAACCCCCCCAAACCCTTCAAAAATTCCCAAATACTTCCCAAAAACCCCCAAATTTCCCCCCAAAAACCACCCAATTCCTTAAACCAAACCCAAACCCCTTTTTTCCCCCAATTCCCCCCTCCCAACTTCCCAAACATTAACTTCCCCCCCCCCCACCCCCCTCAAAATTCCCAAAACCCCTCAAAATTACCCCAACCCCCAAATTACCCAAACCCCCCAAAAAACCCTTTAAAAAACCCCCTTTTTCCAAAATTTCTCCATACCTCAACCTTCAACCCCCAAACCCCCAAAACCTTTAAAACAAATCCAAATTTTTCCCCAAAAATTCCCCCAAATTTTTCCCCAAATTACCCCAAACCCCCTTTTCTCCCAAATTCCCCAAAAAAAAACTTCCAAAAAAACTTTACTCAAAATTTTTCCCAACAAAAAACCAAATTCCCCCCCCACCAAAACCTCCTTACCTTCCACTTAACCAATTTCTTAAAATTTCCACTTCTTTAACAAATTTTTATAAAAATTTCCTCCTCCCCCCCCCCCCCCCCCCCCCCCCCCCCCCCCCCCCCCCCCCCCCCCCCCCCCCAAAACCCCTTTCCCCCTCCCCCCCTAAAACCCCCTTTACCCCACAAAAAACTTTTAAATTCCCCTACCCCCTTTCCAAACTACCCCCCCCCCCCCACCCCCAAAAAAAAAAAAAAAACCCTTTCCCCCCAAAAACCCACCATTTACCTCATTTTAAATTTCCCCCCCCCCCAAAAATTTTAAAAAAAAAAACCCCTTTTACAAAATCCCCAAAAACCCCCCCCCCTTTAAATTAAAACCCCCATACCCAAAAACCCCCCCCCCAAAAACATAATCCCCAAATTAAATTTTTTAATTTTATTCCCCCAATTCCCCCATTTCCCAAAATAACCCCCCTTTTAAACCCCCCCCCCCCCCCCCCAAACCCCAAAAAAACCCCCCCCCCCCCCCCCCCAAACCCCCACCCCACCCCCCCCCCCCCCCCCCCCTAAAAACCCTTTAAAATTTCCCCCCCAACCAAACCCCCCAAAAACCCAAAATTTCCTTTTAAATAAAATACTTTCCTTCCCTCCCTAAAAAAAACCCCCCCTTTTTCCCTTTTTCCCCCCCCCCCCCCACAACAAAAACCCAACCCCCCCCCTATTTTTTTTAAAAACCCCCCTTCAAACTACAAAAATTTTAAAAAATTTTTTTTTTTTTTAATATTTTTTAAAAAAAATTTTTTTATTTTTTTTAAAAATTAAAAATTATTTTACCCCCCGGGCCCTCAAAAACTTTTCCCCCCAAAATTCCCTCCTCCCCCCTCCCCCCTTTCCAAAAAACCCCCCAAAACCAAAACTTTAAAACCAACCCCCCCCCTCCCCCCCCCCCCAAACTACACCACCCCCCCCACCCCCCCCCCCACCCCACCCCCCCGCCCCCAAAAACTCCCCCCCAAAACCCCCCCCCCCCCCCCCAAAAACTTCTTTTTGGGTACAACTTCGCTCCTGGGGGGGGGGGGGGGGGGGAACTTATTTAATGTTTAAAAAAAAGATTGGCGTTGTTCCCATGAAATTCGGGGAAATTTTCCCTTAAACGTTTTTCTTCACCCCGTCTCTTTGGCCCCCAGTTTGCCCGTTCAAGCTGGAAAGGGGGATTTTTTTCCCCCCCCGGTTTCCCCAAAGGGGTTAAAAGCTTTGAAAAAAAGCTCCCCCCATCCCCAAACCCCCCTGGAAGGGCTTCCGCCATTGTAAACTCGGGGTCGACCGGGGACAAGTTTTTGGGGGTCAACCCCCCCCTTGAGAAGGGTGCCGAGGGTTTTTTCTGGTCTATTTTTTAAGAATTTGGGAGGGGGGGCGAAGGTACAAAAAGCAAAAGGGGGCCCCCACGGGAAAAAGGGATTTTTTGTTTTTGGGTTTTTTATAAAGGGGTTTCTTTGTGCGTAGTGTGGGTTTGAATAAAGAAAAACCGCGCCCCCCATGGCAGCGGGATGAAGGGACGTACAAAAATACACACACCTTCAATTTTTCCCATTTTGTGGTTTTAGTTTACCCGTTTTAATTAAAACGTGGGGCAGTTTGTGCTAGGGGTTTAAAGGGAAAAACCTTTCTTTTTGCAGTTTTCTTCTGCTTGTTTTTGTTTGTAAATCGAGTGGACGGAGTGACAGTTTTTTTGGGGTGGTGTGTGGTTTTGTGTGTGTGTGTATTTGTGTTGAAAGTGTAGTAGAAATTTTTAATTTTTTTTCCCTTCCTTTTCAAAAAATTTGTGTGAATTAGACGGGGAGGAGAGAGAGGAGAGAAAAGAAAAGGAGAGAGACCGAGAGGGGGAGAAGGAGAGGGGAAAAAGGGTATGTTGTGTTTGCATAGTTGTGGGGAAAAGTCAGGGCAACACAGGGGAATATTTACAAATTTAAAAACTTTATAGCAAATATTAACGGGCCCTACATATTAAACAAAAGGTTTTCTTGTGTGTGTGTGTTTTGTGTGTGTGTTGTGTGTGTGTGGGTGGGTGGGGTGTCGGGGTTGTTTTGTTCACTGTACATAAAAACCATACCACTCACTTTTTGGCTGGGGATACAACAAAGTATCCTTTACGCTAAATTTTGGACATTGCCCAACATGGGGGCTGGGGGTGAGAGGTAAAGAGGGGGGGGGGACCCAACGGGTTTTTCAAAAGTGCATGGGTTTTTTAAAAACCAAATTTTCCTGCTTTGAAGGAAATGTGCATTTTACCCTTTTTCCCTCTGTCTTGGGACAGATTTAACCCCAAATGTACCCAAAAAGGGTTTTTTAAATTTAACTCCCCGGTTTACAGGGAAAACAAATTGAAAAGAGAAAAAGGGAAGCGTTTCGACCCCCCTCGGTCTTTTTCCCGGCAAGACAAACAACATTCAGGACAGTGCCCCCGGGGGATGTTGTGTGTCTTCCCTGAAGAAGAAATAAGGGGTGGGAAAGCGTTGTGTTTTTTGGGGTATTTGTTTTTTTAGGGTTTAACCCCAGGGGGGTTTTATTTTTCAAATTTTTTTTTCTTTTTTTTTTTTTAAAGGGTTTCAATGTGGGCCCCCTGAAGGTCATTTCATTTGAAAAATTTAATCCAAATGTTGGGTTTTTTTGGGATAAAACATTTTTTGAGTTTGGCGTAGGTCGGGGCCCCTTCCCGTTCTGTGCAGTTTTCAGTGCTTTTTCCCCCTTTTTTTTTTTACCCCCCAATCGGTTGTTACTCGCTTTGTTCTTGCATCAGGGTTTTCCCCATTTGGGCTTATCTTATGTTTTTGATTGCTCTTCCTTTTTCCCTCTCTCTCTTCTCTCTCTCTTTTCTCTTCCTCCTTCTCTTCTCTCTCTCTCTCTCTCTCTTAAGATCTTGTTGTTTATTCATGGGAATAAATACGTGTTGAAATGAAAAAAAAAAAACCATGCGGGAAAAAAGGCCGGGTGAGGATCTATAAAAAAATGGAAAAAACATCATTTTTAACAGGGCAAAAAAGCTGTTCTAAATTTTACGAGGGCAACTTTTTTATTAAGAATGTCCATCCCTTTTAAAGGCGAAAGCTTTTTTCCGGGACATAAATTTAAAAAAAAATTTCCTGCAAATTCGAAAATGTTTTTATATGGTTGGAATGGGGTTTCAATGTGGGGTGTGGGGGGGAAAATTTTGGCTGGTTTTAGGTCAATTTTCAGAAAAAAACGGGTCTTTTTTTTTTTTTTGCGAAATTTCCAGGGAAAAAAAACCCGCAAACCCTAAAAAATTTAAAGTTGGGGGAACTCTTACAAATTTTCGTTTCAGTTTATCAAGGAAAAATTGGGGGTTTTTTGGAAAAAAGGGGGGCTTTAAAAATTAAAAAGGCAGGGTTGGGCCCCAAATTTTAATGAAGGGAAAACTTTTCAAACCAGTTTTTTAAATAAAATCTTTGATTCGTGTTTTCTATGTATTCGTAAACAAGGATTTTTTTTACAATTTTTTTTGGGACCCGATTTAAAGTGGGGGTTTGCCTTTTAGTCTTCCCCGGGGCCCTTTCTGTTTTTTAAAAGTTTTCTCAGTTTTCAGGAACGGCCCACTGGAACAGCTTCCCAAAGGCAGCCCAAAATTGCTATTAAAGTTTAGTTTTCCAGTTTTTGCTGTTTTTTTTTGGGGAATTCCCTTTCTTTTTTTCACACCAGAAAAAACCCTTTGGCGCCTAGAACCATCCAAATCTCCCAAACAAAAACTAAACGGATTTTTTCCCTGTGTGTGTTGTGGGTGGTTTTGTGTGTTTTGTGTGTGTGTGTGTGTGTGTTGTGTGGGGT
Source organism: Conus ventricosus (assembly GCA_018398815.1). NCBI lineage: Eukaryota > Metazoa > Mollusca > Gastropoda > Neogastropoda > Conidae > Conus > Conus ventricosus. The sequence goes on from CM031619.1 coordinate 25,362,441, forward strand.
GTGTGTGTGTGTGTGTGGGGGTGTGGGTTTTTGTGTGTGTTTTGTTGCGTGGGGGTGAGGTGTGGGGTGGGGTAGTGGTGGGCGTGTGGGGGTGGTGTTTGTGTGTGTGTGTGTGTGTGTGTGTGTGTGTGTTTCCAGGTATATCATAGATGTTGTTTTTTTAAAACCCGGGAAAGCGTCCGTCCCCTTTTTTGTTAGGTTTGGGCGTTTAAAAAAAAATTGTCCCATTATTACATTAAGTCCCCAAAAAAAAAACCAAACGCAAGCAATGATTTTTATTTTCGCGAAGGGGGGGACTTTTGTGCTCGGGGAAACATGGTTCTATTGAAACAGATAAATTAAGAGACAAACACGAAAATTTTTTTGGTTTTGGGTACTCTTTGTTCCTAAAAAATTTGGTTTAATTTAAATTTTGGGGAAAAATTTGTTACAAAGCGCCGTTTGCAGACCTACAAAAAACTGGGCCAAAGGGACTGTTATTCCATTAACTTTAGCTGTTTGAAAAAAAAATGAATTTTTGAAATTTTGGTTTAAAAAAAAAAAATAAAAAAAAAAAAAAATTTTGTTTAAAATTTGGGCTAAAACAGGCGGGGCCCTGCCCCGTTTTCTTCACCAGAACAAATGAGTTTCCCAAATTTTTTGCATCAAAAATTTCACTAATTCCCGAACCCGAAAAGGGATTTTAGTATGCGCAACCGCGTTGGTTTTTCCCCGAAAAGATTTAAGGATCCTAATTTTGCAGGGGAAAAAAAAAACAGGTTTTCCTTTTCTTGGAGAGTGTGAAAACCCCATGGTTGATGTCGGGGGTTGTCGGTGAGTGTTTAAACCCCGGAAAAACCGTTTTTTGATGCGCCAGTGGGTGCCAGAGATACACGGGCCCAAAAACTAGATGCAGTGGATTCAAAATTTGTTTTGGGAAATTTCCCTGACCCCACGTCCCACAAACACAGGACACAACAAAAACAACACACACCCAAAACTCAACACACACCACCACACACAAAACACACACAAATGCGCACAACACCTGCGCGCGGGCACACACCACACACACCCCAAAACACCACACACACACACACACCACACCACGCACGCACGCACCCTCACACACACACCCCCACCACACACACAAAACCACACACAAAACACTCCACCCACACACACCACATGCGCCCCGCACGCAAAGGGGCCCTGCGCAAATCTTTTACACACACGTGTCCCCTTTCACTAAACACCCCACACACACACACACACACTCACCCACCACACCCCAGGGTTTAAGGTTGGCATAAAGGTTTTGGGACCAGCGGGGTTGGGGCTAATGGTAGGTCAGCTTTTCCTGAGTCGTAGCCACGGGGACCCTCTTTTTTTTGTTCATCTTAGTTGTAATTTTCCCATTTTTCCTTTCATTTTTCAAAAATGGAAAGTGTGGTCCTCCAAAACTTAGCGGATTGGTGTAGCTTTGGTCTATTTGGATAGTCGAAAGAAAGGACCGCCCCCTTGTTTTGAAAGTGAAACTAAATTTAAACTGACCATAAAAAATTTCTTCACGGGGATCGTGTCCCAACTGGTGACTTTGAGGAAATCCATTTTCCTTTAAAATATCTCTACACCCACAAACACTAAAAATAGGGTTTTTTTTTAAAAGGAAATTCTCTTTTTGGGACTAAACGAGAGTCCCAATGTTTGTATTGTTATTTTGCATGATTAAAAAGGGAAGTTGTCTAAAGTTTAGCGAAAATTCGTTATAACCCCTTTGAAAGCCCAACGTTCAGGGTTTAAGAAAAAAATTCATTTTTTTGAAAAGGTTTCTTCCACTTCTTTCCACGTGTAGATGAAACCAATGTTTTAACTAAGCGGGAAATTGTTTGCAAAATTCGTTATATGGGTTTAAAAACCCCTTTGTCAACTTTTTTTTTAAAATACAGGTCGATGCGAACCCCTTTGTCTGTGTGGAAAAGATTATAGTTTCAGAAAAGATTTTTTATACAAAATAAATTTTTTTCAACCAAACTAAAATTTTATTGTGAATTGTTGTTTTGGTTTTTAAAACTATTTGTAAATGGTTTTAGCAGTATAGAGATAAAAATTCCCCCCGTCAGTGTAAAGTTGTATAAAATCTCCCCCTCTCTCTCTCCCCTCTCTCTCTCTCTCTCTTTCTCCCCTCTCCCTCTCTCTCTCTTTTCTTCTCTCTCTCTCTCTTTCTGTGTGTTGTGTGTGTGTGTGTGTGTGTTTTGTGTGTGGGTGTGTGTGTGTGGTGTGTGGGTGTACTAGAAAAAGTTTTTTTTCAATTTTTTTGGGTTCTTATAAAAGGGGGGACAAACAAAAGATTCTGTCTAAAAAAGATCTCATTTTTTTTCTTTTTTTTTCCCCTTTTTTGTTTTTTTTTTTTTTCCCCTTTAAAAACTTGCTGGGGGTTTTTCTTTTCAGGCGGGAAAGATCTTATGGGGAAAGAACAAACATGTCTTGCAAATGTTGTTCGCTTAGTCGAAATTTTCCCTTTGAAGAAAAACGTCACATTACTGAAATTTTGGAAAATTTTGACTTACAAAATTTCGGCCAGTGACAAAAATTTGCGGGGCTGACAGATGAGGTTTTGAAAAATTTTGAAATTGTATCATGGGGGCCCAGTTAAAAAAAAATTCAAAACTTCCCCATTTGTGGAGTGTGGGGATTGAGGGATTCATGCCGAGCAAATTTTTGGGAAAATTGTATCATATCTGAAATCGTCTCATACTGTTCTACGTTAAAAAATGTTTTTTTAATTAATGTTTTTTAAATTGTAAATGGGAAAACATTTAAAACAGCACCCCCTTCAGTTTCAAATTAAATTTTCCCAAATAAAGGGAATTATAAACAGCAACTAGAAAAATCCCCCTTTGAGATTTTAAAAGAGGTTTGGTTTTGTGCTGTAAAAAAGATTTTTAAATGATTAACCCTATGATTTTTCAATTTTAAAAATCATTTTAAAAATTTATTGTGTTTGATTTGTTTCTGGTTCCCCCCCCAGGAGGGATCCGTAAAAAGGTTTTCTGAAAAAAAAAAAAGGTTTGGGTCGATCCCCTGTCTCTACGGGGAACAAAACCCGGGGGGGTTTTTAAAGGGTTTATATCTTCAAAGCTTTCGGTTTGGGGGTGCGGGACTTAAAAGGGGTTTGACTTTTTTTGAGTTTTAAATTAAGGGTTTTAATCCCCCAAACGAAGCCCCGTCGATTGTCGATTTTTTTTTGGTTTGTTGTCATTTAGGTGTTTTTTCCCCTCCTTCCCAATTTTCCTTTTGCCGGGGAAATTAGATTTTTTGCTTTGTTTAACTTTATGGTTTTTTACTTTTATAAATGGAAAAAACATTTCCCACGCCTAATCCTTAATCCCCAAAAGGGTATTTACGTTTCTTTAAAACCTTCAGAGGGGGTTTTTTAAAGGAAAAAAAGGGGAAACAACACGAAAACCCAAGTCACCCAAACAATTAAATTTGGCCCCCCCGGCATCAAAGCGGCCACCCCCTCTTTACCCCCCCCGTTCTGGGGATCCCCCTTTCCCCTTTCCCTCCCCTACTTTGGAAAACCCAAAAAAGCAATCCCATGCACAGTTTGGATAAAAATTGCCCCCCAAATAAAAAACTTACTTCATGCTCCAAAAACTACACATTTTTTTTTTTGAAAAATTTGTCGAATTTGAAGGGGGAAAATTTTTCAGTTTTTTGGTTTAGAGTTTAGAAAGAGGCGGGTTTTTTAAAATTTGGGTGTAGGAGTTAAATTCCACTAGAATGGTACCTGACAGGCTAAAGAACGTCGCCCCAAAAGCTCCAGTTTAAAAGTGAGATGATTGTAGGCTGAAGCTGAAAAAAAACTTAAAAAAGAAACTTATTTGCGCCAAAGGGGAAAAGACAAAAACAAAATGACAAGACTAACACGAGGCGTTTCGCCCCCTTTTTTGGTCTTCTTCGGGCCAGCCCGACGTTTTTGTACTGACAGGGGGAAAATTCCGAACAGCCCAGGACCCCAAAGGGAAGAAAAGGAGCCGGGTAAAAGGAAATTTTGCCAGATGCCCAAAGGCCCCCCCCCAATAAAAAGGACCCCCGGGGGGCCCCCCCCTTTTAAATTTTGTCCCCCCCAGAAGGGTTTTAATTTTAAAATTTCTTTGGTTGGGAAAAGGGGGTCCATTTTGGGAAAGGGGGATATTGGTAATGGGAAAATTTTGGGTCGGGGGATTTTAAGAGCGTAAACGAAGAAATAAAGATGGAACTCTTTAATTTTGGGCCAAAGTGGTTTTTTTCAAGGGAGGGGGAAAAAAACCCAAAAATAAAAGCAATTAAAAAAAAATGCCAAAGGAATTTTGGTAAAAAAGCAAAGGGAATTGGCGTTCATTAAATATATTTACCCCGGTTTGGGGGCCTCTTTCGGTTTGGGCAAAAAAGGGGTGGGGGGGGGCCCCCCAATTGGGGGGGGTTTTTGGGGGGAAATCCCCCTTGGGGCCGGGGGGGCGCCGGGGGCGGGTGTGTCGGGGGTGGGGGGTGGGGGGGGTGGGGGGTTTTTTGGTTTTGTGTCCAAAAGGGTCGTCCCAAATTTCCAATTTTCGGGAAGGGTTTAGGGAAAAAGGGAAAAAATTTTTTTAACTTAAGGGGATTTCCCAAAAAAATTTAATTAATCGGTGGCCCCCCCCTTTTTAAAAGGTAATTTGGAAAAATTTTAAAAGGAGCCAAAAATTTGAAACCGGGAAGGGGGAGGAAAGGAGAAAAAGGGGGGGGGCCCTCGGGGGGGTTTAGGGGGTTTAAAATAGAAGGGGAAATTTCGAGAAATGGGGTTTGGGTGGGGGAGGGGGACGAGGGGGTTTTTTGGGTGGAGGAGGAGGGAAGAAGGAGAGGGGGGGTTGGTTTTTGTCAATTTTTTTGAAATTGTTTTTCAAAAATGGGGAAAACGGAAAAAAAGAATTAAAAATATTTTTTGGTTCGGGACAGGGGAATTTTTTGGGGGCCGGAAAACACACACTAAAATCCCAAAAAAAGGGCCCGTTTAAGGAAAAACATTAAAAAAAATGCAAAAAAAAAAAAACCACGGGGTGGTGGTGGGGTTTGTGTGGTTTTTGTTGTGTCGTGGGTTTGGTGTGGGGGGTGGGGGGGGTGGGTGGTTTGGGTGGGTGGGGGTTTTTTGGAAACCGGGGGGGGGGGGGGGGGTTTGGGGGGTTGGGTGGCTTGGGGGGGCGGGTTTGGCTGTTGGGGTTTTTGGGGTTGTTCCTGTGCCATTCTTTGGGGGGTTGGTTGGGAAATTGGGGTGGGGGTGGGGGGGGGGGCTTTCCTCAGGGGGGGGGTTGGGGGGGGGCTCAGTGTGTGGGGGGGGGTTGCGGGGGTTTTTTGGCGTATTTTGAATGGGGGGCCACTGCCCCAAAGTGGGGGGGGGGTTTTGGGGGGTCCCCGGGGGGGGGGGGTTTGGGTTTTGGGGGGTTCTTGGCATTTTGGGGGGGAAAAATTGGGTTTTTTTCCTTTTGGGGGATTTGCCGGGGGAGGTGAACGGGGGGGGTGGGGGGCCCCTGTGGGGAAGTGTGTGCGGGGGCCCCGGGGGGGAGGTGGAAAGGAAGATGGGATTGTAAAAAAAAAAAAATTAAAAAAAGGGATCGGTTATTTTCCCATTTGGGGTAAAATTTTTAATTTCCCGGGGAGGGGATTTTTACAAAAGGGTTTTTAAAAAGAAGGAAATATAGAAATTTTTAAAGGGGAGGTTAAACGGGGGAGGGGGGGGGCCAAAAATTGGAAAACAATTTTTGGTTTTTTGGTGCGGGTTTTTAGGAGGAGGAAAACAAAGGGAAAGGAAATTTTTTGAGAAAAAAACAAAAATAGAGGAGATTTAAATTGAATGGTTAGGAAATTTTAAAAGGGGATTTGGGGTTTTTTATTGGGGAGTAAGGGAATAAGGTTTTTGGGGAAAAGGGCCCCCAAAATGTAGTTAAGGGTTAAAATTTTTCCCCGCC
>CM031619.1:25368503-25373503 GCA_018398815.1 Conus ventricosus
GATTGCTTGTTTCAGTTAAAGTATTTTAGCTTTCAAACAAACCATGGAGCAGTTCTTCCATGGCTTTGTGATCCCATTTTCGAGTGCGTAGAGCTTCGACTGAACATTTTTTTTTCTGTCGATGTGTACTTAACGCTGATTTGACGAAGTTAAGTGGGTTTAAGTGTAGGGCAGTGGTAGGGGCGGCCCGGTAGGGTGGTGAGGGGGGGGGGGGGGGGGCGGTGGAGGGAAGAGAAGAGGGTGAGAAGATGTTTGAATTCAACAGTGAGGACACTTTTTTTTTTTTTTCTCAAAAGTGTATTCATTTCAAATGACATTATGTGAGTTTCTCACCAACGAAATTATTTGTCAAGTCGCATATTATAAAAAAGCCACAAAGTGACACATATACAAAAAGAAAAGATCCATTACAGGTTTTTTGTTGTTGCTGTTTTTCCAGTGGGAAATTTCGACGTATGTTTAGATCTAGTTGCAAAGTGAGGCAGCTGCAGGCGGAAATCTAACAAATGTTAAATATTAATGTTAGCAACCGCCAAAAAAAAAAACCGTGGACAAACGAATCACAAGACAAACACGACGCTTTTCGACCTCTTAGTTCTTCTTTTTGGCAAGAAAGAAAACAATCAGGACAACGAAAATGAACGAGCGATAACTTCTCTTATCTTCAGCGCAAGATGCATTCAACGCCTATCTTGCGCTGAAGTTGGGTTGCATTCAACGCCTTCTTTTTCGCTGAAGTGGATAAAGAGAAGTTATCGCTCGTTCATTTTCGTTGTCCTAATTATTTTGTTTCTTGCCTGAAGAACTAAGAGGGCGAAACGCGTCGTGTTTTGCCTTGTGATTCGTTTGTTCACGGTGTGTGTGTGTGTTGTTTTTTTTTGGTGTTGTTGTTGTTGTTGTTGTTGTTGTTGTTGTTTGTTGTTTGTTTTTTTGTTCTTTTTGGCGATGCGCTACATCAGAAGTTGAAGTATATTCAAGTTAAAATGTCCTGGAATTTTAATGGGGGAAAGCTGTGATGAGGAAGGATGTTTTGTTATGTTACAGTCAGCATGTGAGGGACAGCTGTTTTCAGTTTATTTGTTTGCTTGTTTGTTTTTGTTTGTTTGTTTTTTCAAGTGCTGGGTCAAATCTCAAGCTGTATAATGTCACTTCTCAGGAAGCGACAACCGTAGGGGGGGCTTGTAGTCAGACTGGAAGTGGTAATACAGTTCTCAAATTTGATTAACTCAGCACGCTTCTTCAGAAGTCACCCAAGCCTGCCTCAGCCAGAGTATGGCATTAATATCAACAACAACAAAACAACAACAAAACCCAAAACAAATCACAGTCGAAACCGCGTCACAACGGGTTCTTCACTGACCTGTGATAGATCCCAAGTACCCAGTGCCAGTATTTCGGAGCATCTGTTTTTTCATCTTTTAATTATTGCAAACATTTCAAGGTTTAGACGCTGTGATTCGAAATACCAAAAACAAAAATCAATCTCTTAAACAACGCCCACACCCTGTTTCCCTTTTTGGACTCCCTTTGAGCTTGTGTACCAAAAATCCCAAAATACCATTGCTTCTGAAGCTGTTCGGTGCAGTTTCAAAGCCGAGCGATAGGATTGCTTTCAGACAATAGAATTTGGTCGAAACTCCATCACGAACATTTTTCCCCCAATATTTCTGAAAGGAAAGATAGATACAATAACCCGGTAAGTTGATTTTTCATTGCCGCAATCTCGGCAACTCTCTCTCTCTTGTCTGTTTAACTGTTTGGATTTTTCTTTCCTTTTTTTTTTTCTGCCCCTTTTTGTTGTTGTTGTTTTTTTACCTTTTTATTCATGTATTTATTTTCTTCTTTTTTTTTTAAGATGCTGTATTCAGACATAACGGTGGTATAAGCCCGAAAGCACGCTCGCGCGCGCACACACACCCCACACACACAAAACACCACACACACACCCCACACACACACCACACACACACACACACGCACACACACACGCATACACACACAATTACCAAATTGAATCACTCTCCGTACGGGGTCTAAGCATACAAGAGAACGAGTATTTGCTGTTCTGTGCGTATAAGTTTTATTTCGTTGGCCGTTTTTATTCTAATCGTTACGGGTTATCATTTTATTCTTATAAGCTAAAACTCCAGATACCAAATTATATACACTCTCTGTATACCAAATTAATACACCCCTCTGTACAGAGTCGACACAGTCTAGATAACTGTACTGGCTGTTTTGTACACATTAGTTTTATGGTTTGTTTTTAATTGATTTACTCTAATTGACAGATTGCGTGCTGTTCTTCATTAAGTATACTATCATTATATTATCATCGCTATTATCATTTTTATCATCATTATTATCATCATCATACTATTATTATCATTATTGTTGTCGTTACTATTATTGTTATTATTGATATCATTATTATTACTGTTGTTATTGCTGTTGTTGTTATTGTTGTTATTGTTATTGTTGTTGTTGTTGTGCTTATTATCATTATCATTGTTGCTGTCGTTGATATTTTCATTCTTGTTGTCGTTGTTGTGTTTATTATTGTCTTCATTTTTGTCATGTTTTATTTTGTTTAAGTATACATTTATTTGTTTGTTTGTGTATTTACTTATCTATCTTCTTTCATCCGTTGTTCTGTTTCTTATTCATCTTGTTTTTCATAATTCAGTTGAACTGCTAAGTCAGTGTGTTCTCAGCTAAAGAACTGTTGTAGTTAAGAAAGTGACAGACACACATACACACACACATACACGTTTTGTTTTTTTAGCTCATAAGAATCAGTTTACACAAAAGAGTACACACACACACGCGCGCGCACGCACGCGCGCGCGCACGCACGCACGCACGCACGCACGCACGCACGCACGCACGCACGCACGCACGCACGCACGCCACACACACACCACACACACACACACACACACACACACACACTTTATCGTGCCTCTCTTCAGAGCAGCTACATTTCCATTCAAAAAGGAAAAAAAAAAAAAATTAAAACGGTCTTTTATTGATTTCTTCATTACTCGCTGTGTGTGACAATGGGAATACAAATTGTTCTCGCTCTCTCCATTTCGCATGTAATTTGCTTTTGGAATGGGCAACCACGGCTGTTCTTTTAATTCCATATGCTACAGACACTTGTGTCTGAGAGTGGTGCATGACACAACAGGGCAAAAAGTAGAGGAACGTGCCAGAATCACTAGTTATAAAATTCCAGACACGAACGAATGGGGAGCAAAGGAGGGAACGCCTTAAGGTGAGGGTGTGTGTGTGTGTGTGTGTGTGTGTGTTTGGGGGGGGGGGGGTTAGGGAGAGGGAAGTGGGTGGGAAGAGGGGGAGAGGAGGGGATGGGGGCGAGAAAGCAAAGAGTAAGAGAGCGTAATGAGAGTGCTTTGAGGGATATGGGGGTTGGGAGATTGGGGTGTGGGGGGGCCGGGGAGGGGGGGGGGGGTGGAAGCGCTTTGGAAATCGGAGTGTAAGATGTGTGTGTGTGTGTGTGGTGCGTGCGTGCGTGCGTGCGTGCGTGCGTGCGTGCGTGCGTGCGTGGTGTGTGTGTGTGTGTGTGTGTGTGTGTGTGTGTGTGTGTGTGTGTGTGTGTGTGTCCAGTTGTGTGTTTGTGTGTGTGTGCGTGTGTGCGTGTCCGTCCTCATGCGTGAGCGCCCGTGTGCGTGCGTGCGTGCGTGTGTGTGTGTGTGTGTGTGTGTGTGTGGTGTGTGTGTGTGTGTGTGTGTGGTGTGTCCGGGTGTGTGTGTGTGTGTGTGTGCGTGTGTGCGTGTCCGTCCTCATGCGTGAGCGCCGCGGCGTGCGTGCGTGTGGTGTGTGTGTGTGGTAGGTGTGTGCATGTGTGTGTGTGTGGGGGGGGGGGGGGGGGGGGGGTTAATGACGTGTTTTCACGCACTGTTGGCTGGACTCCGGGCTCCCAAGTTGTCATTCAAATCGCCAGTAACTGCTCGGAATTTGTGAAATGTCAGATGTGCTCGTTGTTGTTGTTGTTGTTGTTGTTGCTGGTGTGTGTGTGTGTGTGTGTGTGTGTGTGTGTGTGTGTGTGTAAAGAGATAGATAGATAGATAGATAGATAGATAGATAGATAGATAGATAGATAGATAGATAGATAGACAGATAGATAGACACACACACACACACACACACACACACACACACACACACACACACACACACTTTGTCACGAGTTTGTCACGAGGCCTATGACGATTGACCCATCTAGGGTGGTGGAATTATTTATTTATTGTCGTTGCTGTTGTCGTGTATCCGTCCCTTAAGGTGGGTTGTGGTGCGGTTGCACCTTAATGTCGTTCAGCTCAGGTTAGGTTTACTTTCTCTCTCTCTCTCTCTCTAATTCCACTGCCCGTGCAATTCATCCTGCAAGTTCACGGGTGGCTGGTACCTTTCGCTTGAACTGGCTGTCTCTATCGGCCTCTCGTCTGTCTTTTTACCTGCCGCACGTGCATTATTCCTCTTAGGCTTGAGGTATTCTCACTGTGACGTAGCGTGGCATGTTGGCTGCCATCGTTTTGGCAGGTTTTCTCTTCACTCGAGCGGAAGATGTCTCTGGGAGCGCCTGCTCCGGTTCTGGTTCTACACCACTTCGTCGAAGGTACGGTCGGTACCTTCATTCCTACAGTCGGCCTGTAGGGGAGGGACATCACGTCATCTCTTTTCCGCATCTGCTCTGCTGTCCTCTCTACCGGACAGAGGGTAGAGAGTCGCTTGACCCGCCACTGGGGGTCAACCACGGGTAGCTGGTAAGCATCAGTTTCGTGGTTTGTTTGTTGTTGTTTTTTTTTTGTTAGCCGGCTAATTTTTCTCTTTTGCGCAATTTCTTTTGGTTTTCAAAATTAAAAGAAATATTGCTTGAGACCACTTTTTTTCTGGTTAATTCAATCTTTAACCTGGCCAGTCAAAATTATATCCAAAATTCTTTATTCTTTTTATGCATCTGGTGATGCGGTAGTCGGTGG
>CM031619.1:25386003-25401003 GCA_018398815.1 Conus ventricosus
ACACACACACACACACACACACACACACGTGTGTACACTCACCACACACACATACAATGATAATGATGACACAACCAATGTTAGGTAGGTACTCAAGGTCTGACTAGAGCGTTGCGTTAATGCGTAGGTCAGACATCTGCTAAGTTGTAGCCACGAGACCCTCTTCTTAGATAATCTCATCCTAGTCATTAACTCATTCAGCCATCAGCTTTAGACCACACGCCGTGCGGTCTCAAAACTTAGCTGATGTGGTGTAAGCGTATATGAACTAGTCCACACACAGTGACGACACCTCTTGGATGAAACTGAAACTAAAACTAATTAACGAAAAGCTAATCAATTTGCGAGTTCCTTCTATTCGTTTCAAGATACGAGATTATTTAGCTGACTACTCTGCTTTAAGAAATGCCGTCTTATGTCGATTGTCCTTGATCAAAGCATTGATCGCGTGGACTTTCTTCTTCTTCCTCTTCCTCTTCTTCTTCTTCTTCTTCGTTCCCAAGACGTTTGGTTGTAATCCTGGAAAATCGGCAGGATAACTCAAAGATGATGGGGGAATGGGAGAGGAGAGGGGAGGGGGGGGGTGTTACGGCATACTTTGTCGCCCCTGCACACTTTGTCGTCGGCGACAAACTGTGCTGCATGCGTTGTCGCCGACGACAAAGTGTGCTGCACAGTTTGTCGTCCCAGCCATAACAAATATCGACAAGTTTGCACACTTTGTCGCCCTTGCACACTTTGTCGTCACTTTTCATATGTGACATTGCTGCACACTTTGTCGCCCCTCGAAAGAAAAAAAACCTTCAGATCTGAAGTCAATCGTGTACACTGGACTTAGACTAATTGTTTTCTTCTTTTTTTTTTGTAATCCCAGTTATAAGACAGTACTTTACAATCTATATGGAAATATTCCGTGTGCGTGCGTGCGTTTGTGTGTGTGTGTGTGTGTGTGTGTGTGTTGCGCACGCGCACGCGCGTGTGTGTGTGTCTATTTGTGTGTGTGTGTGTGTGTGTGTGTGTGTGTGTGTGTGTGTGTGTGTGTGTGTGTGCGCGTGTGTCTATCTGTGTGTGTGTGTGTGTGTGTGTGTGTGTGTGTGTGTAAAAAATATGTTCCACACGCTACAGACGAAACAACTGTGATGATCTTCTCTGAAATGTAGGACATATGTTTGCTGTGGGTGAGGGACGATGACAACATTTTCATTTTATTTACTTATTTGTTTTTTATTTATTTATCACATAATAACCGTTAATAATGGTTATAACGGCAAATAACTGTTTTTTCTTCTTTCAAAAGCTACTTGACCGATTGTAAAGCGGTTTGGACGAATTTGTGTCAAATCAAGGCCTTCCTTCAGATAATGTGATGTAATTGTTACAATTCTTTAAATAACTGTTAAAAACTGTTGAAATATCAGGAAAATATGTTTCACTCTTTTTACGGAAAACTGATCGTTCTGAAAATTGGTAGGTATGTTAAATATGGTTAAGGCTGATGCTGGCATTTTATTTTTCAACGATCTTCACCGGCTTCCGCCGTGACGACCATAAATGTTTCTTCTCTCTCCTTTATTGAATATCTTAGAATCTACTTGACTGAGCTTTAAGCGATTTTGAGAGGTTGTGACAAAGCAAGGAGCTCTTGATACAAATTTAGATATGGGCCTATATTTGTGACAGTTAGAAAACGTTGCTATTCAAGATAAACTGGGAGTACAATCAAATGCGTTGCATCTTGTTATAATTATTTCCCTTGTTATAGGTCTGTTCCCCTCTATTTCATTAAGTGCCTCTTTTAACCAATTTACAACAGCGCACCCCCCTCCCCCCCCCCCCCCCCCCGCCCCCCCCCCCCACCCAATTATATGTGATTATATTATCGGGGCTGGGGGTAAAAAAAAGTTACTATTTTTCGCCAGAGTATTTGAGCGTGGCTCTTTTGTCTTTAACAGGCTTCCTGCAGTTCCTACATCCAACTTGTCCCTGTTGAGTGTAAGTACCACAAAACTAGATTGAATGAAACTGGGAGTACAAAAATGAGGCCTTTGTGTGGCATTAACTGAACTGAATGCTTCTAGTGTAAACTCAGGCGCTCGAAATGGGGTTTATTTGTCTGGGAACATAAAATTGACTAGGATAGAGATTTAAAGACAGAAAAAATAATAGGTTAGACAAAAAAATGAACTTTGCATTCAAACACACTAAACAGAAGAAAGAAAAATCTAGGTACAAGTTAAAACCCAATGGAAACGTTCTTTCTGCAGATCGTTTTATTCAATTTGTCATCAACAGGGAAACACAGGTGTATTTAAACATCTAATCATTGTTCAAAGAAAGCTAGAATGTAACAAAAGGAGGGGAAAAAGATAATTCAAATGTGAAGCTTTAAACAGCTACAGCAGACAATGTTTTTCTTCCCAATAAAAAATAGTTTACATTTAAATTTCTTGCATTTGTCTCATTCAAAATCATGTCAGATCCAGCGTTATGCGCATTTTATAATAAACGATGAAATGTTAACGCGTTTGCAATCAAAGAACTTCTACTGTTTTCAAATTTAGTTACACCACAACCTCCTATATCAAATCCAACAACAATGTAGAACTACACAATCTACAACATACGGCTGTTTTGAATTTCAGGCAAACACACAGTGCCAGTATGTGATTTGACACGACTAGAATGAAAATACTGTCAAGTTCAGAACTGTAATTTTCAGCGTTTTCTAAATGTACACACTCAGCCAGCAATTCAGCCGTAGATAACTTTTTGTAAAGAATATAAACAAAAATTCGACAAAATTAAGTAATGATGATAAAGAGAGTGACATGAAAAATTAAAAAACAACAACATGAAACACTACTCTTTGTCACACATATATTCTACAAAAATCAAACCGTTGTCACATGAACAACAGCCCAATGTAAAACAATGCAATTGTTTTAAAAAGAAACTTGTTATCGTCAAATCGAAAATCAAAGTGTTCTAAAACGTAACACCATATACATGCAATCTGCAAGTGTACTTTCTGGCTTTTTTCCAGGTCTTTCATTCTTTATTTACACGATCGCAGTAGTCACCTGTGAGTGATGAATTTTTGTAGTTGTGTTATTGCTGTATGTCTTACACGAGTGTGTATATACCATGTGAACAGAGGTCTGTGGTCGAAGTTCGAAAAACAGTTTGAAAATTCCTTGAAATATGAAGTCATTTTATACAATTTATACTCATTCAAAATTCTCATTCAAAACGGTGAACACGGAACTGCCAGTTGAATCACTTTTAAATGTTGAACACATTAACATATTACTGAGCACACAATTTGGCACACAGATTTTCAACAAGCCAACCAAAAATAATAAAACGCTGTCACATGAACAATATCCAAGTGTCAAATTCAGCTGGATGTATATTGTGCACAATTATCAAAAACAAATTACAGAGTACAAACCGTAACAGCGAAACTTAACAAAAATATCATTACCGTCACATCGACAATAAAAATGTCAAACGCAACATCATAGCTATATTACACATTAAGTCTCATTTCTTTTCCTACCAGCCAGTCTTTAAATGCAAACTTGTGAGGAACTGCAAATCTTTGATATGCTCACATTATACATAAAAGAAACAGTCTTTCAAAATGACAATTGAAAAGAGAACAGTGATGTGCACTTTCGTACAACCTTCTGCTGTGGCTGTGAGAAGACGATTTCAGAAACTGATCAGTACCTCTGATTTATCCAAATGCCAGTGATATAAAAGTTTCTGAAATCGTCTTCCTCAACCAGAGCCAAGTGTTGTACCACTGTCTATTATTTACAATCCGCCTGATTTCCAAGGCAAGACCGCTTGCTCGTCCTGCTGCACGTATCAGTCTTCTAACACTGACGAGATTTGGAACGTTGGGGATAACAGAGAAGTCGGTGTGCAGTCTGGGTAAAGGGATTCTGGAAACTGTCAGCCTGAAAAATGTGTTCACATTTTGCAGCGTGTATCTGAAGCTTGGATCCATTCGGACTGCATAGTGGATTATCAAAGCCTGGCTTTCTTGAGGCAAAAACTCGCGACTATCGAAAGGGACTGTAGGAGTCGCAGTGCCGTTGTCGTTGTTGTCAGGGACATCGTCATTGACTGTAGGAGTCGCAGTGCCGTTGTTGTTGTCAGGGACATTGGCATTGACTGTAGGAGTCGGAATGCCGTTGTCGTTGTTGTCAGGGACAATGGCATTGACTGTAGGAGTCGCAGTGCCGTTGTCGTTGTCAGGGACATTTGCACTGGCTGCAGGAGTCGCAGTGCCGTTGTCGTTGTTACCAGGGACTTCGGCATTGACTGTAGGAGTCACAGTGCCGTTGTCGTTGTCAGTACCAGTACATTGCAAAATCAGTGGCAGTCGCACTTCCCTGGGAACACCAGTACTGGTGTAATGTTCAGGGTAATAACCCAGGGTCAGAGTGAAAATACCAGGATGGTATGGTCCTTGGTCTGAGGTGATGAGAGTAGAATAATCAGTGCCATTTCCTGATACCACCAACATTTGAACATGGTAGACGGCTGAGAGCGCAGACAAAGTCAGGTGGTCGCCGTACGTACCGTCTTGTCACATGTCCATGACATAATCATGAACGTTTCCGTCAATGAATGGGCTGTATGTGTCCATGTTGTCGATGATATGGTTTACAGCGTCCCTTTGGAGAGTTTCTGCAGTTCTGTTGACTCCAAACAGGGAAAGCTGATGGCCAATAGCCTCAAACTGACAGTTACCAGGACTATCTGTTGGATCTAAGATCACTTCAATGTTCATGGCCTCCAGGTTTTTGATTCTGTCAGAATGATTCAAGGGAATGGAATACGTTTGTCTGTGTTCTTCTGTATTGAGCGCTGTTTCCTTTTTTCTGCCATCTCTTTTCTTTCTTCGTTCCTTTGTAGCTGTTGTGCTTGTAATACCAGTGACTGATATCCACTGACTCACCATTTCTCCGGTTGGTTTGTGGTATTGAATTTTGTATTTATTTCGAACCAAGGATCGCTTAGTGACCCTGCCTCTACAAACAGACCTTCGATAGGGAACACGTATCCTACTGGTGGATTTTGGGGGGTACAGGATCAGAACCTCTTCGCCAAGACTGTACAGGGATGGACATTGGCGATGTGATGCGATGCTTTTCTTTGCTGCTTTTTCAGAGGCTTCTCTTACGTTGTTTATCAGTGATTCTGACCCGCTGAAATATACCTCAGACGGGCATTTTTTGGCCAGTACATCTTTGGGTGTGTCATTGATGGATTTTTGAATGAGGTGCAAATTCTTTGCCCAATTGAATCCTCCTTTGCAAGCTTTCATGAATGAAATTTTCTTTCGGATCTCCCGAAGTGATCGGTCACATTTGCCTTGAGACTGTGGGTGATACGCACTACTCCTGATGGTTCTAACATTTTTGGAATGCAACAGTCGTTCTGTCTACCCCTTGAATTCCGTGCCCTGATCGAACTGAACACAAGTAGGAACTCCGTGTCCTGAGAAAATTTTATTCAGTGTTCTTGCTACAGTCCTACTACTTTTGCTTGCAAGTGGTCTCAGGATCAGAACACGAGATAATGTGTCCAGAACTGACAGAAGGTACTGCTGCGGTTTTCCGTTGTGAAGGACCAGCTCATTTCTCATGTCAATTAATCAAGCTGCCAGCGTTCATTTACTGCAGTGGCCATGACTAGTTTGGGGGGGACTGTGTTTGTGAACCTTGCATTCTTTCTTGGTATCTTTTTGACACACCAAGAACTGTTCGTACTTGTGTGTACGAAACAGCAGCACATTTCTCTGTGACTTGCCTCCAAACTGTTCTTGACCCAGATCCGAGATTTTCATCAAATCTATGTTTTTACTGTCTGTGGTGCCTCACTTTCAGTCAGAACCGGTTTTCCTCTGAAATGTACATTTCCTTCTACAAGAAAAAGTCATGTTTGCGTCTTTGATACTGCCTCACAGTACTTTTTTTCCACAGCAGTGCGGTTTTTCTTTGGAACTTTGAACTTTCCTTTCAGAAGACTTCGAAGTGTGAAATACTTACCTTTGGAAACGGATTGCAAGTATCCTCTGGCGCTACCTGTTCTGGACCCAGATCCGAGATCAGCGTAGGTAGGTAGTTAGGTAGGTAGAGATATAGATTAATACGAGGTGCTGGGTGGGTTTAGGTCAACGAACTGTCTGGAAAACTCTTACCTGCAACAGGTCTCTGACGAAATCAGCAGTTGCTCAGAAGCTCCTGACCTCCAATGTGAAAATTCAGACCTTTTATAGGAGGACATGTCCGGTCGATTCTTTCCAACAGCCCGACAAAGTATGCCGACAAAGATCCCGACAAAGTATGCCGACAAAGATCGCCCAACAAAGTATGTCGACAAAGATCGCCCGACAAAGCAAGCTAAGAGTTTCTTTACACCAGGCCCTCTAGAGAAAAGAAAAAAGAAAGAAAAGACAAAAATAAATCCACCACATACACACATATATACACAAACGCACGCACACTTATGCATACAAATATATGATAATGAAGAGAGAGAGAGAGAGAGAGAGAGAGAGAGAGGAGAGAGAGAGAGAGGAGAGAGAGAGAGAGAGAGAGAGAAGAGAGAGAGAGAGAAAATTACGTTTCGATTGTAAAGTATTCTTTTTTATCTGTTTGTTGTTTCTTTGTTAGTTGTTGTTGTTGTTTTAACTGAGAGTACAAGAAAATCAAGTCAGAAATGTACGATATGACTTCAGATCCGAAGTTTCCTCTTTCGAGGGGCGACAAAGTGTGCAGCAATGTCACATATGAAAAGTGACGACAAAGTGTGCAAGGGCGACAAAGTGTGCAAACTTGTCGATATTTGTCATGGCTGGGACGACAAACTGTGCAGCACACTTTGTCGTCGGCGACAAAGCATGCAGCACAGTTTGTCGCCGACGACAAAGTGTGCAGGGGCGACAAAGTATGCCGTAACAGGGGTGAATTTGTTGTGTTGAATCTTGACACTTTAAAACTATTCAGGTTTTGCCGTAATCGAAATGTAGCGTCGCTGTTCCCTGTTACGGATCTTTTCTCTTCATTCCGGTTTTGTTGTTGTCGTACCCTGGCTAATAGATTCCAGGGATCATCCGAACAGCCGAAATACTTGAACACTATGGTACAAATGCATCAGCTAGGGATGAGAACATGACGTGTGTGACCGTTTTTGATTACCCCGCCACGTGGGCAGCCACACTCCGACTTTCGAGGGGTTTTGGAGACTGATAATGTTATGCTAGGAGCTTGTCACGACTGAAGACAATCCCCGCATAACCATACAGGGCATAACAACATTTTGATGTAGCCTTGGTGTTCTAGCCTATGTCAACTGTTCTGACACAGACTTAAGCCAAAGCGATTCTGGTTTCGTCTTCTCAGAGAATGTTGTAGTAAGAGCCGAGAATGACTGACGGCAGAAAGCGAGGGATTGGGGAAGGGGGGGGGGGGGGGGGGGGGGGGGGGGGGGGGGGGGGGGGGGGGGGGGGGGGGGAGAGGGGCCGGGCGTCGTCACCGCCATTACGAGTCCTCCAACTACCCTTCTCTTTACCTCCCCACCACCCTCTTCATTCTGCTCCTGCGTCTCCCTGACGCTGCTCCAGGACTTTCTGTCGTCCTCTCTCACATCGCTGTGTGGAATGCCCCATGCACCCCCTGTCTACATCGCTGTGTGGAATGCCCCATGCACCCCCTGTCTACATCGCTGTGTGGAATGCCCCATGCACCCCCTGTCTACATCGCTATGTGAAATGCCCCATGAACCCTCTGTCTGAATCGCTCTCTGGACTCTCCCATGCACCCTCTGTCTGCATCGCTGTGTGGAATGCCCCATGCACCCTCTGTCTACATCGCTGTGTGGAATGCCCCATGAACCCTCTGTCTACATCGCTCTCTGGACTCTCCCATGCACCCTCTGTCTACATCGCTCTCTGGAATCTCCCATGCACCCGCTGTCTACATCGCTCTCTGGACTCTCCCATGCACCCTCTGTCTACATCGCTCTCTGGAATCTCCCATGCACCCCCTGTCTACATCGCTCTCTGGAATCTCCTATGCACCCTCTGTCTACATCGCTGTGTGGAATGCCCCATGAACCCTCTGTCTACATCGCTCTCTGGACTCTCCCATGCACCCTGTGTCTACATCGCTGTGTGGAATCTCCCACTCACCCTCTGTCTACATCGCTCTCTGGAATCTCCCATGCACTCTCTGTCTACATCGCTGTGTGGAATGCCCCATGAACCCTCTGTCTACATCGCTCTCTGGAATCTCCCATGCACTCTCTGTCTACATCGCTGTGTGGAATGCCCCATGCACCCTGTGTCTACATCGCTGTGTGGAACGCCCCATGCACCCTCTGTCTACATCGCTGTTTTGAATGCCCCATGCACCCTCTGTCTACATCGCTGTGTGGAATGCCCCATGCACCCTCTGTCTACATCGCTGTGTGGAATGCCACATGCAACCCTCTGTCTACATCGCTGTGTGGAAAGCCCCATGCACCCTCTGTCTACATCGCTGTTTTGAATGCCCCATGCACCCTCTGTCTACATCGCTGTGTGGAAAGCCCCATGCACCCTCTGTCTACATCGCTGTTTTGAATGCCCCATGCACCCTCTGTCTACATCGCTATCTGGAATCTCCCATGCACCCTGTGTCTACATCGCTGTGTGGAATGCCCCATGCACCCTCTGTCTACAGCGCCCTCTGGAATCTCCCATGCACCCTCTGTCTACATCGCTCTCTGGAATCTCCTATGCACCCTCTGTCTACATCGCTGTGTGGAATGCCCCATCCACCCTCTGTCTACATCGCTCTCTGGCATCTCCCATGCACCCTCTGTCTACATCCCTGTGTGGAATGCCCCATGCACCCCCTGTCTACATCGCTATGTGAAATGCCCCATGAACCTCTGTCTGCATCGCTCTCTGGACTCTCCCATGCACCCTCTGTCTGCATCGCTGTGTGGAATGCCCCATGCACCCTCTGTCTACATCGCTGTGTGGAATGCCCCATGAACCCTCTGTCTACATCGCTCTCTGGACTCTCCCATGCACCCTCTGTCTACATCGCTGTGTGAAATGCCCCATGCACCCTGTGTCTACATCGCTGTGTGGAATGCCCCATGCACCATCTGTCTACATCGCTCTCTGGAATCTCCCATGCACCCTCTGTCTACATCGCTGTGTGGAATGCCCCATGCACCCTCTGTCTACAGCGCCCTCTGGAATCTCCCATGCACCCTCTGTCTACATCGCTCTCTGGAATCTCCCATGCACCCTGTGTCTACATCGCTGTGTGGAATACCCCATGCACCCCCTGTCTACATCGCTGTGTGGAATCTCCCATGCACCCTCTGTCTACATCGCTGTGTGGAATGCCCCATGCACCCTCTGTCTACATCGCTCTCTGGAATGCCCCATGCACCCCCTGTCTACATCGCTGTGTGCAATGCCCCATGCACCCCCTGTCTACATCGCTGTGTGCAATGCCCCATGCACCCTCTGTCTAAGTCGCTGTGTTGAATGCCCCATGCACCCTCTGTCTACATCGCTGTGTGGAATCTCCCATGCACCCTCTGTCTACATCGCTCTGTGAAATGCCCCATGCACCCTGTGTCTACATCGCTGTGTGGAATGCCCCAGCACCCTCTGTCTACATCGCTCTCTGGAATCTCCCATGCACCCTCTGTCTACATCGATGTGTGGAATACCCCATGCACCCTCTGTCTACATCGCTGTGTGAAATGCCCCATGCACCCTGTGTCTACATCGCTGTGTGGAATGCCCCATGCACCCTCTGTCTACATCGCTGTGTGGAATGCCCCATGCACCCTCTGTCTACAGCGCCCTCTAGAATGCCCCATGCAACCTCTGTCTACATCGCTGTGTGGAATGCCCCATGCACCCTCTGTCTACATCGCTCTCTGGAATGCCCCATGCACCCTCTGTCTACATCGCTGTGTGGAATGCCCCATGCACCCTCTGTCTACATCGCTCTCTGGCATCTCCCATGCACCTCTGTCTACATCGCTGTGTGGAACTGCCCAATGCACCCTCTGTCTACATCGCTCTCTGGCATCTCCCATGCACCCTCTGTCTACATCGCTGTGTGGAATGCCCCATGCACCCTCTGTCTACATCGCTCTCTGGCATCTCCCATGCACCCTCTGTCTACATCGCTGTGTGGAATGCCCCATGCACCCTCTGTCAACATCGCTGTGTGGAATGCCCCATGCACCCTGTGTCTACATCGCTCTGTGGAATGCCCCATGCACCCTGTGTCTACATCGCTCTGTGGAATGCCCCATGCACCCTGTGTCTACATCGCTCTGTGGAATGCCCCATGCACCCTGTGTCTACATCGCTCTGTGGAATGCCCCATGCACCCTGTGTCTACATCGCTCTGTGAATGCCCCATGCACCCTGTGTCTACATCGCTCTGTGGAATGCCCCATGCACCCTGTGTCTACATCGCTCTGTGGAATGCCCCATGCACACTCTGTCTACATCGCTGTGGAATGCCGCATGCACCCTCTGTCTACATCGCTGTGTGAATGCCCCATGCACCCTGTGTCTAAATCGCTGTGTGGAATGCCCCATGCACCCTCTGTCTACATCTCTCTTGGCATCTCCCATGCACCCTCTGTCTACATCGCTGTGTGGAATGCCCCATGCACCCTGTGTCTACATCGCTGTGTGGAATGCCCCATGCACCCTCTGTCTACAATCGCTGTGTGGAATGCCCCATGCACCCTCTGTCTACATCGCTCTCTGGCATCTCCCATGCACCCTCTGTCTACATCGCTGTGTGGAATGCCCATGCACCCTCTGTCTACATCGCTGTGTGGAATGCCCCATGCACCCCCTGTCTACATCGCTGTGTGGAATGCCCCAATGCACCCTCTGTCTACATCGCTCTCTGGAATCTCCCATGCACCCTCTGTCTTCATCGCTGTGTGGAATGCCCCATGCACCCTCTGTCTACATCGCTCTCTGGAATCTCCCACGCACCCTCTGTCTACATCGCTGTGTGGAATGCCCCATGAACCCTCTGTCTACATCGCTGTGTGGAATGCCCCATGCACCCTCTGTCTACATCGCTGTGTGGAATCTCCCATGCACCCTCTGTCTACATCGCTGTGTGGAATCTCCAATGCACCCTCTGTCTACATCGCTGTGTGGAATGCCCCATGCACCCTCTGTCTACATCGCTGTGTGGAATGCCCCATGAACCCTCTGTCTACATCGCTGTGTGGAATGCCCCATGCACCCTCTGTCTACATCGCTCTCTGGAATCTCCGATACACCCTCTCTCTACATCGCTGTGTGGAATGCCCCATGCACCCTCCGTCTACATCGCTGTGTGGAATGCCCCATGCACCCCCCTGTCTACATCGCTGTGTGGAATGCCCCATGCACCCTGTGTCTACATCGCTGTGTGGAATGCCCCATGCACCCTCTGTCTACATCGCTGTGTGCAATGCCCCATGCACCCTCTGTCTACATCGCTGTGTGGAATGCCCCATGGACCCTCTGTCTACATCGCTCTCTGGAATCTCCCATGCACCCTCTGTCTACATCGCTCTCTGGAATCTCCCATGCACCCTCTGTCTACATCGCTCTCTGGAATCTCCCATGCACCCTCTGTCTACATCGCTCTCTGGAATCTCCCATGCATCCTCTGTCTACATCGCTGTGTGGAATGCCCCATGCACCCTCTATCTACATCGCTCTCTGGAATCTCCCATGCACCCTCTGTCTACATCGCTCTCTGGAATCTCCCATGCACCCTCTGTCTACATCGCTCTCTGGAATCTCCCATGCACCCTCCTCATCCTTCGGTTCCTTTATTTCTTCCTCTCTCCATTGGCAGTTGGCTGTGGCCATTGTGTTTTGGGTCTTATGTTGTATTTCTAGTCATGAACCTCGTGTTCTATTTGCAGTCATAAATTCTCTCCTAGTCTTAGGCCTATATATGAGGGGAAATTTTCTGTCCATCATATATCACTAGCCTGCCCAATCGTAACAGGGCGATACAGATTTAAAGGTATGAATACTGCATTCTTTGAAAGCATTGACCAGATTTTATGTGACACATGTATTACGGACATCGAACACGTTATTGCCCAGTTAGGCAGACAAGTTGTGATTTTTTTTTCAATTTTTTAAGTATTTTCAGAAATATTCTTAGTAGGGTGTCTATATTCTAACATGTGCAGTAGAAAGGTGAGAGTAAATGACCAGAGACAGTAGGTCTGACATTCTCAGTGGTCTCTGTTGCCTTTTGATATTGTCAAATATCATCGATGATGAACAGACGTTATAATAACCAAAATCGGAAATGAAATGAGGCAGGGAACAGTAAACGATAAACAGTAAACAAGTGGGGTATTTTTTTGCTCCCATAAGAAAACCTAACAGAGTAACTTTTATTCAAGACTGGCACAGCCTTTTAAACTTGAATGAAGTCAGACAAATACATAGACGAACAATCTAATAGTGGGGGAAAAAACAAGCGCAGGCCAACAACTGAACTGTCTTCATAGTAATGACTTGGCAAAAATTTGGATGGACTTAGGGAGGGCGGGGGGGGGGGGGGGGTGGAGTTTGAAGATGGAGAAACTGGGAACATGAAATTGAGAAAATATGTTACAGATATGAAAACTCTTCACTAGCTGCACCCTTGGTGGTGAGAACACCACAGCATTATGGACTGTGGTGTGTCTCTATTTGACGCCTGGAGCGCAGACACAACCAGCCGTGTCTCCCTGATGAGTTCCGACCCAGCGGACGAAAGGCCTCGGAGCAGGCAATACAAAATATATCTGCCTTCAAAAGGGATTGCGATGGTTCCCTTATGCAGCTAGTGAGGAGTTTTCATATCTGTAACATATTTTCTTAATTTCATGTTCCCAGTTTTCTCCATCTTCAAACTTCCCCCCCCCCCCCCCCCCCCCCCCCCCCCCCCCTCCTTAAGTCCAAATTTTTGCCAAGTCATTACTATGAAGACAGTTCAGTTGTTGGCCTGCGCTTGTTTTTCCCCCACTATTAGATTGTTCGTCTTTGTATTTGTCTGACTTTATTCAAGTTTCAAAGGCTGTGCCAGTCTTGAATAAAAGTTACTCTGTGTTAGGTTTTCTTATGGGAGCAAAAAATACCCCACTTGTTTACTGTTAAAATAACCAATGAACTTGATCTGAACTGAATCGCATCTTGAATCTCGTGTTGTCTTTGCAGTCATGAATCTCGTGTTGTCTTTGCAGTCATGAATCTCGTATTGCCTTTGCAGTCGTGAATCTCGTGTTGTGTTTGCAGTCATGAATCTCATGTTGTATTTGCAGTCATGAATCTCATGAATCTTGTGTTGTATTTGCGTCATAAGAAACGAAAACGCTTCAGGAGTTTTGAGAACCCTAAAAACTTCGGACACATAGTCAAGACTGGTCAAGTCAAGTCAAGAACACCTTATTGTCTCCAAAGGAAAACTGAGAGCGGCCATAAAAACAACCATCACGAATCACCCACCCACTCACATACACAGAATAATACACACACATGCGCGCGCGCGCGCGCGCGCGCGCGCACGCACGCACGCACGCACGCACGCACGCACGCACGCACGCACGCACGCACGCACGCACGCACGCACGCACGCACGCACGCACGCACGCACGCAGACAGACAGACAGACAGACAGACAGACAGATACAAATAAGCTTTCTGAACCGGATCTTATTGACAGTCCAGTTTTGATTCAGGAGTTTGATGGAACTGGGAACGAAACTGTTTGTAGTTCTTTTTTTTTTTTTTTTTTTTTTTGGGGGGGGGGGGGGATTTGAAATTCTTCATCTAGAGGGTAGAACATTGGAGACCTATTCCATGGGGGAAAAATAACAATCCAGAGAACACAACGTCTGTCTTTCCATCGCAAATCCAAATGACGTTTCCTCAGTTTCGAGGTCCAGCAAACAGATGCAGAGAATCTAGCTGCAAAGTGAGGCCACTGCAGGCGGAAATCTAAACAAACTTTAAACGAAATTAATAGCGAACCGCCAAGAAAACGTAGACAAACGAATCACAAAGATAAAACGCGACGCGTTTCGACCTCTTAGGTCTTCTTCCCGGCAAGAAAATTGATCCTGAGTGTTTTGTACCTTGCCTAGAGAAGACCTCAGAGGTCGAAACGCGTCGTGTTCTGTCTTGTGATTCGTTTGTCTACGTTTTCTTGGCGGTGCGCTATTAGTTACATTTAAAGATGTAGAGGAGTCAAACATTTCGTTTGAAGTGCACGCTGGGATGACGATTGAGATGTAACATGGACTGCCAGCACTACAGCCACTTCGTTTCACGCCCTTATAATGATTGGTAGTTTCTCTCTCTGGTCGAATTGTTCAGCTGACTGATGTGACAAATTCTGCTGTGGGCGTGGCCACCACGTGCATCTGTTCAAACAAACAAACAAACAAACAAACAAACAAATGAATACGAAACCTGGCGGGATCACTCTCGCTCAACGCAACTCTAACACAGATTACCTCCCTTGCGGATTTTCACACATCCTGTATTGTATCTTTGAGCGGTTTTCGTACAACCGAAAGAATGATTCGACGTCCTTGGCCCGGATACAGGATCATTATTGTGGTAACCGTTTAAGGCAAATAAACTCTCTCTCTCTCTCTCTCTCTCTCTCTCTCTCTCTCTCTCTCTCTCTCTCTTCTCTCTCTCTCTCTCTCTCTCTCTCTCTCTCTGTGTGAGTGTGTGTGTGTGTGTGTGTGTGTGTGTGTGTGTGTGTGTCTGTGTCTGTGTCTGTGTCTGTATACATATATGTCATATATGTATGTACATTTATATTGATTGATAGATAGAGATAGAGAATTATATATTGATATACATACATATGAACGTACACGAATGCAACACACACACACACACACACACACACACACACACACACACAC
>CM031619.1:25406003-25408503 GCA_018398815.1 Conus ventricosus
TCACACACAAAAAAAACCCAAACATATAACTCTTTGTCTCATCTCACCACTGACTATTATCTATTATAGGTATTTGCCAATTGGACTTCCAGCTAAGCGCATAAAGAAAAGATATGTTTCACTTGCTGACAGGAAAACATTTTGAATAGTGTACAGACGTATTTGGAATGAATTTTTTTCATTAAGTTACACAACAGAATATGATCATTTGATATGCTATGACCACATATACAATGTACATTTTGACATACTTTGTCTTAAAACAATCCAATTTCCATCTACAGATCAAGGAACTTATCTGTCGTCTACGATAAATATTTTGATCGAACTTACTAACTTTTCATGAATGTTTTTCATTTCATGGTGTAAACCAAAGCACCCAGTTTCTCTTTCTATGAAATGAAAATTAGAAAATTGTACTTTTTCTATCAAAGTATAGCACTCTTGCACTGACAAAGAGAAGTTTAGAAAATGCGAATCTGATGATCGTTTTGCTCCTCTCTTTGCTAGAACATCAACCTTTTCATTATAATATAACCCCAGTGGGAGGGCACCCAAAGAAATGTTATTTCAGTGTCTCTGACTGAGAGGAAATGTACTAAATTATTTATTTCAGTGATCATCTCAGGTCGAACTTTCAATTTAAAATTCTTCATTGCAGTAAGAACTGACTTGGAATCTACACATAAAACAACTTTAAATAAATTTTGAGGGTAATCAACAACAAATTTTAAAGCCATAATTATAGCAGTTAACTCAGCAGTGAATATAGATTTGTTCTTTCCAAGATAATAAGACTTTTCTTTGTTAAGGCCTGGGATAATGTATGCTGCACCTGCATGTTCATTGATTAATGATCCATCAGTGTATATCTTGAAATGGTTGGAATAGTGATCATGCAAATGCATTTTGATATTGGATAACAACAAATTAGTATTTTCAGCCTTTGTTAAATCTGTATGCTCAATATCAAAATGTGCTCGTATTAGTTTCCAGGGAGGGATAGGAGACACAATAGATCTTTTTGCAATAGAGGTTAGTTTGATATCTGAGGATTCTAAAATCGAGGAAGTATATGTTCTTAGAGTCGTTTGAGATGAAATATTTTTTTGCCCTTTTTGGGAAAATCATGTCCGATTTAATATTTATTTCAGAGCTTATATTGTTGTCTATAGTAGAACTTCTTATAACAAACTGGTGCATGCGAGATTCCTATATTCTTCCAGTGGTAATATCCCAGCAGCACTGTATGCTTTTGTACAAGAGGCATGGACTGGTAGTCCCATGGCTATCTTATATGCTTTGGAATCAATACTCTGAAGTTTTTTCAGTAAGTATTTGGGTGCACTGAAGAACACCTCTTGTGCATACGTTAATTTTGATCTAACCAGTGCAGTAGAAAGGTACAAAAGAGTAACTGTATCCTGAGCCCAAGCGTGCTTACTAATAATCTTTAATAGATTTAAAGTTTTTCGAGCTTTTGTCAGAATATGCTCAATATGAAAATTCCATGACAACTTTGATGTTAAATTTACTCCAAGGAATTTCACTATTTTTGTATATTTAATGGGTATGCTGTTGACTTGAAATAAAGGCATATTAACCGGATCAGATCCAGCATTAAATAACATCATGTGTGTTTTATCAGTTGATATTTGCAAACCATTTTCAGTCATATAAGCAGAAAAGGTATTTAATTCTTTTTGATATAACTTTTTAATATAATTTTGTGATCTGACAGATGTACCTATTTTTAATGTCACTTTCATCCATATGCATATGTCATCTGCATATTGGGCTAATTCTATATTTTTAGTAATTTTTGTGGTAAATCGTACATCAGAATACTAAAAAGTAAAGGGGCAATAACAGACCCCTGAGGAATGCCCATGTATAATTTTCTTCTTGTAGAGTAGAGTTCCCTACCTTCGTTCTAATATATCGATTTTCTAAGAAGTCTTTAAGAAAATCATAAATGTTTCCTGATAATCCAATCTCTTTAAGTTTATAAAGCAAACGAGAGTGCCATACTTGATCGTAAGCTTTAGTGATATCAAAAAAGGTTGCTAGTAAACATTTTCTCCCTGGAAAACTGATGTTTAATCTGAGTGGTAAGTTTGACCAAATGTTCAACAGCACTTCTACCCTTTCGAAAACCTGCTTGGTTTGTGGGATAACTTTGTTCTTATCGCAAAAGTATTTAGTCTATTTAAAACAATGGTTTCATAAAGTTTACAGGCATGAGAAGTTAATGAAATAGGTCTGTAACTATCTATACTTTCTTTCAGTTTACCTTCCTTGTGAATCGGTACTATTACTGATTCTTTCCATATTTGAGGCAAATGACCTGAGTTCCAGCATTTTTATAATATACTGAGTAAAATGCTTATCCATATTGTCTGGAAAATGTTTAATCATTTCATTAGAAATGGCGTCAACTCCAACAGCTGTTTTTTTTTGTTTGGGAGAGAATCTATGGCATCTTTCACCTCTTGTAATG
>CM031619.1:25433503-25438503 GCA_018398815.1 Conus ventricosus
CATGCTGTGTTGTTCGTACTGTGTTAATTAAGCGTGCTGTGTTATTTGTACTGTGTTACGTAAGCGTGCTGTGCTGTGTTGTTTGTACTGTGTCAATTAAGCGTGCTGTGGTGTTCGTACTGTGTTAATTAAGCGTGCTGTGTTGTTTGTACTGTGTTAATTAAGCGGGCTGTGTTGTTTGTACTGTGTTAATTAAGCGGGCTGTGTTGTTTGTACTGTGTTAATTAAGCGTGCTGTGTTGTTTGTACTGTGTTAATTAAGCGTGCTGTGTTGTTTGTACTGTGTTAATTAAGCGTGCTGTGTTGTTTGTACTGTGTTAATTAAGCGTGCTGTGTTTGTACTGTGTTAATAAAGCGGGCTGTGTTGTTTGTACTGTGTTAATTAAGCATGCAGTATTGTTTGTACTGTGAGTTAAGCGTGCTGTATTGTTTGTACTGTGAGTTAAGCGGGCTGTGTTGTTTGTACTGTGTTAAGCGGGCTGTGTTGTTCGTACTGTGTTAGTTAAGCGTGCTGTGTTTGTTGTACTGTGTTAATTAAGCGCGCTGTGTTGTTTGTACTGTGTTAATTAAGCGGGCTGTGTTGTCACCGTGCTGTGTTGTGCTGTGCTACATTTTTTATGCTGTGTTGATTAAGCCTGCTGTGTTGTGATTCATCTGTGGTGGGTCGTGTGCTGTTTTCAGCCGTTACGTTTGCTACTGTGCTCTATTGTACTATGCCGAACTGTGTTATACCGTGCTGTGTCAACGCCGTGTTGTTTTGTACAGTGCTCTGTGTGTGTGTGTGTGTGTGTGTGTGTGTGTGTGTGTGTGTGTGTGTGTGTATACGTGTGTGTGTGTGTGTGTGTGTGTGTGTGTGTGTGTGTGTGTGTGTGTGTGTGTGTGACATAGGTCTGTGTTTGTACTCCACTGTACTATGCTGTGTATTATCGAGCTGTACTGTGCTCCGCTATGTAGGTCTGTGTTGTACACTACTGTGTTATGCTGTGCTGTGCCAAGCTATGCTGACCTGTGCTGTTATATAATTTTGTGTTGTGCCGTGCTATGCTATGCCATCCTGTCCCATGCTATTACTGCTATACTGTTACGTAGAGCTATGTTGTACTCAATAGTGCTATGCTGAACTGTTCCATACAATACCATACAATGTACTGTACTCTTAAGTAGTTCTGTGTTGTATTGTGCTATGCTAACTGCCTGCCCTGTCTCATGATATATTGTAGTGTGCTCTTACGTAGTTCGGTGTTCCACTGTGCTTCGCTATGCTGTGTTGTCCTGTGCCATGTTATACTGTGCTGTGTCACGTACTTCTGTATTGTGACGTCATATGCTGTGCCATGTTATACTGTGCTGTGTCACGTACTTCTGTATTGTGATGTCATATGCTGTGCCATGTTATACTGTGCTGTGTCACGTACTTCTGTATTGTGATGTCATATGCTGTGCCATGTTATACTGTGCTGTGTCACGTACTTCTGTATTGTGATGTCATATGCTGTGCCATGTTATACTGTGCTGTGTCACGTACTTCTGTATTGTGATGTCATATGCTGTGCCATGTTATTCTGTACTGTGTCACGTACTTCTGTGTTGTGATGTCATCTGCTGTGTCGTTTTATACAGTGCTGTGTCACGTACTTCTGTATTGTGATGTCATATGCTGTGTCATGTTATTCTGTGCTGTGTCACGTACTTCTGTATTGTGATGTCATATGCTGTGCCATGTTATACTGTGCTGTGTCACGTACTTCTGTATTGTAACGTCATATGCTGTGCCATGTTATACTGTGCTGTGTCACGTACTTCTGTATTGTGATGTCATATGCTGTGCCATGTTATACTGTGCTGTTTCACGTACTTTTGTGTTGTGATGCCCTGTGCTGTCTTATGTTATCGTGTGCTACGTTGCATTATTCTGTGTTGATCTCATGCTGTATGTGCTATGCTAAGTCGTCTCCCACTGTGTTGCACTGTGCTAGCTGTTGTATGCTATGCTATGTTGTTCTTTTGTTGAGTCGATGAAGACCACTTCAGTCATCTTGGGGTTGGGGTGGGGGGAGACGATTTGTGGATATGCAGATCAAGCCGATGCGTGCACGGAATGCATGGCAACAGCTTGGACAGGGAATGTGGGAGACCTGCTTTTGATCGCTGGCGTGGGCTTTCCTTGCCTGTCTCTTTTGTTGCGCTGCGTTGTCCTCCTTTCTTTACATGAATTGGCATCTGGCTACCCAAGAGATGCTTCTATGGTGAGCTGTCTACAATGAGTGCGTTCCATGCAGGTCAGAAGAAACGCTCGAAAGACCCTCAAAGCATCCTTGAAAGTGTTAAACATCAACCCTGACACATGGGAACACACTGCCATGGAACGAGCTAGATTGGGCTGCTCTGTCCACTAAGGCGCCAATTTATGTGGAGAAAAATGTTATGTTATACTGTGGTGTGCTATGTTGTGGTATCCTGTGCTATGCTTCCCCATGTTGGGCTATGCTGTGCTGTCCTCTGTTGTGTTACATGCTAAGCTAGGCTGCCCCACGTTATATAGCATACTGCTTTGCTATGCTGTGGTGTCTTTGCACCATGTTGTACTGTGGGTTTCCTACACCATGTTGTCCCCTGCCCTGTGGCGCTGAGTTTCTGTGCATTTGTTCACTGTCATGTTGTCCGGAGATGTGTTATGCCGTTTGTGCATTGTGGCTGTGCTATGTTGCATCTGCTTTTTTCCGTTATGTATGTACACTGCGTGCCATGTCAAACTGTGTTGTACCATTCTATGTCATGCTGTGTTGTACTGTGCTATTCCATACTATGTTGTACTGCGTTGTACTATGTTAGCCCTGTGTTGTACTGTGCTATTCCATACTATGTTGTACTGCGTTGTACTATGTTAGCTCTGTGTTGTACTGTGCTATTCCATACTATGTTGTACTGCGTTGTACTATGTTAGCTCTGTGTTGTACTGCACTCACCGTGCTGTTTTCTCTTATTGTCTTGGTATGCCATTGTTATTTTATACGGTTGTGACAAGTCACTTGACAACTCCACTCGATCGGTCCCAGACACCCTCCTGTACAACCTGTACAAACACACATGCCCCCTCACCCCACTCCACCCCTCTCTTTCCCCCACCACCTCTTTCTTTCTAGCTCCTTTTTTTCTCACAAAGGGCAGTACAGATTCCAAATCCATGCTAACTCTTCCTCTATCCCCTCTCAAAATCCCCCCCCCCCCCTCCTCCCCCTTCACTTCTCTCCCTGATATGGTGACAATAACACAGCCACAAAATATTACGTCAATATCCAAGTCCATCGCTGGCGTCACTCCCTCTCCTCTCCCTTCCCTTATTGGAATGTGCGCGCACTCTCTCTCTCTCTCTCTCTCTCTCTCTCCTCTGTGCTAGATCAGAGAGAAGCCGACAACCCCTCCCCTTCTCTACCCCACACCACCCCCCCCCCTCCCCCTATTTATCACTTACCAGTCATGCGTGTTGCTCGTGAATGACGAAATTTTGTGAAATAGCGTTTTGTCAATTGACATGCGCTGATATAGGCGCTATAAAACAACCCCAACTGTTACGGCGAGGGAAGCGTATTTCCTAATGTTCGAAAATGTCCCTCCCCCCCACCTCCCTGTGAATGTTAGGGAGGACCACCCCCCCCCCCCCCCCCCACACCCCCTCCCCCTTTTCTTTGTCTTTAGTGACACAGAGCCAACAGGAACCAGAGGAGACAGTTGGGCCCATAAAAAGGGGGACAATCACTGTTTCCTCATGTGTGGGTTGTGGCAGTTCACTGTGAGTGTGGCATAGCAGCGAACGCCAGGGGAGAGGTGGCAGCTCTCCTTCGAGGGACACTGATGTGAGAGGTCAGTGTTGGGCGGAGCAGTCAACCTTCCAGCCATGTGGGTGATGACGGGTCTAGCCTGTGTCGCCGGGGGACGGCTCCTGGAGATGTGGGGCGATTGGCGATGGAGCGTTGCCTGACTGTGACTACCGTGGCCTGGAAAGCCATGTTCTGGGTGGTGGCAGACATGGTGGGCACTCCTTATGGGGTTGGGCTGAAAAATTGCCCTCTCAGCCACAGTCTGCGAGTACCCGCCGAACATTAGGGACTCGTGCAAGCGCTCCAGCGACTTTCGTCCTGCTCCCTCCTTGAGGCGGCCTCACTCGGCACTGGACCATCGCCACCCCGAGCATGAAGAAGGCCGCCCGGTGGTCCTGAAGACAGCCTGATGTTTGGGGGACAGAAGGCAACACACACCGACGCCTATCGACGGTCGACCAACAACCAAAACCGAACCAATGTTCAAGAGAAACACCATATACAGACGCCTATCATCGATCAACGACCAACTGCAACTGAACCAACGTTCAAAAGGAAAACGAGCTCTGAGAGAGAGAAATGCGACGACCCCACAGCAACTCACCCACTACTGCCGGCGACAGCTGTTGCCACAATGATGCAGACCTCCGTCTGCAGTAACCTTGTCCTTAAGGCCCTCAGGCCGATACGACGTAAATCTCACCCTCAGTGACAATGACTGCTTCCTCAGACCAGCTGTAAGTAGAACAATACAGTGTAGCCACAAAGACAACAGGGGTAAACCAGAGAGAGAGCTTGGTTATCTCACTTGCTCTGAACGCCTTGCCTATGATTCACTGATCTCGCAAAAGAAATGTAAGTTGAAACTATGTTTCTAAATTTTGAGACTATATACTGATTGTATGTATGTCATGTGGTTCACCAGTATAACTTGATGCTAATCATCATCATCGCCTATCACCCCTCCTGGGGTACAGGCCGCCAACCAAGGACCTCCAGGCATCTCTGTCCTGGGCTCTTTTCTCCAGCTGGTTCCATGTCATCCCCATGTTCCTGATGTCTGCTTCCAGGTCCCTGCGCCAGGTGTTCCTTGGCCAACCTCTTTTTCATTTTCCTTGGGGGCTCCATGTCAGGGCTTGTCTGGTGATGTTGCTTGCAGGCTTCTGCAGCGTATGTCCAATCC
>CM031619.1:25447947-25457947 GCA_018398815.1 Conus ventricosus
TAGCAAAGTCCCTGAAATGTTTCTATCCGCAAATATAAAAGTTCCTGAAACATTTTGCAAATATTCCTTTCATAAAGTACTAGACTTTGCTGAAAAAAAAACCCAACAAAACATAAAAACAAAAGAAACAAGCAAAAACCTGCAAGATATTTGGTTTTCATCAATACTTATACCAGACTGTGATTTCATCATAATAGATTACCACTTTTACCAGACTGTGATTTCATCATAATAGATTCCCTAAGGTTTACTTCAGTTTGTAAAAACCACTACCTAAGACAGCGATTCTGTTCAAAGCACCGTGGATGTTATTCTGCTGTGTTTCTCCCATCGTCTGTGTTAATTTGCAA
The DNA here is from genome assembly GCA_018398815.1 of Conus ventricosus. NCBI lineage: Eukaryota > Metazoa > Mollusca > Gastropoda > Neogastropoda > Conidae > Conus > Conus ventricosus. The sequence goes on from CM031619.1 coordinate 25,448,298, forward strand.
CTTGCTTAAAAAAATGAATACAGATAAAAAAAAAACGAAAACCTCTTACGGTCAACTACATGATTACAATCGTTGATGTAGGGGTAGAATGATCAATAGTGGCAATCAGAGTAGAGGAGGTACCTATATAACGCGTCTGGGCGCAGGAGGGCTCACGTTACATTTTATATTACATTTATTCAGCCAACAGCACCGCTTGCGCGCGCGCGCGCGCAACCACACACACACACACACACACACAACACACACACACACACACACACACACACACACAGAATAACGCGTGCACAAGCACACACACGCACGCACGCACGCACACACGCACACACACACACACACACACACACACACACACACACACACACACACACACACACACACACACACACACACACACTCACACACACACACTCACTCACACTCACTCACACACACTCACTCACACACACAGACACACACACACTCACACACACACACACACACAAAACACACACACCACACACACACACAACACACACACACACACACACACACACACACACACACACACACACACACACACACACACACACACACACAAAGCTGAAACAGAAAGAGTCTGTTAATCAAAATCTATCGGACGTTGTAAGGAATGCTTGTAATATTGATTGCAAATCTACACAAACTGCTGTAAAGCTCTTTTCCGTTTCAACTCAAACAGAAGGCTACTATGAACATTCCATATCACTGTCCCCTGAAGACGCCATCAGCTGATCAAACATTGCGACGCAGCAGACATCACCCGCTAGGAAGTCATCAGTTGTCAACATGGCGAACAACAGTCACCCCTTCCTCATGAAGTCACTGCAGGTCAACATTCCGGACATATATGAAACAGCAGTCAATTCCTCTAAGAAGTCATAGCCGCTGTCAATCTAGGCGACCAGCAGTCATCTTCCCCTCAAGAAATCATCATGCTGGTCAACATGGCGCCAGTCAGAAAACAGTAATCTCCCTCAAGAAATCATCCTGCTGTCAACAGGGGCACAGGGGGGGGGGGGGGGGATATATCAGCAACTCATCTCCGCTTCAAGAAGTCATCCGCATGGTCAATCATGGGCGACCACACGCATACTCCTTCAGAAGTCATCCGCTGGTCAAAGCATGGCGACACAGCACTCACTCCCTTTCAAGATGGTCATAGCCGCCTGGTCAACATGCACCAGCACTCATCTCCCCTTTCCAAGAAAGTCAGCCGCTGTCAACATGCGCGACCACATCGCATCTCCCTTCAAGAAGTCATACCGCAGGTCAACATGGCGACGCAGCACTCATACTCCCTTCAAGAAGTCTCCGTCTGGTCTACATGGCGACCGGCACTCATCTCCCCTTCAAGAAGTCATTCCGCGGGTCACAAGGGCGACCACACATCATCTGCTCCCGTCAAGAAGTCATCCGCTGGTCAACATGGCGAGCCAGCACTCATCTCCACTTCAAGAAGGCATCCGCAGGTCAACATGGCGACAGCACTCATCTCCCTTCAAAAGTCATCCGCTAGGGTCAACATGGCGAACCAGCATCATCTTCCCTGAAGGTCATCAGTCGGTCAACATGGGCGACCAGCAGTCAGTTTCCCTAATTCATCAGTTGGGTCAATACAAGTAGTAGCAGTCTTCTTCCTGAATCATCATTCGGATCAACATGGCGACTCAGACAGTCATCTCCTTGGCAGAGGGCCTAGGTCAACAAAATGTCCATGCAATCATCTTCTCTGCTGACTGCCTACGATGTTAAAACAGCGCAACCATCTGCCATTTGTCCGCTCGGCTCTATTTTGTTCAGCATCGGGCACCATGCATCATATGGTGTGAAGCAGGTTCAGTAGGTGTCATTGGGATAGGCCTTGTCATCTCCAAATCTGACATACTAAGAGTTCAAATAGTCATTACGTAGCCATATCAAGCCCCGTGAAAAAAATCTCCAAAGCATCACCCCCCAACCCATCCGCCTTCCCCCCCACTTCTCCCAGTTCGCCTGGTAACATCGCCTTTTAGCAGTTTCTTGATCTGGTTATTGACCATTGCGTCACCTATATGATACTTAGCCACCATTAAATTAGTTTAACATTTGACAGGTGAAGAAAAAGAAAAACACATGTGATTATTTGTCGGTTGCTACAATGGAACGCCATGGGGGGGGGGGGGGGGGGGGGGGGGGGGGGGTCGCTCCTGTCAACTAAATGATAATTGAGTATGCATCTTTCTAGTATTTTCAACATGTTTAAAAACTTCTCCCTTCATCCCTAAATGTCACTCAAACAGAAGTTGCCAAAGTTACAAGGTTATTACTATCCCAGCCGGTTTATCATATATGCAAAGGATTCGGATAAGTAAAGTACAGCTATGCTATGTACAATGTGGTTTAGATTTACAGCATACGTTAGTCCTCTTTCTTTTACAAAAGAGACGTTTAATGTAGTCGGCTTCCTTTAAAAACGGAAGTTTCAGACAATCAAATTTTAGCATTTGCATCAGTTTATTACCCTAGGCCCTATGGGCAAATACTAATTGGTTGCGTTCTCTAAACTGTTCTAAAGAAATTAGGATCATTGTGCATTGCAATTCTCAGGCTCGCTTATCTGGGATAAAAGAGATTGTCAAACTATTTCTCACACCCTGATTTTTTCTGAAACTGTGTGATTTCCATCTTAGTTTTGCCTTAACGCCGTGGGAGAACTACGACGGCGCATCCCAACATAGCTCATCATAGAGCATCGCGCTTGAGTTTTACACTTTTTTCACGCTCTTTCAGCATTAACACAAAATGAGCGGATACAGCTTCATGACCCACATAGGTAGTGACCATGTGCTCAATACTTTTACACTTTAAAGAATCCGTAGAATCTGAAGTTAGAGGTGTAGATGTTTATACCACAAATTTATTACATAAAGCAGATGGAAACTTTTCAAAATTACCTCACTGAGAAGACTTAGAGTGAGTTATTTGGTGAGGATTGTGAACATCTTTTTGAATAACTTTCAGAAAGCAGTTCTGAGCTGCTTGCTGCTGCTTTAGTTTCTATTCCAAAAAAAGACCAAAAAGGTGTGAAACATTCTCAAGGGAGATGTCTGTGGAATCACAGGCCTTGCTGAGGAGGCAGTTAAAATGCAAACACTAGCTTAATCTTAATTGGACTAAAAGTGTAAAAGTGCCGGTGCAGAGAGATAAAAGATGCAGCTCATAAAGAAATTGTACAGACTACAAAAATAAAAGCAAACAGAGCTACAGCGCAAGCAAAAGACAATACTGCACTGTCACAGTTCTGTTCTAAATGAAGTATCTGTCATGTAAAGACTTGAAAAAAAGGTGTGGGATACTAGGTGAAAGAATGAAATCGGCATTAAACTCAAAGATTACCCAATCAAAGACATATAAGTATATGAAATTCTAATCTCCCAAAGAAAGCTGAGGAATTTGCATCTATGTAGGGGGGGGGGGGGGGACGTTCTAAAACATGTTGTACTGGAAAGTTTGCCAAGCAAAAGTCGGTTAGATGAAGAAAAAAATACTGATAACATTAGAGATCCTGTACAACTACAACAATAGTACTAATAAAATGTATCATATCTTTATCCGAAGTCGAATTTGCTATCCAGGCTGTTTAGGGAAATAAAAAGTTTCCGGTTGGTTTGGAGTGGGATTTCCTTCACTATGTTAAAACCATTTACAGAGAACTGGATAGTCATGTCACATAAATTATTTAACAAATGTGGGAATGTGGACAAATTCCGATATTATGTGAAAGACGTCTATTGTGACTCTATTCTAAAGCAGGGCAAGCTCGGTCTGAGACTTCTAGCTAATAGACCCATTTCAATCCACGTCTCATACTGGAAAAGCATGGAAAAAATAGTAAATCTTCATAATGGGACCTATACGTGATAAAAAATTATGTATTTTCTTCACATCAATCTGGATTTAGAAAAGGAGAGGAAAAAGTACAATTGATTACCCTGACACGACGAACTACTCAAATAAGAAGAGGAACTAGTTTTTCGAAACGAAAAGGGGGGCCGTGCTTCGTCTTTGATCTTACTTAAAGCTTAACGACAGAGTGTGGCACAGCCGAATTGTTAGATTAATTAAAACAAATGTCTTTCTGGTCACGTGCTAACAAGTTATGGAAATCCTTTTTAAGTGGAGAGACCTAATACCAAAGTTGTGTGACTTTAGCATCCCTCAAGATCTAGAAAGATGGCGGAATTCCACCAGTTCTATAATCTCCCGCACCAATTGTTATTCAAATGTAGAATAGCTATATGACATTATATACATTTTTCATCAATACCAAGGTATGCTCAATATGCTGATGACATTGCAAATGGATTAATGTAACTGTTAAAGAAAAGAACAAATTTATCGTCACATAAATTATATTAGAAGCGCTTTCTCAGCACGACTGATAATCAGATAGTTATATGCATATGAATGGCTATCATTCTCTGTTGAAAAAGACACATTTGTGATCTTTAACATAGATATAACCCAAGTAACCTGCTAAAGTCTTGCTTGAGGAGGACGGAAATTTTATAAACTTCAAGTAAGTTTTTAGTGGCCTACATACACAAAACTAAACTGGAAAAATATTGACTCAATTGGGATATCTGAGTGCCGGTAAAAGTTTGAAATTTCTAACATCTGTCAGTCATTCTACCATGGGGACAAGAATCCCAAAGTTTGTTGCTTACAACCATCTTGGTACATCAAGATTGACTTTATCGACAGGAAATAGTCACCTTCTGCTTCGCGATCTTAGCAGTTAAAGAAACGTCAAGATTTGACAGTAAGCTGTAACGTTGGCCTGGGTTGTACCGTGCACATCTAAGTCCTCTGAACTATAAGATAGACAGGCCTTTTGCCACTTGATGAGAAAGGAAAATAGTTCTGTACAATATGTAGTGAGAACGGATTGCGTGGACGACCTTGAAGAGTTAAATACACGATCCGACATTGAGTTTTTCGAAAAATGCCAGAAAAATTCAAATTTAGAGACGCTTACGTTCATAGTGTTCAGACGTTTTTTAATTATCAAAAAGATTGACCGCACACGAGTAGCGCCTCGCGGTACGGGTTCCCGCGGACCGTCCCGCCGAAGAAAAGTCCCTTGAATAACGGAAGTAGACAGTGAACATTTATTTTCTTCTGATCGTAAATAAAGGCGATTTCGCCGCATGTGTTAGCAGCATCTGTCAAAATTGACATGGAAGAAAAGTTTACTAACTATTTAAAAGTTTACATGACGGCTCAGTTCTTGATGATGGTAGTGCGGGATCTGGCTTTGTAATTCCAGATTTCAAAGCCGAAAATCATATTATTTGGTAAGGGTCATTCCATATTTACAGCTGAACTAGTTGCTGTCCTGATGGCATTAAATTATTTAATTTCCTTGCCAGTCTCAATATTTAATATCCTGTTTTGTGTTGATTCACAGTCAGAATTAAAAAGGTTGCATTGTTTTGAAAATACACAGAGTGAGGAATTTTTATTTGAGATTAAGTACATGTTGCACTGTCTTTACATGAAAGGTATAATTTGAAAATAAAGGTAAAGAAAAAAGGTACCTTTTGGAGAAGTCTTCAACGTTTCGTGCTGTAAGCACTTGGTCACGAAGTGAAGTGTTGGGTTGTAGGGGAAGCTGCAGGTTTCTTGTGACCACAGTTCAGCCAAAAAGGTAGGGGAGGGGGTGGGGAAAAGGTGAACTGTATTTATATGGTCAACAAAAAGGGTGGGGCAAAGAGGGGGGGGGGAGGTGGGAGGGAGAGATCACTGGGTGGTGGTTTTCAGAGAAAGGGGGAGGGGGGGGGTGGTAAGGAAAACATGGTATAGAACATGGGGGGGGGGGGGGGGGGTAGCAGGAGGGGGGGAAGGGGGGGGGGGTTGCAGCTTGAGAGAAAAAGTTTATTCCCTGACATGAGTCCGTAAGGACTCAAAGTGCCAAGGCGTTGTATTAGCTGGCTTTCCATGAATTTGCGGTACTGGCCCTCTTTTTGTCCATTGCGCCAAAGCGCTGCCACTCTGATGTGCGACAGGTTATGGTGTTCAGAAGTAAAGTGGTTTGCCACTGGTGTTTCTTTTCCTGTCAGAATGTTGTCCCTGTGTTCTTTGAAGCGATCATTGAGTGATCTGTATGTTTCTCCTACATACATCATGGCACACAAGGTATAGGTCAGGACATAGACAACATTTTGAGTTTGGCATGTGAAATGGGATTTCACCTGAAACTTATAATCTGATGGGCCTTGGATAGTTGTTGCAGGGTTAATAAAAGTACAGGTTTTACATTTAGGTTTCTTGCAAGGGAAATTGCCAGTTTGAGCAGAAGGGTACGTAGAATGGAAGGCAGCATGCACAAGATGGTCACCAAGGCTTTTGTCCCTCTTGAAAGCCACAAGTGGAGGTTGGTTGAATGTATCTTTCAGTGTTGGATCGTTCTAAGGATCGAGAAGTTGTGACACAGAATATTTTTCACGGGTATGTTGTGTGGGTGATAGGTCAAAGTCAGTATGCATCGGTCCGTCTCTACAGCATCGCTTCTTTGCTTTTGAGAGCTTGGCATCTCGGAATTGACTTGGCTCGTTCCAGGGCTGATTGTATCAAGGCTAAAGGGTAGCCTCTGGCAGTGAAAAAAGTAGCCATGGTTGTTGCCTCTTTCACAAAAGCCCTGTCTGAGCTACAGAGTCTGCGCAGCCTCAGGAACTGGGAAAAAGGGATGCTGTCTTTCGATGCAGGTGGGTGGCTGGGATGAGAAGAGAAGGTACGAATGAGAATCTGTTGGTTTATAATGTACTGTAGTATGGAGGGATCGTGAGTCTTTCTGGATGTTGACAAGTATGTCGAGAAAGCAAGGGACGAGTCAGAAATTTCATAGGTAAGCTTGAGGGATGGATGGAAGTTGTTCGCAAACTGAATGAAGTCAAGAAGTTCTTGCTTAGGGAGCGTGAATATGCCAAAGCAATCATCGATGAATCTTCTAAAGACTTCTGGTAGGTGTCCAGGAAATTGGGAGAAGATCTGGGATTCAACGTAGCCCATGAACAGGCAAGCATAGGATGGACCCATTCGTGTCCCATTGCAACTCCCTTTGTCTGTTGATAAAATTCATCACCGAACTCAAAAGTGTTGAGGGTCAAGACAAGCTCTGTCAAGCGTAAAATAGTAGTTGTGTCAACTTTCAAGGAACTCTGGGTCATGAAGTGTTTCACAGCAGACAGCCATCTTGATGCGGGATGTTAGTGTATAGTGAAGTAACATCCATAGTAAACAGAAAACGGTATTCAGTGTCTTGTGGGAAGACGTATTTGTTCAGGATCTGTGGAGCGTGATTGGTATCTTTCACATATGTTGGCAAGGATTGGACAAGAGGCTGAAACAACTGGTCAAGGAACTGGGAGACTTGAGCTGTAGGGCAGGAGCAGGCTGAGACAATAGGTCTGCCTGGGTTATCAGGTTTATGAATCTTTGGCAGTAGATAGAATTTAGATGTACGGGGTTCTTTAATGATAGCTCTTGTGGCTTCCGTGGGTAGAATGTCTTTGGAGACTAGTTCTTTGATAGTTTTCCTCACTAGTGCGTTGTCTTGCTTAACTGTAGAGGTTTTAATGGGAATGTAGTTTGTTGGGTCACAGAGTTGACGTCTGGCTTCCTTTTCATAGAGGTCTTTATGCCAAACCACCACAGCTCCTCCCTTGTCTGCTCGTTTATGATAATGTCTGTTCTCTGTTTCAGTTCACTTAATGCTTGTTTTTCAGCCTGAGTAAGATTGGATCTTTTCATAGGAGATGGGTTCAGCTGGTTGATTTCTTGTTTGCTTTTTTCTATGTAGTGGGTCCAGAGCAGGAAACTGTCCATCTTTAGGAGTCCAGTCACTCTGTTGACGAGGAAAAGCTTCCCTAGGTCATCTGGGTCAGTTTGGGTGGTGGATAGAGAGCAGTTATCGAAGTAGGCAGCAAGGCGAAGACGGCGAAAAAAGCGCTGACAGTCGTACAGCGTTGTCGGTTCTATGAGTATGGGGTTGTAGTGGGACAAATTTCAGACCCTTAGATAGTAAATGTCGTTGGGCATCAGTAAGGGGTTAGGCTGTCAGGGATTGTGACAACAAGGTTTTCTTCCACTGGTAGTTGGTTTTCCTTTAAGAAAGTAAAAGGTTGTTTCTTGGGTGAAAGTTTCTAAAGCTTGGAAGATTTCGTTGTTTGAAGGAGGTATGCAACTGACGGTTGGCGATCTGTGTAGTTTGAATAATCAGTAGGAAGTGGGCTTGCTACACAGGTTATCAAGCTGATACCTCAGATGGCATTTAAGGCGATCCAGTTGTTGAAGTGATATGCTATAGTCATGCACTAAAGAAGTCATCAGCCCGAAAACTGGTTGAGCGAAGGATGCACGAAATTCTTTGCTGGCGAGGAGTGGATTGGGGTGAAGAATGGAAGTTTAACCAGAGGCCTTTAGGAAAACAGTTTCCGTCGCAAACAAGTTCTCAAGAACAACACATGGTTGGTGTATCTGGTCTTGTTAAGGTGCACTTCAAGTACGAAACGGCAAGGGACTGGGGAATAGTGGGAAGGGTTCTAAAGGTGGATAGGGCACGGGCAAAAAAGGTGGATACAGAAGGCATGGTGGGGTTGCAGTCGTTGGTGTGATACACAATATGAAGAAATGTTGACTGCTGTACCTTTTCCGTATAACTTGAAATATAAAGGTAAGAAAAAAGGTACCTTTTGGAGAAGTCTTCAACGTTTCGTGCTGTAAGCACTTGGTCACGAAGTAAAGTGTTGAGGTTGTAGGGGGAAACTGGCAGGTTTCTTGTGACCACAGTTCAGCCAAAAAGGTAGGGGAGGGGGTGGGAAAAGGTGAACTGTATTTATATGGTCAACAAAAGGGGTGGGGCAAAGAGGGGGGGGGGGGAAGGTGGGAGGGAGAGGACATCTGGGTGGTGGTTTTCAGAGAAAGGGGAGGGGATGGTGGTAAGGAAAACATGGTATAGAACATGGGGGGGGGGGGGGGGGGGTAGCGGAGGGGGGGAAGGGGGGGGGGGTTGCAGCTTGAGAGAAACAAGTTTATTCCCTGACATTGAGTCCGTAAGGACTCAAAGTGCCAAGGCGTTGTATTAGCTGGCTTTCCATGAATTTGCGGTACTGGCCCTCTTTTGTCCATTGCGCCAAAGCGCTGCCACTCTGATGTGCGACAGGTTATGGTGTTCATGAAGTAAAGTGGTTTGCCATGGTGTTTCTTTTCCTGTCAGAATGTTGTCCCTGTGTTCTTTGAAGCGATCATTGAGTGATCTGTATGTTTCTCCTACATACATCATGGCACACAAGGTACAGGTCAGGACATAGACAACATTTTGAGTTTGGCATGTGAAATGGGATTTCACCAAAAACAAAGAAGCGGATGCTGTAGAGACGGACCGATGCATACTGACTTTGACCTATCACCCACACAACATACCCGTGAAAAATATTCTTTTGTCACAACTTCTCGATCCTTAGGAACGATCCAACACTGAAAGATACATTCAACCAACCTCCACTTGTGGCTTTCACGAGGGACAAAAGCCTTGGTGACCATCTTGTGCATTTCTGCCTTCCATTCTACGTACCTTCTGCTCAAACTGG
>CM031619.1:25462947-25467947 GCA_018398815.1 Conus ventricosus
CCTGTTATTTCTCTGATCTTGAGACTTTCTTTTGCAGAATCCATCGCCTCTTGAACTTTCCATTTTCTGCCTGTCTTCAGCAGGGGCTTGATTGCTTCTACCACCTTGTCTCCTGAGTCCTCCAGCATGCTTTGAAGTCTGATCTTCCCTGCTTTGTATTCCTCCAGGATGGATTTCAGTGGTAGTTTGAGCTTTGTTTATTGCCTGCAGTTGTTTACTATTTCTGTTTTAGTGTTTTAACCATATATATATATATATATATATATATATATATATATATATATATATATATATATATATATATATATATATATATATATATATATATTTAAAACAAGATTAGGAATAGAGTTTGTTTAGAACTTACCGCCAATGACATTGACAAACAAAGCACAAGACAAGACACGATGCATTTCAACCACTTGGGTCTTCTTCAGGCGAAAAAATAAATCACATTTAACATGTGGGAGAGTACAAACAACGAAAAACGAAAAAAGAATGAAAAATGACTTATCCGTTCTTGTCCATGTGTTTGGTGGGCGGAAATGACATGCGGCCAGGGGGATTATGGGAGAGGAAACGGAGGGGGGGGGGGGGGTGGTTACGTCAGGGGAGGTGTGTGTGTGTGATATGATAGGGTTGTGTGTCCAGTTTATTGGGATGGTGTGATATCTTTGTGATGGTTGTGGTAATGGTGGATTGATAATAATGGTAAGGGGAAAAAAAAAAAAAAGGGGGTGGGGGTGGGGGGGATTTAAGGGGAAGGATAATACAAAACTAAGATTAAATAGATGGAGGGTTGCTGTAACTACTGTATGAAGTGAGTGAAGGGGATGTGGTGGTGGTGTATGTAAGTGTGTGTGTATGTGTGTGTGTATGTGTGTGTGTTGGTAGGGGATTTTGCCAACTGGTGTGGAAGAGGTGAGTATGTGTGTTTGGTTATTGTTGGATATTGATGCCTTGGGGGTGTAGTGTGCCCAGTTTGGCATGAGATGGGATTCTTGAGTTGTGCGTTCAAAGCTGTCACTCTGTGACTGCCAGAGTGCCATGACTTTGACATGGTCGATGTTGTGTTGGGTGTGGTTGAAGTGTAGGGCGACGGTTTGGGTCGGTGGTGGCGGATATCGGCCAGGTGTTCAGAGATGCGTGTTTCGAGTGTGCGTGACGTTTCCCCTATGTAGATCTTGCCACACAGCTGGCAGTGGATGGCATATATAATGTTGCGGCTCTGACATGAGAATGTGCGTTTGACTGTGAAGGAGTCTTTGGGGCCCTGTAGGATGGTGTCTGGTTTGGGACAAGAACGGATAAGTCATTTTTCATTCTTTTTTCGTTTTTCATTGTTTGTACTGTCCCACATGTTAAATGTGATTTATTTTTCGCCTGAAAAAGACCCAAGTGGTTGAAATGCATCGTGTCTTGTCTTGTGCTTTGTTTGTCAATGTCATTGGCGGTAAGTTCTAAACAAACTCTATTCCTAATCTTGCTTCGTTCGCCGCCGTCAGTCACTCCATTTTGAAATATTTAAAACAAGTTAAAAGAGGAATCTTAAAACTATCTACAAATTTGTTTCAAGCGTGTTGCGCTGTCATCAGGATGGTTTTTGGTTTGCCCACCGCCAATGTTATATAGCGTGTGGGCTCCCGTTTGCGGTTGTTTGCACGTGCGGGTTGGCTGCACGTGTTTTTTGGGGGGCTTTCAGGTTTTTGTTTTGGGTGTGTTCACTAACAACGATTTCATTTATGCCTGCAGTTGTTTACTATTCTGTTTTGGTGTTTAAAGTTGCTAAGTGTGGTTTGCATAGTATTAACCATTTTCAGTTAAACATAGGTTGCACCTTTTTGAAACATTGCTGTATGGTGATGCTCTTTTTATGATTTTCCAGGGTATATTGTAGCTTGTTTTTGCGTCTTTAAGTTTCCAGATATATTTGCTCAGTTCTGTTTGGTTTTTATATTTTTCTTTATTAAATGACTGTTTGTGGTTTGCATATCTGGTTTTGAAGTGGTTTTCAGTGATCCTATGTATGTTTCTTTTTCATTTTCTGATGTCACAGTAGCCTGGTATACAATGTTGTTGTGAAGACATTTATTGTTTAGTGGGCACTGCTCCTTTCTGGTGCAATTGCAAGATTTCCTTTCTTCACCCCTTTTTTGCTGTGTTGATTTTCATTTTGTTGGATGCGTCAATTAGGTTTTGAGGTTGGGCATACATGAGTACGATAGTTTGACAGTGTTTTTGTTAAATATATTGGACAGTTTGCGTTCTTTTGGAAATGAAGTTGTTATGATTTTGAAGAATTCTTTCCCTATGTTTGTTTTGAATTTCCCGTCGTATGGGGGGTTATACATATGATTTTTCTTTTCCTATTTTTTCTTGCTTTTATTTGTGTTGTTGTCTGGGTTGTATTGTAATTTGTAATTGTATCCACTTGTTTGTAGTGCCTCCTGGTATTCTACTGCTGCATTGTTGGACACTCTCTCACTGCATGAGAGGTTTGATAGTCTCTTGTTTATGCCATGGGGTATGGTCTTTAATACAGATGGTAGATGGTTACTTTTGGTGTGTACATAAAGAGGTGTATCGTTGGGTTTCTTGTATGGTTTATATATGCGATTGTTGAGATCCAGTGTTATGTCGAAGTAGTTCACTACCTTTTTGTTTGCTTCAATGGTAATCTTTAAGTTGTGGTTTTGGAAGATTTTGCATAGTTCTTTCTTCTTGTTTTCGATGGTTCTTGGATTGTTGGTTAGTGCAGCAAGGCCATCGTCTCTGTATAGTCCGACTTGTTTTCCGAGTTTTTTCTTGATGTTGGACAGCATGAATAGTCCGACCAGTTCACATGTTTCTGCACCATCATATGATCCCATGGTTACGTCGAATGTTGAGTTTCTGTTGGTTTTCCTGATCCAGGTTTCATTTTTGCTGTGTAGTAATGTTTTTTTTGGTGTGGAGAATGATTTCCATTTCTGACCTGTTATGTCTGTGTGGTTACTGGCAAACTTCAGGGCTTTAGTGAGTAGTTCCTCATCTATAGATGGGTAAAAGTCTACTATGTCAAATGTGATGAATACTGTATTACTTTGTTTATTGAGTTTTTTTAACCATTGGATCACTTCGTATGTGTTCTTCCAGAGGTTGTATTCAGAGTTTGATATTACGTTCTTTCTTTTTTTCCAGAATTTTCTTGCTTATTTTGCCTAATTCAGATTTGGATGGGTTTATTAGTCTACATGTTGGATTGTTATGAAAATTGGGCTTGTGGTCTTTGAGTGTTATGAAAGCTTCTTTTGTTGCTGTCGCTTCTATCCTGTCACTTAGGTCTATGCGCTCTGCAAGTTCCTTTTCTTTAGTGCGGATACTGTCATGTATATTTTTGTCGGCTTTTTTTATAGTTTTTCTGGATGTTTTTGTCAAGGAGTTGAGAGTATTCTTTTGGTTCCATTTTGTAGTAATTGCTAGTTTTATCAGCCTTCACAAATTTTTTTTGTCATTACTACACAGCAAAAATGAAACCTGGATCAGGAAAACCAACAGAAACTCAACATTCGACGTAACCATGGGATCATATGATGGTGCAGAAACATGTGAACTGGTCGGACTATTCATGCTGTCCAACATCAAGAAAAAAACTCGGAAAATAAGTCGGACTATACAGAGACGATGGCCTTGCTGCACTAACCAACAATCCAAGAACCATCGAAAACAAGAGAAAGAACTATGCAAAATCTTCCAAAACCACAACTTAAAGATTACCATTGAAGCAAACAAAAAGGTAGTGAACTACTTAGACATAACACTGGATCTCAACAATCACATATATAAACCATACAAGAAACCCAACGATACACCTCTTTATGTACACACCAAAGTAACCATCCACCATCTATATTAAAGACCATACCCCATGGCATAAACAAGAGACTATCAAACCTGTCATGCAGTGAGAGAGTGTTCAACAATGCAGCAGTAGAATACCAGGAGGCACTACAAACAAGTGGATACAATTACAAATTACAATACAACCCAGACAACAACACAAATAAAAGCAAGAAAATAGGAAAAGAAAATCATATGGTATAACCCCCATACGACGGGAAATTCAAAACAAACATAGGGAAAGAATTCTTCAAAATCACAACAACTTCATTTCCAAAGAACACAAACTGTCCAAAATATTTAACAAAAACACTGTCAAACTATCGTACTCATGTATGCCCAACCTCAAAAACCTAATTGACGCATCCAACAAAATGAAAATCAACACAGCAAAGAAGGGTGAAGAAAGGAAATCTTGCAATTGCACCAGAAAGGAGCAGTGCCCACTAAACAATAAATGTCTTCACAACAACATTGTATACCAGGCTACTGTGACATCAGAAAATGAAAAAGAAACATACATAGGGATCACTGGAAAACCACTTCAAAACCAGATTTGCAAACCACAAACAGTCATTTAATAAAGAAAAATATAAAAACCAAACAGAACTGAGCAAATATATCTGGAAACTTAAAGACGCAAAAACAAGCTACAATATATCCCGGAAAATCATAAAAAAGCATCACCATACAGCAATGTTTCAAAAAGGTGCAACCTATGCTTAACTGAAAAATGGTTAATACTATGCAAACCACACTTAGCAACTTTAAACACCAAAACAGAAATAGTAAACAACTGCAGGCATAAATGGAAATCGTTGTTAGTGAACACACCCAAAACAAAAACCTGAAAGCCCCCAAAAAACACGTGCAGCCAACCCGCACGTGCAAACAACCGCAAACGGGAGCCCACACGCTATATAACATCGGCGGTGGGCAAACCAAAAACCATCCTGATGACAGCGCAACACGCTTGAAACAAATTTGTAGATAGTTTTAAGATTCCTCTTTTAACTTGTTTTAACTAATGTTGCTCCCAAGGGGTTGAGCACTTAAAAAATTGTTTTAGGCATTTTAAATATACTGATCTATATATATATATATATATATATATATATATA
>CM031619.1:25472947-25477947 GCA_018398815.1 Conus ventricosus
TGTTGTTGTTGTTGTTGTTGTTGTGTGTTTGTTGTTGTTGTTGTGTGTGTGTTGTTGTGTGTGTGTGTGTGTGTGTTGTTGTTGTTGTTGTTGTTGTGTGTTGCTGTTGTTGTGTGTGTTGTTGTTGTTGTTTGTCGCATGACATGACGGTACGAGACACCAGCACAGACATAGATATACTGGTTTCACATGACATAGTGGAACATGTGTCACAGCTCACAGACAGGTCTGTTTCACACGACACACGTGTCTGTGTGTGTCTGTATGTGTAAAACTCTTGTGTGGGCTTCCAACAAGAAAGAAAAATATGGAGTGAGAGGGAGAGAGAGAGAGAGAGAGAGAGAGAGAGAGGAGAGAGAGGAGAGAGAGAGAGAGAAGAGAGAGAGAGAGAGGAGAGAGAGAGAGAGAGAGGGGGACAGGGAAAGAGAGAGAGAGCGACAGACAGACAGACAGACAGACAGACAGATTGATTGATTGATTGATCTTTAATACGCAAGGATCAAGATTTTAGGCCAAAGCCTAGTCTTACAATCTGTCCTTGTCATGCAGACATTATTTCAACACATATCATTCATACTGACAATTCAACATAGCAACATTGTAATCTAATTCTACAATAAAAGCAAACTATTCATAAAAGTACTAATGAGATGGAGATGGTGAAACAGAAGGAAACTTACAAACAAACAAACAAAACTACAGAGAGAGGTCAGAAGAGGGTGGGGAAGAGAGAATGATAGGTAGGGGGAGGAGAAAAGGGGTAGTAGACAGAGTGGGAGTGGGGATGGGCGATTTTAACGGAGTAGGCTATATGCTTAGACGATGTATTCAAAGTATGGTTCACAGAAAACTTTGCGAATGGGAGCTAATCATTTTAATCGAATAATTAAATTACTGAGACATAAAATGTTCATGCAAATGTTTCTTGAAAAGTTTTAAAGTATGCGTATTTTGTAGATTCGGTGGAAGTGAGTTCCAGACAAAATGGTCCAGAGTAAGCTAGGCTTGTGTTGTATAGATCAATGCGTGGGTAGGGAAGAAGGAATTTCGTCGAGCCAGAAAAGCTGATCGATCTTGTGAAAAGGGCATTGATATAACATGGCATAGTATCTGTCAAGATTGTAAACATAAATGATGCCTTGTTGAATTCCAATTGCTTACTCAGAGGAAGTATGTTCAGCGCTTTTAGTTTTTCGTCTGTTGTTAGAGATACAGCTGGATGGAGTAGTTTTGCTGCACGTCTATGGAGAGAATTCAGCCTTTTTTGTGGACATCACTAATCCCGTCCCACACTGTTGAAGCGTAATTGATACGTGACATTATATGTGCATTGAAGAAAAGTTTAAGCACAGTACTGTTGACGTAGCGCTTTAATTGAGATAACAGGAAAAGGTGTTTTGAGACTACCTTACATACGTTATTGAGATGAGATTGCCATTTCAATTCTTTATCTATCTTTACCCCTAAAACACGATGCTAATCTACCTGCTTGATAGAAGTGCCATTCAACTGACATTTTAGGCAAAGAGGAGTCCACTGGTGTTTTTAGCGGGTAGCTATAATCATAGATTTGGTTTTGACTGGGTGTATGACCATTGAGTTTGAATGATACCAGTCTGACACACCGTTTGGACTTTCCTGGAGAGAAGTTTTTATTGTCTGTAGATCACTACCATTCGTTTGCAGTGACGAGTCATCAGCAAATAAATATGTCGTGACCTTTTCATCTGATACGGACAACGGTAAATCATTGATGAAGATGCAGAATAGGAGGGGGCCTAGTACTAAGCCCTGTGGGACTCCATGTCTGACAAACTCTGAAGCGGAGGTTTAGCCATTAAGCACCACATACTGAGTCCTATCGTTCAAGTATGATTGGAATAATGAGACTGTCGGGGTATGGTTCAAGTAGACAGATATTTTCTTTAGAAGAATGGAATGATCAACAAGATCAAACGCCTTTTTGAAGTCAAGAAAGACAACCCCTGTCATTTGTGATTGGTTCATATTTGAAAGCCACGAGTCACACATTCGTGATAATACTGTGTGGCAGGAGTGATTAGATCGGAATCCAGATTGGAGTGGGTGAAACAGATTGTTTTTCTCCATGAACTGAGATACGTGTGTGTGTATGTGTCTTTCAGGGGGTTTGGATAGAATAGATAGTAAGGATATAGGGTTGAAATTATTTGGATCCGACAAATCATTTGATTTTAGAAGGGGATCACTTTGGCGTTTTTGAACGCTTGAGGGAAAACATTGGTTTCAATGGATAAATTATGTATGTAAGAGACTCAACAATGTAAGGTAGAGCGAGTTTGAGAAGAAATGCGGGTATGTTATCCGGACCCATGGAGTTTTTTTTAATTCTTTAATTGCACTATGTGCATTCCTACTTCATGTACAGCAAGAAGGGGAATTTTGATTGAGTGACTGGATCCAAGTTTTTGTGTACAAAATGATATTAGGGAAGTCGGGCACGACAGACAGACAGACAGACAGACAGAAGAAATGTTACGTCAATCTTTGTGCCTAAATGTATAATTTGCTAGGTATGAAAATAAAACATAATAGCAACATTTCTGCCTGATTCTTCGGCTTACAATTGCGAATGTGACCATGACATCTCTGTATGCCGTTGACTGTAATTGTCGTCGCTGTTAATAATTTTCAAGTGTGTATAAATCCTTTCAACGTTAACCAAGTAAAGAAGCAACCTTATGATCACGTGCGTGAAATTTGACACTATATCGTGAGCACACATACATGAACATACTCCGTGCAGGTACACTCATCAATCTACTCATACGCTGGCCGCTCTCATTTATTTCTGACGTGAAAACACATGAGCATGCACGCGTTTTGATTGCATGTGGCTGACTCTTTATCTTTTTCTTTTATAAAGAAAATTATTCTGATTTGTTAGTTTCACAGTAAGGTGACTGCAAGCGGAAATTGAAACACATGTGTCCTGAATTTTGTTTATCTGGTTTGAAGAAGAAGAAGACCTAAGAGGTCGAAACGCGTCGTGTCTTGTCTTGTAATTTGTGTGTCCTCTGTTATCTGTAGGATTTACTTTAAATTCATGTTAGCATTTGTGACCTTCCACCACGGAACGAGTCGCTTGTCATCTCTCCGGGTTTTCAGTTAGCAGCCAAAATAGGCAGTAGGGGTGTCAGGAGTCGATTTTGAGATTTGGATCCTAGCTGATACTATACGTTTTCCTGCACAAAATACACCAAGTGAATTGTTTATATTTGACTGCTTTCTGTACTAAAATGACATTTTAAAACACCTAATATGTTGATATTATGGTGAATGTGTGCATTTGTTTTTGTTCATTTTCTCAAAAGCGCTTCTCAGAGGGTTACTATCTTTAAAACACTGTATCTTGAAAACCAAAAGTCCGATTAAAAAATGGTTTTCACCATTGAAAAGAGCAGAAAATGTGCATTTTAGAAACGTCACACTATGACAAGTGACTCATTTTGTGGTGGAAGTTCACATTTGTCCAATGTCATGACGATGCGCACGCCTTCGTTTATGGATGTTTATGTTGGTCTGTTTCACTCGTCGGCATTGTAGCAGTGATTTGTGTATACAAATGAGAGTTGGTAACATATTTTCTGTGATGTAATGTGTATAGTATATAAGCTTTAGAGAATGGGTGAAGAGCAGATGGCGGAGGGGGGGGGGGGGGGGGGGAGGGGGGCATGTAAACGTGCTCTTAACAGCCTTGATAGATCGATGGTGATGGGCCGCCGAGTTATGCGTAGAGACGGAAGATGTGGGATTTGAGGCGCACGCCGTGTGTTGTGTGTGTGTGTGTGTGTGTGTGTGTGTGTGTGTGTGTGTGTGTGTGTGTGTGTGTGTGTGTGTGTGTGTGTGTGTGTGTGTGTGTGTGTGATCCAGCGCGTGTACGAGTAGGTGCGTATATCCCCCCTCCCACTTATGCGTATATGTGCCTTTGTATGTGTGAGTGCGCTTTCACATGCAATGTACGGACCTGAAAGTGCAGTCTAATATATATGGAAATGGTGGTAGAGATTATTACAAAAACAACCCCGTACCATGTGGCGATGTTTATTGATTTGATTAGAAAAAAACCTCTCTCCCCTCTCTCTCTCTCTCTCTCTCTCTCTCTCTCTCTCTCTCCTCTCTCTCTCTCTGTGCCACACACACAAACACACACACACACACACACACACACACACACACACACACACACACACACACACACACACACACACACACACACACACGAATATCTTAATGCCGAAGGCCTTGCTTAAGGAGTGGAGTCTTTATAAACTTGCGTGATCAGATTGTTTTGAACATTCGTATTGTGTCTGAAAGTTGATTCTCCTCATGTTCTTTCATATGGCCCTCAAGGTACAAGCCAGGTGGCTCCAAGCAGACAGATTGAAATCAAAGGAATGGGATTATTTGGGGACTCGCAGCTGGCGCAAATGTAAGGTGGGTAAGGAGGGAAGAGGAGTAGGAGATGGGAAAGTGAGTGAGTGGACACATCATCTTCCACACCAACACCAGCTCGTTGGTTTCCTCTCTCTTTTATTTCAAATCATAGGGTTGACTCGAACCAACCACAACGACCTATTAAGAAATAAACAATAATTATCATAAACATGAGGTGTTACATGAACAAACATGTACAGAAAAAAACAACATAATCATTCAACGCCTTCTTCCTTGCGCTGAACCCTAAGCGATCTGAAGCGATCAAAGCTAAGTGAATTTTCGTTGTTTTATTCGTTTATGTCTCACCTGAGGAAGACCTAAGAGGTCGAAACGCGTTGTGTTTTGTCTTGTGACTCGTTTGTCCACGTTCTCTGGGCGGTTCGCTAACATTTATTTAAGATTCATTCAAATTAAGCCAAGACAAGTATCAGACGTTCATCATGGAATTGTGAAATGATACATTAAAACAATGGGTCTTAGCTTCAAAGAATATCTGGATATTGTCCCTGTAGCACATATGA
>CM031619.1:25482947-25487947 GCA_018398815.1 Conus ventricosus
ACCCAAGAAGAAATCAACAGGTAAAACATCTATTTGACACCAAGAGCACAGACACAATCAGCCGTGTCTCCCTGATGAGTCCGATCCAGCGGACGAAAGGCCTAGGAGCAGGCAATACAAATAGATCTGCCTTCGAAGGGAAGTACGATGGTTCCCTCAGGCTGCTAGTGAAGGGTTTCTCATATTTATAATATATTCCCCCATTTTTTTTCATCTTTAATTTTTTTTAAAAATTCAAATCTTTGCCAAGTCATTACTATAATGACTGAAGAATTGTTAACCTGCACTTGTTTTCTCCCACTATTTAATTGTTCAGCAGTATAATGTTTGGTCAATCAGTGGGAGATTGCATCTCTTAGGAGATCCAAGTAAAGGTTGTTCTGTACAATTCTTAGCCACTCACAATGCTTGGGTTATTGAACAGCAGAGCTGACCACTCACACTGTTCCATATCTTTTGATCTCCCTTGCATCCTTGAATGGATCCTCAAGCATAGGCTCAAAGATTGTCCCTACATTTTATACTGTTTGCATAATGCTTTTAGTTTTTAAGCACTTTTTTCCTCTCCACATTTTCCTTTTGTTCCATTTTACTACCCTTCGCTGGCTGCTTTGGGGGTGCTGTTGGATTCTTTTTCGAACCCTTGGTGATGAGAACACCACAGAATTATGGACTTTGGTGTGTCTCTATTTGACACCAAGAGCACAGACACAATCAGCCGTGTCTCCCTGATGAGTCCGATCCAGCAGACGAAAGGCCTAGGAGCAGGCAATACAAATAGATCTGCCTTCGAAGGGAAGTACGATGGTTCCCTCAGGCTGCTAGTGAAGGGTTTCTCATATTTATAATATATTCCCCCATTTTTTTTCATCTTTAATTTTTTTTTAAAATTCAAATCTTTGCCAAGTCATTACTATAATGACTGAAGAATTGTTAACCTGCACTTGTTTTCTCCCACTATTTAATTGTTCAGCAGTATAATGTTTGGTCAATCAGTGGGAGATTGCATCTCTTAGGAGATCCAAGTAAAGGTTGTTCTGTACAATTCTTAGCCACTCACAATGCTTGGGTTATTGAACAGCAGAGCTGACCACTCACATGTTCCATATCTTTTGATCTCCCTTGCATCCTTGAATGGATCCTCAAGCATAGGCTCAAAGATTGTCCCCTACATTTTATACTGTTTGCATAATGCTTTTAGTTTTTAAGCACTTTTTTCCTCTCCACATTTTCCTTTTGTTCCATTTTACTACCCTTCGCTGGCTGCTTTGGGGGTGCTGTTGGATTCTTTTTCGAACCCTTGGTGATGAGAACACCAGAGAATTATGGACTTTGGTGTGTCTCTATTTGACACCAAGAGCACAGACACAATCAGCCGTGTCTCCCTGATGAGTCCGATCCAGCGGACGAAAGGCCTAGGAGCAGGCAATACAAATAGATCTGCCTTCGAAGGGAAGTACGATAATTCCCTCAGGCTGCTAGTGAAGGGTTTCTCATATTTATAATATATTCCCCCCATTTTTTCATCTTTAATTTTTTTTTTTATAAATTCAAATCTTTGCCAAGTCATTACTATAATGACTGAAGAATTGTTAACCTGCACTTATTTTCTCCCACTATTTAATTGTTCAGCAGTATAATGTTTGGTCAATCAGTGGGAGATTGCATCTCTTAGGAGATCCAAGTAAAGGTTGTTCTGTACAATTCTTAGCCACTCACAATGCTTGGGTTATTGAACAGCAGAGCTGACCACTCACACTGTTCCATATCTTTTGATCTCCCTTGCATCCTTGAATGGATCCTCAAGCATAGGCTCAAAGATTGTCCCTACATTTTATACTGTTTGCATAATGCTTTTAGTTTTTAAGCACTTTTTTCCTCTCCACATTTTCCTTTTGTTCCATTTTACTACCCTTCGCTGGCTGCTTTGGGGGTGCTATTGGATTCTTTTTCGAACCCTTGGTGATGAGAACACCACAGAATTATGGTGAGTCCGATCCAGCGGACGAAAGGCCTAGGAGCAGGCAATACAAATAGATCTGCCTTCGAAGGGAAGTACGATGGTTCCTTCAGGCTGCTAGTGAAGGGTTTCTCATATTTATAATATATTCCCCCCATTTGTTTTCATCTTTAATTTTTTTTAAATAATAAATTCAAATCTTTGCCAAGTCATTACTATAATGACTGAAGAATTGTTAACCTGCGCTTGTTTTCTCCCACTATTTAATTGTTCAGCAGTATAATATATATATATATATATATATATATATATATATATATATATATATATATATATATATATACTAAAACAGAAATAGTAAATAACTGCAGGCATAAATGGAAATCGTTGTTAGTGAACACACCCCGTACAACAACCTGAAAACCCCAAAAAAACACGTGCAACCAGCACGCACGCAAAAACAGCTGCAACCGGGCCTCACACGCTATATAACACCGGCGGTGGGCAACCCAAACTTCATCCTGACGATAGCCAAGCCGCTAGAAACAAATTTGTAGATAGTTTTAAGATTCTTCTTATTACGTGTTTTAACTAATGTTTCTCCCAAGGGGTTGAGCACTTAGAGAATTGTTTTAGGCATTTTAAATACACTCATATATATATATATATATATATATATATATATATATATATATAGAGAGAGAGAGAGAGAGAGAGAGAGAAGAGAGAGAGAGAGAGAGAGAGAGAGAGAGAGAGAGAGAGAGATTATATCCTTCATGTGGGAGGCTATTCAGACACATGAACTGTTCACAAGAACATCACGAGAAATGCAAATTTATCCTCATTTGGTTGAATTTGCCGTATTCATAGTACATAGATCTATTCATCATTTCTTTGGTTTTCCATATATAATGTGTGGATTTTTTTTAACCACCTTTTAGTTTTCATTTGGAAAAAAACAACAATCAACTCTTACTCATGTGTCAGTGATTTTGTTGCCCTTCCCTTCGCTATCTCTTTCCCTGTCTCTGTCTGCAAAACGGTGAAATCTCCTGAAGACAGACAGACAGGCAGGCAGACAGACAGGCAGACAGACAGAGAGACAGAGACATACACAGACCGACAGACTGACAGACAGCCAGACAGGTAGACAGACACACAGACCGACCGACAGGCAGAAAGACAAACATATTGATAGATAGATAGATAGATAGATAGATAGATAGATAGATAGATAGATAGATAGATAGATATGTTGTTCGATAGATAGATAGACGGATTGATAAACAGATAGATAGATAGGTAGATCAATAGATAGATAGATAGATAGATAGATAGATAGACAGATAGATAATTAGATAGTCATAGAGAAAAAAAGCAGAGAGAGAGAGAGAGAGAGAGAGAGAGAGAGAGAGAGAGAGAGAGAGGAGAGAGAGAGAGAGAGAGAGAGAGAGAAATACATAAACAGAAATTGAGCGACAGAGAGAACGAACAAACGAAACAATTTATTGCTTTAAAGCAGTACAGCGTCATCAGCAATGCAATTCGATGTAAAATTGAACACAATGCATGTTACTTCGACATGGAAACCATGACAAAATTGTCCTTTTTCCAAACACAGTTCTGACATATTTCATGTCACTGGAACGGCGCTGGTCACGATGATTCCGTTTGCGGCGTAGGTCATGCGCCCAGGCTGTCATCCCAGATAGAACAGGATCAGGCCGCGTAGCGTCTCAAGCGCCCGTGCAGCACGTGCTAGAGTGTCAGCGTGTTGTGTTCTGCCAACACGTTTACCTCGACGGAGACTGGCCAGTTTTGTCCGTTCTTCTGTCAACAAGTGTCTGTCATCTTGTCTGACAAACCAAAAAGAACAGTCACTGTCACCCGGCGTACACGGGAACTCTAGCACCAGATCGTCCGATTCACAGAGTAGTACATCAGATTCATTTGAGCTTTTTAAGGACAACTAGATAACTTATTTCTGCTCTTGTTTCTCAATCGCCTTTGCACATATTTATTGGTCAGGGTGGCAACGTAACTTTTCCACAACACTGGCACTGAATGCTGCCACTAGGCTGTCACAAATTCGGTTCGATGTCAGTGTCAGGTGGTGAGGAGGGGACAGAGCTGTCAATGCACTCACACGTGTGTACAGTGTCAGTGCCGTCATGTAAGCTCACAACATCAGTCTCCAATCTCGCTTGATCATCCGTTTGACGCAAGTGGGTAGCCACAGTGCGTTTCATTACACAGGTTTTCAAGTCGCACGTCAGTCGGAGATGAAGTACACACAGAAGTTACAGTAGCCTCTTCTATTTTCCACTTAACGGCCTCTCTTGCTGCTGTCGGGCTCTCTGCTGATCTCGTCGGATCTGGATGGGTGTTTTTTTGTTTTGTTTTGTTTTTTCCCTCAAATACTGAACTTGTGTGTTGCGGTTCAGAAGGGGATCCGCCATGTTTGTTGACATCTGGAGAGCGGCGGGCTTGAGGCGCAAGACTACCACAGTGTTTTCACCTTCTCCAGCAACTTTCCGGCTGGTGACGTTATTGTCCGTCCGCAGGGCGGTCAGGGTCTTCTCCACAGCTACTGGGAGTCCAGAAACTGGCATGTTTCCGATGAAACTTGTGAAATTTGTCGCAGATCAATCAGTGCGCGCCCTGCTGCTTCTGCTCACGTCACGTGACCCCCGAGAGACAGAGAGAGAGAGAGAGAGAGAGAGACAGAGACAGAGAGAGAGAGAGAGAGAGAGAGAGATGACATAATGGTATGAAGAAATATGTAACGTGGTAAAAGTCGTGGAAAAGACAAGATTGTGCATTCCTTTTTGGGAGCCGGAATACCTCAGTTGGTAGAGCGCCGGACTCGTAATCTTGGTGATCCTGGGGTTGCGGGTTCGAACCTCCGCCGGGGCGTTTCGGTACAGGGGGATTTTTCCCTCGGAGTTAACATTTGTTCTGACTCCATTTCCCATACAGTCCTTCGAATGAGACTATAGACCGAGGTTCCGTGTGTGAACACACGCACAACATCTTGCAC
>CM031619.1:25492947-25512947 GCA_018398815.1 Conus ventricosus
GTTCGAGCCCATCAGGGCCATTTTATGGTAAAAATGTATCTGCCCCGACCGTCTCGTGCCCAGAATTCAGTTTGTTATGGGCTCCACTGGGAGGACTGAAGGCTCAGAACCAAGCTTGATCCACTTCATCAATGCATCTTTGACTGCGTTGCTTCAAAGTCGTGACCAAAACACAGATGTCCGTATCCCGGGCCTGGTTCACGCCAGGATATATTAGAAGGGAAAGCGTGGGGGAGTACATCCCTGTCATACACTCTGAGACCAGGATGGAACTCCTTAGCATCATCTTCATTTCTGTCATTCTCACTGATCGGTAATGAAACCAAATATTCAGTTCCGTAGCCTTTTTTGCCCTGAAAGCTTTGATGGGTGGCC
The DNA here is from genome assembly GCA_018398815.1 of Conus ventricosus. Classification (NCBI taxonomy): domain Eukaryota; kingdom Metazoa; phylum Mollusca; class Gastropoda; order Neogastropoda; family Conidae; genus Conus; species Conus ventricosus. The sequence continues at coordinate 25,493,323 of CM031619.1, forward strand.
CTCAGTGTCGACTAGCTTTTCACGTAAGTTCCCTTGGTGACATTTTTTTTTTTTGCTATTCCATTTCCTGTGCCACCTCAGTGGCATTTCACCCACACCGCTCATTCCAAACCCCCGTCCACAGCCGCAACCCGGCACCGGCAATCCCACAGGGAGCAGTCACTGTCAAGTCATCAAGAGGAAAACCCACGATAGGAGACACTGCACTGCTGCCGAGTCACTTCGGTGGTGTTCAGTGGCGCCTGTTCTGATCCAACATACGCAAGGACCCCACCTACTAAGCCCCCTACTGACGACAATACTTGCTGAGTCGCGAAGCCGACGTGAGTGAGCTCTGCCTCAGGAAGGCTCCACCACGTCTGTCCAACGACAGCCTCCGTGAATTTGCCCTGGGTGAGTTCTTGTCGGGGTCGCCTGTATTGACAAGTTCCTGGGGATTGGCCGCTGGCCGGACGGGGTGACGCCATCCGGAGGGGACGCTCAGTGAAGTGGTCAGTAAGGGGCTTAGTGGCAGTGTCCCGGCCTTTGACACCACTGAACACCCCCCGAAGTGATTCAACAGCAGTCGCAGTATCTCAGCGGCAGGGTCACCATGACTTGTCGTCGTGACTTGAGACTTCATGTTGACCATTTCCTGTGGATTGCCGGCTGCCGAAGCTGCGGAGAGACAAAGCCAGGGTGTGTGGGGGTGACCAAACACTTTGGAGGAGGGTGACATGGCGGTGATGTCATTAAAGTGGTACAGATAAGACAGCAAACACAAAAAACAAACAAACACACACACACACACACCACACACACACACACCCCACACAACACACACACAACACACACACACACGCACGCACGCACACGCACGCACACGCACACGCACACGCACGCACGCACGCAAAGCCCCAAAACACAAGCACGCACGCACGCACGCACGCTCGCACGCACGTACGCCACACTTACTCGCGCGGGCACACACACACACACACACACACACACCACACACACACACACACACACACACACACACACACATGCATGCACACACACACACACACACACACACACACACACACAACACACAAAACACATGCATGCACACACACACAGACGCACACACACACACACACACACACACACACACACACACAGACACACACACACACACACACAACACACACACACACATGCACACACACACACACACACACACACACACACACACACCCCCACACACACCACACATGCATGCACACACACAGACGCACACACACACACACACACACACCACACCACACACACACACAGAGACACACACACACACACACACACACACACACACACACACAACACACACACACATGCATGCACACACACACAGACGCACACACACATGCATGCACACACACACAGACGCACACACACACACACACACACAGACACACACACACACACACACACACACACACACACACAGACAAAACACACACACACACACACACACACACACACACACACAACACACACACACACACAGACGCACACACACATGCATGCACACACACACACAGACGCACACACACACACACACACAGACACACACACACACACACACACACACACAACACACACACACACACACACACACAGACGCACACACACACACAGGACACACAGACACCCACAGACACACACACACCAACACACACACACACACACACACACACACACACACACCACACACACACACACACACACACACACACACACCACACACACACACACACACACACACACACACACACACACAGCCGCAGTGCGGTTAAGACAAGAAAGCTTGTCCAGATCCAGTCATTGAAAATAATACAAAAATTACTACGGGGAAAAACGCTAAACAGTTCAAGATAATCGCAGGCGAAACAAAAGAAACACATGAAAGCATTGCGTAATTCCATCAATTGTGACACAACGTCAACTCGTTTCAGATAGAGATAGTTTTACTATCATATAGAACGAAAAAGTACAACAGTTCCAATATGTTAGATACCAATAAAGACCATAAAAGTCAAGAAGTAGGAGAGATGGAAGGTGATCCAAAGAACATGGATAAATTATGATCCAGCTTCCACTGGCCTGGATATAGAATCACAGCACATGAATTGAATGAAGCAATAGCAAAGGACACTAATGATACTGTACTGCATCCACACTAAGTGTATTATCCAGACAATTATTAGACATCTCTCAGAAGACGGAGGCAGCATCTTCAGTCTCCATCTGAACAACTTGGATGAAAGGTATGTCCAATAGGATGGGACACACAGCTACCTAAAGCCTCTACCCAAACCAGCAAAAGATCGTCATTAGCTGAGGGTTATCGCATTCTTTACTTATATATATATATATATATATATATATATATATATATATATATAGAATGCTGAACAATTAAGTAGTGGGGGAAAACAAGTGCAGGTTAACAATTCTTCAGTCATTATAGTAATGACTTGGCAAAGATTTGAACTTAAAAAAAAAAAATTGAAGGTGAAGAAAATGGGGGAATATATTATAACTATGAGAAGCCCTTCACTACCTGCCTGAGGGAACCATCATAATCTCTCTCAAAGGCACATTCATTTGTATTGCCTGCTCCTAGGCCTTTCGTCCGCTGGATCGGACTCATCAGGGAGACACGGCTGATTGTGTCTGTGCTCTTGGTGTCAAAAAGAGACACACCACAGTCCACAATTCTGTGGTGTTCTCACTGCCAAGGGTTCAAAAAAAGAATCCAAAGCAGCCAGCGAAGGGTAGTAAAATGGAACAAAACAAAGGTGTGGAGAGGAAAAAAGTTGCTGAAAAACTAAAAGCATTATTCAAACAGTATAAAATGTAAGGGACAATCTTTGAGCCTATGCTTGAGGATCCATTCAAGGATGCAAGGGAGGTCAAAAGATATGGAACAGTCTGAGTGGTCAGCTCTGCTGTTCAATAACCCAAGCATTGTGAGTGGCTAAGAATTGTACAGAACAACCTTTACTTGGATCTCTTAAGAGATGCAATCTCCCACTGATTGACCAAACAATAGAATGCTGAACAATTAAGTAGTGGGGGAAAACAAGTGCAGGTTAACAATTCTTCAGTCGTTATAGTAATGACTTGGCAAAGATTTGAACTTAAAAAAAAAAAAAATTGAAGATGAAGAAAATGGGGGAATATATTATAACTATGAGAAGCCCTTCACTACCTGCCTGAGGGAACCATCATAATCTCTCTCAAAGGCACATTCATTTGTATTGCCTGCTCTAGGCCTTTCGCCCGCTGGATGGGGATTCGGGGGAACGGGATTGTGTCTGGCTCTTGGTGTAAAATAGGAAACCAGTCCCAATTCTGTGGGTTCTCATGCAAGGGTTCAAAAAAAGAATCCAAAGCAGCCAGGGGGGAGTAAAATGGAAAAAAACAAAGGTTGGAGGGGAAAAAAAATTTGCTGAAAAACAAAAAACATATTAAACAGTAAAAAATGTAAGGGAAAAATTTATTTTAATATTTTTTTTAATATTTTATTATATTTTATATATATTATTTTCCCAGTTTAAATGGATTTTAAAATGAAGGGTTAAAAACCCAAGCTTTTTTCAAGCAAAAAGCGCTTTGAGGAGAGCGTTTTAGCTTGAAAAAGCTTTAGGTTTTTAAAACCTCTTCTTTTTAAAAACCTTTTTAAAAACGGTATGTCGCCCTACATGGTTAGCACTTTTTACGTTTGGGGCTTTTTAACTCTGTTTTATATATGTTTTTATTTTAAATATTTATATAAATTTTATATATATATAATAATAATTTAAAATGTGTGTGTGTGTGGTGTGTTGTGTGTGTGTGATATTTTTATTTTATTATTTTTTTTGATCTCAATACATTAATTTTATTAGCATTAGTAGTGAGTGTAGTGTACTGTCTTATTAGTCCCTATTCTCGGTAAAAAACCAAGCTCTAAACGTTTAAATCCAATCGTTTCCCAAAAGGGCTGCCACGTGGGTAGTCCCGACTGAAGAGGCCAGCTGGCGTTTATTCAATCGTTTCCGTGTCATCCAGTCATATCGATCAAAGTTCACTGTTTTCCCTTATTTTTCATTCTTTCCATTTCTCAGCAGGGTGGCTGCTATGTGAAAGTGTCACCAATCCAAGGCCCCAAACTGGCCTTCTTTCCGAAAGTTGGGAGGGGATTTTACGTGTGTGAAAGATTTAGGGGTCTGCAAGCTGTAACAAGAACGTTCAAGAGACATTCAAAACGACAGCCCTTCCCTCGCAAGCGAGAGTTGATTAGAGGGAAATTTTTGGAAATTTGGAGGTTTTTTCTTCCTGATTTTGTTTGTTATGCCTTGTTGTTGGTTTTATTTAAATGTATGTTTTTCTTCATGCATTTTTTTATTTATTATTTATATTTTTGTTATGATTTTATTTAAAATTGTCTTCATCGCTTGTTTGTTAATTGTTTGAAAGCCGTGCTTGTGCGTACCGCCTTTAAATTACGCAAACACACGCATATATTTATTAAATTTTTTAAAAATTATTTTTATATTATAAATAATTAATATATTAATATATAAATTATGAACTAAAATTCCAAGGGAAAAGTCCCGAGCACCTTTCCCAGCTTACCCTTTGGGAAATTTATCTTGGAATTTTTAGTTCTTGTTTTTTAGCCCCTTGGGATTTTCCCAAAAAATGGCCCTCGCATTGTGCAAAGGGTTTTTGTTTTTTGTTCTGCTTTTCACAAAAAAATGAGCTTTTTTTGCCTTTCAGTTTTTTTTTGCTTCTTGGTGGCCCTTTGGTTTTTTTTGGTTGAACCTCAACAAACAATAGGTATTGCACACAGTTTTTTCGGGGATTTTTTTTTAAAACGAAAAAGGCGGGAGCTTCCCCTTTTTTGCGGCCGAGGGAAAAATCTTTTTTTCGAATTTGGATTTGACCGGAGTTAAGTTGTGGGTTTCCCCCCATTGGAGATTTTTTCCCCTTTGGAGTTAAAAGTTGGGGTTTTGGGCAATTTTTTTTTCCATTCCCCCAAACAAGCCTTACTGTTTTTTGGCCCAAAAAATATCCCCCCTGCAGATATGAAGCTTGCCCCATTTCGCAATCAAAGCTAAGAGCATTTTTGTTTATAATTGTATTAATATATTTTTAATTATTTATCCCCGGCCCTTTGTTTTTTTAAAAGTGCTAAACCCTTGGGGGCAACTTTGTCAATGGTGTTAAAAAGGAGGTTTAAAAAATAAAGGGTTTAAAAAATCGAAAAATTTTTTTCTAGGGGCTTTGCGTGTCAAGGAGGGTTTTTTGTTTGCCCCGCCGAGGGTTATAGGTGGGGCTCATTTTGGGGTTGTTTGCACGTGGGGTTGGCTGAGTGTTTTTGGGGGTTTGGGTTTTTGTTTTTAGGGTTTTCCCCTAAAACGTTTCATTTTGTGCAGTTGTTTACTATTTTTTTTTGGGTGAAAATTCTAATTTTTATATAATTTTTCGAAAAAAAAACATTTAAATTTTTAAAATTCATTATTTTTTTTTTATTTTCCAATATATTTTTTTTTTTCTCTTAACCCAAAAATTTTATCTTTTTTTTAACCCAAAAAAAAAAAAAACAAAAAACCCTTTTTTTTCCCACATTTAAAACCCCACCTTTAAATTTTGGTTTGGAGACATTTATTGTTTTTGGGCACTGTCCTTTTCGTGCAATTCAAGATTTCCTTTTCCCCCTTCTTTGCTGTGTTGTTTTTATTTTTTTGGGAGCGTCATCATTTTTGAGGTTGGGATAATGATTTACGATTTTTGACAGTGTTTTTTAAATTTTTTGGGAAGGTTTGTCTTTTTTGGGAAAAAAATTTGTGGGTTTTTGAAGAATTTTTCCCATGTTGTTTTGGTTTCCCCTGTAGGGGGTTTTTACCCCTATGATTTTTCTTTTCTATTTTTTTGCTTTTTTGTGTTGTTGTCGGGTTTTATTGTAGTTTGTAATGTATCCATTGTTTGTAGTGCCCCCTGGGATTCATGCTGCTTTTTGAAAACTCTTCCCTGCTGACAGGTTTTTGGGTTCTTGTTTTTCCATGGGGTTGGTCTTTAAAACAGATGGGGGATGGTTACTTTTGGGTGTACATTAAAAAAGGGGGGTATCGTGGGTTTCTTGTATGGTTTATATATATGGTTGTTTAGATCCAGGTTTTGTTAAGTAGTTTAACCTTTTGTTTTTCTTTTTCAAAAGGGGATCTTTAGTTGTGGGTTTTGGAAAATTTTGCTAGTTCTTTCTTCTTTTTTTTCGGGTTCTTGGGGGGTTTGTTAGGGCAAGGGCCCTTTCTTGTAATCCGACTTGTTTTCCGAGTTTTTTCTTGAGTTGGCGCATGAAAAGTCCCACCAGTTACTGTTTTTGGCCCCCATAATGAACCCTGGACTCGAAAGTGAGTTCGTTGGGGTTTCCTGACCCGGGGTTTTATTTTGCTGTGTATAAAGTTTTTTGGTGGGAGATGATTTCCTTTTTTGACCCTGTTTGTTGTGTGGTTCCCGGCAACTTGGGGTTTGGGGAGTAGTTCCTCATTATGGGGTGGGTAAAAAATTACTATGTCAAATGTGATAAATATGTATTCTTTGTTTATTGAGTTTTTTGAAACCCTTGGATAACTTGATGTGTTCTTTCCGGGTTTTAATCGAGTTTTATTTTTGGGCCTTTGTTATTTTTTTGAATTTTTTTGTTATTTTTCTAATTCGATTCGATGGGTTTATTGTTTGATGTTGGATTGTTTGAAAAGTTGGGTTTGTGGTCTTTTGGGGTTTTTTTTAAAAATTCTTTTGTTTCTGTCGCTTATCCGTCACTTAGGTCTTGCGTTGAATTCTTTACTTTGGCGGATACTGTCAGATATTTTGTCAGCTTTTTGTGTTTTTCTGGATGTTTTTGTCAAGGAGTTGAGAATTTCCCTTTTGGGTTCCATTTTTAGTAATTTTGTTTTGTAGCCCTTTACAAAAATTTTTTTTTTCATTTTTTACTTGTTTTCAAATGGAACCAAGGATATTCTCAACTCCTTGACAAAAAATCCGAAAAATACAAAAAAAATGAAAAAATATACATGCAGTACCCCACAAAGATAAAGAAATTGCAGGGCATAGACCCAAGTGACAGGATAGAAGCGCAGAAAAAAGAAGCTTTTAAACACCAAAGACCACAAACCCCAAATTTCATAACAATCCAACATGCAGATAATAAAACCCTGAATCTGAATTTAGGAAAATAAGCAAGAAAATTCTGGGAAAAAAAAAAAAAGGACATAAAATCAAACTCTGATTTTTAAACCCCTTTGGGAAAAAAACACATACGAAATTACCCAAAGGTTCAAAAAAAATCAAATAAACAAAATAATACGTATTTTAAAAATTTGAATGTAGATTTTACCATCATAGAGAGGAACTACTCTCCAAAGCCCCTGAATTTTTCCGTAACCAAAGAATAAAGGGTCGAAATGGAAATCATTCCCCCACCAAGAAAACATTTCTACACAGCAGAAATGAAATGGATCAGGGAAAAAAAAAGAAATCAACATTCACGTAAACCCTGGGTTATTGATGGTGCAGAAAATGGAAGGTCGGACTATTATGTGTCCCAAAATCAAAAAAAATCGGAAAACAAGTCGGCTGTACAGAGGGGATGGCCTTTTCTGGACTCAAACCCCAGAACCTCGAAAAAAGAAGAAAGAATATGCAAAATCTTCCAAAACCCCAACTTAAAAAAAACCCCTTGAAGCAAACAAAAAGGTAGTGAATTTAGAAAACATGGATTCAACAAACCTTATATAAAACCATAAAGAAAAAAAACGAACACCCCCTTTTTGTAAAAAAAATAACCACCACCCTCGTATTAAAGACCTACCCTGGCATAAAAAGAGACATCAAACCCGTTGAATGAGAGAGTGTTAAAAAGAGCAGTGGGGAAAAAAAGGAGGATACAACAAGTGGATCAATTACAAATACAATAAACGGACAACAACACAAATAAAAGCAAGAAAAAATAGGAAAAAAAAAAATCATTGGGATTTAAACCCCCTACGACGGGAAATCAAAACAAACATGGGGAAAAAATCTTCAATTTTTAGAACTTTATTTCCCAAAAGGGACAATGTCCAAATATTTAACAAAAACATGTCAAAATATGTACTATGTATGCCAACTCAAAAATGTGGGGCGATCCAACAAAATGAAAATCCACAGCAAAAAAAGGGTGAAAAAGGAAAACTTGCAAATTTCACGAGGGAAAGGGGCAGTGCCATAAAAAATAAAAGTCTCCACAACAAAAATTGATACCCGGCTATTAAAATCGAAAAAGAAAAAGAAACTAAATAGGGGTCATGAAAACCCCTTCAAAAAAAGAATGAAACCACAAAAAAGTATTTTAAAAAAGAAAAATATAAAAAAACCAAAAAGAATGGCAAATATATCTGAAAAATTAAAGCGCAAAAAAAGTACAATAATCCCGGAAAATCTAAAAAGGTCACCTAAGCTGTTTCAAAAAGGTGAACCCTTGTTTAATGAAAAAATTTGGGTTTAATACTATGCAAACCACTTAGGGAAATTTAAAACCAAAAAGAAATAGTAAACAATGCAGGCTAAAATGGAAATCGTTGTTAGTGAAAAATCCAAAAAAAAAACTAAAGCCCCCCAAAAACGTGCAGCCAACCCCCACGTGAAACAAAAGCAAAAAAGTGAGCCCCCCGCTTATAAATCGGCGGTGGGCAACAGAAACCATCTGGGAAGCGGGAAGCCCCTAGAAAAAAAAATTTGTCGGTTTTAACCGGTTTTAAACCTTCTTTTTAACACCTTGAATTATATTTTTATATATATTTATATTATTATAATATATATATATATATATATATATATATATATATATATTATCAATCTAAGACATAAGAGCAAGCTTGTTTATAATTGTATATATATATATAATATATATATATATATATATATTATATATATAGTGTGTGTGTGTGTGTGTGTGTATGCATGTATACCACACACACGCATGCTCACATACACATAGCCCTCCATCCCTACCCACACTGTCTGTCTCTCTCTCTCTCTTTCTCTTCGCATTTCTGAAAGGGGCCTATAAACATTTTCATATCACGGCAGGGCATTATCCAGACAATTATCAGACATCTCTCAGAAGACGGAGGCAGGACCTTCAGTCTCCATCTAAACAGCTTTGATGAAGGGTATGTGCAGTGACCAGCCGCCGTGGCGAAGTGGTTAGCGTCGCGGACTCCTGGCTGGGAGGTCGTGGGTTCGAATCCCATCAGAGTCATGTGGGTTTTTTCTGCCCCGACCGGCTCCTACCCAGAGTTGAGTTTGCTGCGGACTCAGTTGGGAAGACTGGGACCACACAGACGAGTTTCATCCACTTAATGGATGCGTTTCTGAGAGTGTTGCTCAAATTTCCTGACCACCACTGCAGGTGCCTGTATCTCTCGGGCCTGGTTGACACCTGGATATATTATGAAAGGAAGCGTAGAGTACAGCCCTGTCATGTAGTCTCAGACCGAAATGGAAATCCGTAGCATCATCTTAATCATCCTCATTCCCATTGATCAGCATTAAAAAAAAAAAATGTCTCAAAATCTGTGGCCCTTCATGCCCTGCTCTCATGGTGACCTCAATTTCGATGTCCTTCCACGTCTGTGGCCTTGGTTTGCTTCCGTCGGGGTCACTGGTATCGGCAGGTACATGCGGGCTGTCGTTGGACGGACGTGGTGGCGCCCTCCGGAGGGAGAGCTCACTCACGCCGGCTCCGCGACTAAGCAATTATTGTCGTCAGTAGGGGGCTTAGTAGGTGGTGTCCTGCGTATGTTAGATCAGAACAGGCGCCACTGAACACCACCGAAGTGACTCGGCGGCAGTGCAGTGTCTCCTCCGGTGGGTTGCCTCTTGACGACTTGACATTGACTGCTCCCTGTGGATTGCTGGTGCTGGGGCTGCGGCGGGGCCGTTCGGGCTATGGCTGTGGACGGGGTGTCGGAATGAGCAGTGTGGGTGCACTGCCTCTGAGGTGGCGCAGAGGTTGGGACAGCAAAAAAAAAAAAAAAAAAAAAGGGTATGTGCAGTAAGATACAACTAACTAAAGCCTCTACCCAAACCAGGATAACATCATCTTTAACTGAGGGGGATGTCGCATTCTTTACTATGCAAAGTATATATTGGGTCATCAAATGCGTGATAACAAGAACACTTGTAAGAGACTTTCAAAACAGACAGATCCTTACTCGCAAGCGAGATGTCTACTTTACAGGTATAAGTACAAAGGAAAATGCGTTCACCTTAGTGTATGAAACATACCACAGAAAGGGAGAAATATTGTCAGTGACAACAAACTACAAAATGCACACAACCAATTCGAGTTTTCATGTCACAAAAAAAAAATTCTTTTTTACCAAGACACTGACAAGATGGATCACAGCAGAAGTTCATGAGCAAAGTGTCATCCTACGATTTGAAAACTGGATATCTGAACCCTGTAAAGAGACTGTGGGATCACTCAAGGTTCTCTGCTCTCCCCCCGTTCAAATAAGGCTCACTCTTTGGAGCTTCCAAATTAAAAAAAATGACATTGCTCGACTGTTGTCATAAGTAGATGATGGTTTGGCAAGAAAGAAATATGTTAAACTGTATTTAAGAAAAACGACAGTGGTTCTGTAAGAACTGACAACCATGCCTCAGCAGTTAAAAGAAATAGCTTTGTAAAAATCCCAGATATTGATCTCCACTATCACCAAATACAAGGTGGAAATGAGCATGAATGTTCATGTTTGGATGGTGGCCAGGGGTAGATTTTTCTTTTATTTATGTTTGATTTCGAGAGATGGAGTAGAGTTCAGAGGAGGGTAGCCATGTCCTAGTAGTGTGGGCGTGTAGATGTGGGTCATAGAGAGGCAGCATATGTCACTGGAGATTATAGATACTTGAGAACCACAGCCTGCTGAGCCTTGTCCTTATTGCTTTATGCGTGGGATTGCTTTAAGTAGAGAGAAAGAGGGGGGGGGGGGGAGGGAGAGGAAGGGAGATTTGAAGACAGACAAACAGACAGACAAACAGAGACAGACAGACAGACAGAGAGACAGACAGGCAGACAGACAGACAGAGAGAGAGAGAGAGAGAGAGAGAGAGAGAGACAGACAGACAGACAGACAGACAGACAAAGAGAGACAGAGAAGAGAGAGAGAGAGAGAAAGAGAGAAAGAGAGAGAGAGAGAGAGAAAGAAAGAGAGAGTGAGAGACATAGACAGACAGACAGACAGACAGACAGACAGACAGAAAGACAAACGGACAGACAGGCTGACAGGCAGAGAGGGGGGTGGTGGGGTTGGGCGGTGGTCTTGGGGACCATCCACATCCCTTGCTTCCCCTCTCTCTCTCTCTCTCTCTTCTCTCTCTCTCTTCTCTCTCTCTCCTGCGTGGGAAGGGATGATGGCAGGGAGGTTGATAAGTAGTAGCGCTGGAGGATGTGTACGTGTGCCACGTAGTGTGTGGTACGGTGGAGGACGGATGTGCTGAAGGTAGTGGTGGTGGTTGGGGGGGGGGGGGGGGGGGGGGGAGGGGGGGGGGGGGGGGGGGGGGGATGGGAGGGGGGGGGGGGGGGCGGGCCTCCTGTTCGTCTGCTGAGCGGTTTGTGTGGCATATCGGTGTCAACATGTTGGCGTTTACACAGTGTGTGTTGCTGATTAGATGTGAATTTGTGAATTTGGATGTCTTTTTACTTTTCGGATTCTGTTTTTTTATGCCTTTATCTGTTGGCCTGTTTATGTATTGGTTTGTTCAGTCATCTGTTTATTTATTTATCTATGATTTTATTTATCATTTCTTGATCGCTTGTTTGTTAATTAGTTTAAACAGACACGTGCGCATGGTGCGACCGCCTCATTCACACACACACACATTATATATATATATATATATATATATATATATATATATATATATATATATTATATAATATATATATATATATATATATATATATATATATATAACAGAGATTTTAAAAACCACAACAGACAAGATAAAAAGATTTCCAAACTTTTCGGCTTTAATGCCTTCCTCAGTGGTGAGTTGACTGGCCGGCGAGTCCCACAACATTTGTACATGCATAAAAAGAAAGTGAATAAAATTCACTGTCTTAAAACAAGAAGCTAAAAAGGAAAAGGATTGCACGTACCAGGCAAATCTTTCAAATGGAAGGGGAGCAAAGGGACGTTGTAGTAAGAGGAAGAGGGGGCTGACTAAGTGTGTGTAAAAGCGTGCGCGCGTCACGCACGTGTGGAGTGTGTGCGTATATGAGAGTGTGTTAGTGTGAGTGAGTGTGAGTGAGTTTGTGTGTGTGTGTGCGTGTGTGTGTGTGGTGTGTGTGTGTGTAGGGGGGAAGGGGGGGGGGGAATTCGGTAGAGGGGGGCAAAAGGAGTCAAACGGCGTAGAACATGAACAGTTTTTTTTGTGATTTGGGGCCGTAAGGATGGAGATTTTTCCCAATTTTTTTATCCATTTTTTTTCCCTTTCTTTTTTTGTGCGTGGGGCTGTCAAAAAAAAAACTTTTTCTATCCCCAGCATTTAAAGTTAGTTGGGGTTTTGTGGTTGGGAAGGTTAAAATTGTTGGGGCTGGTCCGATGTTGTTTTTGGATGTGGATCTTTTGCTTTTTGACAGTTTTTTTAAGTGAATTTTTTTTTTTTTCCCCAAAAATGTTTTGGAAAATTCTGCCCGAGTTCGCGAAAAAAGAGAAAAATGTGTTTTTGGTTTGACATTTGAAATGGTTTTTCTTAGGTAAATTTTTTTTTTTGGGTTCCGGGGGTTATAAAATTGGGGGGAATTCCAAGACGGGGCCTCTACAAATAAAAAACATTTTTTTGGAACATTTAAAAAAAACCATTGGGGTTCTTTAGTTTTTAAATTTTAAATTTTAAAGATTTTTAAAATTAATTTTATTTATATATATTATTTTATATATTATAAAAATTTTTAAAATTTTTTATTATATCCCACAAAACCACACACACGCCACCTACAAAACACGACCCCCCCCCACCACCCCCAAACAACAACAGGAAAAAACCCCCAAAACGTTACCAGAGAGAAAACCACACAAAAACCCCCAACAAAACACACCACACACCCCCAAAACACACACACACACACACACACCACACACACACCACCCCCACCACACACACACCAAAATACGCACACCCACATGCACACACAAATACACACCCCCCAAAACACACACACATTCACACACACACACCCCACCCCCACACACACAAAACAAAACACACACCCCACACACCACACACACCCCACACCAAACACCACTCCACACCCACACATACAAACCCCGCATTTAGGGTTTTTAATTTTAAAACGAGCCCCTATTACTCACGCATATGCCCCCATGCAAAACACCCCCAATAAAAATTACAGGGGTTTGGATCCCCCAGTGTTTGCAAGGGGGCGCGTGGGTGATGTTTTGGCCCTTTGTCACGTGTAAAATGGGGACAGAAATTTGATGTGTGCTTTTAACACGGGCCCCTTTATCCAGTTAGAGGTCTCTAAGCTTTTTTAACAACACACACACCAAAACAACACCACAAAACACACCACACAACCACACCCCACACCACACACACCCCACACACACACACAACACCACAAAAAACCACACACACACCACACCCCTACACACACACACACAAACCACCACAACACACACACACACACACACACACACACACACACAAATCCCCCACACAAACACATACACACACACACAACACTAAATACCCCCCAACAACACAAAACACACACACAACCCCACACACACAACACCCCACACCCCACAACACCCCGCACCCAAATACACACCCCACAAAAACCACCCCCAAAACACACACACAACACACCACATACACACGCACACCCCAACCCCCACACACACACACACACACACACCCCACCACACAAAACACAAAACACAACACCACACACACTCACACAAATCACACACACACCCCACACCACACCAAAACCACACACGCACGCACGCCGCACGCCCCGCACGCAAAACCACACACACTTTCCACCCCACACACACTCACACACCCCCACACACAACAAAACCCAAAACACACCACAACACCCACACACACACACACACACACACACACACAAACACCCCACACACACACAACAAAACTCACAAGAAAACCTTTCCCCATAAAAAACCGGCATGGGCGCCCCGCACGCGCGCGCACCCCACAACCCCACCACCCCCCAAAACCCACACACATGCACGCACGCTTTGCACACACGCACCAGCATTGTCACCCCCCACACACCACACAACACCACCCACACACAAAACCACCACCCCAACACACACACACACAACACACACAAACCATACGTACCCCTTGCACGTTTTCACTCAACACAAAAACATACGGCGCCGCCCCGGCCACACACACACCACACACAAAAACACAAAAAACACTCACAACACAACACAACACAACCCCACACACAACACACACACCACACACACCCCCAAAAACCCCACAAACCACACACAGATAACCATGTAAACGCGCGCGTGCGCGCGTACACACACCAAACACACACATTTTCACACTCAAAACCACACCACACGCACACACCGGGCCCGCCCCTCGCACACACCCCACACACAAAACGACAAAACACACACACGCAGGGACGCACGCCGCACGCACGCACACACGACAACTTACCACCCACACCCCCAAAACATATAAATAATCACCCCAAAAACCCACATTCACACACACACACACAAAACACACACACACCCAAAACACACAAAACCACACACACCAAAACAACACACACACCCCAAAACACCACAAAACACACCCCCAAACCCACCCACACCCCACAAAGGTTTTAACCCATTTTTGGGTTAAAACCGGGTCAACACGAGTAAGGATATACTAAAAATCAATACACAGTTTTTAAATGCAGGTATTTTAAATTTTTTGGGAAAAAGGAAAAAGAAAAACACAGCCGTTTGGGAGTTTTATTTTTGTCATCAAATCATCGATTCATATGAATTTATTTTTGGGCCCGGATTGGGCAGTACAAAAAAAAACAAGCCCCCAGGGAAAATTTGGGGTTAGGTTTTTCAGGTTTAAATGTTGAAAAAAGGTCGATATGCAGGTTTTTACCCAAAAAATCAAGATTTTTTTTTTTTATAGAAATTTTAATGAAAATGGGAAGCGAATTTATTTTTCAGATAATTTAGAAAACTTTATGACTTAAGAAAAAACCCAAAAATACAAGAAAAAACAGTGCTAGATCTAAAAAGATGACCCGGGAAAAAAAGAATTTTTTTTTGCCAACACTTAAAAACCCCAATTTCTCTATTAAACAAAAATATTTTTTGCCAACGACCTTAAAACCCAAATTTACTCTTTTAAACTCAGGGAAAAACCACAAAATATTACCCCAGTTTTTGGTTTTTGAGGGTATTAAAAACCCGGGAAAAAATGTTTAATCGAAGCATTTTTTTGTTGTTGTTTTTTTTTGTTTTTTGGTTGTTTTTGGGTTATTTTTCCCAAAATATCTTTCAAAGGTGAGGGCCCAATAAAAAATTTTGTTTTTTGTTTTGTTCTTGTTCACCACGCCACACGCACGCGGGGCCCCGTATAAACCCACTCACTCTCCCACACAACACACACACCACAAACACACACCACACACAACACCACACACAACACACACTCCAAAACACAACACCCAACACACACACACAAAACAAACAAAAAACACAAACACACCCCAAACACACACAAAATTTTTCTATGGTATTGCACCCCAAGCCTTTTTGGGTTTGTTTCTCCCTTGGGGCCGGAAAGGCAGTGGATTTCAGTTACCATTTTCCCCGAGGTCACTGGGTGAAAAACAACGGTTTTTCGCAATTAAGTTTTTCTGAAGGAGTTTTTGTTTGTTATTTTCCTTGCTCCCCCCCAAAGTTAAAAAAAAATGCCCACATTTTAGAAGCTTCCAGTTCTCAAATAACAATGCAGGGTCGACTTTTGGTCTTAAGTATTTGTTGGTTTGGCAAAAAAAAAAAAATTTTTTAAAACTTTTTTTTAAGACAAAACGACGGTGGTTCTGTAAGAACTGAAACCCCGGTCTCTGCCAGTTAAAAGAAAGGGTTTTTGAAAAAATTTTCCAGATATTGATCCCCACTATCACAAAAATAAAAGGGTGGGAATAAGTATAAATGTCCATGTTTGGTTGGTGGCCGGGGGTTAGAATTTTGCTTTATTTCTTTTTTAATTTTCGGAGATGGATTTGGTTTTCAGGGGAGGGGGGTTAGCCATGCCCTAGTAGTGGGCTTTGTAGATGGGGGTTCATAGAGAGGCAGAGATTTTAAATGGAGTTTTTAGTTATTTGGGGAAACCACGGGCCTTTGCTGAGCCCTTTCGTTTTTTTGCTTTTGCGTGGGTTTGTTTTTAGGTAGGTGGGTTTGGTTTGGTTTAGAGAGAGAGAGAGAGGGGAGGGGAGGGGAGAGGGGAGAGAGAGATTTTGGAGAGGAGAGAGGGAAGGGGGGAGGGGGGTTTTGGGGGGGTTTGGGAAGGGGGGGGGAGGGTGGGGGGGGGAGGAGGGAGGGGGATTTTAAAGACAGAGGAGAGAGAGAGAGGAGAGAGAGAGAGAGAGCAGGAGGGCGACAAAGAGGAGAGAGGAGAAGAGAGGAGGGGAAGGAGGGGAGAGGTTAGTGAGAGAGAGAGAGGAGAGTTGTGAGGGGAGACAAAAAGGGACAGACAAAGAGAGAAGCCCAAAGGAAAAAGGGGAGGAGACAGACAAAACGACAGCGGGGTGACAAAAAATTTGGGGGTTTGGGGGGGGTTGGGGTTTTTGGGTCTTGGCCCTTCCAAAAACCCGTCCCTTTCCTCTCTGTCGTCTGTTGTCGTCGGGCTGTCGGGTCTGTCTCTCTCTCTCTTTTCTCTCTCTTTCTTCTCTCTCTCTCTCTTTTTCTCTCTCTCTCTCTCTCTCTCTGCGTGGGAAGGGATGGGGTAGCGGGGTTGATAATTTAGTAGGGGCTGGGGATGTGGGCTATTTGTGTGTGGGGGGGTTTTTGGGGGGAGGGAAAGGGGGTTTAAAGGGGGGGGGGGGTGGGGGGCTGAGGGGGGGGGGGGGGGGGGGGGGGGGGGGGGCCCTCCTGTCCTTTACTGAGCGGATGTGTGGCTTTTCTTTTGTCAACATGTCGGCCCGTTTTAACAGGTGTGTGGCGGATTGAGGGGGAAATTTGTGATTCGGAGGTTTTTGTTCTTTTCCCGGTCTTCTTTGTTATGCCCTTGTTTTTGGCCCTCTTTATTGGGAAATTTGGGTTTTTTCGTTAAATTTTTTTTTCTTTATTTTTCTATGATTTTTTTGATTTTTCATGGGCTTCATCGCTTCTTTTTTTAATAAAGTTTGAACAGCACAAAGCGCATGCGTGCGACGGGGGTCATTTTAAACACCACACACACACACACCACAAACACCCGACCACACACACACACACCCCACCGACAACACACACCCCACACCAACCCCAAACACACACAAACACACAACACAGACAAAACACACCAAAAACCAACACACCCACAACCCACACACACACACACCACTTTCACACACCCCACCACACACACACACCTTACAAGCGCCCGGTGCGGGTTGGGGCGTATTTTTCACATTTCCCCCCCCCATCCCCCCCCCACATAGAGGAAAAAAACCCCCAAAAGGCCACGCAATATAGACAAAAACAGGGAAAAAAACACCAAGTCGCGCACGCAACCCCACAACCCCACCACACACACACAAAACCCCACACACACCACACACACACACACACAAAAACACACAACAACACCCACACAAAACACACACCCACTTAAATAATTTGAAGGGGATTTGTACTCACGTTTTGACCGTGCAAAACGCACCCAAAAGAAATACGTTGTGGGGAACCAGTGTTCGCAAAAAGGGTGGGCGCCCCTGGGTTGATGTAAGGGTGTCATGTGCAAAGATGATGACAGGATTGACTGTGGCATTTGCCCGCACCCTTTTCACGATAGAGGTCTCTAAGCTTTTTTCTAAACACACCCACACGCACGCAAAGCAGCACGCACGCACGCAGCACGCACGCACGCACGCAGCAAAGCACGCACACACACACCAAAAACCAAACACAACCCCGCTCCCCACACCCCACACACACACGTAACCCACGCATTCCCCCCCCCCTCCCCCCTACAAAAACAGAGGGCAAAAACCCCCCCCCCCCCAGCACAGACAAAAAAATACCCCCCACACGCCCCAACACACCCACACACACACAAAAACACACACCAACACACACACAACACACACACCACACCCCCACACACACACACACAAACCCCCACCCCAAAACACCCTCACAACACACCCCAACACACACCACTTTAAAAGGATTTGGTGTTATGTGGAAAGGTTTCTGGGAAAAGGCTCAGGGAAATGTGTCATTCTGAAAAAAGTCGTCTCTTTTGCCCTGCCATTGATATTCTTAAAATGGGTTTTGGGGTTTTATTGCACTGAAAATTCGGGTTATTACAATGATGACAAGATTTAAGGTTTTTTTCATTTCCCGAAAAGGGTACTTTACGCAAAAAATGACTACTTATCCTGTTTTTCCTTGGTGTTATTTGGGGATTTTAAAGCTGCACTTTTTTGGGGCCCTTTTTGTTTTGGGTTTTGTTTTCAGTAACCGCATATCAAATGTTTGTTTACTTGTTTTATTGATAAAATTTATCGTTGTAACCCGCGGGAAGTCTAAAGTACAAGGGGTAAATAAAATTTTGGGAGAAAATTGATTGACTTATGCGAGAATTTGAATGATCATTGTAAAGGAAGATCCCAACCCTGGGCAAAGCGGGTGAGATCACATGACAGGGAAAAAGAGGTTAAAAAGGGATTGTGGATTTTTTATTTGCTCGTTTTCCTTATTTGAACTGATTTACAGAATATGTTTGTTGCAAAAAGGGTCTGAAAAACCGACCTTTTTCCCCTGGTATCTTTATCCTTCAAGATATGTTGAAGAGATTTGAGGGAAAAAGAAAAATTTGTCTTGGAAAAATTGCCCCAAAAAAAGTTTGGAAAGGGAAAATTAAAAAGACAGGGTTTTACTTTAAATTTCGTGACAGGGTGGGGTTTTGAATTTGAAGAATTCATTTAGAATGGAAACAAAAACATTTTTGTGGAAGGGAGGGTTTATGTCTCTTTTTTTCAAAAGGGGGGGAGGGAAAAAGAAATTTGGGCCCAAAAAAAAAAAAACCCTTTAAAATTTTCCTTTTCAAACCCCATGGTGGGAGTGAAAAGTGAAGGTAGGAAACCCAAAAAGTTTTGGGGTAATGAACATTTTTTGTTTCACCCAAAAAAACCCCGTTTTGGAAAAATTTTCTTTGTTCAAGAAAAGGGTTTAAAAGGGTTTATGCAAAAGGAATCCCACTGAAAATAATGAGAAACTTTTTTAATGGCTTTTTGTTTCTTTTAGCAATAAAAAATT
>CM031619.1:25517947-25532947 GCA_018398815.1 Conus ventricosus
TACACAATTTTGTAAAATGTATATACAGGAGAGGAATTTTGCACATCTTTTGTAGAATGTATGTGCAGGAGAGGAATTGTAAACACAATGTTGTAGAATGTATGTTCTAGGGAGGAATGTTGATCGGAAATTTGTAGAATGTCTATACAGGATCGGAAGGTCGAACATAATTATGTACAATATATGTACAGGAGAGGAATGCTGAACTTAACTTTATAGAATGTATGCACAGGAGAGGAAATGCTGAAAATAATTTTGTATAGTGTATTCACAGGAGAGGACTTTTCAACACAATCCTGTGGAATCTGTGTACAGAAGAAGAAGATGGAGCACAATTTTCAGGAATGTACGTACAGGAGAGGAATTTTCAACATAATTATGGAGAATATATGCACAGGAAAGGAATCTTGAACATAATTGTGTTGAATGTATGTTCAGGAGGGAAATGTTGAACATAATCTTTGTAGAATGTATTTACAGCAGAAAGAATGTTGAACACATAATTTTGAAGAATGTATGTACAGGAGAGGAAATACTGAACACAATTTCTCTTTCTTTGTCTCTCTCTCCTCCCCCCCCCCCCCCCTTGCCCCCACTCTCTCTCTCTCTCTCTCTCTCTCTCTCTCTCTCTCTGTCTCTCTCTCTCTCTCTCTCTCTCTCTCTCTCTCTGACGCACACTTCAGTGTCTGCTTCGTTTCAAAGTCTTGATGGCTGTCAGCAGTAGTCCTGTTGCAAATCGCAGTTGTCATTTGCACCGGTGCAGTTTGAAATTGCCCCGCTATAGCTGCCACCCCCAGTCCTTGTTACCCCAGTGCATATCCCAATTCTCATTTACCCCGGGGTGATTGTTAAACAAAAATTCTCTCTCTCTCTCTCTCTCTCTCTCTCTCTCTCTCTCTCTCTCTCTCTCTCTCTCTCTCTCTCTCTCTCTTCATCCGTCCGTCTGTCCATCCGGCCGTTCGTCTCTCTGTCTGTCCGTCTATCTATCTATCTATCTATCTATCTATCTATCTATCTATCTATCTATCTATCTATCTATCTATCTATCTATCTGTCTATCCATCTATCCGTCTATCCGTCTATCTATCTATCTATCTATCTATCTATCTATCTATCTATCTATCTATCTATCTATCTATCTGTTTGCTTATATTTTTGATAACTTTTTGATGAAATACACGAATAAAAACAAGTCTTTTCTTGTGATCAGACTTCTATTTTTGATAAATTTTGATGAAATACAAAACGAAAACAACAGTCTGTTCATGTTATGAGACATCTATATTTTTGATGAATTTTGATGAAATACAAGAATAAAAACAACAGTCGTTTCATGTCATCAGACTTTTAAAAAAAAAAATTTTGATGAAATACAAGAATAAAAACAACAGTCTTTTATCGTTATCAGACCTATATTTTTGATAAATTTTGATGAAATACAAGAATAAAAACAACAGTCTTTTGTCGTTATCAGACCTATATTTTTGATAAATTTTGATGAAATACAAGAATAAAAACAAGTCTTTTGTCGTTATCAGACCTATATTTTTGATAAATTTTGATGAAATACAAGAATAAAAACAACAGTCTTTTCTTGTTATCAGACCTATATTTTTGATCAATGTTGATGAAATACAAGAATAAAAACAACAGTCATTTCATGTTATCAGACCTATATTTTTATCAGTTTTTGATGGAATACAGGAATTAAAACAACAGGGTTTTTTTTCTTGTTATCAGACATATTTTTGATAAATTTTCGCTGCTTAACAGCTGGTTCAAGTCAAAGTTCAATGGTAAGAGCTTTTCATCAAGGATACATATGTATTATGGTGGAGATGAAAATCCCGTGCGCACGCACGCGCACGCGCGCACACACACACACACACACACACACACACACACACACACACACACACACACACACACACACACACACACACACACACACACACACACACTCAGAGGCTCGCGCGCGTACACACACACACACACACACACACACACACACACACACACACACACACACACACACACACACACACACACACACACACACACACACAGAGTAAAAGCCCGAATTAATGATATAATTATGCTCTGTTGATTGATCCGTGTGAGTGCACGATGAATTTCAACAGTTGTTATTTTTCCCTCTACTTTTCTCAGTAGTTAAAAATGCTTATATGTCATTAGTTTCTGTATGTCATGCATGAATATGCCTATTATATATGTATGAACATTTCCGGGCGTACTGTCTTTTCTTACTGGGCATATGTAAGCTCTCATGCTACTTGAATAAAATGTGTTGGAAAAGAAAACAAAAAAAACCCCGTGCAAGTAGCAGTATCTGCCCCCCCCCCCCCCTCCCGTCACAAAGACCTTCACGGGAACCAGCCGCCGTGGCGAAGTG
Source organism: Conus ventricosus (assembly GCA_018398815.1). Lineage (NCBI taxonomy): Eukaryota > Metazoa > Mollusca > Gastropoda > Neogastropoda > Conidae > Conus > Conus ventricosus. The sequence continues at coordinate 25,520,361 of CM031619.1, forward strand.
GTTAGCGTCGCGGACTCCCGGCTGGGAGGTCGTGGGTTCGAATCCCATCAAAAGTCATGTGGGTTTTTCTGCCCCGACCGGCTCCTACCCAGAGTTGAGTTTGCTGCGGACTCATTTGGGAAGACTGGGACCGCACAGTCGAATTTCATCCACTTAATGGATGCGTTTCTGAGAGTGTTGCTCAAATTTCCTGACCAACACTGCAGGTGCATGTATCTCTCGGGCCTGGTTGACGCCGGGATATATTATGAAAGGAAGCGTAGAGTACAGCCCTGTCATGTAGTCTTAGACCGAAATGGAATTCCGTAGCATCATCTTAATTATCCTCATCCTCATCTATCAGCATTAAAAAAATGTCTCAAATTCTGTGGCCCTTCATGCCCTGCTCTCATGGTGACCTCAGTTTCGATGTCCTCTCCACGTCTGTGGCCTTGGTTTGGTTCCGTCGGGGTCACCGGTATCGAGTCCATGGGGGCTGTCGTTGGACGGACGTGGTGGCGCCCTCCGGAGGGAGAGCTCACTCACGCCGGCTCCGCGACTAAGCAATTATTGTCGTCAGTAGGGGGCTTAGTAGGTGGTGTCCTGCGTATGTTAGATCAGAACAGGCGCCACTGAACACCACCGAAGTGACTCGGCAGCAGTGCAGTGTCTTCTCCGGTGGGTTGCCTCCTGACGACTTGACATTGACTGCTCCCTGTGGATTGCCGGTGCCGGGGCTGTGGCGGGGCCGACCGGGCTGTGGCTGTGGACAGGGTGTCGGAATGAGCGGCGTGGGTGCACTGCCTCTGAGGTGGCGCAGAGGTTGGGACAGCAAAAAAAAAAAAAAAAAAAAAAAAAAGACCTTCACGGGAGACAACCTGAAAAATTGTACCTGAAAACGAAATCATTCTGAAAATGAATCGTCTCATTCTTCTTATGAACGATGCTGACTTGTAGGACAAACAGATATGAAAGATTGCCACCATTCCCTCCTGTATTGGCTTAAAATGGCACATTTCATTCGGATGTTGTTAACTGTATTCTCTCCAAACGCTTCAATGACATTCTCGGCAGACTAACACCGAAGCTACCTTGAGGTGCAGCGCGATAGCTAAGTTAGTTAACGCACACGGAAGGAAATTTTAAATGAGCCAGTAAACAGTATGCAACAAACACATAGGATAACTGTTGCTCCCATGATGTAATAATTAATTATATAGCCTTAACCCACCTCACCCCTCACCCCCCCCCCCCCGGCCCACGCCCAGGGAATGTCTCCTTGTGAAGGGCAGGCATGTTGCTTGCTTTTAATGATGATGATCTTTTTTGTTGTTGTAATTTTAGGTTCCATACTTTAAAGAGAGTGGATGTGTACTGTAGCTGCGTATGCACATGTGTTTGTACGTGTGTGTGTGGTGTGTGTGTGTGTGTGTGTGTGTGTGTGTGTGTGTGTGTGTGTGTGTGTGTGTGTGTGCACGCGCGCGCGCGTGCGTGCGTGCGTGCGTGTGTGTGTGTGTGTGTGTGTGTGTGTTTGTGGGCGGGTGGGTGGGAGGGTGGGAGGGTGTGTGTGGGAAGAATGTTTGTGCTTGCATGAAGATATTTTTACTGATGGGATTGATTTACTATTGATTCTTACACAGGACGTTTACGCTTTTTTTCTTTCTGTGTTTGTGTATTGTCCTGGTATATGGTTGCTGTGCTGTCGAAAATGAATTTTCCATCTTTTGGACAATAGAATTGTTATCATGTTATCCTGCTATCCTTTTTTGTTCTGTGTGTTCTGTGTTGTCAAATTTTTGGGAGGTGATTTGGTGCACAAGCAGGTTTGTTTGGAGTTGGAGTGTCGGGTTGTTTGTATTGTCAGATAGCCGTGCTCACACTGGTCAGTCTTTTGTGATTGTCAGATATTTTGTTAGCCTTTTGTGTTTGGGCCCAGATAGTTCTTTTGTTTTTTTGTGTTGGGTTTTTAAAGTTCTGTTAGCTTTTGTGTTTGGGCGTAGTTCGCTGTCTTTTGGGGTTGGTCGATAGTTCTGTTATCTGTTTGTTGATTGGTCAGATAGTTTGTGTTTTGGATTGCAGATATTCTGCTAGCTGTTTTGTGATTGGTCAGATAGTTCGTGTCTGTTTGTGATTGGGTCGGGAAGTTTGTTATTTGTTTGTAATGATTGGTCAGATGTTCGGCTAGTCTTTTTGTGATTGGTCAGATAGTTCGCTAGTCTGTTGGTGATTGGTCAGATATTTTCTGCTAGTTTTTTGTATGATTGTGAGGTATTGCTTTGCGCATGTCTCCTTTGTTTTAAAAACGCAGCACACAAACAAATATTTTTAATTAAAAAAAAAAAAAAAGCATTACAGACAAGGGATTCATTTTTCCCTTGGTAAGCAATATATCCCCCGAAATAGCATTACAATGATTAAGGTTCCTCTCTCTCTCCTCTCTCCTCTCTCCTCTCCTCTCTCTGGGGGCGAAAAGTGGTTTGTTTTTTTGGGTTTTTTTTTTCTTTTTTCTTTTTTTTGACATAGGTTCTCATGGTTTAATTGTGCATTTTTTTTTTCATGTTTTTCGTTTATTTTTTTTTCATTAAATATCGATTTTTTTTTTTCCCCCCAAGGGTGGATGCAAAAAAGTTTCTGCTTTGTCCCTATACCCTCTTAGATTACAATTCTTTTGTTGTTCGGTTGTTCCTCTCAAACACACAACCACACACCACACACACACACCCCACAACACACACACACCCACACACACACAACAGCGCGCCCCGCCGCACACACACACAACACACACAAAACACACACACAACACACATACACCCACACCAACCAGAAATCGTTTCACTCAAACCCCTTGTTGACCCCCTTTTTGGATCCCAGGGGGTGCGGCACATGTCAGGTACAGTAAAGGGACGGCTTTGTTTGGGGATTTTTTTATCCCCCCCTCACCAAGGGGAAGAGAATACTGTCCCTGAATGGGGCGGCTCTGTCGCTGCAGGAGGATACGAGCACCGCATCGCCTGGTGTACGATGAACGACCATCACCACGCCGTTTACGTGCAGCTTTGAAAAGCGGGGCCCTTCAGAAAACATTTTTTTTTTCCCTGCCCCCTCAATTTCTCCGTTGTGCAGGATTTTGAAGGGGGAAAGGGGTTGCTGCCTTTTGGGTTTATCGGGTATCGTTTGCCTGACCAGCACGGGGGCCTTTTCAGTGAAGGAGAGTGGGCGTCTCGTCTCCACCCCTCCCTTCTGGGTTCGTTGGCCGCGGTGCAGAAGCTGCCACTGTAGGATACCCCGGGGTGCAGCTTTGTTGGTCGGAGTGTCCGCCCCCTAGAAGGAGCCGGGCCAAGGCGAAAGCACAAACGAAACCGACATCACCAGCCGCACGCACGACAAAAGTGCGAGGCGCACACACACAAAACCCCACACACAAAAACCCACCAACCCAGAGACACACACGCGCCCACACACACACCACGTACACAAACAAACGACACACTCAAACACGACACAAAACACACACCACACACACACACAACACAAAACACACCACACACACACACGCACGCACGCACGCACGCACGCACCCGACCACGCCACACATACTACACAACGCCTACGCCACGCACACACACACACACCACACACACACACCCCCACACACACACACACACAACACACACACACACAACACACACACACACATAACACACGCACTACCGCGCGCAACACACACACACACACAAACACACACCACACACACACAAAACCCACACACACACAAACACAAACCCCAAACCCCAAAAGTCTTTAATCTCTCTCTAGCATTGATATAGCATAAAAATTTTTATGTATGTTGACACACCACAACACACACACACACACACACACACCACACAACACACAGGCAAAAAAAAATCCATTAAATGAAAGGGGGGCTTGAAGCGAGGATGGATGTGAAAATAAAAGAAATAAAAAGATAAAAAAAGTTTTTAAAAAAACGGTCAATTTTCGTCCAAAACCCATCTTACCCCGGCATACAATACTTGCTTTCATTTCATTATTTCAAGCGTACTTTGGGGGGGACTTTTTTGGAATTTTGTCCCGGAAACCCCCCAAAAGGGGCGTCATCTCTCTCTCTTCTCTCTTTTCCCGGGGGTGACTCGCGTTCCCCGGACAGGGAATTTCCGTTTTTCCCCGCTGTGAAAAAATTAGGTATTTTAGCAAATTATTCTCAAAGGATTCTGCGACAATTAACGAAACTCCACCCTAAATGCACCGAGCAAAAATTGGTTTTTTTTTCCCCCAATTCTATAAAAACCCTCCAAAAAACGACTTCTTTCGGCCCAGTCAAGTTTTGCCACTTTCAAGTGTGGCTACGTAAAAGGGTTTGCACTGACGGGCGATTTGTTTGCGCTTCCAACTGTTCCCGTCGATCTTCTGAAAATGTGAGGGAAGGGGAAAAAAACCCCGGCCCCTTCCAAAATCTAACTTGATGCAAGATAACACACAGTTTGGACACTAGTTCGTGCAGATACTGGGGGAACCCGTTGCTTTCAAAAATCTCGCCCCAAAATGGTGCATTTGGGCTGTCTTCAAAAAATGTGAATCCTGATCACATGGTCTGTTACAAAATATCGTTGGATCCGGGAAAATTTGCCAACTCCGGGACGACAATCATTTTTAAACCGACGGGAAAAAGAAGGAAACAAAAAATTTTAAATACACTAGGAGAATTCGAAAGAAAAAAACTTGAAATTTTTGGTCTGCGTGAAACGGTTTTGAAAAAAACAGAAAATGGGGAAATCGTAGTTAAAAACTTTAAACCTTTTCTCCCTCGATCGGGAGCCCTGTTGCATAAAAAAAAAGCAACCGTGTTGGAAGTTTCAAACACCCCTCCCCAACCACGCCCTTTACGTTCGTTTCCACAGAGGGTCAGACAAAATGGACACTGAGAAACAGCATTAAGGAACGTACCGAAGTGGAATACAAAAAATTTCGCCGATTGACTGTACCCCAAGGGAAAAGAAATGCCTATACCGGAAACGGGGGAAAAACGCAAATTTTAAAAATGGCAGGCTGTTTGTTCATGATCAACCAGTACATACACGCAACTCTAAGGATCCCCCAGACTTCAAAAATTTCGGCGAAAGGGGGGCTGGAAATTTTTAAACCAGGCAAACGCCCGGGCCCCACAGAATCGTTTCCGGACGTGTTCAACGAAACCACGAAAAACCCCCGACACTTATCAAACTCCTTCAAAAATTTGCGGCTAAAGTGTCGCTACCTTCCCCCGGTGGTCCTGGCCAAAACTGTACAGTGAAGCTGTTTCAGTCACCCCTTCTCCCAGCAGAATGGATAGGCAAAAAAAGGAACAAGTGGAAAACGAAGGGGGGGAAGATGCCCCCCGGATGGGCCAGACACATAAAGGACGCCGCTGAACGTCAGAACGCCCCCCCCCAGGGAAAACCCCCGGGCAACCAAAGTCAGCCTGACCCCGGGTTTTTTTCTACGCAGAGGGCACCCCCGTGGGCGGTCTACGACACCGCAGCAGACAACCGGACACATCGCGTCAACCTGAAAAGCCTGGGGGTGGCACGACCCACTACTGCCCCCCGGCCCCACCTCCCCCCGCCACATTTCAAAAGTCAACCCAGTGCCCCAAACCGGACAGTGGTAACATTAAGAAAACGAAACAACACGACCCCAAACAGGCGTCTGCGGGGGAAGATGACACTCCGGGTTTTTGCCCGGGGTGAGGACAAAAGACAGACTGGCCAAGGGGAGGAAAACTTCCCAGTGCCTTGTCCTGTGTCAGCATGGGGTTTCCTCCCGGATTGGAATTTGGGCCCCCTACCTGAAGACGAGCAACCGTGGCACCCTGCCGACTGTCAACAAACCGTTCGCCGGGATTCCCCCTTCCCCCCCCCCTCACCCCCACTCCCCTTCCCACCCCCCCCGAAAAAGCAAGAAAAAGTGACATTTCCACAAATACCGCTTCGCACGTGCAAAACGAAAACAAAGACGTTTCGCGCCCTGGAGAAATGGACCCCAAAAAGGTAGGGGGGTTCAAGGTCCCCTTCCTTGGGCACTTGACAGCATCATCAATTCCCGAGTGCTGGGTGGTCCCCCCAAAACCCAAAAAACGAGCGAGTCCTCGAAACCTGTGTCTCTAAAAATAAAAATAATAATGAAGGTACGGTCCCGACCCCGATGAAAAAATCTGAAAAGTACAGTGTTTTTTAATGGTTTAAAAATGTGGAGGGATCCTATCAAAACTAAAAAAAAAATACTTGTCCCTTTATTATAAACTTCGACTTTTTTGCCCTTTGAAACTTTTGTGGATTCATTTACGTCTATTATTTCCTCCCAAACAAGCTTGTATCACCACAAAAAATTTTCTTTCGGGGAAAGGAAAAATGGGGGGTCGTGTAATGTAAAAAACATTTTTTTTTCAATTTATAAAAAAAAATTCAAAACAAAATACGATAATGTTTTTTTGATCCAAGTTGAAAGCGGCCTGTCGGGAAATGAGTCTGATGTTTTAAATTTTTAGTATTTACTTGAATCCAGTTAATAGTCCGTTTTTTGACTTTTGGGCTGGGCAATGGGGTCTCTGTTCTTTTAAAAAATGCATGCTCGTATTTTTGAAAAACAAGAAGACGCTGATTTTTCTGTGTGGGGACTTTTAAAGCAGAAACCCTGATACTTTCCGCCCACACTGAACATGTGATGTTTATCCCGCTACCATGACAATGTTGGGCCTGACACTGATGATCAGACTCCCCCTCCCCTTTTTCGCGGACATATCATTTTGATTATGGTCAAAACAAATTAGTTTATGCCGGTTTTGATCTGTATATCTGAAGGTTTTTTTGTTTTTGGGACAAGAGGGTTTTTTTCATTTATGCTCCCCTGAAAAAGTGTTTTTGATTATTTTTTTTTCTCACTTCTTTGGCTTCTACCCGAAAACTTTTGTTCATGAAAAAATTCACTCAAAACATGCCTGCGAATGCGTTGTGGGTGTGTAAAAAAGAAACGCATGTTTGGGGAACGACTCGTTTTTCAAAAAGTTTTTGGTTGAAGAGGCGAGAAGCTTTCCCGATCAAAATTTAAATTTACCAAAAAACAAAACTCGCTTTAGGGAAGCGAAAAGTTTAATTTAGTTGAAATAGACATGCACTCGATTTTTTTTCTGCCACCCTAAAATCGCCGCCTCTTTCATTTGAAGCAGGGGGGTCGTTGGACCTCAAAATAATGTATGTTTGACTCGATGTTATAAAGCGAAAGAATACCCGAAAAACCTCGCGATTTCAAAAGTTTACAAAAAGAAAACCCCCAGAGGGGGGACACGAAAACTTTTAGAAAGAAGGTCAATAAAAAAATTATTGGAGGATAAGGAAAAACATACAAAAAGAAAAATAGAGCAAAAATTTAACAGAATGTAAACGTTTTTGCTTTTGGAAAAATAAAAACATTTTTCAACAAAAATAGAAAAATTGGGAAAATTAGATGAAAATGGTTTCAACCTTTTAAAAGGGTCTTTGAAGTAGTCTATTTTTTCTACGGATGACGTTCTCTGTTTTTGAACCGGATTTTAAGAAAAAATGATAAATTTAGATTTTGGCCATTTTGTGATTTTACTGAAGAAGAATAGTGGGTCAAAATTAATCACTTAAAAAATAAAAAAAGCACAGGGCCAAATATTTTGCCGAATTATCAAACTTTGAGGGGTAAGTTGTTCCCTTTTTTCTGCGATTTTTTTAAAGCTGTTTTTTATAGGTCTACCCCGCAGTTGGGCCCAGGGTATCAAAAACCTGTGCATAGAAGGGTAATTTGCACAAAAATGACAACTATAGGCATCTCATTTTGAAAATTTTTGTGGGAAATTTACAGTTTCATAACAATAAGAGACGCCATATGGGTTTAACTAAAGGTCTGCTGGGGAAAATTTAAACTGGTTTTTGGAAAAATCATTCAACCATCGATCACATTTTACTCTTTTTTCAGTTCAAAAATCCTCTTTAAAAAAAGGAATTTTTGTTGCTTCAGACTTCCGTAAGGTTTTGATTTCATTTCACACGGAAAACTTTGGCCATATTGCGAAAAACTGAAAAAAATTAAAAGGGAAATGTTTTTGACAAACCCAAAACAGTAAAACGTAAAAACTCGGTACGCTGTGGGATCAAAAATGCGGGAAGCATTCACTTTTACAAAGGGTTTTAAACAAGGCAGGTTTCCAGTCCTTACTTTTTTCTCTTATTAACGAACTGCCTCAGAAATAATTTAAAATGGACGACACGGCATTCAAATAACCCTGCTTTTTGAGCGTTTATTTTACTTTTTCAGACGACTTGTATTTTTGTCAAAAAGGTTGCTGACTCGAACCACTCATGTTTTTGCAATTTTGGCTTGAATTAGTTTTTTCGTCAATCTTGACAAAACGAAAAAAATCATTTTCAGGGAAAGGGGGTTATATTTCTCGACTGGGCATGGGCATATAACGGCCTTTTAAGGAAGTAGTTAATTCTTTCAAAAACCTAGGGTTTTTTTCTTGTACCGATTTTCTTTTTTGGGGGCCCGGGAAAACATGGCGACAAAGCCAAGAAAGGGTTATGATATACCAAAAATTTTGGAGGATTGGTGACTTTTTGGCCAAAATTTTTCTAAAGCTTTTGATGCTGATTTAAACCTATTTTCTATATGGCTCTGAAAATTTGGGGGTGATGGATTTTCAATAAAAATGCACGTTTGCTTTGAAAACTGTTAAAGTCGCCCCAAAGGGAAACCCAAAAGACATGGTATACGGCGAGATTGGAGTTTCCTTTTTAAAAATTTTTTCTTACTTTCATCATTTTATGCTGCTTTTCAAAAATGGTCGACAAAACTTCCGCGAAACATATGAATGCTTTTGTATTGTGTGATCAAGGGAAAGATGTGGGGGGGTCCGGGGTTTGGGTACTTTATTTAAATTTTGGATTTGGTTTTTTGGGGCATCAAGCAGAAAACTGCGCGGATTCCTGAGCTCATTCAAGCAAGCTGTTTACTTCAAGTCAAAACTGGCAAAAACACATTTAAAAAGCATAGATTTAGTGTTTTACCGTTTTTTAATCTTCTCTTCGTGGAATCTTTTTTCACATTGTTAAAAATAAACACATCAGGATTTTTGATTAGGGTTTTGAAAGGGGCCTCTGAAACGTACTCATAAAAAGAATACGCTCCCGTCACAAGTGTTTGAAATGTCCTCTGTGGGCGGCCCCGAAATGAAATGCATGCTGTTTTTCGCAGGTCCCCGAATGATTTACGGGGGGAAAATACATTCCATTCGTATACAAACATCCCCCGATGAAACCCCCGGAAAAGTTAAAGCAGACGATGGCATCTCCATGATTAGGACGTTTTTATTTCTACTTTTAACAAACGTCGGTACACAGGGTAATTAAAAATTAAAAAAATAACGTGTAACTGTTTAGCATTTTGTTCGCCGTTTTTCCTTTTGTTTACTGTTGCAATTGGGATGGTACTTTTGGAAAAAGCCCTCAGTGGTGTGTGTGTGTGTGTGTGTGTGTGTTGTTGTGTGTGTGTTGTGTGTGGTGTTTGGGGGTGCATTAATACGAAGGAGTTTTCATGTAAAATTGTAAGGGGCGGACACCTTTTACAAAAATCACTTGTCTTGAGTCTTGAGTCTCCTCTCTCTCTCTCTCTCCTCTCTCTCTATTATTATATAATTTTCACTCTCTGTTCCCGACGCTTAGCGTTGCTCTACGTCACTCCCTTTTCTTTTTTCTTTTCTTTCCTATCTTCTTCTTTTCCTCTCCCCTTTTTTTGTTCTCGTCTCTCTCTCTCTCCTCCCTCTCTCTCTCATCTTCCCTCCCCCATTCCTTTTTCTTTCTCTCGCTCTTCTCTTTTTCTATCCCTCTTTCCCCTTTTTTTTCTTTCTTCCCCGTTTCTTTCTTTCTTTCTCTCTGCTTTTTCTCTTTTTTCTTCTTCTTCTTTCTTTCTTTCGTTCTTTCCTTCTTCTTTCTATCTTTCTTTCTCTCCCTCTTTGTTTGTCCTTTCTTTCCTGTCTATCTTTCTTTCTTATTTTCTTACTCTCTCTCTCTCTCTCTGTCTCTCTCTCTCTCACTCTATCTCTGTCTCTCTCTCTCTCTCTCTCTCTCTCTCTCTCTCTTCCCCTCTTTCATTCCTGCTTTTCCCCCACCGTCTCACCTGTCAAGTTACAATCGTCGTCGCCTCCCATTCCGGACCGGTAATTTCAATGTCCCCACTCTTCCCTTTCAATCCACCATGCCCGGCGAATCAATAATAGAATAATATATGCTGGTAAAATGTCTTTCAAGGAAAACCAGGAGTGTCATTTTCTTATGCGCGCTGCATTATCGTCGTTGTTATGCTTTCATTCCTTTACTGTAAGAAAAAAGAAAAAGGTACAACCTGAATCTGCGAACGACCGCAAGTTTTGTAAACGTCTTGTCCTCTCTCTCTCTCTCTCTCTCTCTCTCTCTCTCTCTCTCTCTCTCTCTCCTCTCTCTCTCTCTCTCTCTCTCTCTCTCTCTCTCTCTCTCTCTCTCTCTCTCTCTCTTGGCGGACCTCAAATTCCTCTGTTTGTCGGTACGTCTGTCTGCCTGTCTCATTATTGTAACAACCTGAATCTGCAAACGACCGCAAGTTTTGTAAACGTCCTGTCCTCTCTCTCTCTCTCTCTCTCTCTCTCCTCTCTCTCTCCTCTCTCTCTCTCTCTCTCTCTGTGAGTTTGGTATTTGTTGGTCCCAAGTGGAACATTTGTGAGTGTTCACTTCTGTTTTATAATCGTCATCGCTTGCAGCAGATCGTAATCCCTAGCACTAAGTTTAATCGTTATAACTGTCTTCGTTTGTATCAAATCTTCATGACTTGTAGCAAATCACATTCGTTTGTACCAGTCGTCATAACCAATGGTCTTTGCTTGAAGCTGACTATCGTCACTAATAGTAAAAGGTTTGTATTGAAACATTATCACCAATGCCATTTCTATCCATCTTCCTGTCGACGTTTGACAGGGACCAAAGTAGCCCAGTGGTGAAGTGCCGTATAGCGACCCTGGGAATCCTGGGATTGCGGGTTCGAATCTCCACAGGAGGATTTTTGTCTCGGGGTTTACATTGGTTCTGACTCCATTTTCTTGAGGGAAAAAAAATCCTTCGATTGACACTCTAAGCTAAGGTGTCGTGTGTGGTGAACGCACTCTCAACATCTCCTAGACACGTAACGTCCCATTACGAACTTTCGGATTGAAAAAGGCCAGGTTGACCGTTGCTGTGGGTGGCATGTAGACTAATAGCAAATATCCTGTTGGGAAAATGGAAAGGTTGATTGAAAAACTTTGTGACTGATGTTCGACTGAATGGCACGAGGAATGGCAGAACGTAGCGCCAGCAGGCAGCCCTTCTGTTGGCTGTACCCAGGTAGGCAGCCCGTTGTGTAGCCAAGAGCGTGGATTGTAGAGCGCTTAGAGCTCGGTCTCTATAGAAAGTAGACGCTATTTAACAACAACGGCAAAACAACAACAACAACAACAACAACAACCACAACAACAATAACAACAACAACAACAGCAGCAGCAACAACAACAATGATTACTATTACTACTACTACAACGACTGCTACTACTACTACTACTACTACTACTACTACTGCTACTGCTACTACTACTACTACTATTACTACTACTACTACTACTACTACTACTACTACGGCTGCTGCTGCTGCTGCTGCTACTAGATTATCCATAGGCCGATGTACAAAAGACAAATATCATTTATTGATGAAGAGCAGACTTTTTGTCATTTCAGCCGGAAGACCAACGCAACCTACAAGTAGAACCTAATAATAATAATAGAGACAGCTTGTACTGTACAAGGGCGCCTGCAACTCACAAATAGAACCACATACTCATAAACACAGAGACAGCTTGTTTTCCACATGGGCGCTTACGGCTCACAAATAGAACCACATACTCATAAACATAGAGACAGCATGTTCTCTACACGGGCGCCCACAGCTCACAAATAGAACCTAATAGTCATAAACATAGAGACAGCTTGATCTGTAAACGGGCGCATACAGCTCACAAATAGAACCTAATACTCATGAACGCAGAGACAGCTTGTTCTCTACAACGCGCTTATAGCTCAGAAATAAAGCCTAATACTCATAAACACAGAGACAGCTTGTTCTCTACACGGGCGCTTACAGCTCAGTTATGTAGAAAGCCGTGTACAATCAACATACGGCCCACACACCATTGCCAGGGAACTGTGACTGTTGTTTGAATACTCACAGCATTAAAAAGACGGTTGAAGTGTGATCGATCACGTCATTTCCTTTTAACCGTGCGAACATAGCTTCAACTTTTCATTTGTACATTTTAATGGACATTTATTACATTCTGTCTGCCTGACTGTCTGTCTGTCTGTCTGTCTGTCTCTGTGTGTCTCATTCTCTGTCTCTCTCTTTGTTTCTGTCTCTCTGTCTGTCTGTCTCTGTGTTTCTCATTCTCTGTCTCTGTGTTTCTCATTCTCTGTCTCTCTCTTTGTTTCTGTCTCTCGTTTCTGTCTGTCTGTCTGTCTGTGTCT
>CM031619.1:25537947-25540447 GCA_018398815.1 Conus ventricosus
AGCGAACAAACAAACAAACGAACAAAGAAAAGCGTTATATCGACAAAGAAAGAAAGACGCAAACAAAGAAAAGCGTTATCAAACAAGAAAGAAAGACACAAAAGCGTTATAAACACAGAAAGAAAGACGCAAAAGCATTATCAACAAAGAAAGAAAGAAACAAAAGCGTTATCAACAAAGACAGAAAGAAAGAAAGAAACAAACAAAAGCGTTATCAAGGAAGAAAGAAGCAAACAAAGAAAAGCGTTTTCAACAAAGAAAGGAAGACAGACAAAAAGAAAAGCGTTATCAACAAGGGAAGATAAAAAGAAAGAAAGAAACAATGATAGAAACAAAAAGCAAAAGCGTATCAGCAAAGAAAGAAAGAAAAAAACAAACAAAGAAACAAACAAACAAACAAAGAAATAAACAAACAAAAGCATGATCAGCAAAGAAAGAAACTAACAAACAAAAGCGTTATCAGCAAAGAAAGAAACTAACAAACAAAAGCGTTATCAGCAAAGAAAGAAAGAAACAAAAGCGTTATCAGCAAAGAAAGAAAGAAACAAAAGCGTTATCAACAAAGAAACTAACAAACAAAAGCGTTATCAGCAAAGAAAGAAAGAAACAAAAGCGTTATCAACAAAGAAAGAAAGAAACAAAAGCGTTATCAGCAAAGAAACTAACAAACAAAAGCGTTATCAGCAAAGAAAGAAAGAAACAAAAGCGTTATCAACAAAGAAAGAAACAAACAAAAGCGTTATCAGCAAAGAAACTAACAAACAAAAGCGTTATCAACAAAGAAAGAAAGAAAGAAACAAAAAGCGTTATCAGCAAAGAAAGAAAGAAAAAAAAAACAAACAAAAGCGATATCAACTAACAAACAAACAAGCAAACAAACAAGCAAACACACACACAAAAAAGAAAAGCGATATCAATACACACAACCCGCCACACAAACATGAACGCGCTGCAGACCAGACAACGCCGCTATCGTTATCGTGAAATCTCGGGCTCGGCTCGAGGTGTTTCGATATCGCTTCCCCCCACACCCCCCATCCCCTACTCCTCCTACCCCCGTTCCCCCGTGGGGCACTCTCTCACGTCTCTGTATGCTATGACTGAATCGACGGAATTCTAAACAAACACAGCAATAAAGAAGCAAAGGAAAACAAAGGTGTACCTCCAACTGGCATGGTGTGTGTGTGTGTGTGTGTGTGTGTGTGTGTGTGTGGTGCGTGCGTGCGTGCGTGCGTGCGTGCGTGCGTGCGTGCGTGCGTGCGTGTGTGTGTGTGTGTGTGTGTGTGTGTGTGTGTGTGTGTGTGTGTGTGTGTGTGCGTGCGTGCGTGCGTGCGTGCGTGCGTGTGTGTGTGTGTGTGTGTGTGTGTGTGTGTGTGTGTGTGTGTGTGTGTGTGTGTGTGTGTGTGTGCGCTTTCCTCCCGTGTTGTTACCGCCTTCCAGGTAGGTTATGTTTTCAGCCGTCGTATCTGCACATTTGTTTTGTTTGTTTGTCTGTCTGTCTGTCTGTCTGTCTGTCTGTCTGTCTGTCTGTCTGTCTTTCAGCGTGCTCGCACACACAGACACAGACATACAGACACAGACACAGACACACACACGCACGCACGCACGCACGCACGCACGCACGCACGCACGCACGCACGCACGCACGCACACACACACACACACACACACACGCACGCACACGCACGCACACGCACGAACAAGCGCGCACGCACACATGTATACACACACACACACGCACGCACCCACGCTCTGTCTCTCTCTCTCTCTCTCTCTCTCACACACACACACACACACACACACACACACACACACACACACACACACACACACACACACACACCGTGCGAGCGTATTCAATCGATTTTAACGACAAGTATATAATGTACAGACGCAATGCACCATAAGAATATATAACATTGTATTTTAGGGCCAGATCCTTGTATGAATCTGGATCGAAGGAATGACGAAGTACCTGTCGCCAGGACAACGCCAAGGACACCCCCCCCCCTCCCCCCTCCGCTTGTAAACTGATTGTGTTGTTCGTCCGTCGATCCGACGTAAACCACTTCAGTCATCTTGGGGCTGTGGGGCAGGGGGTGGGGGGATGATTTGTGGATACGCAGGTGGCTGATCAAGCCGATGCGTGTGCACGGAATGTGCGGTGACAGCTTGGACAGACAATGTGGGAGACCTGCCCTTGCGTGTTGGCGCGGGTTTTCCTTGCCTGTCTCTTTTGTTGTGCTGCAGCTGTCCTCATTTCTTCACATAAACTGGCACCTTTTGTGGATAGAGTAGCGCCATCTAGCTCGATCCATAACAGTTTGTTCCCATTGATGTTAAACTCTTTCAAGGAAGTTTTAAGAGTGGTCTTTCACCAGTCACTCACTTTCGTCTGACCTCCATGGGAAACGTTTCCTTGTTGCAGCTCACAGTGGAAGAGTGTCTTGGCTAACTGGTGGTCTGGCATGCGAGCTACACATCTGATTGTTAGGACGCT
>CM031619.1:25547947-25552947 GCA_018398815.1 Conus ventricosus
AAATTGGGTCACCCCGTCCGTCGACAACATCTTTGTATTTCCAAATTCTTAAATACTTTTTCGTTGAGAATGACATATGACATCAAGTGTTTGTAAAAGGCTGAGATGCAGCTATACAACATATCCCCAGATCCGAATATATACTCTCAGAACGTTTTTTATTTTTTACCAATTTCTTGTATCAAAAGCCTTTTCGAAGTCTACGACTGTAATAACAAGCCTGAAAGAGACTTTGTTTCTAAGTAATGCATCACACCGTATAAGATTCTGATATTTTTTTGTCTTTATATCTGCCAGGAGCGAATCCTTTCATGATCTTTATTTATACCTTCGAAAAGACTGTTACTTTTTGTTGCTATGCATAATTTCTTCCCATCTAATGAGAAACGTTTAACAAAGATATTAGTGTTCAAGTATTAAAAACACCATCCCGTCTTTTCTCCCTTAGGTAGACATATTATTATTCCTTCTTTCTGACTAAGTGACATTTTCATCTCTCTAGAAACCTTCAATCAAGTATCTGAGGATAATCTCCTATTTCTTTGACAAAATATTGTTGATGTAATGCCACCAGAACCAGTGTTTTTTGTGGCTTCTTTTCTTGTGACTGGCTCTTCTAATTCTTTTGACTCTGATTCATTCAGTCGTGGTAAGTTTTGACTGCATTTGCTGATATCAATATTGTGTACTGTTCATTCTATATGTACACTCTCTAATCGCTTCCGACATTATTGTCCGTTTCTTTTTTTATGAATTACCCCTTAAAATGTTGCTAGTTTTGGCATTTATTACATACAAAATGTACATTTTCCATATGACGAAAATACTTAATTACTTTTTTCTCCATGTGCAATCGACCTTCCTTCAAACATTCGGTTAATTATTTTTCCTTTTTCACTTTTTTTTTCTTTTCTCGTAGTTTCTCTCTTTTGTTCACGTTTCTTCGTTCTTCAACGTCTGGCGTCCCTTTTCTAACTCCTGCATTTATTTTTCAAAATTTTCTTGCGTGTTTGTTGATACCGTATTCTTTCGTGTACTGAAAGCTAGATTTTTTTTAAAACCCTTATTTCTATTATCAAAACACCTAACAACATCTGATCCCTAGCTGTGAGCTGCATTTCATGACCAGGTGCCTTACTCAAGTTGTCTCTCGCATGTGATGCTGTGCTGCACCCTGCTCTTTAATATATCTAAAGTTTTTCTCGACAAATCTGCATTTTTCGTTTCTGAGTAACGACAAGTTAAAATGTCGAACCACTTTTCTTTTTCCTTCTGCTGTCAGTGCTAAACTGATGTTCATTGCAGAATGATCTTCTGTGGCCCCCAGAACCACTTTTCTTTTTCTTCTGCTGTCAGCGCTAAACTGATGTTCATTGCAGAATGATCAGTTCTGTGCCCCCAGAACCACTTTTCTTTTTCCTTCTGCTGTCAGCGCTAAACTGATGTTCATTGCAGAATGAGTGCACTTCTGTGGCCCCCAGAACCACTTTTCTTTTTCCTTCTGCTGTCAGCGCTAAACTGATGTTCATTGGCAGAATGATCACTTCGTGGCCTTGGAAATTTGCAACAAGAGTCCCAGAAATCAAGGGGGGGGGGGGGGGGGGGGGGGGGGGGGGGGGAAATCTAGACGGCTCTGTTGAAGGAGTGATCGTCTTCCCCCTGCATATCTCAGTAATTCTGGATCGATTTCTTTCCCTTTGTCAACCATTCTTAGGTCATCCTTCACGTTTCACGTGCTTTTATATTATGTTCAGCTCAATATATTACGGGGTTTATTACAAGATTCCAACCCCTCACGTATTATCAAGCGAGAAACACCCACTTCGTGTGTCGAATTTTTTTTTTATAGAAAAAGGAGGATCATCCCTTTGGCCCATACATACATATTCGCCAACACTATGTCTTTTTCATTGTCTTCAAAACAAGAATAACAAAGTTACTCTGATTGTCGATCACAGTGTCAGTAGATGAGGCGTCATAAGAGGAAAACAAAAACGTCATCTTTTGAGAGAGAGAGAGAGAGAGAGAGAGAGAGAGAGAGAGAGAGAGAGAGAGAGAGAGAGAGAGAGGAATATCTTAGTAATGTTGAAAAAGATGTATACGCACAAGCTGCCTTTCAATAAAGGGGCAAATATAGAAAGTTCGTTGAAGAGACATGCAGCAATTGAAAAAAAGGATCTATCTATCTATCTATCTATCTATCTATCTATCTATCTATCTATCTATCTATCTATCTATCTATCTGTTTGTCTGTCTGTAGGTCTGTCTGTCTGTCTGTCTGTCTGTCTACAGTGACATCAAATCATGACAATGCATTCTTGAAAAGAATACTGAAAATTTTTGGTATACACATTTCAACAAGCATCACGGGCATGAACAGTATAGTTACCAGACATATTTGTTTCTTACTGATTTGCTTTTGTTGTAGTTGCCAGGGACATGAAACAAAGTAAGGGAGGCTGGTAAGGAATAGTCCACAAAATTCTTATTTGAAAAGTTATGACATCGCTGCTTTTGGAGATTCATTTTATTCAGAAACACTTAAACATCCTGATTTCAGAATGAAATTTAGACCCCAAAAATATAACATCCGCAAATGCATGTGTAATCTTTCTGCAACGTCTTATCACCATATAAAGGCATGAACTAAAACAATCACAAATTGTTCATTTCAGTGAAAGAAACAGACAGAGTCTGGTCCCAAAGTTTGTTAGACGGCTGTTGATCTAGTTGACACATTAGGTTTGGTTCTTGCATACATGTATTGTCCTCCTCCTAAACAGGTGTGTGTCAGTGTATGAGATTTTGACTCCCCGAGATACAGCAGTAAATTGGCAGGCATATGACGGTGAGAAATGTCACGGCAGACTGATCATGTCTTAACCCCCCCCCCCCCCCCCCCACTCCCACCCAATTCACTCCTTCAATGTGAAGTCTTCGGCGTTCTCTTTTGTGCGGACCTATACCGCTCCCACCCCATTAACAAAAAAAGGTTAATTCAAAAAGGGTCGAAAAGGACTCAACATGCTGTTTACGATTGAAACTGCGCAGATGGTATGATATTGTTTGCAATACCGCCTTTCCTAGTGGTGTTTGCATATGCTTGGAGTGGAGGGGTGGCGGGTGGAGGGGGGATAGCGGGAAGGGGGGGGGGGGGGCGGGGGGTCGGCGGGCGGGTAGGGTGTTGAAACAAGTTGCTGTCAAAAAAAAGCTGCATGCATCGGGCTGCAGTAAAGTAATGTGATTTTTCAATGGCTGCTTTAGGTCGGAAGCAAAAGTTCTGGGCGTGAACAGTCTACAAATTAGATGAATGACCTTTTGATGAATCTGACTGTTCTTAATTAGTGCACACGCTCAACAAGCTAGTCAACTGAAACATCAACTCCTTCCGTTGTCTGATGATAATATTTTGATATCTGTAAGTGGTATAGGGTAGGGCTGCAAACACAATGGAATAGCTTACTCAGAGGCGCTAGATCGCGGCGATTGAAATTGAAAATCGAAAAAAAGTAACATGATAGTATTCTCAAGAGATGGATGCTTAAATGTAAGCGAAAGGTGGGTGTTTCATGGTATTCCTATGCTTATCCATGCTTATAAATGTGTAGGCCTACTATTCTCAGCACACTTGAGTTTTGTTGGAGCGTACAAAGACTTTCCAAGTAAGGCAAGAAAACAAATGTTTTGCTTTGCATCGTAAAAAAAGTTACATACTCGGAAAAAAAAAAATGCTTCATTTACGTTATTTATCAAATTGTTTGATACTCAGGTTAAGTCGGTTGCACGGCACAGCTCCGAGCCATGGTGAAAAGAGAAAAGGGCTGTCTAGTGTGAGTCTGTCCATGGTGAAAAGAGAAAAGGGCTGTCTATTGTGAGTCTGTCCATGGTGAAAAAGAGAAAAGGGCTGTCTATTGTGAGTCTGTCCATGGTGAAAAGAGAAAAGGGCTGTCTATTGTGAGTCTGTCCATGGTGAAAAGAGAAAAGGGCTGTCTATTGTGAGTCTGTCCATGGTGAAAAGAGAAAAGGGCTGTCTATTGTGAGTCTGTCCATGGTGAAAAGAGAAAAGGGCTGTCTATTGTGAGTCTGTCCATGGTGAAAAGAGAAAAGGGCTGTCTATTGTGAGTCTGTCCATGGTGAAAAGAGAAAAGGGCTGTCTATTGTTTAGTCTTGTCCATGGTGAAAAGAGAAAAGGGCTGTCTATTGTGAGTCTGTCCATGGTGAAAAGAGAAAAGGGCTGTCTATTGTGAGTCTGTCCATAGGCTGTCTATTGTGAGTCTGTCCATAGGCTGTCTATTGTGAGTCTGTCCATAGGCTGTCTATTGTGAGTCTGTCCATAGGCTGTCTATTGTGAGTCTGTCCATAGGCTGTCTATTGTGAGTCTGTCCATAGGCTGTCTATTGTGAGTCTGTCCATAGGCTGTCTATTGTGAGTCTGTCCATAGGCTGTCTATTGTGAGTCTGTCCATGGTTTTGGTGAAAAGAGAAAAGGGCTGTCTATTGTGGAGTCTGTCCATAGGCTGTCTATTGTGAGTCTGTCCATAGGCTGTCTATTGTGAGTCTGTCCATGGTGAAAAGAAGAAAAGGGCTGTCTATTGTGAGTCTGTCCATGGTGAAAAGAGAAAAGGGCTGTCTATTGTGAGTCTGTCCATGGTGAAAAGAGAAAAGGGCTGTCTATTGTGAGTCTGTCCATAGGCTGTCTATTGTGAGTCTGTCCATGGTGAAAGAGAAAAGGGCTGTCTATTGTGAGTCTGTCCATGGTGAAAAGAGAAAAGGGCTGTCTATTGTGAGTCTGTCCATAGGCTGTCTATTGTGAGTCTGTCCATAGGCTGTCTATTGTGAGTCTGTCCATAGGCTGTCTATTGTGAGTCTGTCCATAGGCTGTCTATTGTGAGTCTGTCCATAGGCTGTCTATTGTGAGTCTGTCCATAGGCTGTCTATTGTGAGTCTGTCCATAGGCTGTCTGTTGTGAGTCTGTCCATAGGCTGTCTATTGTGAGTCTGT
>CM031619.1:25560447-25567947 GCA_018398815.1 Conus ventricosus
ACAAAATCTTTCCTCGTTGTGGTGACAAAATTTATCCAGAATCGCCTAAACTGGCTGGAAACACCTGGAAAAGCATGAACGCGTACTCTTTGCTTATTTCCTGATGAAATTCCGCAACCAGCCACAGCACACATATCTCACTTCAGCCGAACACGAAGAGCAACTTGGCTTTTCTACGTCATCAATCGGGAAACCCCCCTATTATCGAAATCGAGGCTCTCGTTCCTGTTTCAGCCTCTCGCTTTCCCAATCCGCAGGAAATGCTGCTCTCACTGCAAAATGAGAGCACAGGCGGTTGATTCGGGGCTGGGTTTCGCAATACGACCACATACCAAAACCGTGTATTTGGTCAAAATAGATTTGTAAAAATGGGTGAGATATCCTTTAAAATCATACTGTAAAAACAATCCCATGAAGAAAAAAAAAGCGCAATGTAAAACAAAAAACAAAAAGCGCTACAGTGACAATGAACACCATTTTCACGTGCTGGAGGTACAGCGCAAAAAGTGTTTCACGTGCTCAAAGCACCCTGTGGCGTATTATTTCCTCCTGCTTAAAACGCATATCGATCCCTACACGCCAGAGGCAAACACGTGGAAAGTACAGTGTGTTGAATAATTTACTGTCGACAGTGTTAGCAAGAATGGCATAAAGCAGGGTGAACATTGCTGTCCCGTGCTTTTCATTTTGCCGCCTGCCTAACTTAGCGGCGGAACGACATAGTATTTATTGCCCCGAAATGTTTTTGTGTGGTAAACTGCTATGTTAAAATAAAAAAAAAAGGGAAATAAAAACCAAGGTTACAACATCATTGTAGCGTTACGTTCCAAAGGTTACAAGTTCTGTTCGTTCTCCTAGGTTGTGATGTTTACAGTGTAACAAAACAAAACAAAACAAAAAGAAAAGAAGAACAAAGAAAAGCGGAGACCGAGGTAACAAGCGTAGAACCTGGATACATTCTTACGGATGATTATGGTTAGTTTTTTTTTTTTTTTTTTTTTGCTCTGCGATCGTTATTGCATGGTGAATCCAAAGAAACAGGAACAATATCACGATGTGGCTTAAATGGAAAAAAACAACAAACGATATCGACGGGGAGAAGATTGACATATATTTATCCCCCTTTTCCCCCGCTCTTCTGCAAGAACATTTTTCTTATATGCCAATGTCTATGATACTCCGTTCTGGACCATTCTTCTCTAAGTTTATAACCCCCCCCCCCTCTCTCTCTGTCTCTCTCTCTCTCTCTCTCTCTCTCTCCTCTCTCTCTCTTTCTCTCTCTCTCTCTCTCTCTCTCTCTCTCTCTCTCTCTCTCTCTCTCTCTCTCTCTCTCTCTCTCTCTCTCCGCAGCGTAGAGAATTAGACTTGGAATATCGGATTTAGCACTACATAAATTTAGATACAAAACCGATGTTGATGACAATGATATGCTTTGTCCTCTTTGTAAAGTGTCACAAGAAAATGAGATGCATTTTTGTTCTTTGTTGTCCAGCCCTTATGAACATTAGAAATAAACTGTTTAAGCCGAAATTCTATAGACAGCCTTCTCTATTTACATTGACCGTAATGATGTCGTCAACTTCAACAAAAGATGTTCAAAATGTTTCGTTATTTTTTGTATAAGGCATTTAAAATGAGAGAAATGGCTGCCTCTTAAACGTTACAAATGATTTTGTCTTAATTTGATATACTTTGCTACATGTTGCATACATTTGTTTCCAATGTATTATTTCCATACCCCTTCATAAGGGGCCTAGGCCTATGTGAATAAATCATCCGAACCCGAATCCCTATCCGAATTCTCTCTCTCTCTCTCTCTCTCTCTCTCTCTCTCTCTCGGGGGGGCGTGACCTTACACTGATGCGCAGAAGTCGCATGTTTCAACGCTCCGCCGATTCTTGCATCTTGACGAAGACAGAAGCCAGTCAGGGTCGCCATTTTCTGCCAGCTGATTCATCCTGAGTCATGCCATCCACTCCACTCGCTTTTCGAGCGACATGCGGCTGCTTTTTGCCAGTTTTCATGTCGTTCATGATGAAGAGGGCCAGGGAGAAGAAAGCCGCGCGCATCGCCATGTTGACACCGCAGAGCAGGTTGGACGGTGTCACCCTTGGCCTGCTCCTCACCCTGCTGTTCTGGGGCGGTCTGCTGATGAGGTGCGGAGACGTGGAGCAGAACCCCGGACCCAAGGACAGCCTGAGGCAGCCAAGACTAGGCAGCAGTGGACGGTCGAGCCAGGACAGGACCGCGGCATCCCAGGGCAGCAGACAGTCATCACCTTCACCCTCCCGGCAGCCTACCCTTGCTGATGTTGTGGAGATACTGCAGTCCATGAAAGTTCAGAATGCCACAACAAACAGTAAGCTCGATGAAGTGGAACGATGTGTGAAAGGACTGAGAGAACAGTATGTTGAGTTACAGAAGGATATGTTGGACTTGAAAAAAAAAGGTGGATGATTTGAAAAAAGAAAATCAAACTTTGTTACAGAAAAACTCTGATCTGCTCTCTCGAGTCGATCAGTTAGAAAGAAAGACTGACGACCTTGAGGGCAGATCCAAAAGGAATATCTAATATTCTATGGAATAGACAGAGAGCAAAACGAATCCAATGAACAATGTGCAACCAAGTTGCATGACGTCATTGCTAAAAAGCTGGATATAAGCGGTGACATCCAATTTGACAGAGTCCATCGTTTGAACAACAAACCAGATTCCCCGATGATCGCAAGATGCACATTTTATAAAGACAAAGTACAAATTCTCAGTGTGAAAAAGAAATTGCAGGGTACCAGAATTTTTGTAGGAGAAGACTTCTCCTTCCGAGTGAGGGAGATAAGACGCAAACTGTCTCCCCACCTGAAAAAAGCCAGAAATGATGGGAAGAGGGCCATGATGGTGTTTGACCACCTACTCATTGATGGTCAGAAGTACTTCCTTGGCGAGGGGGACAGTTTGCGTGAATCCAGATAGGATTCTGGCCGGCCATTTTCTGGACTTAATTCTCCCATTGATAGGAACACGAGAGGTAACAAATGTAACCCAACACCGTCTGTACGCTTACCTGTTCGTCATGTCAGTGACACGCTTGAACTCTGCGATGTTAATCAGGTCAGCAAGGCCGTGCCGTGTCGTGACAGCATGAGTGAGCACGTGCAACACACACCGAGTGCAAAACCAAAAACGTGTTTCTTTTTGTTGTGGAACCTAAACGGATTGCCATCAAAAATATTTGACTCTGGTTTCATTTCTTATGTTTGTCAGTTCGATTTTGTTTGTTTAGTTGAGACGTTCATTGAGGACTGTCAGTTGGACTTATTCACCGGGTACAGACTATTTTGTAAACCTGCCGTTAAATTTACTAAACAGGGTAGACGATCGGGAGGACTTGTTTGTTTAGTAAGGAATGATCTTTTCCGTACGTTAAAAGTATTGATATGGATCATGTTAATTGTTGCATGTTTTTGATCAGTAAAGAGTTATTTGGATTAGGTAAAGATATTCTGTATGTTTGTACATATATACCACCAGAAGGATCTCCATTTACACTTATTTTGATATTGACAATGGAATTAGTATGCTTGAAGAATGTTTAACCGATTTTCTGTTGCAGAATGATGTGTATGTTATTTTAAATGGAGATTTGAATAGCAGAACAGCTGATGTTTCTCTAGATTATATTGTACAAAATACGTTTGATCCACAGTTCAGTAATTTGTCCTATAATATGGTTCGACATTCAAATGACTGTACTTTGAACAGCTATGGTAAATTATTATTGAACATGTGCACTGCGTTAGATTTGTGTATTTTAAATGGCATGTGCAAAGGCGACTATGAAGGTTGCTTCACATTTATATCTGACTCTGGAAGCAGTGTCACAGACTATTTCGTACTCTCACGTGAACTTTTTATGATTCTGTTTGATTCTTGTGAATTATCTATAGCTGACCGTATTGATTCCGACCATTTACCAGTGACAGCATGTGTTGTTCTTGCCAAGGAATGTTCACTTGATATGTGTATGCAAAAAGAGAATTTTGTCATACACAAACTTATATGGGACGAGAAGTGTGCAGCTACATATACCAGTATTTTGTGCAGTGAAGAAACGCACACAAAAATTGATCTTGCAATTGATTTGATTGATGTTAACGTAAATAATGCTCTTAAAGTTTTTAATGATTGTATAAGAGAAAGTGCTGGATCCATGAAAACATGTATATCATTTAATAACAATGGAAGTTCATGTAAATGGTTTGATATAGAATGTAAACTTTGTAAAAAAAAAACACTAGAAGATTGTTACAGATATTTCGTTGTTCAGTAAAATTAGAAAAGAAAACAGAAACAATAATCGAAATGAGAAATGAATATGTAATTGCCAGACGTGAATATAAAAATTTACTAAAGCGGAAGAGGAAACAATTCAACAAAGCTTTACCAGATAAACTGGTAATGACAGTGGAAACCAAAAAGAATTTTGGGACGTTGTTCATAACGTGTCCTTCAAAAGAAAACAGCCTAGAAATAATATATCAGTCGATTCCTGGTTTCAACACTTTAAAGCCTTGCTGGAGACGGATGCTGACAACACAGTAAATGAGTATTCAGCTGAAGTTGAAATGGAAGGCTATATGAATCGTCCGATCTCTAGAGATGAAATATTGCTAGCACTTAGAAAACTAAAAAACCATAAAGCAGCTGGTCCCGATGGCATTATTGCCGAGCTTTTTAAGAATTCGAATGATCAAGTTGTATACTTCCTTCTGAAATTGTTTAATAAGCTATTTGATAATGGTGTGTTTCCTGAGAACTGGTTTGAATCTGTTATTCAACCTATTTTTAAGAAGGGTGATATCAAGGATCCTAATAATTATAGGGGAATTTCCTTGAGCGATGTTAGTAGTAAATTATTTGGTATAGTGATAAATAATAGACTGCAAGAATGGGTGGATGAACACAATCTCACAGGTGATTATCAAGCTGGATTTAAGAGAGGATACTCTACAGTCGACCATATGTTTTCTTTACTTGCTCTCGTACAGAAACAGTTTTGTTATAATCGAAAATTGTATGTTGCATTATTGATTTCGAAAAAGCTTTCGACACGATAAATCGGAATATTCTTTGGCCAATTCTCCTAAAAAAATGGCATTAAAGGTAAATTATTCAGATGCATTAAAAGCATGTACAATGATGTCAAAGCCAGAGTTCGATGTGGTTCTATGTTAACTGATTACATTGCCTGCACATCAGGATTAAGGCAGGGAGATGCTTGCAGCCTGTTTTGTTTTCTCTTTTCATTAACGAACTGGCGGTTGAAGTAATTAATAAAGGAAGACATGGCGCTCGATTTTCACTAGATGCATTCGAATTATTTATTCTGTTGTTGGCTGATGATGTCGTTTTGATGGCAGAGACAGTTATAGGTCTGCAAACACAACTGAACAGCTTACAACATGCCGCTGCATCTCTTCAACTTAAAGTTAATATGACTAAAAGCAATATCATAGTATTTCGGAAAGGTGGATATTTGAGTGTGAGAGAAAAATGGTTGTATAACGGTGAAAGAATGCCGTGTGGTTAATGCGTATAAATATTTAGGAATTTTTTTCTCTACGCGCTTGAGTTTCACTGCTGCATGCAAAGACCTTGCAAGCAGAGCTAAGAATGCTTTGATTTATGTTCTGAAAAGGTTATATATGTTGGATAACAACTCTTTTAATTTATTTATGAAATTGTTTGATTCTCAGATACAGCCAGTTGTGCAGTATGGCTCTGAATTATGGGGCCTAGACAATGCTGTTGTCCATTGTGAATCAGTCCATTTATTTGCGTTGAAGAAATTTCTAGGAGTAGACAGGCGAACACCCAATGACCTTGTTTATGGTGAAACCAATCGCTATCCAATATATATTAATTCTGCTGTTAAGTGTATTCGCTACTGGCTTAAGCTGATACAAATGGAGAATCACAGGATTCCACGCAAAGCTTATGATATGTTATTTGACCTTGATATAAAAGGTAAGAAAAATTGGGTAACAAATGTGCGCTTATGTTTGTTTAAATATGGATTTGGATTTGTTTGGGCAAGTCAAGGCGTTGGAAATGTTCATGATTTTATATGTTATTTCAGGCAAAGGATGATTGACTGTAGGTGGCAAACTTGGTCCGATCATATTCAAACTAGTGATAGATTCAGCTTGTATAGAGCTTTTTGCAGTGACCACAGTTTAAAACCTTACTTACATTTAGATATTGATAGGCACTTAAAATATATTTCGACTAGATTTAGGCTCAGGATTTCTGAGCTGGCTTTACATCGCTTCCGATACAAAACGTCTATGTTCAACGATTTAATTTGCCCCTTATGTACTGAAGGCGAAGAAAGTGAGGTGCATTTTGTTCTCTGTTGCCCAGCTCTTAAACATATACGAGAAACTTTAATTAAGCCTAAATACTATAGACATCCGTCACTGTTTAAACTGAGTTTGCTAATGTCATCGACCAAACCTGAAGATGTGCGTAGTCTTTCTTTGTTTTTGTATAAAGGATTTAAAATGAGAGATGTTATGACTTCTTGAATAGTACAGAATACATATATATCATCGTTAACTTGTATTTTGAACCTGCTGTATATCTTTACTCAGTTTCATGTTCACATTCCCCTTCATGATGGGCTGAGGCCTAATATGAATAAAATATCTTGAGTCTTGAGTCTCGAGTCTCTCTCTCTCTTCTCCTCTCTCTCTTCTCTCTCTCTCTCTTCTCCTCTCTCTCTCTCTCTCGCGCTCTCTCTCTCTCTCTCCTCTCTCTCCCCTCTCTCTCTCTCTCTCTCTCTTCTCGAGGCTCGCCCTTAGGTTTCTGAACAATAGACTTGACCACTCTAGATGCTGTGACCCTTTGCCCTTCACTGCATCTCTGTAGATCTTAAACCACAGGTTACAGAACAATTCTGAACTGGTTGTCTTCACTGAACTTTGACAGCTTCTTTCTGACAGGTTAGGGGAAGAGTCAATGGTTCACAATGTCAATATTGACCCCTTCCCCCACTCCCCCTCCCCTTCCGCCTCTGCTGGATTCCCCCTCAGACACAAGAAAAACGTCGCACACTTAAATACAGCTAGTTTTTGTCGAGTATTTAATGTGAGGAGAAAGGAGTGTTGTGTGTGTGTGTGTGTGTGTGTGTGTGTGTGTGGGCGCGCGCGCGCGTGCATGCGTGCGTGTGTGTGTGTGTGTGTGTGTGGTGTGTGGTGTTTGTGTGTGTGTGTGTGTGTGGGGGGGGGGGGGGGGTCGGTGGGTCGGTCGGTGGGTCGGGTGGGTGGGTGGGGGGGGGGGGGGGGGGGGTCAGTCAGTCGGTCGGTCGGTTGGTTGGCAGGCTGGTTGCGGGTTCCTGGTTTGATTGCTTTCATCCCCCTGAGTGCTAGAGAGTGCGAGGGAAGAGGAAATGGGCGGGGTAGAGTTGCGAAAAAAAGGATGAAATGAGAGGGCGGAGAAGGC
>CM031619.1:25577947-25580447 GCA_018398815.1 Conus ventricosus
CTCTCTCTCTCTCTCTCTCTCTCTCTCTCTCTCTCTCTCTCTCTCTCTCCCCTCTCTCTCTATATATATATATATTATATATATATATATATATATAGTTAAAACAAGTTAAAAGAGGAATCTTAAAACTATCTACAAATTTGTTTCGAGCGTGTTGCGCTGTCATCAGGATTGTTTTTGGTTTGCCCACCGCCGATGTTATATAGCGTGTGGGTTCCCGTTTGCGGTTGTTTGCACGTGCGGGTTGGCTGCACGTGTTTTTTGGGGGCTTTCAGGTTTTTGTTTTGGGTGTGTTCACTAACAACGATTTCCATTTATGCCTGCAGTTGTTTACTATTTCTGTTTTGGTGTTTAAAGTTGCTAAGTGTGGTTTGCATAGTATTAACCATTTTTCAGTTAAACATAGGTTGCACCTTTTTGAAACATTGCTGTATGGTGATGCTTTTTTTATGATTTTCCAGGATATATTGTAGCTTGTTTTTGCGTCTTTAAGTTTCCAGATATATTTGCTCAGTTCTGTTTGGTTTTTATATTTTTCTTTATTAAATGACTGTTTGTGGTTTGCATATCTGGTTTTGAAGTGGTTTTCAGTGATCCCTATGTATGTTTCTTTTTCATTTTCTGATGTCACAGTAGCCTGGTATACAATGTTGTTGTGAAGACATTTATTGTTTAGTGGGCACTGCTCCTTTCTGGTGCAATTGCAAGATTTCCTTTCTTCACCCTTCTTTGCTGTGTTGATTTTCATTTTGTTGGATGCGTCAATTAGGTTTTTGAGGTTGGGCATACATGAGTACGATAGTTTGACAGTGTTTTTGTTAAATATTTTGGACAGTTTGTGTTCTTTTGGAAATGAAGTTGTTAGGATTTTGAAGAATTCTTTCCCTATGTTTGTTTTGAGTTTCCCGTCGTATGGGGGGTTATACCATATGATTTTTCTTTTCCTATTTTTCTTGCTTTTATTTGTGTTGTTGTCTGGGTTGTATTGTAATTTGTAATTGTATCCACTTGTTTGTAGTGCCTCCTGGTATTCTACTGCTGCATTGTTGAACACTCTCTCACTGCATGACAGGTTTGATAGTCTCTTGTTTATGCCATGGGGTATGGTCTTTAATACAGATGGTGGATGGTTACTTTTGGTGTGTACATAAAGAGGTGTATCGTTGGGTTTCTTATATGGTTTATATATGTGATTGTTGAGATCCAGTGTTATGTCTAAGTAGTTCACTACCTTTTTGTTTGCTTCAATGGTAATCTTTAAGTTGTGGTTTTGGAAGATTTTGCATAGTTCTTTCTTCTTGTTTTCGATGGTTCTTGGATTGTTGCTTAGTGCAGCAAGGCCATCGTCTCTGTATAGTCCGACTTGTTTTCCGAGTTTTTTCTTGATGTTGGACAGCATGAATAGTCCGACCAGTTCACATGTTTCTGCACCATCATATGATCCCATGGTTACGTCGAATGTTGAGTTTCTGTTGGTTTTCCTGATCCAGGTTTCATTTTTGCTGTGTAGTAATGTTTTCTTGGTGTGGAGAATGATTTCCATTTCTGACCCTGTTATGTCTGTGTGGTTACTGGCAAACGTCAGGGCTTTGGTGAGTAGTTCCTCATCTATAGATGGGTAAAAGTCTACTATGTCCAATGTGATGAATACTGTATTACTTTGTTTATTGAGTTTTTTGAACCTTGGATAACTTCGTATGTGTTCTTCCAGAGGTTGTATTCAGAGTTTGATTTTACGTTCTTTATTATTTTTTCCAGAATTTTCTTGCTATATTTGCCTAATTCAGATTTGGATGGGTTTATTAGTCTACATGTTGGATTGTTATGAAAATTGGGCTTGTGGTCTTTGAGTGTTATGAAAGCTTCTTTTGTTGCTGTCGCTTCTATCCTGTCACTTAGGTCTATGCGCTCTGCAAGTTCTTTTTCTTTAGTGCGGATACTGTCATGTATATTTTTGTCGGCTTTTTTGTAGTTTTTCTGGATGTTTTTGTCAAGGAGTTGAGAGTATTCTTTTGGTTCCATTTTGTAGTAATTGCTAGTTTTATCAGCTTTCACAAATATTTTTTTGTCATTTTGTACTTGTTTTATTTGTTTTTTTTAGTGTTGTTTGGAAACCGTTGTTAGATTTTTTGAATTCAATATTGGTTATCATTCTTTTCATTTGATTTTTCAAAGGGTTTCATTTCGTCTATGGCTGGTGGTGATCGCCATGATTTGAAATCGTAGGTGTTTTTGTCCTATTTTTTTGCATTTGGGTTCAGAAAAAAGAATGCTTTCCATCTCATATTATGTACAAACTTTTCTGTTTGTTCTATTAATTTTTTTATATATGATTGCGGATTAGAAAACGGTATATTTTTGTTGACTGCCTAAAATTGGTTTCCTCCATTTTAAAATCCTTCAGGCCACAGTGCTCAACGTGAGGAGCGATAAAGATCAGTATATTTAAAATGCCTAAAACAATTTTTAAGTGCTCAACCCCTTGGGGAGCAACATTAGT
>CM031619.1:25590447-25592947 GCA_018398815.1 Conus ventricosus
AGAGACGACGATGACGATGAAAAGAAGAAGAAGAAGAAATAAGGGTCAGAAGGGGTGGTGTGAAAAGTAAGAGGAGGCTATAGGGGATGAAGGATGTATGTGTGTGTGTGTGTGTGTGTGTGTGTGTGTGTGTGTGTGTGTGTGTGTGTGTGTGTGTGTGTGTGTGTGTGTGTGTGTGTGTGAGCGTGCATGCGTGGGTGCGTGTATGTGTGTGTGTGTGTGTGTGTGTGTGTGTGTGTGTGTGTGTGTGTGTGTGTGTGTGTGTGTGTGTGCGTGCGTGCGAGCGTGCGTGCGTGCGTGCGTGCGTGCGTGCGTGCGTGCGTGCGTGCGTGCGTGCGTGCGCGCGCGTGCGTTGTGTGTGTGTGTGTGTGTGTGTGTGTGTGTGTGTGTGTGTGTGTGTGTGTGTGTGTGTGTGTGCGGGCGCGCGCGCGTGAGTGTGTGTGTGTGTGTGTGTGTGTGTGTGTGAGAGAGAGAGAGAGAGAGAGAGAGAGAGAGAGAGAGAGAGAGAGAGAGAGAGAGAGAGAGAGAGAGAGAGAGAGAGAGAGAGAGAGAGAGAGAGCACGCGCGCGTTCCTGCGAGCAAAAATGAAACATCATTACGACACCAGTCGACCATCATTTTCGCGAACGTCCGGAAGTCTTGGATAGTGGCGTAGTTACCTTGATTCTGATTGGTTCTGTGTTAAAGTCGGTGACCAATCGAATGACGTGATTAACCGACCAAAATACCACACGGAAGTCAGCCTTGCATAAAAGGCCAACAAGTTCTTGATCGGTTGTTTTGGGAGCGAACACCATTCAGAATCTTAGCGTCACAGAACACTTGGCTGAGCATATGATAACTGTGCGCAGATTTGAGATACCTGGTCATTCCAAACTTAAATGTTTCTTACCAGTCTGGGTTTTTTTTTCATACCAAATCCTGACCTTAATGTTTCCATTAGTCTGTTTTGTTTAAAAAAAAGAAAACAACAACAACAACAAAATTCCGAACCAGTATACACTCGAAGCAGCACTTAAATAGATTAACAGTTCCAAGTTGTCCTCAACGTCGTCATCAACAGTTGCTTGGTTGCTTTCATCATGAAGCTGGCGATCGTCCTTCTAATCGTTGTTGCCCTGACCATGACGATGATGAGCGAGGAAGCAGAGGCCTTGTTTGCTGGTGAGTGTTGTGCGACTGATTTGCTGTGAATTATGATGGTAATGGCTGCCATATAATATATATATATATATATATATATATATATATATTATATATATATATATATATATATATATATATATATATATACATATATATATATATATTTTTTTTTTACTTAGAGCTACGAACTTGCCTGTAAGTTCTGAAAATGTGTTCTGCAAAACAAAATGTGTTGGTACTGAAACCATGCAATGTTAATATTTGAGAAAATATTATTCATTCTCAAAAAAATCTATTCCACGATTATATTTTATGATATTAGCTTGCCTGTAAGTTCTGAAAATGTGTTCTGCGAAACAAAATGTGTTGGTACTGAAACCCTGTAATGTTGATATTTGAGAAAATATTATTCATTTTCAAAAAAAATCTATTCCACGATTACATTTTATGATAGTAGGCTCAGGATATATTTGGTGCTCGAGGAAATGTCAGCAATTATGTGAAATTAGTTTTTGCATTCACATTTGATGATAACGAACCAAAGCTCTCTATGTGGTGCTGTAGAAAAATAAAAAAATAAAAAAAACGCTTTTGAACAGCGTTTTTTTAAGAATCTGTCATGCGATCAGATTGTATTTGGTGAATCTTAAATAAATGTTAGCGAACCGCCAAGAAAAACCTGGACACACAAGTCACAAGACAAAACACGACGCGTTTCGACCTCTTGATTCAACGCCTACCTTGCGCTGAAGAGATCAAAGCTAGGTGACAAACTCGTTCATTTTCATTGTCCTATTTGTTTGTGTTTTGCCTGAAGGAGACCTAAGAGGTCGAAACGCGTCGTGTTTTGTCTTGTGACTCGTTTGTCCACGTTTCTCTTGGCGGTTCGCTAACATTTATTTAAGATTTGTTTAGATTAATTTTCCGCCTGCTGTCGTCTCACTTTGCAACGAGATGTATTTGGTGGTTGAAGAAAAAGCCACTATTCTATGAAAAAAGTGATCAACCAATTAAATTACTGAAAACATATTCTTGACCATTCTATGGAAAAAAGTGATCAACCGATTAAATTACTGAAAACATATTCTTGACCATTCTATGACAAAAAGTGATCAACCGATTAAATTACTGAAAACATATTCTTGACCATTCTATGGAAAAAAGTGATCAACCGATTAAATTACTGAAAACATATTCTTGACCATTCTATGGAAAAAAGTGATCAACCGATTAAATTACTGAAAACATATTCTTGACCATTCTATGGAAAAAAGTGATCAACCGATTAAATTACTGAAAACATATTCTTGACATATATTTCTCCTTAGGAGATACTAGCTACTTCATGTCAATT
>CM031619.1:25595447-25597947 GCA_018398815.1 Conus ventricosus
TGTGTGTGTGTGTGTGTGTGTGTGTGTGTGTGTGTGTGTGTGGTACAAACAGAGCAACGAAAACAAAAAAGAAGAAATAATTGCCTTTCCTTGCCATTCGTGCCTCGCTACAGGGACAGCACTGTGGGGGGGAATGTATATATGATGGTGGTTTCATTAATATGAATGAGCAATAACGAGAACTTGCGATTTTTAAAAAAAAATCATAGTTGTACGGTTGTCGTAATATTAGCAGTGGTATGAGAAGGAGTTGGTGAAGGAGGAGGAGGGTGAAGAAGGAGAACAAGAGGAGGGGGAGGAAGCACAGCAGTGGTAGTACTTTTATTTTACGTCTTTTCACAAAATTATGTGATATTAGACGATAGCAGCAGCAGCAGCAGTAGTAGTAGTAGTAGTAGTAGTAGTAGTAGTAGTAGTAGAAGTAGTAGTAGTAGTAGTAGTAGTAGTAGTAGTAGTAGTAGCAGCAGCAGCAGTAGTAGTAGTAGTAGTAGTAGTAGTAGTAATAGTATTGCTAGTCGCAGAAGTTGTAGAAGTAGCAGCAGCAGACTTAGATGCAGCAGCAGCAGCAGTAGTAGCAGTAGTGGCAGCGATAGTAGTGGTAGTATTTGTAGGAGGAGGAGGAGGAGGAGAAGAAAGAATTAGGAAGTGACAGTGAAAGGAAAGCAACTAACAATAGCGTGTTTTTTTCATTATTGTATTATTTTTGTTGTTGTTGCTGTATTGCATTTACAGCTTTTAAAAAAGGGTTAGTAATGAATGTGAAACGAAGAGATTTCTGATGCGTAGGGAAACGTTTGAGGCTCATCATGTATGTACACTTTTATGGTTCTGATGTTGACAAAGATTTTTTTTTTTTTTCATTTTCAACCTGTCTAGTTCGGCTGCTTCAGAACAGGAATGTTTTGTGTATCATACTTGTAATGATTGATGTGGGCTGACTGTTTCAAAACAAAAACAAACAAACAATCATATAAGGTGATGGATGGTTCGCAAGCCACACGCCACAATTAGGATTTTGCACTAAAAACACAATGTTAGCGTTTTGAGTTCTTCCATACGTTTTTGCCAGTATTCAATGTGAAACGGATAATTGATCAAAAGAGCAATTCCCCACCAAATATTTCCCTTGTTTTGGGGACCTTCACCGATGAAATCACATACAAGCTTCAAATACATGACATTCCCCTTAGCCGACATCACGTTTTAGGTCTTTGCACACACACACACACACACACACACACACACACACACACACACACACACACACACACACACACACACACACACACACACACACACACACACACACACACACACACACCTGGGGGCCTCTGAATCGTGCCAGTCCTTTGGCTTTAATCTGTCTGCTGGGAACCATCTGGCTTGTGCCTTGATGGCCATAGGGAAGGAAAGGAAGGAGAATCCCCTTTCAGACACGATAAAAACAGGGAGACAGGAGAAATCTTAGTTTGACCGTGAAATGGACATAGATTCAGAACTTGTACTCTATCATTTTTTTAATATTTTATTGATAGTACACATATATCTATCTGTCTATCTATCTATCTGTCTATCTGTCTATCTGTCTGTCTGTCTGTCTGTCTGTCTGTCTATCTATCTATCTATCTATCTATCTGTCTGTCTGTCTGTCTGTCTATCTCTCTATCCATCTATCTATCTATCTATCTATCTATCTATCTATCTATCTATCTATCTATCTATCTATCTATCTATCTATCTATCTCTATGTGATTAATTGAAGTACATGACAATGCTGATGACTTGCACAACTATTACAGATTCGTGTGTGTTTTCATAAGTTTAGAGGACTGCACATTTGTTTTCGTTGTAGGTGTGATCTGTTGGTGTTAACGGATCCTCATGTTTCTTTGTTTAGGTCAAAGAAGGGGAAGCCAGAGATGTCCACACACACACACACACACACACACACACACACACACACACACACACACACACACACACACACACACACACACGCACGCACGCACGCACGCACGCACGCACACCACACACACACACACACACACACACACACACACACCACACACACACAACACACACACACACACACACACACACACACACACACACACACACACACACACACACACACACACACACACACACACACACTAACACACACTAACACACACAACACAACACACACACACACACACAACTAACACACACACACACACACACACACACCACACACACACACACACACACACACACACACACACACACACACACACACACACACACACACACACACACACACACACACACACACACACACACACACACACTAACAACACACACACACACACACACACACACACACACACACACACACACACACACACACACACACACACACACACCACACATGCTGTCCGAGGCTGGGTCTGCAGACCATTCCAGCAGACTGCAGGTGGTGGTCCCTCCATCATCAGGTCAGGAAGGGGTCAGGGGTCAG
>CM031619.1:25602947-25610447 GCA_018398815.1 Conus ventricosus
GTGGAGCCTCTCCCCCTATGCTCAATTGGCTGGATCCGAACCATGGGCCCGTCTTCGTGGCGCCAAGATGTCTGCGTTTGGACTTATGTCCAGTTGAAGTGGCGGCGACGGACCACACTTTGGTTGTGTTGAATTTTGACCGTGACAATTTCCCCTTGCAAAAGACTAGCACCGCATTGTCTCAAAACAACGGTACAAAAAAGACAACAACCGAATTATGCTGACACACAGCTACACACGCAAAGTTTGAAAAATACTTTACAACCAACGGTTTATAAATTATAAAATATACCATTAGTGAATACCACTCCAATGAGTTGTCATTGACGTGCGCTCTTGGCGTTATTCAACTCATTTTATAACGACCTCTGTGCGCACTTATGCAATCCCCCTACCTGCGGTTTTGCCATATCTTCTTTTCACAATTCTTATGAAAAGCACAAATAATATGATCACGATCCATGACACTTCACTGAGGAATCTCCGTCCTCACTTATTGCAAATAATGCATCACTACACAAGCGACTGTATGCTCCAAGCATAACTACATTTACATGAACAAATTCCACACAAAAAATTATGAACCATAGCCACTGGGAATGAACCCATATCCAATCAACATAACTGTAAACAACACATATATCAACAAAGCACCCCGGATGTGACTGACTTCCTCTGTGTTGCAGCTTGCTAGACTACGCGACTTAAATAGTCAGCTCCGACATTCTGTCGACCTGGGATGTACTGCACTCGATTACCTGTAGGGCTGCAGTGCCATTGCCCAACGCAGAACTCTGCTGTTTTTCAACTGCGCCTCCTGCAGGAATTTGAGTGGTTGATGATCAGTCTCTATCACGAACTCTTTCCCATACAAGTATTTGTGGAACTTCTGCACGGCCCACACGACAGCTAAACACTCCTTCTCCACCGTTGCGATACCCTTCTTCACACTTTGTCAACTTCCTGCTAGCATATCTCACAGGGAACTCTCGACCTCTTCATGCTCCTGCAACAATACTGCACCTATCCCACCACCTGATGCATCTGTACGCAACAGAAATGGTTTAGACATATCAGGTAGCTTCAAGATGGGACGGGAACCTAGTCTTTCCAAACACCGTCGCAGTGCTTGCTCTGCAGCGTCTGACCACTCGACCACTGCCGGTTTCCCTGTCTTGACCAAATCACTGAGAGGACTCGTGATTGCTGCGAAATTTGGAACAACTCCCTATAGAACCCAATAAAACCTAGCAGACTCCTGACTTCTGTTTTGGTCTTTGGTCTCTCTGAATTCATCATCTTCTCCACCTTTCCCCTTTCTGGCTGCTTTGTGTCGCCTCCGACAACAAAACCTAGGAACTCCAGCTTTGGAAAACCAACCTGGCACTTTGTTGGTCTGGCTGTGAGATTGGCTTGTCTCAACCTCTCTAAGACTGCTCCTAGCTGCCTCATATGCTCCTCCCATGTCTCGGATGCTATCAGAATGTCATCCATGAAAATTCACAAACACCTTCCAATCCCGTCAATAGCTTCCTCATCATCCGAGAGAAGACTGCAGGTGCGTTGACCATCCCAAAAGGGAGTACTCGCCACTGGTATAGCCCCATAGGAGTGGAGAATGCTGTGACTTCCTTTGAGTCCTCACTCAAGGCTATTTGCCAGTAACCCTTGCTCAGATCTATCCTGGTGAAATACTGGCTCTTGCTTGTGGCGATCTGAGCGAACAGGTCTTCCATGTTCGGTATGACCTCTGCATCGACCTTGGTGACACTGTTCAGACGTCTATAGTCCACACAGAATCGATGCTCACCTGACTTTTTCCTCACTAAGACGACGGGGGCACTATACGATGAATCTGGACGGTTCAATCACCCCAAGGTCCAACATCTTTTCTACCTCCTCCTCGATCACTTGCTTGGTGGCATATGGGATCGGGTAGGCTTTCACATGTACGGGTTTCTGTGATGTTAACTCCACCGTACATGTCTCTAGAGTTGTCCTGCCTGGTTTATCAGTCAGGGACGCCCTTACTGTTCTAGGAGCCCCCTAACTTCCTCCTGTCTCCTACTGTCTAGCCCTTCATACATTGACACATCCCTGTATGACTCTTCTCCTGGAAACTCAGGCAACAAAATCTCCCCTTCTTCTGCTGGGTCTCCTTCACCTCCATCAATGATTGCTGCTGCGCCTATGTGCTGGGTCTCACGCTGAATGTATTTGCGGAGCAAATTTGCATGGAAAAGTTTTGATTTTCCCATTCACATCGATTCGGTAGTCCTGATCTACCTTTTCAATGATGGTGAATGGTCCCTTCCAATGCATCAGCAGCTTGTTGTGATCCGTGGGAAGCAGTAACAGGACTTGATCTCCCACCTTGAGGAATTGCTTCCTCACCTTCCTGTCATACTGCTTCTTCTGGACGACCCTAGCCTCCTGCAAACTCTCCTTGCGACCTTACATGTCTCCTCGAGCCTATTGCGTAAGTCCACCACATACTGATATGTGGTTTTGACTTCTTCGGACTCCTGTTCTCCGGACCACAGCTCTTTGAGAATGCACACCGGTCCCCGAACTGTCCGCCCATACAGCAGCTCAAATGGCGAAAAGCCTGTGCTTTCCTGAGGGCTTCCCTGTAGGCGAACAGTGCCGCTGGAATGTAGCGGTCCCAATCTGCTGCCTTTCCTCACAGAGCTTCTTTAAGATGCCCTTCAGCACACCATTGAATCTCTCCACCAAGCCATTGCATTGTGGGTGGTATGGGGTAGTGAGAAGCTGTGTGATCCCTAGCAGCCTGTTGACCTCCCTCATCACGCCTGAGGTGAACTGTGACCCCCTGTCACTGAGAATTTGTGCTGGCACACCCACGCGAGAGAAGATGTCTACCAGCCCTTCAGCGACCTGTTGCGTATCTACGCCTTTCAATGCAACCGCTTCTGGGTATCTGGTCGCGTAGTCCACCAGCGTCAACAATACCTGTGCCCACCATTGGAACAGGGCGCGATTGGGCCAATCAGATCAACAGCCACCCTCCTGAATGGTGTGTCAATTAAAGGGGGATGTTTAAGAGGCGCCTTCCTCTTCACCCCTCTTGTGGCTGACCTTTGACACACGTCACATGACATGCAGAACCGCTTGATGTCTGCCATTGCTCCTGGCCAATGAAAGTCATCAAAGATTCGGTCAGCTGTTTTGCTGGTGCCGAGATGACCCGCCATGAGCGACTCGTGACCCACTGACATGACAGTGTCACGATAACCTGCTGGTACCTCTAACTGAGTGGTCACCTTACCTGTCTTCCCCTTGGTGAACACTCGGTACATACAGCCCGCCTTTCACAAGAAATTCTGTCTCACCTCCTCTAACCTCCTGTTTCTCTCCACCT
Organism: Conus ventricosus; assembly: GCA_018398815.1. Lineage (NCBI taxonomy): Eukaryota > Metazoa > Mollusca > Gastropoda > Neogastropoda > Conidae > Conus > Conus ventricosus. Next base: position 25,606,330 of record CM031619.1, read on the forward strand.
CTTGCCAACTCCCAAGACTTCACGAGCGAAGGGTCTTGTTCCTGCGCTGCCCTAAAACTCATCAGGCGACACATCTATGCCTGACTTCCTTGCCGGAACGACTAACGGTTTATCAACCTTTACCTCCTTCTTGCTCCGTGTTTGAACTGCTGCCCCTGTAGCAGTCAACAAACTCAGGATCCCTGGATCCCTTGCACCTGGAATATTTCCAATGATCAAATCGTGAAGGGGTTTCTCCATCACCAACGCAGACAACTCGCCTGAGAAGTAAGGGGTACGTACTTCTATCTTAGCAACTGGAAACTCTCTCACAGTGCATCGATTAGAGTACAGGTCTGGATTTGCCCTGTCAAATCCCCTTTCTCGACCAGCGTTTGTTCGTACACCCCGCATGAACAACCATGTCTCGTAACACTTTCACCCTCTGCTGGCCAATCCACCCTTCTTCCACTGGTAACGAACCACTCAGCTAGTGCCCTCCATCCCTGACACTGACTGCTGTCCAGTGCTAGCCATAGGCTGCACTCCACCCTCTTCAGATTGGATCCCTGTTGGTTCCACTGCAGGTCGTTTCCCTTGACGACCCTTATCCACCTCTTGCAAGGCTGCTGCCTTCTGGAACCTCATGCGACAATCCCTCGCCACATGTCCCTTCTTGTGACAAATGAAACACCTAATGTCCCTTTGCCCTTCCTTCTGCCCCCACCACTGGGTTTGCAGACTTTGCAGAAAACTCCCCTGGTCTCCTTGCACTCTTCTCACCCATGCCTGGCACCTGTTTCTCCTGCACCTTAGTGCCCAAACGTGCCTCTCTATACACCTCTGCGAACATCAACAACTCCCCTGCTGTTTCTGGCTGTCTCTCTTTCAAATGTATGGTTAACTCAGGGCCGCAACCTGACAAAATCTGTTCCTTCATAACTAGCTCTTTCAACTCAGCGAACTCCTTTTTCGTACCGCTCAACTCTAAACCACTTCTCAAAATAGTGATCCAAACGTGCACAAACTGAGTGTACGTCTCACCTGCTTGTAATTTAGCTGAACGAAATTTCTTCCTGAACCCCTCCTCTGTGAGGTCAAATCCCTTCATCAATGATTCCTTCACAGCGCCGAAATCAGACTGTTGTTCTGCTGGCAACGCAGTGAAAATTTGTAATGCCTTACCCGTCAGTAACGCCGACAAAATGACTGCCCACTCTTCTGGAGCCAACCCTGACTGGTTGCAAACGTTTCGAAACGACTGATGTATGCATCAATCGAATCGGTCCCTTCCGAGAATTTTGGCAACTTGGGTCGGGGGGCATAGCTGCGCACAGAGTCACTGGAAAGTGAACTACCATCATCGGTGGTCTCCCCTTGTATTCTCACTTTCTCTAACTCTAATTGAACCTTTAGTCTTTCTGTTTCCTGCGTTTTCCCTAGCTTTAATCCTTTCTGTTTCCTGCGCTTCCCTTATTCTTTCTGTCTCCTGCGCTTCCTTATTCTTTCTGTTTCCTGCTTCATTCTTTCTGTTTCCTGCGCTGCGCTAGCTTTAGTCCTTTCCTGCTCTGCTATTTCTACTGCAACACAGCGTCTTTCTGCACGTTCATCTCTTTCCATCTTTTGTTGGTTTTCAACGAATGCACGCAACTCATCTCCTGAGTAACCTAGATCACGAGCGACGCTCACAAGTTGTTCAATAGGGTGTTCTTTTCTTCGCCATTATATCTCTTTTTTTTTTTTTTTTTTTTTTTTTTTTTGAAACAAGATTTTACTACTACGACAGCCAACTGGTGGTTACCGACACGAGTGACTGTAATAGCACAATCCTATGAATGATGATATTAGCTTGGGACAACGTAATTAGTTTTTATAAGACGCCCAGCGCCTGACCCAACTATGAGCGCGAATTATAGGCAATCTGTGCGAAATAAGTACTCTGGGGCTGAAATGCCAAGCCTAGTATTAACTATCTTGGAAGCAATGCCAAGCCTAGTATTTAACTATCTTGGGAACATACAGTAAGACAACCCCTTGTCTTAGGATTACAATACTTGAATCCCACCCAGCTTCCTCTCTGAGAAGTTGAACATTATAATAAATGGGCCAGAATATCCTGGCAAGCTCGCCAATAAATTGTCAACCTCGGGTGATGTCAGTGGAGGAAGGACTAGCGCACAGCCCAAACACACTCACAGCTTGCTTACGATCTCATTCATATATCATGCATTCGTCACATCAAAACCACTAGTAAAAGTCTATAACTTTACTACACATGTTCATAGAACGAAACATCAATGCATATGGAATCAAACAAAATAAAACATTCTCTCTTTCCCGAACTTCACAAAATCATTTATCTAAAACATCATTAACTAACCCGGGTATAAATAGATTTCTACTTTACCTGGCCAGGTGATCTTAACTATTCACGAATCAACTGTCTTTTTCTTTTCCTTTTTTTTCTTTTCACTGTCACTTTCACAACACGACACAACTGCTGGCACTGGTGTTGGTCTGCTTGCACCGGTCAAGCTGGACTGCTGGCACCGGTCAGGCTGGACTGCTGGCGTTGGTCAGGTTGGACTGCCGATGAAAGTGGCGCTGGCCAAGTATGAGGTCGAACCCCCGGTTTAGATAGAACAGTGACTATCAACATCGATCTGTTCTCCTTTCTTCCTTCCTGCATTAACGCATTGCACTCTCTCTCTCTCTCCTAGTCTGCTCTATTAAATGGACATGGTTGCTTTTCTTTCCTTTTCTTTCTTTCTTTTTCTCTTCATTAGTTAGCAACTCTCTCTTTCCACATCTCTCTTTAGTCCTCCCTTTGCAGACTATATCTGGTGCTAATACTCAAACTTCACTCCTCTCATCTCTCTGCCTTTCTCCTGCAGAGACTACACCCCAGAACCTCTCTCTCTCTCTCTGTCTCCCTGTTCGTTCTCCCCCTCGTTCTGCCGTTCTCTCACTCTCACATCCTTCTTATTCCGTTCCGATCTGTCCAAAAACGGGCGAGTACCATTGGTCAGTATTTTACCCCTGATACCCGAAGTTATCTCCCTCTAATTCCATTGGATATTCAAATCATGACAGTCACGCCTACACGCCTTACTCTCTGTGGTGGTCAATTGGTCATTTAATTGATTAGCTAGATTTCACCCCCACCACACACTACCTTCTCCCTCTCCCTTTCCTGCTTTAACCTGCGACGTCCGACTAACAATGGCGCTGGTTCCACAAATTGGCTAGATGAGCCTGAGCCAGGCGCTACGACTCGTCTCGCTAGACATCGAGGCGTCGGTCAAAGCTGCTTAGTCCGTCTAGCCGGACAGACCGTCTCTGTGGAGCCTCTCCCCTATGCTTAATTGGCTGGATCCGAACCATGGGCCCGTCTTTGTGGCGCCAAGATGTCTGCGTTTGGACTTATGTCCAGTTGAAGTGGCCGGCGACGGACCACACTTTGGTTGTGTTGAATTTTGACCGTGACACTCCGCCGGTTAACATGCACAAACAAATCACAAGACAAAACAAGACGCGTTTCGACCTCCTAGGTCTTCTACAGGCAAGGGAAACAGTATTCAGGAAATGACAACGAAGAACGAGTCATCACTTATCTTCTCGATTTGGGCACAAGATGGGCTTTGAATCAATGTTGTTCATCTTGTGTGAAGAAGACCTAAGATGTCGAAACGCGTCGTGTTTTGTCTTGTAATTTGTTTGTCCATGCTAGCCGGTGGAGTTACTTAAAATTACATTTAAAATTTGTTTTCAATTTCCGCCTGCCGTCAAATCACTTTGAAACTAACCACAGAATGTTGCTCCAGTTATGAACACTGCTCCCTTACCATCGTGGGGACTAGCATCATCATCCCAGTCATTTTATGGTGTATACTGATGGATCTGTTCTAGAAGATCGACGTGTAGGTTCTGGGGTTATTGTTGCATCCCTGAGGGCTGTGGACATTTCAGATCACTTTGGGTTAGGTTTGTCCATTTTCATGGCAGAACTCGTCTCAGTTGTTATGCGCAAAGTGAGGTAATTACAGGCGGAAATGAAACAAATTTCAAAAGGCATTTACAGTAACTCTGCTAGCTAACATGGACAAATGAATTACGAGACAAAGCAGTACGCGTTTCGA
>CM031619.1:25617947-25622947 GCA_018398815.1 Conus ventricosus
CACTCTGTACCAACTGTGGAGGCAACCACCCATCATCATCTAAGACCTGCCCTAAATGGATAAAAGAGAAAGGGATTCAGAGAGTCAAGAGAGAACAAAGAATCCTGTGTTTCGAGGCAAAAAAGATTGTCATAAACAGTCAACCAACTGCTGGGCTTTCGTTTGCAGCTGCGGTAAAGAAGCCATCAACGGTTAGCATTGGCGTGCAGACGATCGAGTCTTCACTTGCAGAGAGACAATCGGGAACAAAGTCTGTGGCCTCAGGAGGAAACACTGTGTGATGAACCCCAGGTTCCTCGGCCTCGGCAGTCTTCACCAGTAGACGCAGCTCTGTCTTCAAAACCCACTCCTGCCCCCAGGCCTTCAGGGGGCAAAAGATCTACAGAGCGTCCAAAAGTTGAGATTATTGAGGTTCCAGACAGGGCCACCCCCACAGGGCCAAATGGCACCCTACAGCCATCAGCAAGAGGGGTGTCGGTTCTGGAGGAAAATCAAAACTACCGTTCAAAAAGAGAGGGCCTAATATTTCGTCGGATCGAGAGAAAAAAACAAACAGAAAAAACTCCAACAGATTTGCAGTTCTCTCCTATCTTGAAGATGTTAACAAGCAGTGAAATCAGTACGCTCCTCTAGAACGAGATGATGAATAGATACTGAACTATTTACCATCACCTTATTACCTTTATGATGGACACAACCATATTCCATTGGAACATCCGAGGTCTGCATTCCAATGTTGAGGGGCTTCAACTTCTTTGCCAAGATTTAAAGCCAGCTATAGTAGCTCTTCAGGAAACGCAGATTCACAAGGAAAAGTCCTTTTCTCTTTCAGGTTTTAATGTACTTTCAAAACCAGCCCAACCTACAGCACTTGGTGTTACGGCTGGGGCCTTGTTACTCATCCACAAATCTTCAACGCCAAAAGGCTCAACGTGTTTTCTGTCGCAGGTCATCAATACCTAACGCGAGGGCCCACCAAACTCTCCGTGTCAAATCTCGCTATATGTTTAAAATGTGTAAGCGTCAGTCTTGGAGAGATTTCTGCTCCATGTTGACTGCAAAGACCTCCAAGAGGTAAGCATGGAAAGCAATCAAGAAAACTAATGGACAAAATACAAACCCTTCTATCCATCAGCAGAAGCCCTGATCAGAGATAAACAAGCTGTAGCTAATCTTCTGGCCTCAAATATTGAAAAGAACTCTTCCTCCACAAATAAAACGGCTGCTTTTTTTGAAAAAAACAAACAAACTTCTTAAAGAAAAATCTCCGTGTAACTTCTCATTGGACAACACTGAAGCCTACATACAACCTGTCATTTTCGACCAATGAACTGAAATCAGCTTTGCAAGTCTGCAATCATTCTGCTCCTGGCCTGGATGATATTCATTATCAGCTTTTGAAACATCTCCCAGAAAGCTGTCTCCAGACCCTTCTAAAAGTCTACAATCATATCTGGACCACAGGGTGCTTTCCACCCTCCCGGCGGAAAGCCCTGATCATTCCAATTTCTAAGCCTGGTAAAGACCTTACCAACCCTTCAAACTATCGTCCGATAGCTCTGACCAGCTGCCTCTGCAAGCTAATGGAAAAGATGGTCAACTCCCAACTGATGTGGAAGCTGGAAACCGATGGCCTTTTGGCCAGTGAACAGTGCGGGTTCCTGAGGTACCACTCGACAGTTGACCATTTAGTCCGTCTGTAAACCACCATCCGCAACGCTTCCATCAATAAACAGCATGAGGATGCTATCTTTTTTAATCTGGAAAAAGCGTACGATATCACTTGGAAATCTAGAATCCTTATGGATCTTCATAAACTTGGTTTTCGTGGTCATCTGCCTTTAGTTATTCAAAACTTTCTGGCTGATCAGCAGTTCCAAGTCCGTACTGGTACCACGCTGTCTGACATCCATGTACCTCAAGGGAGTATTCTTTCTCCTGCTCTCTTCAGTATCAAAATCAACGGCATTGTCAAATCAGTAAACCAGGGTTCTGAGTCCTCTCTGTTTGTTGATGACTTTGCACTGTACGCAGTTGGACTCTCTTACGCCAGCGTACAGCATCGACTTCAGCTTTGTGTGAATAAGATTCAACAGTGGACCGAGGAAAACGGGTTTACCTTTTCAAACACAAAAACACAGTCAATCCATTTTCACAATTTTCGTCAGTTCTTTGCTGATCCTGAAATTTGTCTGGACAAGCCCACCGTTCCAGCGGTGAAAGAAGCCAAATTTCTGGGTGTAATTTTTTTTAATCAAAAACTAAACGTTAAAAGTCATATCCAACACTTGAAAACTGCATGCACTGGACATTCTGCGAGTTGTGGGACACACAGATTGAGGCGCTGACAAGAAAACTCTCCTCCATCTTTACAGGGCCCTGATCTGCTCCAAACTGGACTATGGGTGTGTAGTGTACGGCGCGGCCAGACCATCCTACCTGAAAAGTCTAGGTCCTATCCACCATCAAGGGCTTCGATTGTGTCTGGGTGCATTCCTCACCACCCCTGTTCATAGCCTGTATGCTGAGGCAGAAAAACCATCCCTCTCAAACCGTCGACTAAAACTTGCCTTGAACTACTGTTTGAATATCTCTTTTGAACCCCAAAACCCTGCATATGACTGTGTTTTTTTAGCCCAAGTTCCAAAAGAAATTCGATGACCACCCCAGTTCCATTCCACCCTTGGGAATTCGTGTTCTTCCGCATTTGAACAAAGCAGATGTAGACCTGGGAGTAGTTTGTGATTTATCCAAGTTTCCTGATGAACCAACATGGACTTTCATCACTCCAGAGATCCGCTTTGATTTAGCCTCATACCGTAAAGATTCCACTAGTTCCTTGGCATACAAGTCCCTTTTTGCCGAACTGTGTTTGAAGTTTCCATCCTTCAAAAGAATTTTCACCGACGGTTCCAAATCTGAGGAGGGAGTTGCTTCTGCTGTGTTTTGTGCAACAGATCCCCCTCTGAGATGCTCTGAACACATTCCAACAGACAGCTCCATGTACACTGCTGAGTTGACAGCCTTGGTCCTGGCTCTTAAAATGGTCTGTAAATCGACACATAAAGATTTCCTCATTTTGTTAGACTCCCTTTCTGCTTTGGAGGCCATTGCTGGCCGTAATCTCAAGCACCCTCAGCTGCTGAAAGTTTTTGAACTGTACACATCTCTGAAATCAGATGGATACAACATAGTTTTTGCTTGGGTTCCCAGCCATGTGGGCATTCGAGGCAATGAGGTGGTTGATCAACTTGCCAAGAGTGCCACAAAGGAAGCGTTGAGCAGACTATTTATTTCACACACTGATCTGAAATCCAAAACACACGCTTATGTCAAAGACCTCTGGCAAGAGGAATGGAACTCGCAGATAACTAACAAATTGTACAAAATCCGTCCAAACCTGAAAGAGTTTTTACCATGTTCCCAAGGTGGCTGTAAAGACGAAACAGTCTTGTGCCGTTTGCATACAGGCCAATTCGTTTTACACCCATTCTAATCTTTTAAAAGGTGAAGAAGCTCCATGGTGCATTCCATGTCATGTTCCACTCACAGTGAAACATATTTTTCTAGAATGTTGGGACTTGCATGATGTGAGACGTAAACACTTTACAGCAGATTCCATGAAAACCCTGTTCAGAGACGTGATCTTTGAATTTCTGAAAGACATTAACATTTTTTATTTGATCTCAGATTTTACAGAAGAAAGATTTTAACGAAGTTTCTGGTGCATTTTTAGAAGGTGTATTTTAAAGAGACGTGTGAATGCTTGCTGTTGTTATTGTTGTTGTGTGATGACCTGTGAGTTGACTTCAACATGGTGACAGCCCTGGTATGGCCCTTTGCGGTTGGCTGGGCTATAAGCAACATTACCTTACCTTACCTCATCCGCAGCCCGAGGTGACAGTCTTTGAGAGGCGTGCAGATGTGCACACTCATGTCAGCACAGTGTGATTTAGGACCAGCAGGTAGAGACAGATGACCCTTTTTCTTTTTTTTTTCAGAGGTGATAATGTGAATCCTATTCATACCCGCAGAGTTATCTCTGAGTGGTGTGTGTGTGTGTGTGTGTGTGTGTGTGTGTGTGTGTGTGTGTGTGTGTGTGTGTGTGTGCGTGCATGCGTGCGTGCGTGCGTGCGTGCGTGTGTGTGTGTGTGTGTGTGTGTGTGTGTGTGCATGCGCGCGCGCATTCTCGCGTGCGTGCGTGCGTGTGTGTGTGCGTGCGTGCGTGCGTGCGTGCTTGCGTGCGTGCGTGCGTGTGTGTGTGTGTGCGTGTGTGAAGCAAATCGCTGTTACCAGTGACCCTGATTTAAACCATCTAGCCTCGACGCAATCAGTAATCACCTGAGGGCTTTTACAAGACAATGATATGGAGAAATATTACCGACTGAAAATTGGGTCCTGTGTCATTTACCTTAGCGGTAATCTATATTCAGACATTATATTATTTCCATTTGGTGCGGGAATTCAGTGACTGTTCATTAATCAGAGGGGCATGAAAATTGTTCACAAATATTTGGGAAATCCTTTTCGGCTTCAGCACGCAGATAACGGATCTGTATGCTTGTTCATAAATGTATTTGTGTGTTTACCATTTCCACTGATGAGATTCTGCTTTCACGCGTGTTTGTTTGTTTGTCTGTTTTGTATGTATGTATGTATGCATGTATGTAAATATGTATGTATGTATGTATGTATGTATGTATGCATGTGTGTGTATACATGCATGTATGTATGTGTATGTATATGTATGTATGTATGTATGTATGTATGTTTTGTATATGTGTGTCTGTGTGTTTTTGTGTCTGTCTGTCTGTATCTATGTATGTATGCAGGTAGGTAGGTGGGTATCTAGGTAGTATGTAGATATTTGTGCATGTATGTATGTATGCATATATGTATGTATGTATGTATCATGCATGTATGCATGTATGCATGCATGCATGTATGTATATGTGAATGTATGTATATATGAATGTATGTACGCATGCATGTTTGTCAGG
>CM031619.1:25627947-25640447 GCA_018398815.1 Conus ventricosus
TATGTGTGTGTGGTTGTGTGTGTGGTGTGTGTGTGTGTGTTGTGTGTGTGTTTTGTGTGTGTGTGTGTTTTGCGCGCGCGCGGGGCGCGCGTGCGTGCGTGCGTGCGTGCGTGCGTGCGTGCGTGCGCGTGCGTGCGTGCGTGCGTGGTGGTGTGTGTGTGTGTGTGTGGTGTGTGTGTGTGTGTGAGTGAGTGAGTTTTATTAATTTAGAGTCTGTTCACACTTGGTGTTTTAGATTAAAAAAAAAAAAGCGTTTTAAAAAATCTATTAATTTGATGCATGGAAAGCACTTTTGCTATTTGCACGATGTCTGGTTTGTGGGTTATTGTTTTGATAGAATGTGTTACAGTCACATCCACGTTCGATTCTTTAACAATGAAGTTAATATTGAACAATGAAAAAGATTTGGTCCATGATAGAAGATTTGAACAATCACATGCTACTTTTTTTTGAAACTTGGTTTTCCCGAATTTTACGAAGCTTGTATATTAAAGATGACAAATATCGTGGACATGATAGATTTCATACTTCTTGGAAAGGGGTTCACTGTTCACGCATTTTTCCAATAGCGAATTTAATTTCTTGTAAGTCAAGCTTTAAATTACTCTAGGTGTTTTTCTTAACGCACCATCTCTAGCTAATTTATCTGCTGTTCATTACCGGATATCCCCCATGTGTGATGGAATCCAGCAAAAAAGATACCCCAATTCCTTTCAACATAATAAATGTATGTTATGTATTATTTCAAAAAGTAATTCTTTTCTTATTTTTGTTTCCCAGTTTGCATGATATATAGTACTGCCCTTGGGAATCAACGTCAAAAAAGTATATTTTAGGACCCGCAGTGTTATCGTCAAACATATAATTCAAAACGCCATAAGAGTGCTTCATTACAGTTCTGCCGTAAATATGGAGAACCTTTACCTAGAGAAAAAGATCTACACGAAACTCAGCAATGGAATCACAAAAACCAGACACTGATACGAGTCTAAAATCGAGCCATCTGTAAAAAATCTTCAGACTGTATATGGTTAAACGGTTTAAAGGTGTTCTTTTGAGTAATTGGGCAGAATATTTTTGGTAAATACCTTCTTCATGTCAGCTGTAATCTATATCGTATTTAGACTTGGATTTTGATCCAATGAGGTATGCTTGATTATATTGGCATATCTGAAATAATGTTATATATCAAATGTTAACTTTTTTCAATTACTTAATTTGTATAATCCCACAACAGGCTGGAGACGGAGGTTAGGTGAAGAGCTCTTTTTGGAATGTCCTTTTCAGATAATTAATTTTTCATTCATGTTTTAAAGAATTTGTTACTTGGTAGGCTTATGGCTAATTATTTAGACCGTTGCAGTTTTCAGTTGATCTCGAAAGAGGATTATGTTCGCTTCTTTTATGTTTTTAAACGAATTCGTGTGTACGGGGGTAACGAGTGCCTACCTTAACCGTTTTACTGGCAATTGGACTTATTTTAGTCTACTGGGTTTATGGGGCATGATATATAAACCTCTTGCCGAATTAGCTTTGATCGATACTACTAGTAGCTAAATGTAAACTGTAGTTTTGGTTATCCTGTCCCAATGGGTGTGCACTGATTATTTTTGTAGATTTAGCCTTTGTCTTGCGTTCATTGACATTTTTTCAATGTACAACCGACAGTTATTTTACTAGTTAGGTCAAAACCAGAAATTTTACATTTCTTGAATATTCTTATATTTTGTCCATTTAAAACTAGCTGAGGCTTATGCTTAGGGATTTTCACAGTTATTGATAAAGGAAACTAATTGTGTTTTTTCTCAGACATTGAAAGACCGTTTTCAGTTATATATTTTGTTGTTTTTTATCTATTTCCCTCTGATATTTTTTTTGAACATTATTATGCTATCTTTTTTGTGTGCGTTCTAATACTGGTATTCAACCAAATGGTTGATCATCAGAATATTGCCCACTAAATTTGTTGTTTATTGGATATGTTTATTGGGAAGGTCTATGTATAAGTATATTGAACTAGACAGTGCCTATGACGGAACCTTGTGGAATGCCTTTGTTAATGTCTTTATAATATTGAAAGATAGACTTTGCTTTTTGTGCTAATAGATTATTCCACTTATGAAAAATTTTATATACTGATATAATAATCCAATTATTCCAATATTTCTTTTAATTAGTAAAGCAGACGTGCATGCCAAAAATGTAAACGATTGTTTTTTGTGGGTGCCTGTGTGTCGTGTGTGTGTGTGTGTGTGTGTGTGTGATGTGTGTGTGTGTGTTTGTGTGTGTTGTAGTGTGTGTAGTGAGTGTGTGGTGTCTTCCATTGTGTGTGTTTATTTTGATTTGCTTTCATCGTCGTCTGGTTACATGATGGAGGTATAAATTTGAAAAGGTAGGGGTGTCCTCGTTTACCGACTTGGACACAGAACAAAACAAGAGTTTACTGGACTAGAACACAATGCTTTTCGACATCTTGGGTCTCTTTTCAGGTGAAATCACACAATATTTAGGACAGTGGACAAGACCTATTAGTGAGCTTCTCCTGTTCGTTTTCAAATTGTAACATGGCCGACAGACGGAAAACGAGGGGATTTTGGGAGAGGGATGAGGGTGTTGGTAATAAAAAGGAGGCAAGGGTATGTGAAACGATGGTAAATAAAAATAAATGAAATTAATTAATCAAAAGAAAAAACTAATATTATTTTGTGAAGTCAACGTAAATATTAATGACGTCAACTTAAATTGACATATTTTAATAATTGAGGAAAATTATAATATTAGACAAGAGATGGGAGCATGATTTTAACGGCCACAGTGGGCTTTGGTGTCCTAGCATAATTTTTTTGTTTTAATCACTCAGTTTTTCTCGTAGTGTTACTATGTGGAGAGGCTGACGACGTGGTCAGTAGTGCGTCAGTGTTCTATGTGTATGTGGGTTACTTTGAGGACAGGTTCCTCCGGGATATGTAGCTGAAATGTATTTGTTATAAAATTGTTGTGATTGCTGTGTCGCAGATGAGTAATACATTAAATACTCCTGTAGGTATATTTAATATGTGCTCCAATTGTACCACCGAATGTGTGTCGGTGGGCTGTATTTTTTGATGTGAAACCAATGTAGTATAATTTCACGGAGAAGTTATTATTTGTTTTAGAATCATCGGTGCGTCGAATACGAAGTTTATTGTGTTATATGGGACTTTGGTGAAATTGTGTTCTCGGGATTCTATATGGTTTATGTGCTTTATGTATCTGCGGTTCTTCTCCTGTGGGTATTGCTGTGCTTTATGAAATCTGCGGTTATTCATTCTGTGGATTGCTGTGCTTTATGATTTCTGCCGGTTATTCTTCTGTGGATTGCTGTGCTTTAGAATATGCGGTTCTTCTCCTGTGGATTAATTGACTTGGAATTTGCGGTTCTTCTCTGATTGTTCGACGTATTTATGTGCTTGCGTGTTGCACAGAACTGTTTCTTATTCAATCGATTGTATTTTGTGTAACGGACTTGTGTTTTCAGTGTGGGGAACTTGGTTTATCCCTTCTTCGTATTTTTTTATTGCTGTTAGAATGTGAAGTGAGGTTCTGTGAAAATGATTGCGTTGTGATTGTTTATGTGAGACGTACATGTGGTCGGCGCCGGCGTGATTTGTGAATTTTTTTAAGTTAAGTAGTATGATACGCTGATTTTTGATGATTGATGTATTCTTATGTAGGTTTGCATTAATTGACGTGGCAATTGATATGGATTCCTTTTGTAATGGAATGTATTGTTTTGGTAACGATTCATATTGATGGTTCAGCACAGCATATTTATTAGAAAAGAAATCAACTAGTGTGATGCCTGGCTTTCCATGTACGTTTGGGTGTGGGTGTGTGTAGGTAATAAGTATTTAAAGCATCCAATCTTTTGAGTGCGAGAGTCAGACATAAAATTTCGCAAACCGCAAAACCATCAAGTATCATATGGTGACCCGACAAATACAGTACTTTGATTATATTGTTTTTACTCTCACTTGTCATTGCTTGATTTATATTTGTTGCTGAAAATTTAGCAATGATTTACCGATTGTGTTTTTCGTTCTCCACCAATATCCCTAAAATACGGTTTATTGTTTTTTCTATATACTTTGTGTTGTTGGGTGTGTTATTACTTAGTCCTTTTTAAGGGGTGATTGACCTTTTAATGATGTTTGAAAAAAAAAAAAAAAATAAATCCCTCTTTGGATTTATTTATATTTCTAGTGGACAGGGGTTTCAAACTTTTTTTGATTGTGATAGCAAATGTTTTATTTGATCCACTTGTGTGTGTGTGTGGGTTTGTCAGGACATTATTTCTTATTTTTCTTGTTGGCACAGAAGGATATGGATGTAAGTCATGTTGTATCCTCTGTGGACGTGGACCAAGTTTCGATATTTATTTACAAAGAGTAAGGTATGTGGTTGGAGGGAGAAGATCTGTTGGCCTATGTTGACAAGTGTATTGCACAGAAATGGTTAAAAGAGAGGAAAGGAATGCGTATGAAAGAATTTAAGGTGAGGTGTTCAAGGAAGTTAGTAGAAAAACTAAATAGAGAGCAAGATAAAGATACAAGAGGGGAAATAAATGGGAGCAGGGATACAAGAGGAAAATAAAAGAGAGCAGATACAGATACAAAGAGCAGGCGGAAACAAAAAAGAATGCAAGAAGGTAGTGGATACTAAATCAGAATAAAGTTAAAAATTAACTATCAGCTGTGTGCGTTCTCAGGACAGGACTGTGTGAAGTAAGGGTTAGGGTTTATTCCAAGGTTTAACGCACCTCGCACAACCTTTCTAAGTTGCCCCCTTTTTAGAATGAAATGATGATTTAGAAGTTACTTGTTTCTGTTGAAAACCCATGCTCGTTCCTTGGGTTGGTTCAGAGAGTTTGTGGGTAACATACATGTCTGCACTAATTGAGGGTTCTGCTTTAACTCTCTATCACAGTCTCGCTGAAAAATAATGGTTGTACCCTTTGTCTTACGAGCTTTTGTAAGAGAGGCTTGCTGTAAAAAATTTCATGTACTCCAGATGGTTTTCGTAAGCGTTGTCGTGAGGCTAATCTAGCTCGATGAACTTTAGAGACATTTGCTGTTGTAATTAGGCGTTTGTTTGACCGTTGGGTCTCTTTGTCTATATTTGATTAGTCTTTTGAAGATCTGGTGATATTATTTTGAGTGAGCAGTTTTTGGTGTGTGTCTCCTAAGGTGTTGGCCTCTTTTTTGTGTGAGAGAGATGTGAAAATCTTTTGATGTGAAATGATTCATGTCTGACAGAGTCATTACAGACGTGCTCATCTCCATCTAAGGTGCTTTCTAGAGAAAGCTGAAGTTAACATTTTGATTCTGTTGGGTACAAAACTCATGGTCTGTTTGTTACGAAAATCTGTATCCGGGGGTCCCCCCTGTTGATAGAAACTCCTACTGTGATCAGTATGAAAGAGGAAAATGATAATCTACTTTTCATTTCAAGTGGCGGCAACTACTCTGGGTACTCGTGTGATCGTGAGAAGTAACTTGGTGTGTAGCTGTTTATGATGTGGTCATCAGTGTTTTGGTTACTCTGATGTCGTGGAATATTTGGCGGTAGCGTTATCGTGGTCGTGGCGCCCGTTATACCATCTTGGCAATAAGAGTTCCTCAGATACGTGCATTTGATCAGTTTGCAAGTGTTGTATGTTTTTTTGTGTAAAGGAAAGGACATGTAGCTGCTAGGTGTCCATGGAAGTCAGGTAGAATAACCCTGCTTGAATTTGCACACTTAGCACCAGATGGAATGTCACTTTTGTGGTTGGTATCTCTACTTTATCAGAGAACTCAAGTGACAGCAAAACTGTCCAGTGCTGTTCTCTGTTTTGATACTCCTTTTCGCTTGTCTAGTGCTGGTGAGTCACAGGCAATTTGCAATTTGGTGTATTGTTCTGTGAATGGATCTTTGGTGTTCTGTTATGCGTGATACTGTGCTATTTTTGTGGCGTTCGCCGGACGGTTTAGTTTATGACAGTCTGATTGATAGGAACATCAGGGAAGTGTGTTTATTTTGGTGGTACGGGTGGATGAGTTTCCACTGGCTACAGTTTCATGTCAGTTGTCCTTATTGTGTGGCGATTTGACTTGTTGTGTTTGGATAGTCCTGTGCAGATCTATTTGGTGGGTATATGTGCCTGGTGTTTATCGTAGTGCTGTCGTGCTTAGGATGTATATGGTGAAACTTGTCCATTAAGCCGACAGTTACGAGGGCTTGAAACGATGCATGTTGGGGACAAAAAGACTTTGTGTACAGTTCCTAATGATCTGATACATTTCACGTTATGTTCTTCGCGTTCAGAAACAGAAGGATGAGTCACTGAAGTCTGCTTAAGTTAACAGTCTTCCTGATGTGTCTGTGTGTCTATTATGTTGTTGTTTACTACAGTCGTTCTTTCACAAGGTATCTTCTGTGCCATGGGTTAGAGATTGAGACTTTGGCTTGTGAGCAGGTAAAGGTTCTCTTGAGCACTCTACAGGGAGTTGAGTCGTTCTGTGGATCAATCTCTGGAGTCTGTTTGTACTGATTCGTGAAGTGGTTCGCTTCAAGTTGGTGTCGTCCAGGACTGTGTGTTGACGCTTTACCCATTCCCACTTTAGCTGTTCGATGGCGCCCTTCCATGCCAAATGAAGATGTCCGCTAAGTGCAGTTTGATTGTTCTTTGTCTGACCAACGTGTTTCAGGAGTTGCCTACTGCAGTCTTTGATTGGATGTTCAGGACTTTTTTGACCCCCAAACCAGGTTCTTTCTCTGGATGTTGTTCTTTTTAGAGATCCCTCTTACAACAGTTGTCCTCGTTAGAAAGAAATTTTTTGAACCCCTTTTCTGTTAAGTGGTTGTTGAGTGAGGGAGTTTGGGTTCTGTCGGATATTGTTATCATTGAAGCCATCGATATAGTCAGTATGCTTCTCCAGTTGTGTTCGTCAGGAAGAAGATTGTACGTTGTCGTTTCACTCCTGGGTGTGCTTGAAGATTTGAGGAAAGATTCAGGGAATATTGTCTTATGCCACATGTGTGTTGTTACTTAGACTGGTTAATTACTTTTTTGTGATTCAGTAGATGCTTGTTCGGTTGATTGGGGTGCTGGATTGCCTACAGTAGAATGTTGATGTCCTTCTCCCAGTCGTATTCGCTAGTCGAAAGTTGCTGAGAACTCGTGAGAGGCGTTACAGCACTATTGAGCGGTGATTGTTTATCCTTTGGTCTCGACCCTATGGGGGTATGGAGAGTTGACTGAGTGGTCAGTAGACATTGTTATGTGCATTATCATCGGGTGTGGGGTGCAGCCCGTAACCAAACATTGTCTTACCCCCGTAGGGGATGGAGAGGATGGACCGAGTGGTCGTAGACATGTGTTGGTATATACCAGTGTGGGATGGAAGAGACTTGTCCGTGTGGTCAGTAGAAATCATTTATGAATTGACATAGGGTGTGTGGGTGCAGCCCATGCAGCGCCCGTCTCTTCCTGCTGGGTATGGAGGGTTGTCACGTGAGGTCAGAAAAAAGCTAGCATGTAAAAAGGCTTCATGAGTTAGTTGGGACGACAACTTGTGTTTTTCTGTTGTGTGAGAGCCCCTAGGAAGGAGTCCACGAACTGCTTCGACCGTGAGCTGCTTCGTTTTCCGGTCGAGTGAATGTAATTTGTAGGTTTGTGTATTCTGTTGTTTGTTTTACTTCTTTTTCAAAAAACATTCGGTCATTGTTTTTTTTTTGAGTGAGGGGGAGTATTGAGACGTCAACGTTAAAATTATGACCGTCACTTAAAATGACAGATTTAAAACATGAGGAAAATACATAATATTAGACAAGGAAGGGAGCATAGCAAGAATTCAACGGCAGAGGCTTTGGTGTCCAGACTAAGTTTTTTGTTTTAATTCATCGTTTTTCTCGTAGTACGTGTTACTATGTGGAGTGGCTGACGACGTGAGTACAAGTAGTGCGTCGATGTTCCACTGTGTATTGTGGGATATTTTGTTGACGGTTCTACAAGCGGGATATGTAGCCAGGAATGTATTGTTTTAAAATTGTGTGTTTGCTGTGTACGCGAGGTGGTACTTAAATCTCCTGTAAGATTATTTAATATGTGACTCACAAATTGTACCACCGCATGTGTGTCTGTGGGCTGTATTTATTGATGTTGAAACCTGTTGTATAAATACACGGAGAAAGGTAATATTTGTTTTAGTTCAACGGTGCGTCGAACCGAAGTTTATTGTGTTCTTTGGACTTTGGTGAATTTTGGTTATCGGGGATTCAATATGGTTTACTTTGCTTTATGAATCTGCGGTTATTATATGTGGATTCTGTGCATTTATGAATATGCGGTTCATTATTATGGGATTGATGGCTTATGAATCTGCGGTTTTTTATGTGGATGCTGTGCTTTTATGAATCTGCGGTTCTTCTCCTGTGGATTTCTGTGACATCGTGTATTTGCGGTTCTTCTTCTGATAGTAAGACGTAATATTTTGTGCTTGCTGTGTTGACGACACCTGTTTCTTCTAATCGTTGTATTTTGTGAACGGCTGTGTTTACCAGGCGTGGAGACCTTGGTTATACTTCTTAGTCTCTATTTTATTGCTGTAGAACTGTGACGTGGGTTACTTGTGAAAACTGAATGCGTTGATTGTATATGTGAGATACTGTGACGGCGCCGCGGCGAGCGAGATATGTGAATTATATTAAGATTCGTAGTATATACGCTGCTATTGATGATGAGTATCTTTATGTATTGATGTCTTAATTGACGTTGCAGTGTTCTGTATTTATGTAAATGGCATGTATTGATTTGGTAACGATTCATATTGATGGTTAAGGCAGCATAATTATAAACGAAAAGAAATCAAACTCGTGTGGGGGGCTTTTTTTTGCCCCTTTGCATATTTATGTACGTATGGTGGGGCGTATGTGTGTAGGTATTAATTATTACACGGAATCCTACTGTTGTAGAGCGTGAGTAGACAACAAAATACGCACACGCAACACCTTCAGTAACAAAATATTAAATTGTAATTCATAATTAGGTATAATAAGTAATTAAGAAAAATAATAAAGGTAATAAAATAATTGAAGTGAATGTATTTTTAATATAATAACACGAATGATAAACGGATAAATACAAATAGATTAGTTGAATGGAAATGGAAATAAAATGAAGTTAAAATTTGAATTAAAATTGAATGAAATATAGGGGGGGAGGGGGGGGGTGGTGGATGAAACGTCTTTGTGCAGTGGGTAGTTAGGGGTTATGGTGGTGGTGTGTGTATGTGTGTTTGTGTGTGTATTGGTTGAAGATTATGCCGACTGGTGTGGGAGTGGTGGGTATGTATATTTGTGTTACTGTTGGATGTTGATGCCTTGGGTTGTAGCGTGCCCAGTTTGGCAATGAGATGGGTTTCTCTTGATGTGCGTACAAAGCTGTCACTCTGTGATTGCCAGAGTGCCAAAGACTTTCACATGGTTGATGTTGTGTTGGGGGTGGTTGAAGTGTATGGCAACCGGTTGGGGTCGGTGGTGGCGGATGTCAGCCAGGTGTTCAGAGATGCGTGTCTCCAGTGTGCGGGATGTTTCACCTATATAGATCTTGCACACAGCTGGCAGTGGATAGCGTATACAATGTTGCGGCTCTGGCAGGAGAATGTGCGTTCAATAGTGAAGGAGTCCTTGGGGCCCTGTAGGATGGTGTCTGGTATGGTGAGGGGGCAGATTTTGCAACTGGGTTTTGAGCAGGGGTGAGTTCCTGGTGGTGAAGGTGTGGAGATTCTGTTCAATTTGGACCGCACGAGAAGATCTTTTAGGTTTTTTTTAATCACGTTTGAATGTGATCATGGGTCTGGGTCAGGTTTGTGGTTTTGTAAAATGTGCCAATTGGATTTGAGAATCCTGCAAATGGGAAGGCTGTGTGGATGGAAAAGGAAGCAGGCGGTGGTCTGTCTGTCTCCTTTGAATTCTGGGTTTCCAGAGCAGATGTTCTGGATATGGCTGTGGTGAGGTTGAGAGCTTCGTTGATGATGGAACTGGAGTATCCACGGTTTGTGAAAAAATCTGACATTTTGGCTGCTTGTGTATGGAAGTCTTCTTCGCTGGGGCAAAGTCTGCGAAGACGGAGAAATTGTGAGTATGGAACGCTGTCTTTAGTGTATGGGTGGTGGGAGGATGTGTAGTCTAGGTATGCATGTGCATCAGTGGGTTTGACGAAAATGGAAGTTTTGAGTAGGCCATCTTCGAGGGAGATGGTGATATCCAGGAAGTTGACTGACTGTGAAATGGTGTAGCTTAGCTGGATGGATGGATGGAAGGTCTGGGCAAAGTTGAGGAAGTTGAGGAGATCTTGGTTAGGCATGGATGTGGCTCCAGTCCATCATCAATGTACCTTTTGTATAATTCTGGTGTGGGGCCTGTGTATTATGGTTAGCAAGCAGTGTTCCAAATATCCCATGAGAGGCAGGCATAGGATGGTCCCATTTGGTGCCCATAGCAACCCTGCTAATTTTGTGAGAATGTGTGGTTGTTGAACTGAAGCTGTTGAGGGTGAGGACTAATTCGCAGTTCTGACCAGTGTAGTGGTGGGAGGGGGTGTTGGTTGGGGGGCCGTTTTGTCAAGGAAGAATTTGAAACTTAACAAGATGGAGTCGCTACAGGCTGTGAGCTCTTTCAGAGTGACACAAACCGCCACGTGCTGGTCTAGGCCCTCCTCTGACGACAGTCCTACTGAGCACCAACAAAAGAAACAATTCTGTCTGCTTCTGCTTAAGCAAGTCTGTCGGTTCAGCCACAATAGAAGCAAATCAAGCAAAGAAAAGAAACAAAAATCCCAAAGAAATAAACAAGCAACCAACCAACCAACCAACCTACCAAGCAAATAAAACAAACAAAACAGAAAATAAGCAAAACAAACCGCGCCAAATCCCGCTCACTAAATACACTAATTATGGCGTTTGCGACAAACATGGCCTCTTTAGAAGTTTCAAATCACAGACACAAGAATAGTTCTGTCTGATTGCTGTATTATGCAGGTCCATCGGTATAGCCACAATGGAAGCACACACACACACACACACACACACACACACACACACACACACACACACACACACACACACACACACACACACACACACACCAAAGCGCGCGCGAAATCGCGCTCACTTAAATACACGATCACTGGTTGTTCGCGACAAAACATGTCTTCCTCTGTAGACGTTACTACATAATTTATCACAACAGAACAAGAAGTACACAAAACAAAGACGTCTCTGATGGCTGCAAGCAGGGGAGTGTTGGTGCTGCTTTGTATTTCAACTCGTGCTCAGGAACACTGCGGTGTGGTTCAGGTTGCAATGATTTTACTTTCATTTTTTTTCTTTTTTTGCTTTAAGGCAGGGTGACTTGGGGGGCGGAAATTGGAACCAGAGCAACAACGCATCACTGAGGCTTGTCTTCTTCTGGAGTGTTCTCCTTATTATTATCATTATCATTCCTGTATTACTATTTTCATTGCTGTTAGCAATATTATTATCGCATGATTTCACTACCATTGATAATAATAGTACGATTGTAATGATACGAGTGATGGTAATGATATAGTAGTGATAATGAGAACAATGATTTAAAAAGGGATATTATTGTTAGCCTCCTCCTCCTCCTCGTCATTAATATTATCATCGTTATCATTACCATCATCATCATTATTACCATTATCATTATTTCTATTGTCATTATCATTATTCAACATTGTAATCATTATTATCATTGCTACTACTAGTAGTAGTAGTAGTAGTGGTAGTAGTAGTAGTAGTAGTAGTAGTAGTAGTAGTAGTAGTAGTAGTAGTAGTAGTAAGTAGTAGTAGTAGTAATAGAAGTAGTAGTAGTACAACAAAAAAACAACTTCTACTACTACTACTACTACTACTACTACTCATCATCATCATCACCATCATCTCATATCATCATCATCATCATCATCATCATCATCATCATCATCATCATTTATTATTATTATTATTTTATTATTATTATTATTATTATTATTATTTTATTATTTTATGTTGTTGTTGTTATCAGCATCCTCATTATTATTGCTATTACTGTTATGTGCCTTCATTATTTTACCCCTATTATCTGGCCTTCAACCTCAGTTCCATTCCGTAATTTCAGTTCTTCACCCAGACCAAATTTTGCACCTAGATCGAAGAGACAAGAGACGGTCTGTTCCTCTTTGTTTTCATGTTTTGAACAGTATCTGCCTTGCAAGAAGAAGAAGAAGACCTCGTCGATCAAGACCCGTTGTGTGCGTTTTGACCTTTGTTCCTTTGTTTGGTGGACAGCAATTCCGTTTTTGCTTTGTACCATTGTTTGTTTGCACAAACCCAAAGCATGAAAATGTAACGACAACAGGCAGCTCTTCTGTCGGCTCTTGAAGTTGGTTATAAACAAAACAGTTGGGGACCTAAGTT
>CM031619.1:25645447-25646950 GCA_018398815.1 Conus ventricosus
GGTTCCTGAGGTGACGCTGGTTCCTGAGGTGACGCTGGTTCCTGAGGTGACGCTGGTTCCTGAGGTGAGGCTGGTCCCTGAGGTGAGGCTGGTTCCTGAGGTGAGGCTGGTTCCTGAGGTGAGGCTGGTTCCTGAGGTGACGCTTGGTCCTGAGGTGGACGCTGGGTTTCCCGAGGTGAGGCTGGCTCCTGAGGTGACGCTGGTTCCTGAGGTGACGCTGGTTCCTGAGGTGACGCTGGTTCCTGAGGTGAGGCTGGTTCCTGAGGTGACGCTGGTTCCTGAGGTGAGGCTGGTTCCTGAGGTGACGCTGGTTCCTGAGGTGACGCTGGCTCCTGAGGTGACGCTGGTTCCTGAGGTGACGCTGGTTCCTGAGGGTGACGCTGGTTCCTGAGGTGACAGGGTTTTTTTGTTGAGTTAGAGTTTGGCTAGCAGCTAACTGAGTGTTGATTAGTGACATTCTGGGTGGTTAGCTGACAGGTGGTTTAATTAGCTGACATTCGGGGTGGTTAGCTGACAGGTGGTTGGTTAACTGACAGGTGGTTGATTAACTGACAAATGGTTGGTTAGCTGACAGGTGGTTGGTTAACTGACAGGTGGTTGATTAACTGACAAATGGTTGGTTAACTGACAGGTGGTTGGTTAACTGACAGGTGGTTGATTAACTGACAAATGGTTGGTTAACTGACAGGTGGTTGATTAACTGACAGATGATTGACTAACTGACAGATGGTTGACTAACTGACAGATGGTTGGTTAACTGACAGATGGTTGACTAACTGACAGATGGTTGGTTAACTGACAGGTGGTTGATTAGCTGACTGGTGGTTGGTTAACTGACAGGTGGTTGGTTAACTGACAGGTAGTTGATTAGCAGGCAGGTGGTTGTTTAGCTGACAGGTGGTTGATTAACGAACAGGTGGTTAGTTAACTGACAGGTGGTTGATTACCGAACAGGTGGTTGGTTAACTGACAGGTGGTTGATTTTAACTGACAGGTGGTTGATTAGATGACAGGTGGTTGGTTAACTGACAGGTGGTTGACTAGCTGACAGGTGGTTGGTTAACTGACAGGTGGTTGGTTAACTGACAGGTGGTTGACTAGCTGACAGGTGGTTGGTTAACTGACAGGTGGTTAATTAGCTGACAGGTGGTTGGTATAACTGACAGGTGGTTGATCAATTGACAGATGGTTGGTTAACTGACAGGTGGGTGATTAGCTGACAGGTGGTTGCTTAACGGACAGATGGTTGATTAGCTGACAGGTGGTTGGTATAACTGACAGGTGGTTGATTAGCTGACGGGTGGTTGGGTAACCGACAGGTGGTTGATTAGCTGACAGGTGGTTGCTTAACGGACAGATGGTTGAATAGCTGACAGGTGGTTGGCTTACTGACAGGTTGTTGATTAGCTGTCAGACTGGGTGGTTAGCTGACAGGCGTGTGGTTAACTGACAGGTGGTTGATTAGCTGACAGGTGGTTAGTTAATGACAGGTGGTTAGCTGAC
>CM031619.1:25647950-25650450 GCA_018398815.1 Conus ventricosus
TGTCGCGGTTCTTTCGGGGAAATTCTGGCCTGTGAATTTGCGGTTCTTCTTGATAGTTCGACGTAATATTTTGGGTGCTTGCTGTGTTGAGAACCCTGTTTCTTCTTCATCGCTTGTATTTTTGTGAACGGCTGTGTTTACCGTGTGGGACCTTGGTTATCCTTCTTCGTCTATTTTAAAGCTGTAGACTGTGACGTGGGTACTGTGAAACTGAATGCGTTGATTGTATATGTGAAAATACTGTGGACGGCGCCGGCGAGATTTTGTGAATTTATTTTAAAGATACTAGTATGATACGCTGATATATGATGATTGAAGTTTCTTATGTATTTGATGTCTTAATTGACGTGCATTGATCTGTATTCTATGTAATGGCATGTATTGATTTGGTAACGATTCATATTGATGGTTCAGGCAGCATAATTATAAAGAAAAGAAATCAAACTCGTGTGCTGCCTGGCTATCCTTTGTACGTATGGTGTGGTTTGTGTGGTAGGTAATAATTATTACACGTCCAAACTTTTGAGAGCGGAGTCAGACAACAAAATACGCACCGCACACCATCCCCGAAAACAAATATAATATAAAATGAAATACATAAATTAGGTAAATAAGTAAAAAAGAAAAATAATAAGTAAAAAAAATCAAATGAAGTAAATGAATAAATAAATAATAACGAATGATAAACGGATAAATACAAATAGATAATTTAAATGAAATGAAATAAATGAATTTAAAAAAATAAAATTTAAAATGAAATGAAATAAAGGGGGGGGGGGGGGGGAGGTGGCTGCAACTTCTATGTGCAGTGGGTAGTGGGGGTTTTATGGTGGTGGTGTGGTATGTGTGTTTGTGTGTGTATTGGTTGAAGTTTTATGCCGACTGGTGTGGGAGTGGGTGGGTTATGTATATTTGTGTTACGTTGGATGTTGATGCCTTGGGTTGTAGCGTGCCCAGTTTGGCAATGAGATGGGTTTCTTTTGGGATGTGCGTACAAAGCTGTCACCGTGATTGCCAGAGTGCCAAGACTTTACAGGGTTGATGTTGTGTGTTGGGGTGTTGAAGTGTATGGGAAACCGGGTTGGGGTCGGTGGTGGCGGATGTCAGCCAGGTGTTCAGAGATGCGTGTCTCCAGTGTGCGGGATGTTTCACCTATATAGATCTTGCCACACAGCTGGCAGTGGATAGCGTATACAATTTTCGGCTATGGCAGGAGAATGTTGCGTTAAATTTGTGAAGGAGTCCTTGGGGCCCTGTAGGATGGTGTCTGGTATGGTGAAGGGGGCAGATTTTGCAACTGGGTTTTGAGCAGGGTGTAGTTCCTGGTGGTGAAGGTGGGGAGATTCTGTTCAATTTGGACCGCACGAGAAGATCTTTAGGTTTTTTTTAATCACGTTGAATGTGATCAGGGTCTGGGTCAGGTTTGTGGTTTTTTTAAAATGTGCCAATTGGATTTGAGAATCCTGCAATGGGAAGGCTGTGTGGATGGAAAAGGAAGCAGGCGGTGGTCTGTCTGTCTCCTTTGAATTCTGGGTTTTCCAGAGCAGATGTTCTGGATATGGCTGTGGGTGAGGTTGAGAGCTTCGTTGATGATGGAACTGGAGTACCACGGTTTGTGAAAAAATCTGACATTTTGGGGTGCTTGTGTATGGAAGTCTTCTTCGCTGGGGGAAAGTCTGCGAGACGGGAGAAATTGTGAGTATGGAACGCTGTCTTTAGTGTATGGGTGGTGGGAGGATGTGTAGCTAGGTATGCATGTGCATCAGTGGGTTTGACGGGAAAAATGGAAGTTTTGAGTAGGCCATCTTCGAGGGGGATGGTGATATCCAGGAAGTTGACTGACTGTGAAATGGTGTAAACTTTGCTGGTGGATGGATGGAAGGGTCCCGGGGAAAGTTGAGGAAGTTGAGGAGATCTTGGTTTTTGGCTGGATGTGGCTCCCAGTCCATCATCAATGTACCTTTGTATAATTCTGGTGTGGGGCCTGTGTATATGGTTAGCAAGCAGTGTTCCAAATATCCCATGAAGAGGCAGGCATGGATGGTCCCATTTTGGTGCCCATAGCAACCCTGCTAATTTGTGAGAATGTGTGGGTTGTTGAACTGAAAGCGTTGAGGGTGAGGACTAATTCTGCAAGTCTGACCAGTGTAGTGGTGGGAGGGGTTGGTTGGGGGGCCGTTTGTCAAGGAAGAATTTGAAACTTAACAAAATGGAGTCGCTACAGGCTGATGAGCTCTCTTCAGAGTGACAACAACCGCCACGTGCTGGTCCCAGGCCTCCTCTGACGACAGTCCACTGGCACCAACTAAAGAACAATTCTGTTGCTTCCTGCTTAACGCAAGTCTGTCGGTTTTAGCCACAATAGAAGCAAATCAAGCAAAGAAAGAAAAAAAAATCCCAAAGAAATAAACAAGCAACCAACCAACCAACCAAACCCACCAAGCAAATAAAACAAACAAAACAGAAAATAAGCAAAACAAACCGCGCCAAAACCCGCTCA
>CM031619.1:25655450-25660450 GCA_018398815.1 Conus ventricosus
AATGGCCAGTGTTATTGATCCATCACCTTGTTCCCATGGTAACGGCGAGTCACGGCGATCTGATAGGCGTTTGTGAACGGTTTGACATGTGTCAGGTTGGTGGGTGGGGAAGGGAGTGGAGAAGGTGGAGAAGATGAGTGGGTGGGTAGGTAGGTGGGTAGGCTTGTGGGTGGGTGGGTGGGTGGGTTGGCTGGTTGGTTGGTTGGTGGGTCTAGCTGTTCGAGCAGCTGGTTAGAAGAGAGGTGCGGCGCTTGTTGGTTGGCTAACAGTTAGTTGAAAGATCAATGCCCACGCAGGTTGAACTGGCAGGGTTGATCGGTTGTCTGACTGGCTGACTGATTATCCGACAGGCTAGTTGGTTACATGACAGACTGGTTGGTTATATGACAGACTGACTGGTTATATGATAGGCCGGTTGGTTATATGACAGATTGACTGGTTATATGACAGGCTGGTTGGTTATGATACAGGCTGGGCTAGTGTCTAAGCTGACAGGCTGGTTGGTTATATGACATGCTGACTGATTATCCGACAGGCTGGTCGACTATCTGACTGGCTGATTGATTATCCGGCAAACAGGTTGGTTATATGACTGTCTAGAGTCTAAGCTGACAGGCTGGTTGGTTACATGACAGTCTGGTTGGTTATATGACTGCCTGGTTGGTGATATGACTGTCTGGTTAGTTATATGATTGCCTGGTTGGTTATATGACTGCCTGGTTGGTTATATGACAGGCTGATTGGTTACATGACAGGCTGGTTGGTTCTGTGACAGGCTGGCTGGTTATGTGTCAGGCTGGTTGGTTCTGTGACAACCCAGTTGGTTAAATGACACGCTGGGTGGTTATGTGACAGGCTGGTTGGTTAAATGACAGGCTGGTTGGTTGTGTGACAGGCTGGTTGGTTATATGACAAGCTGGTTGGTTATGTGACAATCTAGTCGGTTATATGACAAGCTGGTTGGTTATATGACAGTCCCACTGACTATCTGACAGGGCTGGTTGGTTATATGACAGGGCTGGTTGGTTATTTGACAGGCTGGTTTGTTATGTGACAGGCAGGTTGGCTATGTGACAATCTAGTTGGTTATATGACAAGCTGATTGGTTTTAGGACAGCCTGGGTGGTTATCTGACAGTCTAGTGTACTCGCTGACACACTGAAAAAGGCCAGCTAGTTGGTTTATGTGCTGACAGACTGGTTGATTAGTTTACAGTCTGGTTTATCAGCTGACAGGCTGATTGGTTAGTTTACAGGCTGGTTTATTAGCTGACAGGCTAGTTGTCTAGCTTACAGAATGGCTTATTAGTTGAGAGGTCGATGGTTATTTGACAAACTGGCTAGTTAGCTGACAGGCTGGTATATTTAGACGACAGATTGGTTCATTAGCTAATAGGCTGGCTGCTGGAGGATAGGCTAGCTGATTAGGATAGGCTGGCTCCTGAGGTGACGCTGGCTCCTGAGGTGACGCTGGTTCCTGAGGTGAGGCTGGTTCCTGAGGTGACGCTGGTTCCTGAGGTGACGCTGGCTCCTGAGGTGACGCTGGTTCCTGAGGTGACGCTGGTTCCTGAGGTGACGCTGGTTCCTGAGGTGACGCTGGTTCCTGAGGTGAGGCTGGTCCCTGAGGTGAGGCTGGTTCCTGAGGTGAGGCTGGTTCCTGAGGTGAGGCTGGTTCCTGAGGTGACGCTGGTCCCTGAGGTGACGCTGGTTCCTGAGGTGAGGCTGGCTCCTGAGGTGACGCTGGTTCCTGAGGTGACGCTGGTTCCTGAGGTGACGCTGGTTCCTGAGGTGAGGCTGGTTCCTGAGGTGACGCTGGTTCCTGAGGTGAGGCTGGTTCCTGAGGTGACGCTGGTTCCTGAGGTGACGCTGGCTCCTGAGGTGACGCTGGTTCCTGAGGTGACGCTGGTTCCTGAGGTGACGCTGGTTCCTGAGGTGACAGGTTGTTTTGTTGAGTTAGAGTTTGGCTAGCAGCTAACTGAGTGTTGATTAGCTGACATTCTGGGTGGTTAGCTGACAGGTGGTTAATTAGCTGACATTCGGGGTGGTTAGCTGACAGGTGGTTGGTTAACTGACAGGTGGTTGATTAACTGACAAATGGTTGGTTAGCTGACAGGTGGTTGGTTAACTGACAGGTGGTTGATTAACTGACAAATGGTTGGTTAACTGACAGGTGGTTGGTTAACTGACAGGTGGTTGATTAACTGACAAATGGTTGGTTAACTGACAGGTGGTTGATTAACTGACAGATGATTGACTAACTGACAGATGGTTGACTAACTGACAGATGGTTGGTTAACTGACAGATGGTTGACTAACTGACAGATGGTTGGTTAACTGACAGGTGGTTGATTAGCTGACTGGTGGTTGGTTAACTGACAGGTGGTTGGTTAACTGACAGGTAGTTGATTAGCAGGCAGGTGGTTGTTTAGCTGACAGGTGGTTGATTAACGAACAGGTGGTTAGTTAA
Organism: Conus ventricosus; assembly: GCA_018398815.1. Classification (NCBI taxonomy): domain Eukaryota; kingdom Metazoa; phylum Mollusca; class Gastropoda; order Neogastropoda; family Conidae; genus Conus; species Conus ventricosus. Next base: position 25,657,917 of record CM031619.1, read on the forward strand.
CTGACAGGTGGTTGATTACCGAACAGGTGGTTGGTTAACTGACAGGTGGTTGATTAACTGACAGGTGGTTGATTAGATGACAGGTGGTTGGTTAACTGACAGGTGGTTGACTAGCTGACAGGTGGTTGGTTAACTGACAGGTGGTTGGTTAACTGACAGGTGGTTGACTAGCTGACAGGTGGTTGGTTAACTGACAGGTGGTTAATTAGCTGACAGGTGGTTGGTATAACTGACAGGTGGTTGATCAATTGACAGATGGTTGGTTAACTGACAGGTGGGTGATTAGCTGACAGGTGGTTGCTTAACGGACAGATGGTTGATTAGCTGACAGGTGGTTGGTATAACTGACAGGTGGTTGATTAGCTGACGGGTGGTTGGGTAACCGACAGGTGGTTGATTAGCTGACAGGTGGTTGCTTAACGGACAGATGGTTGAATAGCTGACAGGTGGTTGGCTTACTGACAGGTTGTTGATTAGCTGTCAGACTGGGTGGTTAGCTGACAGGCTGTGTGGTTAACTGACAGGTGGTTGATTAGCTGACAGGTGGTTAGTTAACTGACAGGCTGGTTAGCTGACAGGCTGAATTGTTAATTGTTAACTGACTGGTTGGATGGTTGACTGACAGTTCGGATGGTTTGATGACAAGTTGGGTGGCTAGGGGACAGGTTGGATAGTTAACTGACAGGCTGGATGGTTAACTGACTGGTTGGATATTTAACGGACAGGTTGGACGGCTAGGTGACAGGTTGGATGGTTAAATGACACGTCGGATGGTTAACGGACAGGTTGGATGGTTAACGGACAGGTTGGATGGTTAACGGACAGGTTGGATGGTTAACGGACAGGGTGGATGGTTAACAGACAGTTGACTGGTTAACGGACAGGTTGGATGGTTATGTGACAGGTTGGATGGTTAACCGACAGGCTGTATGGTTCACTGAACGATTGGATGGTTAACTGAAAGGTTGGATGGTTAGATAACAAGTCGGATGGCTAGGCGACAGGTTGGATGGCTAACGGACAGGTTGATGGTTAACTGACAGGTTGGATGGTTAACTGAGAGGTTAGTACTGACAGGTTGGATGGTTAACTGGGAAGTTGGATGGTTAACTGGCAAGTTGGATGGTTAACTGACAGGTTGGATGGTTTGATGACAGGTTGGGTGGCTAGGTGACAGGTTGGATAGTTAACTGACTGGTTGGATGGTTAACGGACAGGTGGGATGGCTAGCTGACAAGTTTTGTGGCTAGCTGGACGTTTAGCTGCTAGGCTGGTAGATTGATTGCTTGTCACTGGTGTACATTCAGTTCTGTCCGGCAACTTCCCAACCCATTCTCTTCTCCATTACACTGTCTGTTAACGGTCCGTTCCCCATGAAATTCAGAACATTAAATGGCATTATACGACCCTCCGCCCTACACCACCCCCACCATGATGATGATGATGATGATGATGAAGATGATGATGATGATGATGATGATGATGATGATGATGATGATGATGATGATGCTACTGGTGATGATGATGATGATGATGATGATGATGATGATGATGATGATGATGATGATGATCATGATGATGATGATCATGATGATGATACTGGAAGCTAATGAATCATTCCGTTTTTTGTTCTCAGGTTGAAGAGGAAATGGGCTGTACCAGCAACAATGATGACAGTAGAAGGCATTCCATCACAGATTGTGGAACAAGTCATGTGCGTGTAAAAAATATGACACAAATTCCTCGCAAGCACAAACAACTTGCATTTGTGTTTGTTCAGGACAACGACCAAAATCAATTCAAAACAGACGTGGAGTAAGATAGCAAACTATATGGATTACAGCAAAATCAGTGGCGCTAACGCAATTGTCAGATGTGTTGCAAAGAAATCAGAATGCTCTAAGAACCTCTTCTTCTTCTGTGTACGCAGGCTGATACTCCTGCAGACACTCCCTGTATTGACAGGCAAGTATTAATCCCATCTACCCAACAAAGGGAGTGGAGTTTTGTGTGCATGACCGTTTTTTATTCCGCCATTAAGGCAGCCCCATACTCCAACATCGAGGATGGTGCGTGCTATGTGTAACGTGTCATCCATACCAACGTCCAAACTGGCCTTCTCTTCCGAAAGTTGGTGATGGGATTTTACGTGTGTGAAAAAGATGTTATGCGTGCGTTCACACACGGAACCTCGATTTACAGTCTCATCCAAAGGACTGTATGGGGAATGGAGTCAGAACTAGTGTTAACTCTGAGGGAAAAATCCCCCTGTACCGAAACGGCCTGGCGGAGATTCGAACCCGTCACCCTTGGATTACGAGTCCGGCGCTCTACCAACTGAGTTATTCCGGCTTCCGGTTGTGGGAAATAAGAATGCTCTAAGAACAATTAGGCGTCACACTGGATGCAATGCATCAAGGAAAAGCTTTTGTCAAAGCTTGAGGCGCTGAAACATTATAGAAAAACAACAACAATGTAATGTGTACTAAAAACAACAACAACTACAGAACAAAAAAAACCGCAACAAACACATT
>CM031619.1:25662950-25672950 GCA_018398815.1 Conus ventricosus
GTAACTCTTGCTCCCATAAGAAAACCTAACACAGAGTAACTTTTATTCAAGACGGGCGCAGCCTTTTAAACTTGAACAATGTCAGACAAATACAAAGACGAACAATCTAATAGTCATCACAGTAATGATTTGGCAAAGATTTGAACTTAAGAGGGGGGGGGGGGGGGGGGGGGGGGGGGGGGGGGGGGGCTGTTGAAGATGAAGAAAATGGGAACATAAAATTAAGAAAATATGTTATGAATATGAAAACACTTCACTAGCTTCATGAGGGAACCATCGTAATCCCTCTCGAAGGCAGACATATTTGTATTTGTATTACTCACAAAATCTGTTTCATTTAACTTGTCCGATTCCTGCGCTTTTTCAAAGAAACCCGCTTTCCTTTCAGAGACTTTTCACACACTGCCTGTCGATCGTCTGAACATTGTCGGGTTATGACAGTAAGGAGAATGACTGGATGGGAAACACAAATGGAGGGAATGAAGTGCATGGGCTGGTTACCTACGACAGGCTAAGACTAAAGAAATGATGTCTTCAAGATGTGGCAAGCCGTTTCTAGAAGTTAGGTCCTCAGACTTCAATATTTGTTCATAAATATGTGGTGGCAAAACCACTTAAACGTTCCTTCTGAACTGATTTAGGCAAATATTCAACACGTTTCCTTCTAGGGTTTTACATTTTCTGAAAAGTAGGACTCTGCCTGACAGTCCTTCCAAACTCAATGTTTATTCTTCTGTGACTATCCAAGTTGATTCCAATATGCGTTTTGGTCCAGTTACAGATGTGCAGATTGCTTGGAATGACAAATGATTCGTGTGATCTTTATTCCCTTTTCTGCACCGTTTGCCAGATCAAGTCAAGGATTCTTACGACATGAAAGTATCCAGGAAAATGTCTTGTTAATGAGTGAGCGAGTGCATGTGCGAGTATAATTATGTGTGTGTCTGAGAGAGAGAGAGAGAGAGAGAGAGAGAGAGAGAGAGAGAGAGAGAGAGAGAGAGAGAGAGAGAGAGAGTGTGTGTGTGTGTGTGTGTGTACGAGATACAGGCAGAATGTATATGTGTGTGTTTATAAACAGGATAGAGAGACGAGAGAGAGAGAGAGAGAGAGAGAGAGAGAGAGAGAGAGAGAGAGAGAGAGAGAGAGAAAGGGGGGGATATATATATATATATATATATATATATATAGAGAGAGAGAGAGAGAGAGAGAGAGAGAGAGAGAGGAGAGAGAGAGAGGAATCTACGTCTCTGTCCTTGTTCTCTGCGTGCGTGCTTGTGTGTGTGTGCGCGCGCGCGCACTCTATACAAATAAAACATCTTTATACACTTGTACACACACAAGCGCGCTGCACTCATACATTTTCAAAGGGAGACAAATACATGTTATGCACAGGTGGACAGCACATGAATAACCGACAAAAGAAAAAAAAAACTATAGAAAGATCATTTACCGCTTTTTGCACAACTGAAAACCAGCCAGTGAAAGTAAGCACTCTCTTTATTCACAGTAGAAACGTTTGCTATGTTTCTTTGGAATGACCTACAAAATATGCAGTTAACCATGAAGACAACAATAACATGTGCAGACCAAGCCCAGCCCCGCTTCCTGTCAATGCCTTCACCAACAGGAGTAACTTCCCTTGTCTGTGGGCACCCCCTTCCTCATCCAGCCCCGTCCCCCCTTCCTTGCCCGATTCAACCCACATTAAGGTCCGCAGCGGCTTAGACCTCAAAACAAGGTGTCGGAGTTGCATGGCATAAAACGTGACGGTGTGCGAAAAACAATGAACTCATGGTCTTGGTGTTAAACAATGAAGTGTCTTTGGCCACTTCCATCTCTCTCTCTCTCTCTCTCTCTCTCTCTCTCTCTCTCTCTCTCTCTGTCTCTCTCTCTCTCTCTCTCTCTCTCTCTCTCTCTCTCTCTCTCTCTCTCTCTCTCTCTCTCTCTCTCTCTCTCTCTCGATGTGTTAGATTACTTGCTGACAGGATGCCTGGCTCCATTCTGGTTAGTAAAGTCCCCTGAGGAAAGCCTTTTAACAGGCCGAAACATTGGGGAGAATTTTATGAGTCTGTTGTTCATATCTATCTATCTACACACACACACACACACACACACACACACACACACACACACACACACACACACTCAGAAATAATTGAATACGTGAAAGTGCGTTTTCAGGCTGGCCACCAGTGCTTATGTGGTCATAGCAGTATTATCAAAGACACGTACAGACCTCCGTTAGCAATCCTCTCTATACCTTCCTTCTGGATTCCATTAGATTGATATACAGATCTGAACAGACCTATGTTATTTGTAAAAGTCACAATCTGTCTGCCCCCATCGCGCTTAGAGGAAGAAATGCAGTTTGGCAAAATAAAAAAGAACATGACTTAAAATATATATATATACATTCCTAGCTGATCAAAACGTGTAATGAAACTTTTCCTCCAAATGACAACGAATAATTTATTTTGAACTTTTTTTTCTCCATGGGTACTTCTCCAGGGTTCATTTCTGGAATGTAACAAAAAGCAGAAGACATAAACAGTACCAAACTAAGGGGAGAAGGGGAATATAGTAGGGGATGGAGGGGGGGGGGGGGGGGGGGGCTTGCGGATGAAAATGAAAGTGGGAGGGGTGGAGGTGGGGGGATGTTGCTGACGGGCAGAATGGGAAGCAGAGGCACAGTGCAGAAGGGAGAGGACTGGGACAGGGGGAGATAATGGACATGTGGGAAAGGACGAGACATGGAGGGCGGTGATTGTGAAGTAAGGTGGGGAGAAGCGTCAAAAGCGGACATACGATGAAAGGGGTCTGAGGCAGTGAGCTGGGAGAGTGTTGACTTATGGAGGAGGTGGGGGTGGGAGGTTGGAATAGCGAGGATAGGTGGATATGGGTACAAGAATTGGGGGTGGGGCGAGGGTAGATGGGGCAGGATGATAATGCTAGAGAATACTGAAACCCTAGGGACTAGCGTTGGAAGGAGGGGAGGGAGGGAGGAGGGAATGAAGGAGCAGATACACGATAAGGAAAAGCAGCGGTATAAGTAATGAAACTGACGATGATTCAAACCACGGCAATGCATGCTACAAAGGGAGCGAAGTGAGGAGGGACGGAGAGGGGCTGACATGACGGGATACACGTACAATGTGGTGAGAGAATGAGGGGCGGGGGAGGGGGAGGGGAGGGGGGGGGGGAGTTTAATGCCCATCTCAGTATCTTTCATTCTATTTATAGGTATATCGACCCCCCCGTTTCCTGGTTAACTAATTCCTGATTGACTTAATCGCTGAAAGGAGGAGCGGGGATAGAAGAGGGCAGGAGGTGGAATCAAAGAAAGTGAGGAGGGGACCGGCATGAATTTGGTGCCAAAGATGGTCAAAGGAAAAGAGAAAGAGTATTGTGGAGAGGAGGGGAGAGTAGCCCAGGTTGAATACTTCGGTGGGGGGGGGGGGGGGGGGGGGGGGGGGGGGGGGGTAGGTGATGGAAAGGGGGAGGGGGGATGGTGCAGGGATGAACAAGGAAATGGGGATGAGCCGGGTTTCTGAACCACCCACCCCTTCCTCCGGCTAGCAAAAAAAAATGGCACTTGTGGCCAATTTGCCTTCTATATCCCCAGTGAAGGACGACTCCTTGACCGCCCTTTTCAACATTCCCAAACCCTCAGCTCTCTCTCTCTCTCTCTCTCTCTCTCTCTCTCTCTCTCTCTCTCTCTCTCTTTCAACTAAGTTTGCTTTGTGACTATACACCAAACATCTTTCTATAGCCCTTTTTGTACTCCCAGTTCTTATAGAACAGGGAATACTTTAAAATGGGAACGAAGAAATTCTGGTGTGTGTGTGTGTGTGTGTGTGTGTGTGTGTGTTTTGTGTGTGTGTGTGTGTGTGTGTGTGTGTGTGTGTGTCCGTGGTCAAAATGTGTTCCACTCGCTCCAGACAAAACTACTGGGCCGATCTTTCTGAAAATGTGTAGGTATGTTCATTATGGGCCACGGATGATGCCCGATGTATTAGTTTACCGTTATAGCCGTTACTAACGGCTGTAACGGCCTATAACGGTTTTTCTTCTTTATGGAATATCTCAGAAAGTACTTGGCCGATCTTTGTGAAAATGAGCAGGTACATTCATTATGGGTCACGGATGATGCTCGATGTTTTAGTTTACCCGTTATGGCCGTTACAAACGGCTGTAACGGCCTGCAACGGTTTTTCTTCTTTATGGAATATCTCAGAAAGTACTCGGCCGATCTTTCTGAAAATCTGTAGGCATGTTCATTATGGGTCACGAATAATGTCCGATGTTTTAGTTAACCGTTATAGCCGTTATTAACGGCTGTAACGGCCTGTAACGGTTTTTCTTCTTTATGGAATATCTCAGAAAGTACTTGGCCGACCTTTATGAAAGTTAGCAGGTATCTTCATTATGGGTCACAGATGATGCCGGGTGTTTTTGTTAACCGTTATAACCGTTACTAACGGCTGTAACGGCCTGTAACGGTTTTTCTTCTTTATGGAATATCTCAGAAAGTACTTGGCCGATCTTTCTGAAAATGTGTAGGTATGTTCATTAATGGTCACGGATGATGCCCGATGTTTTAATTTCCCCGTTATGACCGTCACTAACGGCTGTAACGGCCTGTAACGGTTATTCTTCTTTATGGAATATCTCAGAAAGTTCGTGGCCGATCTTTCTGACAATTTGTAGGTATGTTCATTGTGAGCCACGGATGATGCCCGATGTTTTAGTTTACCGTTATAGCCGTTACAAACGGCTTTAACGGCCTGTAATGGTTTTTCTTCTTTATGGCATATCTCAGAAAGTACTTGGCCGATCTTTGTAAAAATGAGCAGGTACATTCATTATGGGTCACGGATGATGCCCGATGTTTTAGTTTACCCCGTTATAACCGTTACTAACGGCTGTAACGGCCTGTAACGGTTTTTCTTCTTTATGGAATATCTCAGAAAGTACTTGGCCCATCTTTCTGAAAATTTGTAGGTATGTTCATTATGGGTCACGAACAATGCCCGATGTTTTAGTCAACCGTTATAGCCGTTACTAACGGCTGTAACGGTTTTTTTCTTTATGGAATATCTCAGAAAGTACTTGGCCTATCTTTCTGAAAATGTGTAGGTATGTTCATTAATGGTCACTGATGATGCCCGGTGTTTTAATTTCCCCGTTATAATCGTCACTAACGGCTGTAACGGCCTGTGACGGTTTTTCTTCTTTATGGAATATCTCAGAAAGTACTTGGCCGATCTTTGTAAAAATGAGCAGGTACATTCATTATGGGTCACGGATGATGCCCGATGTTTTCGTTTACCCCGTTATTGCCGTTACTAACGGTTGTAACGGCCTGTAACGGTTTTTCTTCTTTATGGCATATCTCAGAAAGTACCTGGCCGATCTTTGTGAAAATTAGCAGGTATGTTCATGATGGGTCACGGATGATGCCTGATGTTTTAGTTTACCCCGTTATAGCCGTTACTAACGGCTGTAACGGTTTTTCTTCTTTATGGAATATCTCAGAAAGTACTTGGCCCGTCTTTCTGAAAATTTGTAGGTATGTTCACTATGGGTCATGGATGATGCCCGATGTTTTATTTGACCAGAATAGCCGTTACTATCGGTTACAACGGCCTGTGACGGTTTTTCTTCTTTATGGAATATCTCAGAAAGTACTTGGCCGATTTATAAGCGGTTTGGGTGATCTTGTGACAAATCGGAGCCTCTTTCCATATGTATGTGATGTAACGCTAAAAATCGATTAAACAAGTTAAAAACCGTTATTTTGCCGTTATTTCTTACATATAGGTGGATTTTAATGAAAGTTGGTACACTGCAAGGTTATCACACACAAATGGCACTTCTATATAGTGTTTCACACAATTCGACCGTTAAAAACCGTTATTCTTGACATATTGTCCGATTTGGATGAAGATCGGTATGTACATAGGCTTTAGCTCAGTGATGACTAAAATACCGGTTTCAAAAGTGTACATCGGTTATATAACCGTTTAAAACCGTTATTTTGCCGTTATGTTTTTTACATATCGGTGGATTTTAATAAAATTTAGTATACAGAAAGGTTGTCACACACAAATGACACTTCCATTAGTGTTTCAACATTTGACCGTTAAATTCTTGACATATTGTCCGATCTGTATGAAATTTGGTAGGTACATAGGCTTTAGCCCAGTGAGGACTAAAATACCAGTTTCAAAAGTGCACATCGGCTAAATAACCGTAAAAAACCGTTATTTTGCCGTTAATTATCTCAGAAAGTACTTGGCCGATTTATAAGCGATTTGGGTAAACTGGGAGTACGTTTATATGCTTTGCATCTTTTTTCTTTTTTTTCTTTTCTTTTTTGTACTCCCAGTTCTTATAGAACAGGGAGTACTTTAGAATGGGAACGAAGAAATGCTGTCTGTGTGTCCGTCTGTCTGTGTGTCTGTGTGTCCGTGGTCAAAATGTGTTCCACTCGCTCCAGACAAAACTACTGGGCCGATCTTTCTGAAAATGTGTAGGTATGTTCATTATGGGCCACGGATGATGCCTGATATTTTAGTTTACCGCTATAGCCGTTACTAACGGCTGTAACGGCCTATAACGGTTTTTCTTCTTTATGGAATATCTCAGAAAGTACTTGGCCAATTTATAAGCGGTTTGGGTGATTTGTGACAAATCGGAGCCTCTGTCTATATGTAAGTGATGTAATGCTGAAAATGGATTAAACAACCGTTAAAAACCGTTATTCTGCCGTTATTTCTTATATATAGGTGGATTTTAATTAAATTTGATATATAAAAAGGTTATCACACACAGGTGGCACTTCTATATAGTGCTTCAAAATTTGACCGTTTAAAAACCGTTATTCTTGACATATTGTCCGATTTGGATGTAATTTGATATGTACACAGGCTTTAGCCTAGTGAGGACTAAAATACCGGTTTCAAAAGTGTATATCGGTTATATAACCGTTAAACCGTTATTTTGCCGTTATTTTTTTATATGTTGGTGGGTTTTAATGAAATTTTGTATATAGAAAGGTTATCACACACAAATGGCACTTCCATGTAGTGTTTCAAAATCTGACCGTTAAAAACCGTTATTCTTGACATATTGTCCGATTTGGATGAAATTTGGTATGTGCACAGGCTTTAGCCCAGTGAGGACTAAAATACCAGTTTCAAAAGTGTACATCGGTTAAATAAGCGTTAAAACCGTTATTTTGCCTTTATGTCTTATCTCACAAAGCACTTGGCCTTATAAGCGGTTTGGAAAACTGGGAGTACGTTTATATGCTTCGCATCTTGTTTTTAATCGTGCCGCGTTTCTGGCGCTGGCAGATTGGGCCTTTTGTTTTTGTTACGATGTACTCCGGATGGTTCAGCGTGATTTTTTTTTCTCTCCAAATTTTCGCGTTTATGCGACTACCTCAGCCTGTACCTCCACCATCCTTCTCCCACCCCCTTCCCCCACGCTTTCAATCAGGACATCTTTGCTCCCCCCCCCCCCCTCCCACCACATCCCTTCTGCTATCCCTTAACCTATTTTTAAGGTTGTGCTCTCCAAGAGTAGTTCGCATGGAAATGTCCTTGACTTATCTTAGTACTGACTGATACATTCTTGCAATTATCCAAACACACAGAAAGGCAGCTCTCGTTGTCATGCTTCAATGTAAAGCCTCTCTGATGCGAGATGGCAACGTCTACATCAGGTTCAAATTCTTCAGTAGAAAGACACGTTGGTAGATATTTTTTCTTCACAACGCTGATTGTGAGTAAAGTTGAACATGCTGTGGTTACGCAAGTCAAGCATTTGTTGAACTGGAAAGTCCCATAACAGTTCTGTTGTTGTTTTCTAAAAGATGCATTCTGTAGGCCGAGTGCCTGAGCACTGGCGCCTCTCACAATCTTTGTGGTAGTTTGAATAAGTGTGAGCCTCTCTCTCTCTGTCTCCGTTTTCTGTCTACCTCACCGTCTCTCTATCTCCCCTCCCCCCCCCCCACTTTTAACCCCTCCCTCCGTGTGGTGTATCTGCCTGTCTCTCTCTCCTCTCTCTCTCTCTCTCTCTCTGAAAATAGTTGAGTTTTACGTCCTCATAGCGAAAGCTTTTAGGGACATGTCTTTCATTCATGGTAGTCTTTGCTCTCTCTCTCTCTCTCTCTCTCTCTCGCCCGTCTTCTTTTTAATGGCTTTAAACTGTACAATGGCGAGTCCACCTGCACCCATGTCAAGCACTGCATATGTGCCCCTCTGCCCCAATACCCACCCCCTTACCAATGACGCCTTGTATCCGCCCCCCCCCCCCCCCCGCCTCAATGCACCCACCACGCCTCGCCCTTCATTCGCGTCCCCTCTGCTCCAACAAGACACCAATGTCACGGCAATTCATCCGCGCCCTCATTCCGCCAATAAGCCCACCACCATAAAACGGCCTGTATCCGCCCCCTCTCAAATTCGCTCAGCACGTTATGCCCTCCATCCGTTATCCCTCTGCCCCGATAAGGCACCCACGTCACGCCCTTCATCCGCCCCTCCGTCCCAATACGCCCACCATGTCACGCCCTTCATCAGCGCCCTTCTGCCCCAATACGCCCATCATGTCACGACCTTCATCCGGGCCCTTCTGCCCCAATACGCCCGCCATGTCACGCCCTTCATCCGCACCCCCTCTGCCGCAATACGCCCATCATGTCACGCCCTTCATCCGCACCCCTTCTGCCGCAATACGCCCATCATGTCACGCCCTTCATCCGGGCCCCTTCTGCCCCAATACGCCCGCCATGTCACGCCCTTCATCCGCACCCCTTCTGCCGCAATAAGCCCATCATGTCACGCCCTTCATCCGGGCCCCTTCTGCCCCAATACGCCCGCCATGTCACGCCCTTCATCCGCACCCCTCTGCCGCAATACGCCCATCATGTCACGCCCTTCATCCGCACCCCTTCTGCCGCAATACGCCCGCCATGTCACGCCCTTCATCCACGCCTCCTCTACCCCTATATCCCGTTATATCAGGGTCCTCATCCACGCCCCCTCCTCCCCAATACGCCATGTCACGCCCTTCATCCACGCCTCCTCTACCCCTATATCCCGTTATATCAGGGTCCTCATCCACGCCCCCTCCTCCCCAATACACCATGTCACGCCCTTCATCCACGCCCCCTCCGCCCCAATACGCCATGTCACGCCCTTCATCCACGCCTCCTCTACCCCTATATCCCGTTATATCAGGGTCCTCATCCACGCCCCCTCCTCCCCAATACGCCATGTCACGCCCTTCATCCACGCCCCCTCCGCCCCAATACGCCATGTCACGCCCTTCATCTGTGTCCCCTCTACCCCTATATCCCGTTATATCACGGTCCTTATCCACGCCCCTTCCGCCCCAAAACGCCATGTCACGCCCTTCATCCACTCCCCCTCTATCTCATCATATCACGGTCCTCGTCCACGTCCCTTCCGCCCCAATACGCCATGTCACGCCCTTCATCCACTCCCCTCTATCTCATCATATCACGGTCCTCGTCCACGTCCCTTCCGCCCCAATACGCCATGTCACGCCCTTCATCCACTCCCCCTCTACCTCATCATATCACGGTCCTCGTCCACGCCCCTTCCGCCCCAATACGCCATGTCACGCCCTTCATCCACTCCCTCTCTACCTCATCATATCACGGTCCTCGTCCACGCCCCTTCCGCCCCAATACGTCATGTCACGCCCTTCATCGACTCCCCTCTACCCCATCATATCACGGTTCTTATCCACGCCCCTTCCGCCCCAATACGCCATGTCACATTTCACATCGAAACTCACATGGAATATCCATATTGATTACCTTTTAAACAGGGCAAGAAAAACTTTAAATTTTCTGAAAATTTTGAGCAAGCAAAGCTGGTGCCAAGATGGAAAAACATTAAAGCTCTTGGCTTTGGCATTAATTCGTTCTAAATTATCATACGCCCAAGAGGCTTTCTTTAGCGCA
>CM031619.1:25677950-25680450 GCA_018398815.1 Conus ventricosus
AACTGTTTATGGGGAGTCACCCGGATCTCTGTCTTGGACGTACTCAACTGTTTATGGGGAGTCACCCGGGTCTCTCTGTCTACTAGTTTTGTGGCACACAGCAGCTGTTCCGACAAGCGCTATAGGAGGAAGTACTAAAACCTATCAAAACAAGACAATAAACCGATAAAAGAAGTCCGTAGCTGTAAGAAAGGAGAACATAAAATCCTTTGAAAGGAAGATGCTTTATCTGTGGAGTGAAAACTCCACAACTTCTAAAAAGGGGAAAACACTACCTAGAACTCTTACACTAGCCACTGAAAAAGGCCACTAAACCCTCTGAAAGAATACAAAAGGAGAGGATACCAAATGCTGCCACAGGAGGTCGACAACACTTGCACTACTTGAAAGGCGACCACCAGCTACCATTAGAGTAGGACATTAACACCTATGAAAGAATTCACATGCTGACCGATTACCATGTCAGGCTTTCTGTGGATAAAGGACACTCAGATCAGGAGTACCAGGTGCGCACTAGGGAGTATTTCAGGAAGAGGATCAAAGACTTCCTCAAGAGCTCTGCAGCTCAAACCAAAATGATCTGAAAGCATGCGTTCATGTGCCAGACCCCTTGATTCACGAGACCTGCTCCAGAGCTCGAATCAGCCTTTCATGCCTTTCCAGAAACGATTCCCTCTGGTACTCCCCGTTTTGTGTCCTTGTTCCGCAGAACACCGACGTAGGAAACTGTCTTATCTTCTTGGCCATATATAAATTAAACACTCTGCATCCCAGAAAAGAAGACTAATCCCCAAGACAGAGGCCAAATGAATTTGTGAATAAAGTAGACCCTGAAACAGGGCCAGAATACTCTAAAACCAGTGAATGAAGAAAACACTATACCCAGATAAAGATGACATTAAACCCTTTGCATGGAAGAGGCACTAAATCTTGAAAAAAAAAGACTGTTAACCTGTAAATGAAGACACCCAGAGTTCCCATTAAGAAAACAACAAACATTAAAAAAACACCAAACCATTTGAAAGGTAAGGTAATGCTGCTTATAGCCCAGCCGACCGCAAAGGGCCATAACACCTAAAAACACAAACCATTTCAAAGGTAAGGTAATGCTGCTTATAGCCCAGCCGACCGCAAAGGGCCATAACACCTAAAAACATTCCAGAAATTTTGTGTAAAAAAAAAAACTAACAAAAAAAAAAAAAACTTTCTTCTATACAACTCTTAGATCAGATGAAAAATGTTGATCTCTTTCAAAAATTCAACAATTACATCAGGTGGGAATCTCTTAACAAGGAGTCTGCTGTAAAGTGCCTATGTCTCGCACCATGTGAGTCCCAACACTCTAACAGAATACGTTTCACTGTGAGTGGTACATGACATGGAATTCACCACGGAGCTTCTTCACTCTTTAAAACACGCGAGTTATAAACAAATGTCCAGTGAGTAGCCGGCATCAAACTCTCTCTTCATTGCAACCACCAGACGTAGATGAGAGGAACTCTTAGGTTTGGACGGATCTAGAAAAGCTTGTTATCCGTCTGCGTATTTCAGTCCTCCTGCCAGGTCTCTGACATCACCGTTAAAATTCGGTTTCATATCTGAGTAAGGGACAGATATGTTGGACAGTCTCTTCGTGGTGGCATGCCTGGCCAAACGATCAGCCATTTTATTTCCTGAATGCCAACATGACTGGGAACCCAAGCTAGAGCAATGTTATGACATTTCGCATTCAAAGAGGTAAAAAGTTTTGTTTTTTTTAAGTTTAAAAGTTCAGGATGATGGAGGTTATGGCCAGCTATGGCCTCCAAAGCTGACAACGAATCACATAAAATCAGAAAGCCCTTGTGTGTAGATTGAGAAATAATCTTCAATGCTAGAACCAAAGCTGTAAGCTGACGGAATATGCTTTGATAATATTTGAGAAAAAAACAGTTGGGAAACAGGTTGAACAGGCCACCCCATCTTCGAACATCGTAAATACTGTCTGAAAGGATGGGAATTTTGCACAGAGATCCGCAAACAATTCCTGGTATGCCTGCAGATTGGTGGATTCTTTGCGAAAAGCAGCAAGATCAATGCGGTTTTCTGGTGTGAAAAAGGTCCATGGAGGCTTATCTTGAAATTTGGAGATAGACAATTCCTAGATGAAGACTGCATTCTGCGCATAGGACTGCATACCAAGTCAAAATGGGGGAAATACAGATGAGATTTTCTGCAAATTTACTTTGAAACTGTGGATTGAAAACACAGTAATTAGCAAGGTTTCCTGTTTAACTATTTGACATAATTCAAGGATAGTTTAGCCTGCGGTTGGACAGTGAGGATTCACCTGCCTCTGCATTCAGGCTGTACACAGGGGTGGTGCGTAAGACTAAGCCCTTGATGATGAATAGGATCCACGAGTTTCAGATAAGAGGGTCTCGCAAAGCCGTACACAACACATCCATAAACACTACGCATATTGACCTCTTAGGTCTTCTTCAGACAAGATAAACAACGT
>CM031619.1:25685450-25687950 GCA_018398815.1 Conus ventricosus
TTCTGACAAAAAGGTGGTCACCACTGCTACTACTTCTACTGCTGTTACTATCAACACAACAACATTGGTACTAATGATACTAACCAAGTTATAAAAAAAACACCGATTTATTGACTGAATGAATACATGAATTGATTTTTTAAAGGAATAGTTAAAGGTTTTACATAAAAGGAATTTAGTAATATACTGAAAAGAATGGCTGTTTATGATTAAAGAAAAATATTGTAACTGACAGAGAGAAGAAGGAGAAGAAGAAGAGAGAGACAAAGAGAGAGGGAGTCATGGGCGGGGGAGGGATGGGGGTGGGTAGTGAGGTGAGAGAGGCAATGGCTAGAAGACAGGGTAGATTAATTAGTTCTTTGTGTGGATGCAGGGGGTAGGGGATACCCTGACAATGGTGGTGTGCCCACTGCCGGTTATCTAACACTTTGATCTTAGCCACAAGGCCCAGAAGCGATGCCGGCTACATTAATTAAAGAAGCGGATATCTTACCTTAGGGTAATCTCTCCTCCCCGGCACCCCTGCAAAGCCACCGACGGAGCGATAGCGCGCGGCGCGGCTCCTACTGTTATCGCCGCCGGGGCTTTCGCTGTGACATCAGAGAGCAGTTATCAGCCGCCAGGTTGGCGGCTCTTTTTAAAGTACACAGCCTCCCATCCCTGCGTCAGTGTCAGCTAGGCGCGAAGGAATGCAACTGATGGTTGTCCCTGTCTCTGTCCCTCTCTTTCTGTCTCTCTCTTGTGTGTGTGTGTGTGTGTGTGTGTGTGTGTGTCAAAGGTTCTCATGCAAGTAATTGTTGCATTTGTTCATGTATTTGTTTGATTTGCTTTTTACTATATATCGACTTCTTTTTTTTGCCCAGAGGGCTGTATGTAAAAAAAGTATTCATGCTTAGTCCACTACCCTCTTACAATAAAATTCGTTCGTTCGTTTTGTAAGGGTGGTGGATGAGGATGGATGATAAGGAGGGTTAGAAGGAGTAGGAGATGGGGAAGAGAGCGAGTTGACACATCAACTTCAACACCCAACACCAGCTAGTTGGTTCTTCTCTCTTTTTATTTCAAATCATGGTTGGATCGAACCAACCATAACCAAACCACCGACCTCAGGACAGTGCGTGCTACACGCTATGGCTCCACGTTTCACCTGTTGGGCCTACGCCCCGGCCCAACAATGGCAGTTGCTTTTCAGCCCTTTACATTCACAAACACCTGAGTCAGCGTCACAGCCTTCACCACACTCTGCTCAGTGAAGAAATCTGTGGGAAGAGGTTGTGGAAAAAGATAGATAAAAGATATGGTAGACAGAAAGGACAGTAGACGACCGTACAGCAAAGGAGGAGACAGAGTTACTGAGAGCGATAGGAAAAGGGGACATTACTAGCACAGAATGTCCAGAAGGAGGGGGAACTATTTGTACAAAAGACCCCCGGCATCCCCACGGGGGAAATCAGGATACTGCCTTGCAAACTGATTGTCTGATAACGACCAAAACAAAACGCAAACAGAAAACGCAAACACTATGTTTATAGCCCAGCCAAAAATAAAGAAACTCCCAGCTGCTTTATACACGGCAAAACAACACACGTACTACTCTGTTATAACTCCATCAAAAGCAGCGAACATAGCGCTAATGAATTCAACCTACTTGCACATGTACCGTGGCATCGCTCTGCAGCGAGTGCTTTCCTTTATAGTGCAAATCCATCATCTTTCAAACACAAAAAAGTCTACCGCGACATGGCCCACATTATGTCCAGCAGAATATCAATAAGCAAAGGGACCCAACTCTCCCTTTTACCAAACGATTACACAGTAAACTTCTATCAAGGATAAAACACGATTTGTTTCAACCACAGTGCAAAAAAAAATCTTCCTCACACATTAAAAACACAAATCATTAAAACTCATTTCCGTCAAAAAAAGAAAATTCACTGAGAAAAAAAACTCTCATGAACCATGGCAGTCATTACCAGACTAGCAAAGAGCGATCAGTCCCGGACTCTTACGTTTATGTTAGAAACGTTCTCACACCTTTGTTCTGCCTTGCAGACCTAAGGAGAGGCTTCTTGGGGCGTGGGGAAAGTGATGAAAAAGAAATCTCCTGATTTCCACCCTAATCTCCTCCTCTTACCCATCCAAACCATCCCATGGTTTATGGTGTAAGGGCCAGCCTAGCCACACTTAATTCACCCCTTCTCCCAGAAAGGTTTTTAAACGTTCCTATCACCACCTGGTACCCGGTTCATATTACCACTTTATCTCCACCCCGGAGATCCAAAGTGGGCTGTTCATGCCAGTCTTGTACAAAGGCAGCTTTCTGGGAATGCTCCCCCGCTTTGTCAAGAGCCATCTTCAGTCGCTTTAGCTTGTCTTCCAGCCATTTTCCAAGGTGCTAACTTCCAGACACCTTCATATTCCTACATCAAAACATGGATCATTAAAACTTATTTCAGTCAAAAAGAAAACTGACAAAAAACAACAACATAATTCATAGTAG
>CM031619.1:25695450-25705450 GCA_018398815.1 Conus ventricosus
TCTCTCTCTCTCTCAAGTATCAAAACATGTTATTCCATTGATCAGTAGGGTTATTCAACATAAGTCCAGTCTCAAGCAATATTATTCTTGTATAGTGGGACATGCGGGGTCTTTCAAATCCCTGGCATCCTCTGGTTCGGAGAGGGTGTTGCTAGGCATCTCGGCCTTTGGGCCTGGCCATAGTGATCATGATGCTTGAGGTACGTGACTTCTTTTTGTGTGTGTGTGTTATTGTTTTTATTAGTGTAGACAGGGAAGGTCTTAGTTAAAAATCATAGTTCTGTGGAACATCTTTTAAACTTGTAGTCAAAATAAATACATTTGTGAATTCTGATGCCTGTTCACTGAAAGAATGTTGTTGCATATTCTGCCTAGCTCTATGCTCTGTCTAGTATATTTGTTAATTGTGTATGAAAAACTTTCTCTAACGTCTCACACTATCATATTACCTTCACACTAGTTCATTTTTTCAGCCTCAAACTCTCTGTTCGAGTGAACGATATGCTCTCTCTGCCTGTCTCTTCTTCTTCTTTCTTCTTCTTCTTCTGCTTCTGCTGCTGCTGGTGCTGCTGCTGGTGCTGCTGCTGCTGCCGATTTGTTTTTGGTTGACTTCAATGTGGTAACAGCCCTGATATGGCCCTTTCCGGTTGACGGGCTATAAGCAACATTACTTACCTAATTATTTCTTCTTCTTCTTCTTCTTCTTCTTCTTCTTCTTCAGCAGTTACTTGCCTATTCTGGGCTATCACCTCAGAATGTACATGTCGCTGTGTTGGCTGAATTAGATAATTATGTGCGTGGTACATAGAAATCTAAGCCAGTAGTTAGCTACCAAGTTAATTGAGTAACATCCCGCAATTAATCAAATAAATCCATAACATCCCAAATGCTTCTCAGTAACATCCCAAACAACCCCAACCAAATAAGAACAAAAACTGCTCGTGTGATAGTGTAAACACACGTAAGAACACAAATCTACAACAGAGCTGGCGGGGAAACGGGCCGTGTAGATGAGGATCATAGTCTGCACCTTCAGAAGGCCAGGGTCTGGCCAAATACACGACGTACGGCACTCACGTTTTCTTCTTTCAGGGTATGGGTCTGCTCAGACCCACGACCGTTAGGGGGCCCGCTTCTGTTTTTGTTTACTCTTTGTCTGTAGAATGCATGGGTCTGGCAGGACCCACGACGTATAGCACTCAGGTTTTCTTCTTTTAGAATGTAGGTCTGCTCAGACCAAGGACATACTGTGACATTCTGGTTTCGGTTAGTCCTTTGTTTACCCCTCCTCCCCCCCCCCCCCCCCCCCCCCCCCCCCCCCCCCCCGTCCCCACACCAAAAAAAAAGCACAGATCTAGGGGCATAATTTGTTGACAAAGTCTTTCAAATCTGGTGGAGATAGCTTAACAATGTTCCCAGTTATCAAGTGAAAATCATGAGTGTGGGTGTTTCCGACCCACGATATTCGGGAATGTGCAAGTGACACACACAAAACACACACACACACACACACACACACACACACACACACACACACACACACACGTATTTAGAAAATGCCTGTGTACACTATTAAAGTTAGGAGCGCTGCTGTTTTACGTTCATGAGAAAAATACAAACTAAAATGCAGTGAAACGGAGAGTTTCTTATGTAGGTTTATTCATAGTAAACACTTTGTTTTGCTGTCTTCAGCTGAACATATTTTCCAAAATGAAGAGAAAAAAAGAGAAGAAAGTTGTAGATATAGGTGGACAGGAGGGTGGAGGAGAAGTGGGGGGGGGGGGGGGGAGGTATCTGTGTTGAGAATAAAGTATACTCTGCAAAAATCGCCAACCTTGAGGCCCGACTGCGCACTGTTGAACCCTTTGATGTCATCCGTCTGTTGTTGTTGTTGTTGTTGTTGTTGTTGTTGTTGTTGTTGTTGTTGTTGTTGTTGTTTTAAGTAGATATCTGGGCCTCCCGGTAATTTGTGTAATTTAAGTTACACTCGCCACGATTAAAAACCACGTTGTCTGGACTTCAGCAATCAGGTGCTGAAACTTTGTCACGTGACTAAAGGGAGCCCCAGAGAGCCGTTGTGAGGCCTATTGCGTTATCTGGACGTCCAGATAACGGGGGTGGTTCAGATAACGTTGGTCTCGTTTCATGCAAAACTCCAGATAACGCTGCCAATACAAGCTCTCTCTCTCTCTCTCTCTCTCTCTCTCTCTCTCTCTCTCTCTCTCTCTCTCTCTCTCTCTCTCTCTCCACACACACACACACACACACACACACACACACACACACACACACACACACACAAGAGGAGAGAGAGAGAGAGAGAGAGGAGAGAGAGAGAGAGAGAGAGAGAGAGAGAGAGAGAGAGAGAGAGGGAGAGACAGAGAGAGAGAGAGAGAGAGAGAGAGAGAGAGACAGAGAGAGAGAGAGAGGGAGAGACAGAGAGAGGTGCCGGGCTGGGAGGGGTGGGGAGGACGGAGTAGGGGAGTCAGACGTCTAGACCTGTTGAGAGAGAGACAGCTTCATGTTATGCTCTCTCTCTCTCTCTCTCTCTCTCTCTCTCTGTAACACTGACAATTTATAGTTAAACTCCTCCCGTGCCCTCCCTTTCCCCGCCGGCGCGCCCCTTCCTAAAAAAACAACAAAAAACGTTCGTGTAGATTGCCTCTGTATGTGTGTGTGTGTGTGTGTGTGTGTGTGTGTGTGTGTGTGTGTGTGTGTGTGTGTGTGTGTGTGTGTGTGCGTGCGCGCGTGGTGTGTGTTGTGTGTGGTGTGTGTGTGTGAGAGTGAGAGAGAGAGAGGAGAGAGAGAGAGAGAGAGAGAGGAGAGAGAGAGAGTGTGTGTGTGTGTGTGTGTGTGTGTGTGTGTGTGTGTGTGTGTGTGAGAGAGAGAGAGAGAGAGAGAGAGAGAGTGTGTGTGTGTGTGTGTGTGTGTGTGTGTGTGTGTGTGTGTGTGTGTGTGTGTGTGTGGTGTGTGTGTGTTTACGGACGGATTTGAGTCCATGTATGCATTTGCAAAGAAGAAGAAATGCAAAGCGGTTAAGTCTACATGTTCTCTTTTAGCTCCCACTAGAGATCCATGTCTTGTTAAAATTTGGTACCAAAACAGTTTTTCTCACATAGGCTAGTCGGGTTTTGAACCAAAAATTATATGGATCGCCTTATGATACTTGTTTCTATCAAAAAGGTTTACCTATGAAGTGTACTGGTTTTGCTCATTATAGACAGACCTCTATATTTAAAAAAAAACAACCCTGCAACATCTTTAGTTGTTTGGTTTTTACCCTTCAAAGCGACTGTATGAATTTCGTTGCAAACATGGTACATCTTAGAAATTCAACAAAAAACTCTTTAGTCTTAACTCCCAACAGCTTGGGAACGTGTCATGGAATAAACTGGTACAAAAGACATCAGAAATCAGAAGTTGACCGCTGTTTTAAAGCATACAAACAAA
Organism: Conus ventricosus; assembly: GCA_018398815.1. Taxonomy (NCBI): domain Eukaryota; kingdom Metazoa; phylum Mollusca; class Gastropoda; order Neogastropoda; family Conidae; genus Conus; species Conus ventricosus. The sequence continues at coordinate 25,698,901 of CM031619.1, forward strand.
ATAGAATTTTTTCAAAATTTCAACTCCATTTTTCTCAAAATAGGCATTTTCCAGATATACGGTTTTTGCTCCAAGCCATCGAAGTGTTCTATCTCTGACAAAAAAAAATTAGTCATGCAATGCAATGTATTGAAAGTGTGATCAATAACTGAATGTGTTGGAAACCTGTAAAATAATGCAATAAGTCCCTTATTTGTCACGTTGGCAAGTCGCTAACCAGAGGGCTGTCTCCCTCCATCGTTACTCAGATCATTTTGGTTGCCGTTCTCTTCAAACACAAGTTCCATCATTTCTACTATTCTGTCTCACTAGTCCCAGACCCCCTTCCCTCCCTTCACCCCATCACTAGCCCCAGAAAAAAAAAATCAGTTAAAGTGAGACAAGAGAACTACGCCGCGATGACACGCTCTAAGATTGGATCATGGGCGCCATTCTTCACAGAAAAGTGTTGTAAAATAGAGTCGAGTTTCCACAATAAGATGCAGTGCTATACCATTGAATACAATGCAATACAATACCACACAATAGACTGCACATTTTAATACAATACCTCGCAGTCCCATGCAATGAAATGCAATGCAGTGCAAGGCAATTTGATGCCACGCAGTACAATACAATACGATGAGAGACAAGACAAAACAATACAATACAATACAATACGATGAGGTACAAGGCAATACAATACAACGCAATACAATACGATGAGGTACAAGGCAATACAATACAATACGATGAGGTACAAGGCAATACAATACAACGCAATACAATACGATGAGGTACAAGGCAATACAATACAAAACGATGAGGTACAAGGCAATACAATACAACGCAATACAATACGATGAGGTACAAGGCAATACAATACAATACGATGAGATACAAGGCAAAACAATACAATACAATACGATGAGATACAAGACAAAACAATGCAATACAATACGATGAGATACAAGACAAAACAATACAATGCAATACGATGAGATACAAGACAAAACAATACAATGCAATACGATGAGATACAAGACAAAACAATACAATGCAATACAATACGATGAGATACAAGACAAAACAATACAATGCAATACGATGAGATACAAGACAAAACAATACAATGCAATACAATACGATGAGATACAAGACAAAACAATACAATGCAATACGATGAGATACAAGACAAAACAATACAATGCAATACAATACGATGAGATACAAGACAAAACAATACAATGCAATACGATGAGATACAAGAAAAAACAATACAATGCAACACAATACGATGAGATACAAGACAAAACAATACAATGCAATACGATGAGATACAAGACAAAACAATACAATGCAATACAATACGATGAGATACAAGACAAAACAATACAATGCAATACGATGAGATACAAGACAAAACAATACAATGCAATACAATACGATGAGATACTAGACAAAACAATACAATACAATACGATGAGATACAAGACAAAACAATACAATGCAATACAATACGATGAGATACTAGACAAAACAATACAATGCAATACAATACGATGAGGTACAAGGCAATACAATACAATACGATGAGATACTAGACAAAACAATACAATGCAATACAATACGATGATTTACAAGGCAATACAATACAATACGATGAGGTACAAGGCAATACAATACAATGCAATACAATACGATGAGGTACAAGGCAAAACAATACAATGCAATACAATATGATGAGATACAAGACAAAACAATACAATGCAATACAATACGATGAGGTAAAGGCAATACAATACAACGCAATGCAATACAATGTTCTCCGATCATGATAAAAAGGTCGGTTCACAATGAGTTCTGTTGGAGTTGTGGTGAATACCACGCTCCAAACACCTGCAATTTTCACCTCGACACATCAGCCATTGGTAGATTCGTGACTAACTGGACAAGCTAGATGTTGAAACATAAGTACTTTTTGCAACGCATGTTTTAAAGCAAACATTCAATGCGTTTTTCGTTGTGTGTGTGTGTGTGTGTGTGTGTGTGTGTGTGTGTGTGTGTGTGTGTGTGTGTGTGTTCGGGGAGTCTTCTTCATTCCTTCTTTCAACATAATTATTGCTTATAAATTCAGTTTTACGATAGTAATACGATTGACTTCATCTCTTTGAAGACATTCATTAAACCGTTTTTTTGTCATTCCATGTTAAACCCAATGCTATCAGCATTTTGATCGTGAGGCAAACAGAGAGAAAGGTGGTTTCTCGTTCTTCGTTTTCACTGTACTAAATGGTATTTGTTTTCGCCTGAAGAAGACCCAAGAGGTTGAAACGCATTGCGTCTAGTCCTGTACTCTGTTTGTTGTCTCCTTAGCGGTAACTAACTCCCTCTCTTTCTAATTTATGCTATCAACTTTCTGCAATTGCTTATAGAAAGACGGCTACTGCAGACACACATTAAGAAAAAAAAACACAGTAATTAAAAACGAAGAAATAAATATAATTTTCTTTACAAACGTAAAACGATACGGACTCTACAAACAGACATGTTTACAATGCAACTGAAGATACGACACAGAGGAATGTGCGTGCGATGTAAATTTGAACAATACACATCGTCTCCCATAAAATGTTTTTTTTTGTTTGTTTTTTTACCTCCCGTCCCTCACAGAACGTGACGATAATGACATTTGAACCATGGTTGAATTCATGAAAACACTGTCATGGTAATATAAGAATTGAAGTAATAAAATGCTGAAACCCAATGGACCTGTCGTGACGTCATAATGGTGAAAGAATGAAGTAAGCAACCCATCATATAAAAATAACTATATTTTAACGTTTGTGTATCACAAGCAACTCGCGCCTTACAATGCTTAGAGTATCGCGTGCTATATGTCAAATTCCTTTGGCGGGTGTGATGCTTTTTTTCTTCTTTTTTGTGATTAGTTTTGCTCCTTTTTTTGCTTGATGTACGTAAACGTTAGTATGATTTCTTTAAAACACGTCATATAAAATGTGATTGTTAATGACTTGCTTCTTCCGTGTGCTTCAAGATGCCTTGGTATCTCTCGTGTTCGTAAAGTTTCGTTTTTTACTGTTTTGTTGTTGTGTGTCGTAGTTGTTGGTTTTTTTTTTTTTTTTTAAATTCTTCTCAAATGAAACGCGCGTCCATTTGTATGTTTCTTTTTTTTCTTTTTTTGATATATCAAACGTATGGTCATTGGTTTGTTCATCTTTTTTTTTTTTGGAGAAGAAAGAGAATGTTCATTGTTAGGTGCTGCTATTTTTTCTTTCTTTCTTCTTTTTGTGTCGTGTAGTTTGTTTGTCCATGATTACTTTGAATCCCTTTTCAAAACATGTTTCATTTCCGCCTGCAGTCATCTTACCTCGAAATTAACCAGTCTTGTTTTCGTTTGTTATCGCATCTAATGAATATGTAGATTTTACCGGTCGAACTCGGTGAGTATAACTGCTGATAGATATATATATATAAAAAAAAATCGCAAACATCAAAAGAAACACGCAATATTAAAAAAAAAAACTCTCTCTCTCTCTCTCTCTCTCTCTCTCTCTCTCTTCTCTCTCTCCCCTTCTCTCTCTCTCTCTCTCTCTCTCTCTAATGCCTACTGGCAATACACACACACACACACACACACACACACACACACACACACACACACACATACAACACACACACACACACACACACACACACACACACACACACACACAACACACACACACACACACACACACGCGCGCCGCGCGCGCGGATATAAGCACAAAAGTTAGGACGATAGTCATGAAAGCATATTATGCACTAACGTCAGTACAAATGGATCATTCTGATAAGACAAAATTTGCAATCACAGTATCTTGGATGACAATTAATGAAAACAAAATGCGCTTTAAATCCTATCTATCTATATACCTACCTACCTATCTATCTATCTATCTATCTATCTATCTATCTATCTATCTATCTATCTATCTATCTATCTATCTAGAAGGCGAGCGGAGAGGTAGTGGCTAAAGTCTGGATTGATCGTCCACAAAAATATATAATTTGAAAACAAACTTGTCAACACAATTGTACAGCAAGCGAAGACCACATTTTACAATGCACAAATCCTCGCATGCACAACATTCAAGCTACTGTTCACAGTGACAGATATCATAATGGGCAGAACCAAATCTTCTCCACTCATTTGATCAGTTCCCCAGTCTGCGTTGCCCCAGAAATCCAGTGGCTTTTTGTTGTTGATAAAATGAAAACTATTCATTCCAACCTTGACTCCCAAGCTGTGCCAGCCCCTGACGTTCACCATGATTCATTCTGTGGCTCTCTGATGTCTGCCTTTCAACCTGTATCTGATTCTGATGTTAAAGAAGTGGTCATGAAAACTCCCACCAAGACATGTGTTTTAGATCCACGACCATCTTCTCTGTTGTCTCTTGTCAATGATGATTTGATGCCATATATGACCGCAATTGTGAATGAATCCCTAAGCTCAGCCTGTTTTCCTTCTGTATTCAAAACCGCTGTTGTTAGACCTTTACTTAAGAAACCCTCCTTGATGCTGATAATCTTTTAAACTACATGCCTGTTTTAATTTATCTTTTCAATCTAAACTCATTAAAAAGCTTGTCCTTCTTCAACTTTACAATCACCTGCACTGCAACAACTTCCTCAACCCTTTACAGTCTGCTAACCGCTCTGGCCACAGCACAGAAACTGCTCTCCTGAAAATTGTGAACGATCTCCTATTGGCCCTCGATGATAATCAAGTATCTCTGTTCTCTCTTCTTGACTTATTTGCTGCTTTTGACGCCAATGATCACTCCATTCTTTTGTCTCGTCTGCACGACACTTTCGGAATTTCTGATAAAGCACTGTCATGGTTTCAGTCTTATCTATCTGATCAAACTCAGCTTGTCTCTGTTAATGGTGTCTCCTCTCAACCAGCTATTCTCCAGTACGGAGTACCTCAGGGATCCGTCTTGGGCCCCCTCCTTTTCGTATTCTGCACCCACCCAATCTCCGACATTGTTGCTCATCATATCCTTCTCACCACTGCTTTTCAGATGACAATCAAATTTACATATCCAGTGATATCTCTCAGCTGCCTTCTACAATCCAACGCACACAGTCGTTTATCATGGACATAAAATCTTGGATGACAGTTAACAAACTTCAGCTCAACAACGAAAAAACTGAAATGATCTTTGTTGCATCCATAAGACTTCTTTTATCTGACTGTATCCCAAACTCTATCAAATTGGAAAATTGCCTTATTCAGACATCTTCATCTGCATGGAATTTATGTGTTACCCTTGACTCAGCACTTTCCTTCCAGCAACATGTTTCCACAGTCTGCCGTGTCTGTTACTTTGAGCTTCGCCGCATTGGTTCTGTGCGACATCTTCTTTCTGTTGATGCCACAAAAACCCTTGTTTCTGCCTTCATTCTATCTAGACTTGACTACTGTAATTCTCTTCTAGGTGGCTGTCCCCGGAATCTTCTCAGTCGTCTCCAGAAAGTTCAAAACAATGCTGCTCGTTTGATTCTCAGACAACCCAGACCTTCTCATGTCACTCCCTTACTTCTTTCTCTTCACTGGCTGCCGGTCGAAAAATGAATAGACTACAAACTGTTCTTACTCTGCTTTAAATCTTTGAATGGCTTTCCTCCTTCCTACCTTTCTGATCTCCTCCATCTCTGTGTTCCTTCTAGGCAGTTGTGTTCTTCTACCGACAACACTCTGCTCAAAATCCCTCGATTTCGAACGAAAAACCTATGGTGATCGCTCTGTGTCTTTTCAACGTCCGGTGTAAAGGAATAAACTCCCAATACCTTTGCGTACTTCAAACTCTCTGTCTTCCTTCAAGGCATCTCATAAAACAACCCTCTTCACCGATCAATAGCAGTTCTTTCTTCCCCTTCCCTTCACCATCAAATTAATTATGCGACGTGTATGTGTGTGCGTGTGTGTGTGTGTGCGCAAGCATGTGTGTGTGTGTGTGTGTGTGTGTGTGTGTGTGTGTGTGTGTGCGCGCGCGCATCCTGTTGTGCGCGTTGTTGTGAGACAGTGTGTGTGTGTGTGTGTGTGTGTGTGTGTGTGTGTGTGTGTGTGTGTGTGTGTGTGTGTGGTGTGTGTGTGTGTGTGTGTGTGTGTGTGTGTTGTGTGTGTGTGTGTGCGCGTGTGTGTGTGTGCGTGCGTGTGCGTTTGCGTGTGTGTGTGTGTGCGTGTGTGTGGTGTGTGTGTGTGTGTGTGTGTGTGTGTGTGTGTGTGTGGTGTGTGTGTGTGTGTGAATATGCACTCTTGTTTGTAGGTGCATGGTACTTATATGTATCTTCTTGTTGATTTCATTTATGTTTTTTTTTTTCTTCTGTATTTGTAAGCGCTTAGGGCTTATGTAAGATTAAGCGCTATAATGATAATCATTGTTATTCTCTCTCTCTCTCTCTCTCTCTCTCTCTCTCTCTCTCTCTCTCTCTCTCTCTCTCTCTGCCTATCTATCCATCTATCTATCTGTCTGTCTGTCTGTCTGTCTGTCTGTCTGTC
>CM031619.1:25710450-25715450 GCA_018398815.1 Conus ventricosus
GCTCTGTTTTTGTGGGTTTTTATGTTGCGCTACCGTTATCACTTTCATTGCCTCATTGTTACTGTGGCAACTGCGGCCTTGCGCCTGCTTGCTTCCGTCTGCTGCAGCTGTGCGCCTGCTTGCTTCCTCCTGCTGCAGCTGTGCGCCTGCTTGCTTCCTTCTGCTGCAGCTGTGTGGCAGCGGCTGGGAGGGGGGGGGGGGGGGGGGGGTGTTTGTCAGTTCACCTTGTGTTCGTTCCTGTCATGATGCCTGGGTGCCACTGCTTCTGTTGGTCCCCTCTGCTGGAGCCACGAAGGAATGGAGCGAAACACGTGCTTGCACACACACACACACACACACACACACACACACACACACACACACACCACACACATACAGAGAGAGAGAGAGAGAGAGAGAGAGAGAGAGAAGAGAGAGAGAGAGAGAGAGAGAACAGTAAAAAACATATACGCACACATACAAAGGTACCTACCCATACGTTTTCAAGTATGCTACATTACATTTTAATATTAAGTAACCACAAAATTTCAAACCAAGTTACAGCAGGCCAAAAGGACTTCTCAATACACTTTGTCTAATGCCATACACTTTCCGTGACTGATTGTACGAAAGAGAATCAGAGCAGACGATCTATTGTTTAATGTGCACTGCTCGCCAAAATATAACACGTTCAAAATCTAGCAGTTGAAAAAGAAAAAAAATGTGTGGAATGAAAATAAAAGCACACATACTGAAAATTCTATGATTTTTTTTTTTTTTTTTTTTGGTTTGTTTTCCACACCTCGAGCATCATTCTATGTAATAAACTAATAGTATGCCTTGGCCCAGAAAGAAAGGTTTAAAACGACCAGTTTGAGTTCTACTTCTAAAATTCAATTATGCTACTCTTTCAAATATATTATCATATCATAAGGAATACTTACATAGCGCCTATCCTCGGCTAGAGACCAAGCTCTAAGCGCTTTACAATACACACTCGTTTACACAACGGGCTGCCTACCTGGGTAGTGCCGACTGAAGAGCTGCCAGCTGGCGCTTCATTCAGTCGTTTCCCGTGTCATCCAGTCAATATCGTTCAATATTGTTCACTCAGTTTCCTTACTTCCTTCATTCTTTCCATTTCTTACGCAGGGTGCATGCAATGTGTAACGTGTCATCCATACCAACGGCCAAGCTGGTCTTCTCTTCCGAGAGTTGGTGATGAGATTTGACGTGTGTGCAAGATGTTATGCGTGCGTTCACACACGGAACCTGGGTTTATAGTCAATTACATTGCACACGAAGAGTACAGCCACGAAGCACCAAACATAGGTTCCAGACCAGGTATCGTGTGTTCGATTACAGTTGTTTCCAACACAGACACCGCCATTATCACAGTCACTGTGTGTTACACGCTAGACCGCTGACTCCTCAGTACAAGGTAAGCGCAGTAGCTTGCAAGAGTTTGTTGTAGATCCTGTGGTAGGTGTTCAGCTTGCAGACGACAAAATACACCAGGCGGTGCTGAAACGAAGAGGATCGTTTTATTTACAAACGTCGAGGAGCATAGGAACAAAAAAACCACCAACAATTAACTGACCTTCAGGTTCAATAAGTCGTACAGGAACTCAATCGTACATGCCGCAGCGAATATTCTCCTAATATAATGGCAGCTTTTCATCGGCTATACACGAACTCAGTGAAGACTCGAACACTTCTGTGCTCAACAATGACCAGAACTCTTCAACAAATCTCATTTTTTCTCTCTCTCCCAGTCGCACAGCTCTCATCCTTGTATATGTTATCTAATGAATATTCTCGATCATACTCGATCATTCTTTTCTAGAATATTCTGCATATCGGTAAGCTCAACCAATGAAATCGCGATAAGCTTATGCAAATACAATTCGATCAGCTTTTACAGCATTCTCGAACCTTCGGTAATACACTAGTAACTTACGGGGACCTGGTGAACATTCTAACATAATCTCGAATATTCCAATCGCATTATGATTGATCCGAAAACAAAACTGAAGAAGAAGGCATACGTTCACTTTCCAAATGTTCTAAATAAATCAACAATAGCAGTACATTGACTGAAAACACAGAGATCTAACTGCGATAAATAAAAGGAGACTTGCAAGTCGTCATTATTGCTATGACGTCTTTCGCGAAAGTTCCTCCTCCTCTCTTGTCTCCCTTGAAGATTGTACCAGTCTGAATGTATTTTCGTTCTGCTCATATCAGTGAAATGAGGGACCAGTTTCCCTCACTCTCCTTCTCCCTTTCTCCTTTTGGTGGGCAGAAGGACGTATAAACCTAGAGTGGATAACTGGAGCAGTTTGCCGGGTGCGACAGTTACGACTTTGTAAGATGATGTTCCTTGTCGCTACTGGTACTTCTTGTAGCTTACACTCCTCTGTTGCTCGACGTATTACTGCTATCGTTCTCTCTCCTCTCTCTCTCTCTCTCTCTCTCTCTCTCTCTCTCTCTGTCTGTCTGTCTCTCTCTGTCTCTCTGTCTGTCTGTCTGTCTGTCTCTCTCTCTCTCTCTCTCTCCTCTCTCTCTCTCTCTCTCTCTCTTCGCTCGCTCTCTCTCGCTCTCTTTATCTGCGTTTTGGTGTCTGTGTAAGAGAGAGAGAGAAGGAGAGAGAGGAGAGAGAGAGAGAGAGAGATGCAAGCACAAACCAACACACCACACACACACCCCACACACAACACACACACACACACACACACACACACACACACACACACCACACACACCACCCTTGTCCGCCTGACGAAGCACACAAATGTACGCATTATTTTACATACAGAAAAAAAAACAACCACGTATAACTAGATCTCAAACAGTGCGACAGGCCATGTTTGTCAGGCACTCCAGGTGTGACCAGCGCCCTGCCGAAGGCTGAGGTCTGCTGTCAGCTACACCTGGCCCCTGAGCCCCTCTCCCGTGTTGTTCCTTAGTTAGTCAGTTAGCTAGTCAGTTAGTGAGTTAGTTGAGCTGGTTGGTTGGTTAGTTAGTTAGTTAGTTAGTTAATTGGTTGGCTGGGTGGTTCGTTATCAGTTAGTTTGTTGGTCGGCTGGTTTGCTGGTTGGTCGTTTGTTAGTTAGTTAGATGGTTGGTTGGTTGGTTGGTTGGTTGGTTATTTACTTAGTTCGTTCGTCAGTTAGTCAGCTGGTTAGTTAGTTAGCTGATTAGTTATTCAGTTAGTTAGGTAGTTGCTTTGTTTGTTGGTTCGTTAGTTCGTCAGTTGGTTTGTTGTGTAGCTGGTTAGTCAGCTAGTTACTTACTTACTTACTTACTTACTTACTTACTTACTTACTTACTTACTAACTGACTCACTTACTCACTTACTTACTCATTTACTTCCTTACTTATCCATTTGTTTCCTACTCGTTCCGCTGGAACTTGTGTTGACGGCGGCCCCATCGCCCCCCGATGTGAGGTCAGCACACAGACCAGTCTGCAAGCCGTGAGAGCTGCTGCATGGAGCTGACCACTGTCGCTGCATGTCTCGCTCTCTTCTGTCTGGTTCTGCTGGTGGTGGTGCCGCTGCTGATGGCGTTGATGATGATGATGGTGATTGATGATGATGATGATGATGATGGTGATGGTGATGATGATGATGATGATGATGATGATGGTGATGATGATGATGATGATGATGATGATGATGATGGTGATGATGATGATGATGATGGTGATGATGATGATGATGATGGTGAGGATGATGATGATGATGATGATGGTGATGATGGTGATGATGAGATGATGATGGTGATGATGATGGTGATGATGATGATGGTGATGATGATGATGATGATGATGATGATGATGATGATGATGATGATGATGATGAGATGATTGCTGCTGCTGCTGCTGCTGCTGATGCTGCTGATGGTGATGATGGTGATGATGGTGATGATGATGATGGTGAAGATGGTGATGAGTTGATGATGACGATGATGACGACGACGACGACGACGATGATGATGATAAAGAGGAGGAGGAGGAGAGAGGAGGAGGAGGAGGAGGAGGAAAAGGAGGAGGATGAGGAGGACGAGGAAGAGAAGTAAAGGAATGTTTTTCGCGGACTGCGACTACTAACTACTGTTGAAATGCTGTGCCGTTGGTATTGCTGCTTGTGGTGATTGCTCGCTTGTTTCTGGCGCCATTTTCTGCTGCTACTACTACTGCTGCTGCTGCTGCTGCTGCTGCTGCTGGTGGTGACTGATAGCTCTCTTCATGCTGCCGCTTGACCTTTTTGGCTTGCTCTGTCGTGGCTGCTGCTGCTGCTGCTGCTGCTGCGACACATGATGTTTTCCTACCGTGTTTCTATGGCCTCTGATATCGCTGTCACTGTTGATAATGAGTGATTTATTCTGTTTGTTTTTGTTGTTATTGTCGTTGCTGCTGCTGCTGCTGCTGCTGTGACGCGGTGGTTTGCTCCTGTCGATGTTGTCGTTGCCGTTGTTGGGTTTCTGGTGTCTGTTGCAGCTGCTAATATGACTGACGGCTGCTGCTTCGGATCGATGGTCTGTCTATACTACGTCTGTCTGCTAGCGCAGACTGTGTATTATTATTATTATGGTGTGTTCCTGTTATTGCGTTAATGCTGCTGCTGGTGATGGGGGGGGGGGGGGGGGGGGGACTGCTCGTTTTGTTTCATTTTGCTGCTATTGCTGCCGACTTTTAGTTGATTTTGTTTTGTTTTTTTAATGTTAGTTTGCATTACTGCTGCTGATACTCTTTTCTGTTTGTTAACTTGGTTTGTTTAGGGTGGGTTTGTGTTCGTTTATGAGTTGCTTGTTTGTTTGTTTGTTTGTTTGGAGGGGGGTGGGGGTGGTTGTGTTTGTTTGGGGCTTTTTTGTTTGTTTTTGCTTTGTTTGTTTGTTTGAGACTTTGTTTGTTGGGGGCTTTGTTTCTTTGTTTGTTTGTTTTAGACTTTGTTTGTTTGGGGCTTTGTTTCTTTCTTTGGGGGTTTCTTTGTTTTTTGGGGGGTTTCCATGTTTGTT
>CM031619.1:25725450-25735450 GCA_018398815.1 Conus ventricosus
GGGAGTGAAGGGAGTGACTGACCTCGCAGCCTCCCCAAACCCACACACAAAGTTTAAAGGGATAAAAAACCACCCCATTTATTCACCCACAAAATAAGCATTCCAACACACACAACTGCACAACACAATCAAGCACCCCCAACCACCAACAGGGCCCCATCACAAAAAGCACTCCCAACACCCCAAACAAGGGGGGCAAATTTTAAAAAAAATTTTTCCCCATACACTACACAATCACAATCCCGGGCTTTCCCCAAGCACATATGACATATACACAATTATAAAAAAAACTTTTCCCATTTCCCTTCTAACACCTTTGGATTTGGCCCACACCCCTGCCTCTGTCAAGTTCGGGGAGCCCCCTTTCCCGCACTAAGGTGCTCCAAACCCCCGGGGTGGGTTTCCCCTCGCGGGGAAACGCCCCAAACCGAAAACCCCGATTTCTCAAGCGGCCCATTTGAAAGCGTGTCCCGGAGGGGGGGGGGGGGGGGGGGGGGAAACTTTGGCGCTGTACTGGAGGTCCGACGGGGGTCGGGCCCCGGCCCATCAAGACGGGGGGCCTCCTCTACCCTTTCCCGGGGGCCCCCCGACCAGGGCGTGGCCTCGACCCCCCCCGCTTTGCACCACCCCTCCGCGGCCCCGCCAAAAGTGTGGCCTAAAAACCACACGTGGCACCATCCAGGCCCGTGGTCTCACCAAGGGGGGCCCAAACCCAAAAAGTGGCACCATCCATTTCCGTGGTCCACCAGAGCGGGGCCTCAACCAGCACGGGGCCCCAAACCGCCCCGGGGTTCCCCGCCAAGCGGGGCCTCAACCAGCCGGGGGCCCCAACCAGTCCGTGGTCTCGCCAGAGGGGGCCCAAAACCACCGGGCACCATCCAGTCCGGGGTCTCAGCCAAGCGTGGCCTCAACCACCACTTGCCCCCATCCAGTCCGTACTCCCCGGGGGAAGCCCCCAAAGGGTGGGGGGGGGGGGGGAAAAGGGAACTGGAGGAGAGGAAAAGGGGGGGAAAAGGGAAAAAGGAAGGGGGGAAGGAAAAAAGGGTACGGGGAACCCCAAAACCCCGTCAGTACAGTCCTGACCCATGCCCTAAAAATTTTAAACACCACTCGAAAGTTTGGGCGGGGGGAAAGCCCTACAAACCACACAGTAAACCCATCGAACCAGTTTGTTCACTGGGGTTTTCTCCCCACATCAGGTAAAAGACTCATTAAATCAAAAGGTTATAAAACAAATAAAAATTTATCTTCCCCCTTCTCCCCCTTCACATTTAACATTCACCTTTTTTAGGAAATAACCAACACAGCAAACCAAACGCTTTATAATTTCCCAACCCAAAATTGGGGAAAATAAAATTCAAGGGAAAAAATTTCACATTTTTAGCCCATTTCAAAATAACACAAATTTTTCCCAACCCCCGCATCCAAACGACAAATCATGCGTACGCACGCTCGCAAACCCAAAAACTCTTCTCCTTGCACACCCAAAAAACGGGGGCCCCCGAAGGATAAAGTCCGGCGAATGTGCCCGGGGCGGAAAAGCGAGACCAAGCAAGTTCCAACCCTGAATCACCGGGTTCTCTCCCATCCCCACCGACACCGCATCCCCGATGCATAAACGGGAGAAAAAATTTTTGGAAATAATTTAGAAGGGCCCGGGTTAAAGTTTAAATTTAAACCAGAGAAAAGGTCTAAAACAATATTTCTTTTAAAAATTTCGAAAAAAAAAAATTTTGCCCCAAAAGAGAAAACAAAGCCCCAAACAACAACAAACCAAAACAAAAAAAACCCCACGAAACTGAAGCTTACCACTCCCTGGGTGACCCAAAGGGGGCGGGCCAAAGGGACTCCCTTTTCCCCTGCCCCCAGTCGAGAGGACAGGGGCACAGTGGGGGAAAAAAAAAGAAGTGATTCCCCTTCCCAAACACCGACTGTAAAAAACTGAAATACCGACTGAAACCCTCGATGAAACGGTGAAAAACCCAAAAAAAGGGCCGGGGGACGGGGCGTTTCCCAGAGACACTTCCACCGATTGAAGAGCAAACCCTTCCTCAGCAATGGGGGCCCCAACAGCCTTGCTGCGTCACGAGTGAGCATACTTCAAACTAAAAGAAACGAAGCACGTGCACGGGTTAAAAAGACAGGCGAGGGGCCCGATAGACAGCAAGTTCGAGAAAAAGGGGGACCAGCCCCCGTGAACCTACAGTTTAAAAGCACGGCAGGGGAATAAAGAGAGAGAGAAAGAAAAAAAAACCAAAATTTTGAGCTGAACTACCCCAAGGGCAACCTCACCAAACCACATTAAGGGAGGGTTTCCCCCCCCAACAGAAGGGCAATAAACAAATGAAAATTCCGCCACCCTAGATGGTCAAACGTCGGGGGCCCGTGCCCAAACTGGGACAAACCCCCCCAAAAGCACTTTTTCCCTCTGAAACAGTTCCCCTTTTAACCTTGACCATGGGAAAATTTCCCAAAACCCAAGGGGCCAAACCCCAACTCTCGTGTTGGGACAGAGAAACGAGGAACCCAAAATACAAAAAATTCACGATAAAAATCACACCGAGAAATACAAATACTACTTTTCCCAAACAACTAACAAACCCCTTCCCCACCAGGAAAGAACCCAACCCGAACCTTGGTGTTTTACAAAAGGGAAACTTTCACGAAGTGAAAACTGTCACTACCCCTGATACAGAGCCCAAAAGGGGAAAAAAACCCGGGTTAAAGGGAATTGCCCCCTCTGTTTTTTTTTCCCAAATGTGCGGGGCCCAGGGAAAGCTCGGCTAAATATTAAAGAAAACCTTTTAAACGGGAACTCTTGCTATGCGGAAAGTGCCCAAATAAACCCCCCGTTCCATTTCCCAAAACCCCCATGTCACGACGACTGGCCGGTTTGGGTCCGGGCACGGGAAAAGGATGATGACGTCTCCAGTACAAATTTTCCCCCCCGGGACTCTTCTTGGGCACCCCCGTGCGCGTCCAAATTTTTCCGAGAGTTTTCAGAAAACAGAAAGGGCATCGATAGTCCAAGGGGGACACCCCTCGGGGATCGACTCGCAATTCAAACCACTACCGAATTTAAGCGGTGACCGCGATGGGAAAGGAGGTTAAGGGGCCCCCCCCAGGTCCACCCCAACCTTGCTAAATTTGCCCCCCAACCATGGAAACTGACCCTAGGGAACACGCTAAAAGCCCCCTTTTTGGGTTGCCCCGGGGCAGAAAACGCAATTTGCGGCAGTACTGCCTAACCGTGATTCTTTCCCGGGCCAAAAGAAGTCTTGATTTACCCCCCGAGAGCCCTTTTTGAGCCCTATACCTGCCATAGGTGAATCAGGGGCCTTTCCGGAGAACAGTTTCCCTCTCAAGCTTTGGGAACGAAAAGCTGCTTGGCCACAAACCGACCCTGCTTTGAGTAAAACCCTAAAGAGGATCCCCGGTGGAGTTTAAAAGCTCACCTTGGCGTGTGGGGGCCGCTGAAGGGACATCCACAAGTTGTCGTAGGCTTTTGGAAATCCAAGCCCCGGGCCTGAAGCCGGATAATGCAAGCGGGATGGGCCCTTGCCAGAACCTCGCCGAGATGGGCAAAAAAGGGGAACGAAATTTTCCCTTTTCCTGCTTCTTAGTTTGGGGGCGGGGGTTTTTTGGGAAAAACTCCCACACACGCCTGAACGGGCAAATCCGAGAAAAACCGGGCTGCCTGCGTCCTTTCTGCGAAGGTATATTTATCCCAAATGAAAAGGGGAATACAGAGGTCGTTTCCCTGCAAAAGGCCCCAAAACTTCCCACAGAAGAGGGGGGGGAATAGAAACGAGTAACTGAAACGGGTGGAGGTAAAACCACCCCAACCCCACCCCCGGGAACGGGCCCGCCCCCCCGGGGCCCCCGGGGGAAAACCCAAAATTTCCTTATCAAAAAAGGCTTTGATGCCCCGAACCCGGGGTGTCGCCCAAAGGGGAACCAACAACAAGAGAAACACTGGCCAACTGAACACCAAAGCGGGGAAGGAAACCCCACGTTAGCCGGGGCACGGAGCTAAAAAGGGACAACCCCATGACTACCACGGCTTAGGGCAATCTTTCCTAATTTGGCCGGGCCCGACCACAAAGAAAAAAAAATCGGGTGCTGGGGTCCCCGATGAACTGCCTCCTTGTTTTACCCCGCAAACAGTTGTCCCGGGGGCCTTTTTGCCACTAAATCCCTGTGGGGGGGCTTCCTCTCCGTATCTGGGCGATGCCCATAAGCCCTGCGAGCTTCACAAACAAACCCCACGTGTGAATCGCAGGGCCCGGGGAAAAACCCGAGGGGCTGTCTCGCCTATCCAACCCAACTCCCGGGGCCCCAGTTTGGGGGCTGTTTAAGGATCAGAACCCCCAGTTCCAAATTAGCCAATACGCCCGTACCCAGCGTTTTGCGCACCTATCACCAAACCGCACGAAAATTTTCGTCTTTTTTCTTCTTCATGGCCCCGAACTCCCCCCCTGTAAAGCTTTTTGGGGGAAGGTGGAAACGCTTTCGCAGACCAACTGCATGTCCCGCTAAGATGCACCCCCATTTAAAAGGGGAGCAAAACACCCCCCGCAGCACCAAAATCCAGAAAAAAAAGGGAAGCCCTTTTTTCCCCCAGACCCAATTTGGGATGAACTAGCCCAACCCTTTTCAAAAGGGTCTAGGAACATATCAATGTCCTCACAGGGCTGAACTCTGGAAGCTTTAATTTTGGGCCCTAACTCTAAACCCCCTCCTGTGATTAACCCCCCCACTTACAGATGCGGGAGACCGCGAAAAATTGGTTTCCCTCTCCCCCCCCTACCCCAAAAGCCTCCATCCTGTCCCAGTTCTTCCCTACGGGTGGCTTTCCCGCCTGGCAGGGCCCCTTCCCTACGGCCCCATCCCCCCTGCCGCAGCCTCCCCCTACCCCTGGGCAGGGGCCTTTCCCCCTTAAAAAGAAGGGCCCCTGTCGGGCACCTCCCTCTACCGGGTCCTCCTGTTTTGGCAGTCTCCCCTGCGCAGAGCCCCTATCCTATCCCCCAAATCTTCCCACGCTGAGCCCCGCTTCCCTACCTGGGCCTCCTGCCTATCTAGGGCCCCTTTTTTTCCCACGCTCTTTCCCTAAGGGGGGGGGGGGCCCCCTGCCTAACAGTCTCTTCCCCACGGAGGGGCCCCACCCCCACGGGCGCTGTTGCTCAAAAACCCCAGGACAGAGGTGATTCCCCGGGAAGGATTCACCCTCCCACAAAGGGGGGAAAGACCCCCTTGACCCTTCCCCTTTGGGGCTCGACCTTCCCATTTGGGGAAAACCCCCCGGGGCATACTCCTTTCGAGGGGAAGCAAAAGGGGGAAAAAGGGGGGTTTGGTTTCTGCGACTCAACAGAACCCACATTTTCTTCGCTAAACCTGCCTTCCCAGCGGAAATTCCATCGGGGGCCTTTAGCGGGAAAATCCCCTACGAAGAAGAAGTAAAGTACTCGCCCGGAAAAACCGGGTCAAACTGGAAAAAAAGTAGAAGTTACCGTAGTCGAAGTACTGGGACTAAAAAGGGGTACAGTAAAAAATTTTTAATACCCCTTCTTCTTCGACGCCCCCCCGTCGCCATAACCCCCCAGCACCGGGCGTTGGGCCCGACAACTATTTTTCCTACCGTTAACAAATACAGGGGGAAAAACAAATTTCCCCTTGGGAAAAAAAAATAATTTTTTGGGGTTGTTATATTTTTTGTATGTTGTTGTGGGGCGTGTGTCGACAAGTTTTCCCGGGTGCTTTCCCCCTCGGGGAAAAACCGCTCTCTAAAAAACACCCACAACCCGTGCGTTGGGGGGTCACCAAAAAAAAAAAAAAAAAAAACTATTCCCCGGCGCCCCCCCTTTTTGGCAACACCGCCTCCCAACCAGCAACAGTGCCGGGGGGGTGGCCGGAAAAACAAACAGGCCCGACGGGAAAAACGGGGAGAGGAAAAAAAAAAAGACACTAACGTCCGAACCAACCCCCCGTACTCAATAACCCGGTAGAAAAAAAAACAAAAACTGGCCTTAAAAACAAAACAGAATTGGGAAAACTGACGGGAACAGAAAGGCAAGACTTCCCGGGCCCAAACCCGCGTGAGTTTCCCGGCCCGGGAAGGGGGTCTGGGCCCGTCCCCCCCCCTCGGGCTCACCCGACCCCCCCGGGCCCCCACCGGGTGTTTCCCCCAGGGCCCCCAAAAAGAAATCCCTTTACGCTAGAGTCCCCCCCACCAACCACCCCCCAAACAAACCCCGACAAACTGACTAATGAATTCAAAACAGACCAAAAACTAAACGGGACTTTCCCCAAACGAGAGAAAAAAGTCAGAGCCCTTCACATCCCGGACCCAGCCCCCACAAATTGGGCACGACCGAAACCCCCGGGGGGCTGCCCCGGGCGGATCGGTCTAGTGGGAGGAAGGGAATGACGACCTCGGGACGCCTCGCAAAGAGGGCCCCACACAAGATTACGATACAAAAACCCCATTTTTTTCACCCCCAGCAAAATAACATTTCCCAAAACACCAACAAGGGAAAAATCACAAATCCCCGCACCCCCAACCACAAAAACAAGCACCAAACACAAACAAGCACCCAACACCCACAACATGGACCTATTTAAAAAAACATTCACCATACGACTTTCACAATCACAATTTTCAGCAATCCAGCACAATGCCAAAATAAAACCCAATTAAAAAAGAAACATTTCCCCCATCGATCCCTTCTAACACCATGGGGTGCGTCCCAAAACCCCCGCCCTGTCAAGTCTAAATGGGGGCACCCGGGCGCACTAGGTCTCCGAACCGGGGCGGTTCCCCGGGAGGGGGTCGCTCAAAAGCCGACACCCCCCGCCCACAAAACAGGGGTTTAAGGGGCGTTCCCGGAGGGGGGGGGGGGGGGGGGGGAAAGTGGCGGGTGTTACTGGGGGGCCGGACGGGGTCAGGGCCGGGCCCTCAAGACGGCGGGCTCCCCCACCGTCCGCCCGGGCCCCCACCAGGGCGTGGCCTCGACCACGCGTGGCACCATCCCGGGCCGCGGGCCCCCGCCAAGTGTGGCCTCAACCAGCACGGGGGGCCCCCCCCCGGCCCTTGGGCCCCAGGGCCCGACGTGGGCCCCCAACCCGCACGGGCACCATCCATCCCCCTGGGTTTTCGCCAGAGCGTGGGGCCCCAACCGCACCGGGGGGCACCCTCCAGTCCCTGGGCCCAGCCAAGCGTGGGCCCCCCCAAACCCGCCCCGTGGGACCATCCAACCGTGGGCTCAGCCGAGCCCTGGCCTCAACCAGCACGTGGCACCATCCAGTCCGTACCCCGGGGGAAGCCCCCGAAAGGGGGGGGGGGAAGGGGGGGGGAAACGAAACTGGGAGGAGAGGAGAAAGGGGGGGGAAGGAAGAAGGGAAGGGGGAAGGGAAAAAGGTAAAGGAACCCCGCCGTCATAACAGTCCGACCCTTTCCGGCCCAAAACTTTAAAACCCCTCGCATGATGGCGAGGGGGAATCCACTTTAAAAGCACACAGTAAAACCCCTCGAAACCAGGAATGTTCCCCTAGGGGCTTCTCACACGATGCAGGTAAAAGACGCATTTAAATTTAAAATTATAAAACCAAATATAATTATCTTCACCCCTTTTCTCACTCCCTTTTAAAATTTTTACCCTTTCTTAGGAAATAACCAACCCCAGCGACCATCGCTTTAAACGCCCCAACCCTTTGCAAATAATAATTCGATTTGGGATAATTTTCACATTTTATAGCCACATTTCAAAAATAACACAAAACTCCAAACCCCGCATTCCCCAAAAGACAAATCATGCGTACGCACGCTCGCGAACATAAACAACCCTTCTCCTTTCACACACAAACAAACGGGGCCGAAGGGTAAAATCCCCGGGGAAAGTGACAGGGGCGGAAAGACGAGACCAAGCAAGGTTTCCCCCCTGAATCCCAGGGGCTCTCCCCCTCCCCACCCTACCCAACCGCATCACCAATTCCTAAACAGGAGAAAGAAATTTTTGGGAAAAAATTTAAATGGCCAGGGTTTAAAAATTTAATTTAAAAAAAGAAAAAAAATCCCCCCCCACAAAATTTTCCCCTTTCAATTTTGGGAAAAAAAAAAAAAATTGCGGGAAAAAAGGGAAAACTAAGCCCTAAAAACAACAAACCAAAAACCCAAAAAAACCCGAAACTGATGCCCTTTCCACCACCCGTGGGGGACCCGAAAGGGGGGGCAAAAGACCTCTCGCCCCTGTCCAGTCGAGAAAGGGCAGAGGCACAGGTCCCGGAAAAAAGAAGAAGTGAAAGTCCCCTCCTACAGGCCCACTGTAAACTGAAAAATACCGACGTACCCTCGATGAACGGTAAAAACCAAGACCGGGGCAGGCCCCTCCCCCGAGACAAACTTTCCCCTCGATAAAGCTAACCTTCCCCAGCAATGGGCCAACATGCCAGGCTGCGTCCCCTGGTGAGCAAAACGTCAAACTAAAAAAACGAAGCACGTGCGACAGGAAAAAAACCCGGCGAAGGGCCCATAACGCAATTTGAGAGAAAGGGACCAGCCCCCCGTTTAACCTACAGGTTTAAAAAGCCGGGCAGGGAATAAAAAAGAGAGAGAGAGGGAAAAAAAAAACCGAAGTTGAGCGAACTACACAAAAAGGGGCAACCCACCACAACCACATTAAGGGCCGGGTACACACAAAAACAACGAAAAAAAAAAATGAATAAATTTCCCCCACCCTAGATGGGTCCCAAAATCCCAGGGCCCCGTGACAAACTCGTGACCCCACACACACCAAAACACACACACACACACACACACACACCCCACACACACACGCACCCCGCACGCACGCCCACGCACGCACCACCCCCACGCACGCAAAGCACACACACACACACACACACACACTTAAACAATGAAGCAAACAACAACCCCGGCATGGATATAACATCCCCAAAAAAAAAAACAAAGGAAAAAAGCGCAAGAACAAAAGGTGTCGTTGTTATAGTTGAAATTTTCCCGGGTTTTTTTTTTCCGTCATCAGCAAATACCCCCCCTGAAAGCCAATTTGGGAAGGTAGGAGGGGAAAAACATAAAGATTTTAAAAAACCGGAAAAAAAAACACATCACGCAAATGAATGAAATTTTTTAAACCCGACCCGACCGTCAAAGGGTATAATTTCATGAAAAAGAAAGCATGCGCGTTGGGGGTGCAAACGTGCGTGCGGGGGTTTCTTTCGTGCGTGCGTGCGTCGTGCGTGCGTGCGTTTGTGTGTGTTTGGTGTGTGTGTGGGTGTGGTGTGTGTGTGTGTGTGGTGTGTGTGTGTGTTTTTGTGTGTTTTGTGGGGTGTGCAATGTCTATATCTAATCTTTATCTATCTGTCAACATCTACCGCGTCAAAATATACACCCCCAAATAAATGTAGGAAAGACATACCGATAGAAAGATAGATAGAGGAACCTACAGAGATAGATAAATAGCTAGCAAAATAGATAGATAGATAGATAGATAGATAGATAGATAGATAGATAGATAGATAGATAAATAGATAGATAGAAAATAGTTTAGATATAGATACCTAGATAGACAGATAGATTAATAACGTGCTTTTGGATTCTATTTTCTGCCCTTTTGGTGGTGAGAGTAGCACAGAATCACGAACTGTGGTATATATCCATTTGATGCCAAGGGAGCACAGACCCCGTAAGCCGTGTCTCCCTGATGAGTCTGATTTCCCGCGGGCGAAAGGCCACGGAGCAGGCGATATGAATGGTTCTGTCTTCAAGATGGATGACCATAGTTGCCATATGCCGCTGGGGAAGGGTTTGATATCTCAAATATATTTCCCTGACACCCCCCCCCCCCCCCCCCCCCCCCCCCACCACTACCACCTTTTTTTATCTTTGCAAAGTCATTAATGTAATGACAGAGGATTGTTATCCTGCACTTTTTTCTCTACTAGCTAGATGTGTGTGTGTGTGTGTGTGGTGTGTGTGTGTGTG
>CM031619.1:25740450-25747950 GCA_018398815.1 Conus ventricosus
TGCCGGTGTGTTTCAGGTGCATCTTAAAGTGCGTGTCAATGCGCGCGCGTGTGTGTGTGTGTATGTGAGATAGATAGATAGATAGATAGAGAGAGAGAGAGAGAGAGAGAGAGAGAGAGAGAGAGAGAGAGAGAGAGAGAGAGAGAGAGAGAGAGAGAGAGAGAGAGAGAGAGAGTGTGTGTGTGTGTGTGAATGACTTGGTTTGATTTCAACGTGATGACAGCCCTGATCATTATGGCCTTTCGCGGTCGCTGGGCGATAAGCAGCATCACCACACCTTACGTTCTGTCGCTAAGTTTGCATTTGAGCATTTCTAGCCTGATTCCCCCTTTTGCCCTGCGTTAGCTGGCGTGAGAGGCTGTTTGATTGGTGTGTGTGTGTGTGTGTGTGTGTGTGTGTGTGTGTGTGTGTGTGTGTGTGTGTGTGTGTGTGTGTGTGTTTGGTTCATAGTGCTGAGAATACCACCGAAATGATCTGGAGTCCTTCTCTGATGGGCACGGCCTTGGTGTCAAATGGACCATTCCGCAGTGGAACTGACCTCTCTGACCGTTCGGACAATGGGACTGACCTTCCCTGCATCCTTTTCCGGATCTCCAAACACAGGCTCAGAGATTTCCTTTGTATTGAACCTTCCTTACTAGTCTACTTGTTCACTTATTTGTTTGTGTGTTTGTTTATACGTTAATTTATCTAGTTTTGTGTTTATCTATGTTATATTATTCTTGTTTGTTTATTCATAATTCTATTTACTCATTTGATTTATTTATGTGTCTCTATATTCATGTTCTTTTATCCTCATCCATTTATGTATTTATTGACTTATTTTTGTGTTTATTTGTTTATTCATTTCTTTAGTTATGTTGTTCCATTCTTTCCTCTTCATTCATGATTATATTTACTCATTTAATTTGTTATCTATTTGTTTATATATATACATTCATGCTGTTTTATCTCTATATATATTTATGTATTTGCTTACTAGTTTATGTACTTATTTGTTTATCTATATACTATTCTACTTATCTATTTAGTTATGAATTCAACATTTTTTTGCTGGCTTATGAATTCATTTCACTACAGCAGCAATTTCTCTAGTGTCCTTGTATGCCCTTCACTGGCTGTGTTTGCAGACCATTTTGATAATGCATGCCCCCGACCCCCCCCCCTCTCCTCCCTCCCCCTCTCCTCACCTCCCCCCCCGTCCCCCCCTCTCGTCCCCCCCCCCCCCCCCCCCCCGCCCTGCACCCGTAAATACACCGCAAAAACATATGACCATGGTTCTGTCAGGTATCGTGGGGGGAAGGGGGAGGGGGAGGGGGAAGGGGGAGGAGGGGGTGTTGACAGACAGAATGAAATGAGGTTATGCTGATGAGTTGTCATCCGAGAGGCGAAACTCGACTCCAGACAGGCCATAACTAACGCCTCTTCTCACAATTCAAGGCAGAATTCAATGCTTGGTGCAAACTGGTGGTGGAGGGTGCAGTTAGTGTTCATAGTGTTCACACACTTCAACGCTCTTCCTTTCTTCCTCAGTACACCCCAATTTTGATTTGTGTGTGTGTGTGTGTGTGTGTGTGAAATGGGTCCACCCGGCGCCGCCGGCAAAGAACGACGGGGTGCATCCTTTTGGGGTTGTGTTGAGGGGATGGAAAATGGCGCCACACTCCTGTGACATTTCACTTTGACAGGTTGAAGACTTTACGTCTTTTAAACCGACCTTGAGTAAAACCGGTCATGAAAAAGAGAAAGAAAAAAAAAGAAAAAAAACGAAAAAAAAAACGGTGCCTGTGTCAGTAATCACTTGTTTGGTGAGCTCTCGACCCTCTCTCTCTCTCTCTCTCTATGTAGTCCTCTCTCTCTCGGGGGTGAGCTCGCGTTCACGGACAGGGAAGTCGCGTTTCAGCCGCTGTGTAGAAAATTAGTGTATTTTAGCTAATTATTCATCACAAGTGATTCTGACGACAATATAATCAGTATGCCTACCACCGCTGAAATGCACCGAGCAAGAATTGGTATTTTTTACCCAATTCTGATGAAAAATTACCCTCCGAAAAAACGACTTCATTTCGGCCCAGTCAAGATATGCCACAGTTCAAGTGTGGCTACGTGAAAGGGTGCACTGACTGGCTGATTTGTTTGACGCTGTCCGTACTGTACTGCCTGTCGATCATTCTGACAATGTGCATGGACGTGGAGAAGAATCCCGGCCCTTCAGCAATACTAACTTGATGCAAGATATACACACAGTTGTGGACACTAGGTTCGTGCAGATACTGGAGGAACTCCGATTGCATTCTACAAATCTCTGCGACAAAATGGATGCTATCTTCGGCTGTCTTCAAAGAAGTGTGAATCAACTGATCACGGATGTGTCTGATTTACAAAATATCGTTGAAGATCACAGGAAAATGATGCACAACATCCAGGACGACAAGGTCAGTATCATACAACGACTGGAAAGAATGGAACAAGAAATTAATACACTAGAGATGAATTCGAAAGAAAACACTTGAAATTTCTTGGTCTGCGTGAAACCGGTTTTGAAAACAACAGGAAAAGTGCGGAAATCGTAGTTGAAACTTTAAACCATTTCTCACCTTCTGACTCCTGGAGTCTGTCTGACATAGACAAAGCATACCGTGTTGGAAGCTTCAAACAGTCCTCCTCTCAACCACGCCCTTTAGTCGTTCGTTTCCACAGATGGTCAGACAAAATGGACATCCTGAGTAACAGCTATTTAAGGAACGTACTCAGAAGTGAGAATATCAAGATATCTGCCGATCTGACTGTACGCCAACGAGAAGAAATGCACTACTACCGGCAACAGGGGAAAAACGCATATTTTAAGAATGGCAGGCTGTTTGTTCATGATCAACCAGTACATACACGTACAACTCTAAGGATCACCCAGACTTCGAAATTACGGCGAAAGACGGGGGACAGTCGGAAATCGTTTTACCAGGCACAACGACCGGGCAACACAGAATCGTTTCCGTGACGATCGTTACAACGAAAACCACGAACAACACCCCGACACCTTATCAAAAACATCCTTCCAACAATTCTGCGAGCTCAAGTGTCGCTATCCATTCCCCCGTGTTGGTACCTGGCACAAACTGTACAGTGAAGCTGTTCAGTCAGCCCCTTCTGCCAGCAGTCATGAAGATAGGCAAGATAGAAGAGAACACGTGGTAACGAAGAGGGGAAAGATGACACACGGGATAGGCCAGACAGCATGAAGGACGCCGCTGAACGTCAGAACGACAGCCCCCAGCTGGATCACAACAGGGTCATACCAGAAGTCAGCCTGACCCTGTGTTTTCTACGCAGACGGCACACCGATCGGCGAGTCTACAGACACCGCAGCAGACAACCGGACGACATCGCTGTCAACCTGCCAAGCCATAGAGGAGGTGGCACGACCCACTACTGCTGCCCCGGCTACCACCTCTTCCCCTGCCACACGTTCAGCAGTCACACCAGTGACACGACCGCTGACAGTGGTAACAGTGAAGAAAACAGAAACAACACGACACCAACAGGCAGTCTGCCTGGGGAAGATGACAACTCCGGTGGCATTGCTGGGGGTGAGCGACAACAGACAGACTGTGCCAGAGGGGAGGAAAATCTTCCAGTGCCTCTGTCACTGTGTCAGACAGTGTGTACCATCCCGGATGTGGAGATGGCCCACTACCTGAAGACGACGCAACCTGTGGCACACCTGACACGACTGTCAACAAACCAGGTAACGCCGGGGATTCCCCTCCCCCTCCCCTCACCCCCACTCCTCCCATTCCACCCCTTCTCGAAACCGCAAGGACAGTGCGCATTCCACAAATACCGCTTCGCACGTGCAAAACGAAAGACAAAGACGTTCGCGCCGTGGAGAAATGGACCGCAAAGCAGGTCAGGGGAGTTCAAGGTCCCATTCCTTGTCACTTGACAGACAGTCATCAATTCCCGAGTGTGGAGTGGTCGCTCAAAGCGAAAAAGCGAGCGAGTCCTCGGAAACTGTCGTCTCTAAAAATAAAAATAAGAAATGAAGGTACGGTCCCGACCCTGATGTAAATACTCTGAAAAGTACAGTGTTTTCAATGGTTTCATATAATGTGGAAGGTATCCTATCAAAACTAAAAGAAACTAGCTTCGTCTCCTTTATTATAAACTTCGACTTCATTTGCCTGGTAGAAACTTTTGTGGATTCATTCACGTCTACTTTATTCCCGTCCCATACAAGCTTTGTATCGCCAGCAAAAAAATTATCTCTTCGGGGAAGGAAAAGTGTGTGGGTCGTTGTAATGGTAAAAAACATTTTTTTTGCAATTTATAAAAGAAATTCAAACAAAATACGATAATGTTATTGTACTCCAAGTTGATAAGCGGCTGTTCGGAACTGAGTCTGATGTTTTCATTATTAGTATTTACTTGAATCCAGTTAATAGTCCGTTTTATGACTTTAGTGACGTGGACAATGGGATCTCTGTTCTTGAACAATGCATGCTCGATATTATTGAAAAACAAGAAGACGCTGAATTTATCCTGTGTGGGGACTTTAATGCTAGAACCTCTGTTATCTTTCCTGCACAGCTGACTGTAGACGATGTGATGTCTGATCCCGCTCACCATGACAAGTGTATTGTCTCTGACACTGATGATCAGACTCCCCCTCCTCGTTCTTCGCAGGACACTATCATTAATGATTATGGTCAAAAACTACTTAGTTTATGTACCGGTTTTGATCTGTATATTCTGAATGGTGTTTGTTTAGGAGACACAGATGGTTGTTTCACTTATATAGCTCCCTCTGGAAACAGTGTTATTGATTATTTTATTTTCTCTACTTCTTTGTGCTCTCTACCCAGAAGACTTTTTGTTCATGAAAAAATTCACTCAAAGCACATGCCTGTCGAATGCGTTGTGATGTGTAACCAGCAAACGCATGATGTTGAAGTTAACGACTCGTCTATTTTCAAACTAGTTTGGTCTGAAGATAGGCGAGAAGACTTTCTAGATCAAATTAATTTACCAGAAAAACAAAACTCGCTTGAGCAAGCGAAACAGTTAATTGAAGTTGAAATAGACAGTGCACTCGATTTGTTTTCTGCCACCCTAAAATCTGCCGCCTCTTGCATGTCTGTAAAGCAGGGTGGTCGTAGGACCATCAAAGGTAATGTATGGTTTGACTCGGAGTGTTATGAAAGTCGAAAGAATACCAGAAAAGCACTACGCGATTTCAAACGTTTACAAAAAGAAAACCCACAGAGGGTGGACACGAATACTTTGAGAAGAGAAGGTCATATAAAAAGTTATTGGAGGATAAGGAGAAAACATACAAAACGAAATGTAGAGCAGAACTTGAACAGAATGTAAACGATTCCAGACAGTTTTGGAAAAATATAAACATTTTTCAACGAAAAGTAGAAAGGTTGGTAATATTACGGATGTAGAGTGGTTGCAACACTTTAAGAGGGTCTTTGAAGTAGATACTATTGTTTCTACGGATGACGATTCTCCGATTTTTTGAACGGATTTTGAAGAAGAAAATGATAATTCAGATTTTGGACCATTGAATGATGATATTACTGAAGAAGAAGTAGTAGGCTCAATTAATCACTTAAAAAATAAACAAAGCAGCAGGTCCAGACGGTATTTTGCCTGAATTACTCAAATCTTCGAGGGATATAGTTGTTCCTTTTCTTCTGCGATTTTTTAATGCTGTTTTTTCATCAGGTCAGTACCCAGCAGCTTGGACCGAGGCTATCATACAACTGTGCATAAGAAGGGTAATCTGCACAAACCTGACAACTATAGAGGCATCTCACTTTTGAATTTAAGTGGTAAATTGTTACAGTTACATAATCATAAGAGACTGTCCATATGGGTTGGAATCTAAAGGTCTGCTAGGAGAAATTCAAGCTGGCTTTCGGAAAGATCGTTCAACCATCGATCACATTTTTACTCTTTTTTTCGATGGTTCAAAAATACCCACTTAGAAACAGGAAATTATTTGTTGCTTTCATTGACTTCCGTAAGGCTTTCGATTTCATTTCACACGGAAAACTTTGGCCTATATTGCGAAAATCTGGAATTAAGGGAAAATGTTATTGACAATCCAAAGCATGTATAAAACTGTAAAAGCTCGAGTACGCTGTGGGATCAAGATGACGGAAGCATTCACTTGCTATAAAGGCTTAAAACAAGGCGAGGTTACCAGTCCGTTACTTTTTTCTCTGTTCATTAACGAACTGGCCTCAGGAATAATTGAAAATGGACGACACGGCATTCAACTGAACCCTGACATGATTGAGCTGTTTATTTTACTTTTTGCAGACGACATTGTACTTTTGTCAGACACGGTTGCTGGACTTCAGAACCAGCTCAATGTTCTTGCAATTAAGGCATCTGAATTAGATTTACATGTCAATCTTGACAAATCGAAAATAATCATTTTCAGGAATGGTGGTTATATTCTCGACGTGAGGCATGGACATATAACGGCCTTCAAATGGAAGTAGTTAATTCTTACAAATACTAGGGTTGTTTCTTAGTACCAGATTATCGTTCTCTAGGACTCTGGAAGACATGGCGACTAAAGCCAGAAAGGTGTTATTGATATACTCAAAACTTTATGGAGGATTGGTGACTTTTCGGCCAAGATTTTTCTAAAGCTATTTGATGCTCAGATAAACCTATTCTTCTATATGGCTCTGAAATTTGGGGACTGACTGGATCTTCTACAATAGAAAAAGTGCACATGTTTGCTTTGAAAAAGCTGTTAAATGTCAGCCCAAGGACACCAAATGACATGGTATACGGCGAGATTGGACGTTATCCTTTATACATATTTTCTTACTTATCATGCATTAAGTATTGGCTAAGACTTACAAGAATGGATCGATCAAGACTTCCGCGTAAATCATATGATATGCTTTTGATATTGTGTGATCAAGGTAAAGTATGTTGGGCGTCACGGGTTCGGGATACTTTATTCAAATTTGGATTCGGTTTTGTTTGGGAGCATCAAGGCGTAGAAAACATGCGCGGATTCCTGAGCTCATTCAAGCAAAGACTGGTTGACTGTCATAGTCAAAACTGGCAAGAACACATTCAAAAAAGCAGTAGATTTAGTGTTTACCGTTCTTTTAAATCTTCTCTGTCGCTGGAATCTTATTTCACAGTTGTTAAAAATAAACACATCAGAGATGTTTTGATTAGGTTTAGAATAGGTGCCTCCGAATTACGTACTCATAAAATGAGATACGCTCCCGTTATCAATGTGATTTGAAATGTCCTCTGTGTGATGCTGGCCTCGAAGATGAAATGCATGCTATGTTTTACTGCAGGTCCTTGAATGATTTACGGGAGAAGTACATTCCATCTCGGTATACAAAGCATCCCACTGATAGAACCCTGGAAAAGTTAATGCAAGACGATGAGCATCTCCATGATTTAGGACGTTTTATTTACTACTCTAACAAACGTCGTGTATCACAGGTGTAA
>CM031619.1:25750450-25768512 GCA_018398815.1 Conus ventricosus
GCTTCGACACGATCTTCCTAACGGGCCATACGCCACAATTAGGATTTTGTCCTTTTTTTTCCGCGCATACGCAGGTTGATACTCCTGCGGACACTCCCTGTATGGACTGGCAAGGATTAATTCCATCTACCTAACAAAGGGATTGGAGTTTTGTGTGTATGACCGTTTTTTTTTTATCCCGCCATTAAGGCTGCCATACTCCAGCTTCGGGGGAGGTACTTGCTATGTGGAACGTGTCATCCATACCAACGGCCAAACTGGCCTTCTCTTCCGAAAGTTGGTGATGGGATTTTACGTGTGTGCAGGATGGTATGCGTGCGTTCACACACGGAACCTCGGTTGATAGTCTCATTCGAAGGACTGTATGGGAAATGGAGTCAGAACCAAAGTTAACTCCGAGGGAAACATCCCCTTGTACAGAGGCAGTCTGGCAGAGATTCGAACATGCAACCCAGGATCATGAAGATTACGAGTCCGGCGCTCTACCTATGAGTTATTCTGGCCCCGAGGATTTTGTACCAAATATAAATCATGTAAGCGTTTTGAGGCCTACCGTAATTTTGAGCCAGCATTTAATATTAAACTGATAGTTGATCAAAGGAACAACTTACCTACCAATTATTTCCCTTATTTGGGGAATCTTAATCGACGAAATCACGAACAATCTTCAAATCAATGATCTGTCCATTAGCTGACATCACGTTTCAGGCCTTCGCACTCACCCATGACCCTATCTTTACGCCAGCTGGAAGCCCCCAAATAATCCCATTCCTTAGATTTTCATCTGTCTTTACGGAACCACCTGGCGTGTACCTTGATGGCCATATGAAAGAACATGAGGAGAGTCAACTCTCAGACACAATAAAGATTCACAAAACAATCTGACTGAACCAATCTATAAATACTCGACTCCTTAAAACCCGTTCAGTGCCTAAAAATAGTACAAACAAAGGTGTTCCCCAGGTGCCAGGAAATCTCATGATTTGGGGGTCATAATTAACAAAAAATTCTAGCTCAGAAACTACAAAAGATAGAAAAATGAAATCTATATCATTTTTGAAGGAAATTGAATGAAGATTTTGAATCTGGGCTTCTTTTGTTTTAATTTTGATAATAAAAAAGTATTTAGGCATTTAGATTTGGATAGATTTTTTGCACGATCAAAAACATATGTATTTACCACGACATCTTCACATCCAAACAAGAACACACAGCAAAAAAGTTGAAAATAAAGTTTGTATTGTCACACTACACCTGTAAATGAAAGTAAAACAGTTTGGAAGTCTATCAAGACGCTCACACTCGATGCAGACTGACCAGTCCACGACCACGCCCCCCCCCCTCTCCCCACCACACCCCCCTTTCTCGACTTCAACCCTCTCTTTCACCCCTCATCTTCCCTACCTTTCCGTCTGCACCGTGTCACGCCGCGAGCAGGCCACGCTACCCTCTCGCACTGATTTTCACATCACTGGACACCAGCACGCGGTGCAGAGTACACACTAGGCTGGCTCGTTCGACGCTGTCAGCTGAACACACACTGAGGTCACAGAGCCCTACTCAATAACTGACGAATATGGTCGGCAATTCCACCACTATCATCATCTCACCTTCATGCTCGAGCGAGTCGTTCAATAAAAGATTATTGTGTTTGTCAAAAAGCATCAGCAGAGCCTGCTCAGCTGTGTAAATACGTTGATTTGGTCGCTGGGCTTGTCGAAGGTTGCGCCGCCATCTTTGCAAGCCAGACACGAAGTGCTGGCTGGTCATCCAGTCAGTGATGAGAATAAATGGGCTTTCCCCTCACGTGTGGTCATTTACATATTATTTTAAGACGACAGACATATAAGGCTTTCTACGCAAACTCTATTTGAGTCCGTTGATAGAAATAGCAACGAATGAAAATTCAAGAAAAATGCATGACGTCAGGGGAATGACCATAGGCACTGGAAAAGCACTTTTATTTCCGCGTCAGCTGACCGACTAAAGGCGCTCAACGGGTTAAGCAAGGCCTTGTCGCATTAATTTCTGGTGTGCAGCCACCACATGGCCTCGCCAGCCTGCACAGGGCCGCAACTGTCCAACACCACAGGTTGATAGGAAGACTGTATGGATTGCCTGCTTGTGTGTGTGTGTGTGTGTGTGTTGTGTGTGTGTGTCTGTCTGTCCATGGAAATTCCATTTTAGATTGGCGTTATAATTTCCTTTCACAAGACACATTTTGATGGCTCTCATATGTGGTTCGAGAAAGGTGAAATATTTGCACTTTAATGCTATTTTCTTCTCTCTCTCTCTCTCTCATCTCTCTCTCTTCTCTCTCTCTCTCTCTCTCTCTCTCTCTCTCCACACACACACACACTCACACACACACACACACACACACACACACACACAAACGCACGCACGCACGCACGCACACACACACACACACACACACACACACACACACACACACACATCCTTTATTCCTTGTGTTGCATTAGGTTTTGCAAAGTCATTTGTCACATCTGTTTTTTGTTCTGGAACTCTTTGACGCTCTTTTTTTTTTTTTCAATTCCATACTGTATCTTACTACTGACGATTAGGCAGTGAACATTGTACCCACTGTCCCGAGCGAGTCCTAGCTTTTCTTTCCGCAGCATATTCGTGGACATGGCGTTCTATATATTTTGTAGCACAAACAATGCTGTGCTTTTCTTTAAATCGACGTTTTGAATTCAGCAGTGAGTAGTTATAAGGAATGTTTAACACTCTCAGTACTAGCAGTGTTGCAACACAACCATGCTGTTCAACACTCCTCTGACCCCTCTCCTGTTGACCTTCTGTGTGTATAGCCACGACAGTCCTCTGACCCCTCTCCTGTTGACCTTCTGTGTGTATAGCCACGACACTCCTCTGACCCTTCTGTTGACCTTCTGTGTGTATAGCCACGACAGTCCTCTGACCCTTCTGTTGACCTTCTGTGTGTATAGCCACGACAGTCCTCTGACCCTTCTGTTGACCTTCTGTGTGTATAGCCACTAGTAATACTACAAGTACGATCGTCATTTTATCACCAAAGGTGGTAGTAATCCTCTCTTTCTTATTTTTGTCAATATCATCATCATCATTTTTATCATCATCACCATCATCATCATCACTATTATTATTATTATTATTATTATGTAGAAAGAAACTCGTGGAGAGCGTGGCAGCAGAGAGTCCTCAGAAGAGAAGCCCCTTTCAAGCAAGTGTTTCGGCCCTTATCTCCTGACACTCTAGGGGGGTTGGGCCACACCCGGTTCATGACTCCGGATGTCCCTCTGCTGCCCCTTTTGTTTCCTCTGGGACGAGCCATGGCTGGGATTCGAACCCATGACCCTCTGGACATGCTCATTTTCTACTTAATGACTCGCGCTTTAACCACTGAGCCACAGGGACACCTGATATTTGTAGGGAAATTAAGCCTTATGAAGTTCACTTTTGTTCCTCCTTGACCAGATCCAGCTTGAACACCTCTGCCGCTTCTGCCATTGCTTTCAGGGCTCTGGTTTTTTTCCTTCCCTGCAACTGAGAGCTGTTTCATGAGGCTGTATGCAGACGTTTTCCTACAAATCCCCTAGCTCCAATTTCTGCAGTGAGGACTTTGACCTGATAGCCTTCTCTCCTCAGGCTGTTTGCCAGATCAGCATACTTTCAGTCTTGTAGATTTGAGCTGCCTCCATTCTGTTCTCATATGGCACCGTGAGCTCGATCATGATCAGCTGCTTGATTGACTTAGAGTGGACTACTATGTCTGGTCTCATGCCACTCTTGCTGATGATCTCTGGGTGACTCTTCCATTCTGGGAGGTCTGCAGTGCACTCCCAGTCATCTGCCCCATCCAGCAGACTCTGCCTGCATGTTCCGAGTGGCACTGTTGTTCTTGGCCATGATTTGCTGCCTCCTGCCGTGAAGAATGTTGCGGGTGCTTTTGGAGTCCTGATTCTCCCTTTTGTGGTGTTGGTACTAGCCCAGACTACTTGTACAATTTCTTTGAGCACTTGGTTGTGCCTCCATGTGTACCTTCCTTGAGCCAGGGCTACTTTACAGAGCTTAGAACATGCTCCACTGTTTGTTTTTCATGGCAGAGGGGGCAGGGCAGGATCGTCTGTTTTCCCCCACTTCACCAGGTTTGCATTTGAGGGCAGAAGGTCATATGCAGACTGAGAATGAAGCTGATCCTGAGAGGGGCCATGTGCCAAATGTCATTCCAAGTTAGACTTTTTTGGGAGTGCATTCTGTATCAGCATGAACTGCAGACACCGGGACCTTGTATTTCCCAGGGAGCCCACACGGGTCAATGGTCTCCAAGCCTTCTTCCGCCATCTGCTTGGTTTCTTTTGCTCTTTGTGTGTCTTTCAGCGTATCATCATACCATCTCCAAGGCTCTGACTGGTTCTTCTGTGACTGTTGGAAGGGCCTGGTTGGCAACACTGAAGACCACAGATTCGGCCACTTTTCCTTTCCTCGGTGAGAGACTCCGTGATTTCTTTGGCTTAAAATTTCATTCTGGATGAGGCAACTATGTCGTCCAGCCTCTCCAGCACATGACGTGTCTGTCTTCTCTGGATGAAATCACTGTAGTGTCATCCATGAAGGCCTTGAGAGGGGGGCATCTTGTTCCATCGCCAAGGTCTGTTTGTCTCGCGTTGTTTGTTGCTGCTTTCAAGAAAGAGTTCCATGCCAGCACGAACAGTATCGGGGAAATTGCACAGCCCCTTGCAATGCCCACTTCCAAGTTGATCCAATCAGTTGTGTACTCCTTGGTAGAGAACCGCATTGAGAAGCCATTGAAGTACTCTTGAGCATGTCGCGGATGTCTTTGGCAAATGGTACATCTCAAGAGCCAACTGTATATCTCATGGGGCACAGATCCATTTGCGTTTGCCAGATCAAGCCACACTACGTCCAGGTCTCTCTTTTCTGTTTTTGCTTTTTGGATTGCGTCCCAGATCATTTGGCGTGTTCTACACAGCCAGCCACGCCTGGGATGCCACCTTTCTGGACTGACACATCCAAGTACTTTTTTTTCCATCGGGTAAATTGGTCAGCCTTGCCGCCATGACAGAGAAGAAATTTTCCCTTCGACGTCAGTAGTGATATTGGCCTGAACTGGCTGATGTCACTTGAGTTTTGCTCTTTGGGGATGTACACACCCAAATCTGCCGTCATCCACGGGCCCGCTGATCTTCTGGTTTCTCCAAGCCGATCGCAGCAGCCTGTGGAGCCACTCCAGCACCTTGGGACTTTCTTGTAAAGCTGGTAAGGTATTCGTTGGCCCTGGTGATGATTTGGCTCTGGCTTTGTCGACCACCTTCTTGATTTCCCCCAACGTTGGGGGCCCTTGCCATTGAACTGTTCCTCGGGGTTGGTTGGCCACACCAACCTGAATGTCGAGGGGGTGCTTTGCTCTGGGGAGTCAGAGTATGTTTTGCTCAGATGCTGCTCAAGAACTCCTTTGTCCACACTTAGGGCCGATTTTGGCTGCTCAACAGTGTTCTGGCAAACTGGAAGGGGTCTCTGAAGAAGCGCTCTTGTGTCTTCTTCTTTTTGCTCTTCCTCTTCCTCGGGAGATTCCGCTTTGCTGAGGGCGCTGTGTTTTTCTTTAGGTTTCCCACAGTTTTTCCCAAGCCTTGTTTTTCAGCTGGCAGTGCGGTCTTCATTTTTCTTCTTGAGGTTGTTCTTTTGGACCTTGATCTTGTCCATCTTTTCTTGGCGTCTGGATTCTTTGGAGGTGTTTTCTCTTTGGGTAGTTTTACTCCATAGGCGTCTCTACAGTGGCATACACAATGTCCCCTATTTGGCTAGTTTGTTTTTGTTCCAGGGTGGGTTTTCCTATCAGGCATCGAGTCTTTGGACGATTTTTGCATCCAGTTTCTCCCAACTTCAGTTTCGTTTGCTCGTGGCAGGTTGAGTTTCAGGCGCCCTGGCATCGGGGCCTGTGCAAATTCCTCTCCGAAACAACAGGGAGTCCTGGCACTGTGTTAAATCTGCTGTCTTCGACGCTTATGCGATGCAGTGCGCTGCTGCTATTCAATGAGTCTTCACACATCCATCTTTGTCGGGATCTTCATGCAGGGGTACGAAACGCTTCCCCGACACATGGATATTCATTTGTCCATGTTCATAGTCCGTTAGGGATTTGCAGTCGTGATTGGTTACACGATGGATCATCATTCTCTCCCCCTTTCGGTGAATCCTGGGAGAATCTTTTCCTTTTATTTTTAGTAGCCACATGGTTTTAAAGGCAAAGTGGGGAGCCAGCCCACGAGCCCTTGGTTCTGGGGTCTTTCCAGTGTCCTCCGGTCTTCCCCTCCCGGACGTCCTCCGGCCTATTCCCGGAAGTCAATGGTTTAAACCCCTGCATCAGTAGAAAGAAACTCGTGGAGAGCGTGGCAGCGAGAGTCCTCAGAAGAGAACCCCTTTCAAGCAAGTGTTTCATTTTTATTGTTATTAATTATTATTATTACTATTATCATCATCATCATCATCATTCTTATTGCTGTTTTTGCTCTTTATCATTGTTATGTATTTTAAATGGTGTTGTCTCTTTCCCATCGGCTTCGTTTTCATCCAACGTTCATCTCGCGCCGGGTTTGAGAAGATAAGTGATCGCTCGTTCTTCGTGTTCGTTGACCTGAATGTTGTTTATCTTGCCTGAAGAAGACCTAAGAGGTCGAAGCATGTTGCGTTTTGTCCTGTGATCTGTTTGTCCATATCAATCGGGGCAATTCGGCGCAAGATGGGCGTTGAACGAAAGGGAGGCCGTTGGAAAGATGCGAGTTCAAATAGTGATGATGATCATGATTTCCGCCTGCAGTCACTTCACTGTAAAACTTATTGTCATATTAACAGAAATGTGCTCTTGTTTTTCCCACTCTAGTCATGTGTTCTATATAACTAAGGTGGGAGATACTGACGTTTGTATTCCAATAAACCAACGCGCTTGTTCTTTTCCTTCTCTGAAACATAACATTCCTCAACGTTAGCAAATCGTAGCTGGGTATCCGTATAAGACAGGACATCGATGTAGTCCATTCGTTCCTTATATATCAACTTGTCCCTCCTTCCATTCATCATTATTTTCTTCCTGTGTGAATTGTAACAGGACAAACCTCTGTTCCTCATCGTCTTCTTCTTCTTCTTCTAGTTGCAAAGTGAGACGACTGCAGGCGGAAATCTAAACAAATCTTAAATAAATGTTAGCGCACCGCCAAGAAAAACGTGGACAAACGAGTCACAAGACAAAACACGTCGCGTTTCGACCTCTTAGGTCTTCTTCAGGCAAGACACAAACAAATAGGACAATGAAAATGAACGAGTGTGTCACTTAGCTTGGATCTCTTCAGCGCGAGGTAGGCGCTGAATTATTGTCCTATTTGTTTTCTGTCTTACCTGAAGAAGACCTAAGAGGTCGAAACACGCCCTGTTACAGTTCACAGAGGACGAAATGATGAATGGAATGAGGGGCAAGTTGATAACGAAAGAATGGACGACATCGATGTCCTGTCTTATACGTATACCCCGTTTTCATTTTCATTGTCCTATTTGTTCGTGTCTTGCCGGAAGAAGACCTAAGAGCTCGAAACGCGTCGTGTTTGGTCTTGTGACTCGTTTGTCCACGTTTTCTCTTGGCGGTTCGCTAACACACTCGTACACTCAGACATGAACCCCAGAGGCACTGACGAAGGCTGCTGTACGGCGGAGGCCTCCAGCGATCCATACAGCGTCTCCCTTCCTCGATGTGACGGCAGGCCAGGTCTCTGCTCTTGGCTTTTGATGTGTGGGACAGTCCTGCAGGAAGTGTTCCTTAGTCATTGGGGCTGTACCACATGGGCATCCTGAAGACTCGCCAATGCGGAATTTTATGAGCATGTGGTGTTTGAGTCTGGAGTGCCCTGTCCTCAGTCTTACAATGCTCTCGTGGTCTGGTCTGGGCAGTAGGTAGTACGCATCCTTCTTGCTGAAGTCTGGGTGCTGCTCAAGCTGTCTTCTTTATGCTGCTCCTTGATAGTGCTTTTAGCCATCATCGTCTGAGCCGTATAGATAATAACGGAACAGGAACGAACAGCCCTCTTCCCCATCATGTAGCGACACATACTGTCACATCACTAGCCAAATAGAAAAGTCAAAAACAATAATTATTGGTTTTGTTTAGAACCTCTTTTTTAAAAGAAAATAATCCAACTCTTGCCAAGAGATCAAGAGTGGATTATTTTCTTGGCAAGACCGGAAGACAAACGACCTTGTGAGGAGCCAAATAACACCACTTGCAGGCCCCGAAGAACCCCTCTTGGCAACAGTCAAGAAGAGGAAGCTGTCGTGGTTCGGGCATGTCATACGCCACAATTCACTGCCCAAAACAGTCATCCAGGCACGCTGGAAGGTGGCAGACGAAGGGGACGACAAGCCAAATGCTGGATGGACAACATCAAAGAATGGACCAGGATGGATGTCCCTACGCTGATGCGACAGGCAGAGGACAGGGCCGGATGGCGGTGCCTGGCTTCGAGAGTGTCTCTCATCTCTCCTCTACGCCCATCATGGGCAAGAGAATGATGATGATGATGAATGCAACTCGTCAATGCTTTTTTTCTTAAATAGAATTTGTGTGCCAACGGTAGGTACCATCATTATGCATCGATAGTTTTTAAAACTCACACACACGCGCACACACACACACACACACACACACACACACACACACACACACACACACACACACACACACACACACACACACACACACACACACACATACACTATCTATCTATCTATCTATCTATCTATCTATCTAAAGGCCTAGGAGCAGGCGAAATGAATGGTTCTGTCTTCAAGATGGGTTACTGTGGTCCCATATGCTGCTAGTGAAGGAGCTTATTTTCAAAATATATAGTTCTGTCATTTTCATTTTTTCCCCTCCTCCTTCACCCCCCCCCCCTTTTTTTTTTTTTAAAATGACTTAAATCTTTGCTAAGTCATTGATATATTGATGGAGGAAGCCATGGACGAATTGTTAGCCTACACTTGTCCCCCCTCCCCCGGTATTAAATTGTTCAACATCGTCGATCTATCTATCCATCTATCTATCTATCGACAGAGAGCAGGCAATATGAAATGATCTGTGTTCAGAAAGGATTACGATAGTTCCCACGTGTCCCAGTGAAGGCTTTAAACATTGATGATTTTTTTCCTGTTTTTATGTTCTCTCTTTTCTTTTTTTTTCTCCCTCCCCCCCCCCCCCCCCCTTTTTTTTCTTTTTTTTCATTTAAATCTTTGTCATGTCATTAATGGAATGTGTTAGCCTGCCCTTGTTTGGAAAATTGTTTGATCAATCAGTAGGAGATTGCATCTCTTGGGAGACCCAAGTACAAGCTGTTCTGGACAACTCTAAGCTGCTGACAATGTTGGGTTATTAGACAGCAGAACTGACCACTCGGACCGTTGGACATTTTTTTGACCTCCCTTGCACCCTTAAAATGGATTCTCAAGCATGGGCCAAAAGATTCCCCCCTACATTTCTAACTGTTTTAAAATAAACAGTAAACAAGTGGGGTATGTTTTGCCCCCATAAGGAAACCTAACACAGAGTAACTTTTATTCAAGACTGGCACAGCTTTAAACTTGAATAAAGTCAGACAAATACATAGACGAACAATCTAATAGTAGGGAAAAACAAGCGCAGGCTGTGACGTCAACGAAAAATTATGACGTCAACTTAAAATGACATAGGTAACTACATGACGAAAATAATGAATATAAGACAAGAGAGAGCAAGAATTAACGGCCGAGGCTTGGTGTCCGCCTATTTATTTGTTTTAATCATAGTTTTCTCCGTAGTGTTACTATGTGGAGGGGGCTGACTTTTAGGTCAGTAGTGCATCGATGTCACTGTGTATGTGGGATGCTTTTGATGACGGTACAGCGGAATATGAGCAGGAAATGTATTTGTTATTAAAATTGTTGTGAATGCTATGTCGCCGAGAGTGACTTAAAAATCCTGTAAGAATATTTTATATGCTCTAATTGTACCCCCGCATGTGTGTCGGTGGGCTGAATTTATTGATGTGGACACTGTAGTATCAAAACACGGGGAAGTTAAATTTGTTTTAGATCAACGGTACGTCGAATCAAAGTTTATTGTGTTCTATGGGACTTTGGTGAAATTGTGTTCTCCGGGGATTCAATTTGATTTGCTGTGCCTTAGAATCTGCGGTTCTTCTTCGTGGAGTAAATGTGCTTATGAATCTGCGGTTCTTCTTCTGTGGAGTACTGTGCTTTATGAATCTGCGGTTCTTCTTCTGTGGAGTACTGTGCTTTATGAATCTGCGATTCTTCTTTTACGGATCGCCGTGCTTGTGAATCTGCGGTCCTTCTGCTATGGATTACTGTGCCTTGTGAATGTAAATCTGCGGTTCTTCTTTTGAAAGTTCTACGTGATTATTGTGCTTGTTATGTGGAGATTCTGTTTCTTCTTTTCATCGCTTGTGTTTGTAAACCGGTGTGCTTATCATGTGGGGACCTTGGTTATCATTCTTTGTCTTCTTTTAGTGTGTAGACTGGCTTGGGTTCTGTGGAACCCAGTGTGTTGATTTTTATCTGTGAGACATTGTGGACGGCGCCGGCGAGATATGTGAGTGATATCAATATATTAATATGATATCTGATGATTGAAGTTCCTATGTATTGATATCTTGATCTAAGCTGTGTAGTGACATGTATTAAATTTTTACCAATTCACATGAATGTATGTTTTGATGGTTCAGGCAGCAAAATTATAAAGAAAAGAAATCTAACTCGTGTGTTGCCCGGCTATCCATGTAAAGTAGGTGTGGGTGTGTGTAGGGAATAATTTTTACACGCATCCAAAATTTTTGAGAGCGAGAGCAAAACAAAAAAACACGCACCCACACCATCCGTAAACCCGGGACCCCGTATTAAATGTTTTTTGCTTTTGAATTAAAAATACCTAGGGGTAGGATTTTGTTTTTGTACCCCAATAATTCCCCCAATTTAAATTTGATGGGCCACGTTTCACAGATTTTCCCTTTTGAAAAATTTATTTGTTTTTGAAATTGTTTTGTTTTAAAAGACTGTTTTGTCTACTTTTTTTTTCCCCGCCCAGCATAAGGGGGTAACCTTTGAAATATTTTTCCTGGGAAACAAAGGGCCTATTTTTCCTAGTTTTTCCCTTCCCTTTTTGGGGGAAAAAAATTTTTAAATTATCTTCAGTAAATCCTCTGTTTAAATTTTGTTTCAAATCTTTATTTAGTTTTGGGCGTTTTGCTTCTTCAGATTCTTAGGGTTTTTTTCTTTTGGGATGAATGAGTTTTTTAGTGGCTGCCCTAAACCCCAGTTTTGAAAAAAAAAATCTTTAGTTGTTTCATTTTGAATGTTTAGTTTTGGTAAAAAAAAAAACAACAACAAATACATTAAATTAAATATTGTTGTTACTCTCCTGTCATTGTTTTATTTACACTTTTTGCGGGAAAATTTGGCATTGATTTACCGTTTGTTTTCTCTCTCCCCAAAATTCCTAATTTTTCTTTTTAAAAGTTTATCCTATCTTTTTTTTGGGTTTTTGGGTTTGATAATACTTAAAAATTTTAAAAGATGTTTGTCGTTAATGTTTGTTTAAAAAAAAAAAACCCTTTCTTGAAAAATTCATATATTTTAAGGGGAAAAGGGGAATTAAAAACCTTTTTTTTGCTTGTGATAGAAATTTGTTTTTTTTTTGAACCACAAGTTTTGTGGGGTTTGACAGACATTTTTTCCAAAAATTTTCTTTAAGGCAAAAAAGCCCAAGGAAGAAAGTCCTGTTGTTTCCGCTGTGGACGAGGAAAAAGTTTTTGCTAAATATTTACAACGAGGAAAGGGTATGTGGGCCCTGGGGGGAGAAAAATTTTTTTTGGCCAATTTTGATAAATGCATTGCTCAAAATATGGAAAGAGAGGAAAGAATCAAAATGAAAAAGAATGCAGGGAAAAAAGATAACAAAAAAAGACAAATACAAGAGAAAACTAAAAGAGAGCAAATACAAGAGGAAACTAAAAGAAGCAATACAAAAGGGGGAAAAACTAAAAAAAGAGCAAGAAAAACAAAAAGAAAAGCAGGGGGAAACAAAAAGATGCAAGAGGTAGAAGGGAAAATTTAAAAGAAGACGTTACAAAAAACTTCTCACAGAGTGCGGTCTCAGGACAGGGCATTTAGAGGCAGGGGTTTGGGGTTTTCCCCGGTTTTAAAAGCCCCTCCCCCAACGTTTCCCAAGTTGCCCCCCTTTTAAAGAAAAAACTGATTTATAAAAGACAGTTTCTTTTTTGTTTTAAAACCCATGCTCTTTCCCAGGGGTGGTCTGAGGGGTTTGTGGGGAAATACCCTGCACAAATTTTAAGGGTTTTGCTTTAACCTCCCCATCACAGTCTCGCTGAAAATAAAGTTGTGTCTTACGGGGCTTTTGGGAAAGAGGCTTGCTGAAAAAAATTCAAATTTTCTTTCCCAAAATTTTTTTCCCAAAACGTTTTTGTAGGCAAAACCAACTCCGATGAAAAATTTTTGGAAACCTTTGCCGTTGAACTAAAGGGGTTTGTTTTTACCCTTGATTTTCTTTTCCCCAAAAAATTTATAAGGGCTTTTGAAGGGTCTGGGGATCTTATTTTGCGTGGGGCATTTTTGGAGTGTGTCTCTAAGACTTGGGGTACTTTTTTTTTGTGAAGGATGTAAAAAATTTTGAGAGAAAATCAAGTCCAGAGTCAACAGGGTTTTTTCATCCCAAATAAGGTGCTTTCCCAAGGGAAAACGATTTAAAAAAATTTTTTTTCTTCTGTTGGGGACAAAACTCCTGGTCAGTTTTTACAAAATGCAAATCCCGGTCAGTTTTGATAGATACTAACCCTGGGGTTTCCCCCGGCGATCTGAAAGTAACTTTGGTGGTAGGCCTTTTTATTGTGGCATCAGAGCTTTTTGGGTTTCTCAGCTGGGGCGTGAAAAAACTTTGGCGGGATCCCTTATGTGGTCCCTTGGGACCCGTTTTTACCTCTGGGAGTAAGAAAAATTCCCCCAGAAAGGGGCTTCTGATCAGATTTTCAAGTGTTTTTGTGTTTTTTTTGTAAAAAAAACAGGACATGGGAGCTGGCCCAGGGGGTTTTCCCGGAAGTCAGGTTAAAAAAACCCCGGGAGAATTTTTCAACCCCTTTTAAACCCCCCAGAACATGTCCTTTTTGGTTGGGGAACCTCTACTTTTGTTGGGAAAACCGCTGACACAAAAAGTCCAAGGGTTTTTTGCTCTGGGGGCTTAAAACTCCTTTGCTTGTCTAAACTTCTGGGGGAGTTCAAAACAAAATTTCATTTGGAGCTGGTTCTGTGAATGGCAAATTTGGTTTTGTTTTGCTGATTTCTGGTGCTACCCTTTGTGGCGTTCGCAAAAGGAAATTAAATTTTTACAGTCCCAAAGCAAGGAACCACAGTGAAAGGGGTTTCTTTTTGGGGGTCGGTTTTTGGGGTTTTTCCACCGCTTTCAGTTTTTAGTCAGTTGTCCTTATTTTGTGTGGTTTTGCCCTTTTTTGGGCTTGATAGCCCTTTTGCAGATCTCATTGTGGGGAAAATTTCCTTTTAGTTTTTTTTGACGGGGAGTTTTGTGGGGGATCTGGTGAACCTTTCTCCCTTTTGCCGCCCCTTTCGAGGGGAGAACTAACATGTTATGGACAAAAAGCCTTTTTTCGATCCCTAATGATCCCGAAAAATTTTCCCGAGATCTTTTCCGAAACCCCAAAAGGGTGAGTCATTGAAGTCTTTCCCTTTCAGTTAACGCTTCTGATGTGTCTGCTAAGTCACTTCTGATGTTGTACCTACAGTCGTTTTTTTCACAAGGTACCAGTGCCCCGGTTTTAGAGAAACCCCCTTTGGCATGTGAACAGAACAGGGATTTTCTTTAGTGTTCTCCAGGGGATGAACTTTTGGGACCCTCTCCTGAAATCGTTTGTGCAAATTTTGTGAAGTGGTTTTTGTACAGTTTTTGTTTGTCCCCGGGCTGTGGGGACCCTTTAAAACCCATTTCCCACTTTTGCGTCCGATTGGGGCCCTTTCCCTGCCAGATGAAGACGTCCGCTCAGTGCCGTTTGAAATTGGAAAATTTTTCTGACACGGTTTTTAGGGTTTCGTGCATCTTTTATGATTTCCAGGACATTTTAAAAAACCCCCCAAAACCCGGTTCGTTCCCCAGGTGATGTACTATTTAGAGAACCCTCTTAAAACAGATGTCCCCTTTAAAAGAAATGTTAAGGAAACCCTTTTCTTTTCGAAAAGGTTGTTGAGAAAGAGATTGGGATCCCGTTGGGTCTTTAATACATTGAGGCCATCGAAAAAGTCCCGAAAGCATCCCAGTTTTTGGGGGTTTGTCAGAAAAAGATATCCCTGTCTTTTTACCCCCTGGGAGGCGAAGCTTTGAGGAAGATTCAGGGAATTTTGGGCTTTTTCACCTGTGTTTTTGTTAAAACCCCAATTTGGTTAAAACCATTTTATTCTCCCGGGCTGATGCTAGTTTTTGTTGGTTTTTTTAAAAGAAAAAGGTTTTCCCGTAGAAAAAAAAGATTTTTCTTCACCCAGTCGAAACGCTATCGAAAATTGGCCCGAATCGTGAGAAGGGCATTTCACACAAATTTTGGGGGGGAAAATTTTTTCCATTGCTCCCCCCGTGGGGTATGGGAGAGCTGACCGGGGAGGTCAGTAGACATGTGTGGGCTCTACCCATGTGGGTATGGAAAAGGCCCGACCATTGGGCAATAACATCGTATAAAAAGCATTGGGCCCCCGGGTTTGGGTGCAGCCCATGCTCAACCGCCGTCTCTACCCGTTTGGGAAGGGGAGGGCCCGTTTCCTTAGGGCACAAAAAAGCCAAAGGGAAAAAAGGGGGCCCGAGTTCGGGTTGGGCCCAAAAACTTGGGGTTCCTTTTTGTTTGTGTGAGAGTCCCGGGAAAGGGCTCCACGAAATGCTTTCCGTGAGCGCCTTCGTTTTTCCGCGAGTAAAAGTTAAAAACGGTTTTTTTGTATTCCCGCTGTTTGTTTACCCTTTTTTCAAAAAAAAACAATTCGGTTTATTGTTTTTTTTTTTCTTGAGAGGGGGGGTATTGTGACTTTAAAAAGAAAATTTTTGACGTCAACTTAAAAAAGCATAGGAACAAAATGACGAAAAAAATGAAAAAAAACAAAAGAAACAAGAATTAACGCCGAGGGTTTTGGGTCCCCCGCCTACCTTTTTTTTTGTTTTTAAACATAGTTTTCCCCCTATTTTTTACAAGTTGGGAGGCTGACTTTCAGGTCCGAAGTGCATCGAAGTTCACTGTGTATGTGGGATGCTTTTGATGACGGTTTCCCCCGGAATATGAACAAAAAATGTTTAGTTAAAAATTGTTGTGAAAGCAAAAACGCCGAAAGTGACTTAAAACCCCCTGTAAGAAAATTTAAAACTCTAAATTTTACCCCGCAAGTGTTCGGGGGGGGCGAAATTTTTTGATTGGACACTGTAATTTTCAATACACCCGGGGAAGTTAAAAATTTTTTTT
This sequence comes from Conus ventricosus, assembly GCA_018398815.1. NCBI lineage: Eukaryota > Metazoa > Mollusca > Gastropoda > Neogastropoda > Conidae > Conus > Conus ventricosus. The sequence goes on from CM031619.1 coordinate 25,766,029, forward strand.
TAGATCAACGGGACGTCGAAAACAATTTAAAAGGTTCTTTGGGACTTTGGTGAAAATTTTTATTCCGGGGATTCAATATTTAAATTGCCCGGCCCTTTTGAATTTTGCGGTTTTTTTTTTCTGTGGAGTAAATGTGCTTTTTAAGAATCGCCACCCTCGGATCGCCGGCTTTGTGGAAACTTCGGTTTCCCTTTTGCTAATGGGTTTCTGTGCCCTTTTGAATGTAAATCTGCGGTTCCTTTTTTCTGAAAGTTCCCAAATTGGGTTTTTTTTGCCCTTGGGTTTTTGGGAATTCCTTTTTTCTTTTTTCTTCATCGCTTGTTTTTGTAAACGGCTGAGCTTATCATGTGGGGACCTTGGTTATCATTCTTTGTCTTCTTTTAGTGTGTAGACAGTGGCTTGGGTTCTGTGGAACCGAGTGTGTTGATTGTATCTGTGAGACATTGTGGACGGCGCCGGCGAGATATGTGAGTGATATCAATATATGTAATATGATATCTGATGATTGAAGTTCCTATGTATTGATATCTTGATCTATATGCTGTGTAGTGACATGTATTAATTTGTACCAATTCACATGAATGTATGTTTTGATGGTTCAGGCAGCATAATTATAAAGAAAAGAAATCTAACTCGTGTGTTGCCTGGCTATCCATGTACGTATGGTGTGGGGGTGTGTAGGGAATAATTATTACACGCATCCAAACTTTTGAGAGCGAGAGTCAGACAACAAAACACGCACCGCACACCATCCGTAACACAGGCCAACAACTGAACTGTCTTCATAGTCATGTCCTGGCAAAGATTTGGACTTAAGGAGGGGAGGGGAGGGGAGTTTGAAGATGGAGAAACTGGGAACATGAATTTTTTTTTTTTTTTTTTAAACAAAAAACTCTTCACTAGCTGCATAAGGGAACCATCGCAATCCCTTTTGAAGGCAGATATATTGTATTGCCTGCAGATATATTTGTATTGCCTGTTTATATAATGATTTTAGTTTTTCAGCAACTCTTATTTCCTAACCACACTTTCTTTTCGTTTCACGTTTCCACCCTTCACTGGCTGCTTTCAGGTGCTGTTCGATTTTTTGTTGTTGAAACCTTGGTGGCGAGAACATCACAGAATAATAGATTGTGGTGTATTTCCATTTGATGCCAACGAAGCATTGAGACAAAATCAGCCGTGTCTCCCTGATGAGTCCGATCCAGCGAACGAAAGGCCTAAGAGCTGGCAATACAGAATGATCTGTCTTGACGAAGGATTACGATAGTTCCCAATGCTGCTAGTGAAGGGTTTTACATTTAAAATATATTTCCGGATTATATATTCTCATTTTTTTTTTTCCTGTTCTTTTTTGGTGCAATTGCAAGATTTCCTTTCTTCACCCTTCTTTGCTGTGTTGATTTTAATTTTGTTGGATGGGTCAATTACTGCGAATATTTAACAAAAACACTGTCAAACTATCGTATTCATGTATGCTCAACCTCAAAAACCTAATTGACGCATCCAACAAAATGAAAATCAACACAGCAAAGAAGGGTGAAGAAAGGAAATCTTGCAATTGCACCAAAAAAGAGCAGTGCCTACTAAACAAAAAAATGTCTGCACAACAACATTGTATACCAGGCTACTGTGACATCAGAAAATTACAAAGAAACATACATAGGGATGCAAACCACAAACAGTCATTCAACAAAGAAAAATACAAAAACCAAACTGATTTGAGCAAATACATTTGGAAACGTATAAACGCAACAAAAAAAACCTATAACATATCCTGGAAAATCATAAAAAGGGCATCACCATACAGCAATATTTCAAAAAGATGCAACTTATGCCTAACCGAAAAATGGCTAATACTATGTAAACCACAGCAACTCTTAATACTAAAACAGAAATAGTAAATAACTGCAGGCATAAATGGAAATCGTTGTTAGTGAACACACCCCGTACAACAACCTGAACCCCCCCCCCCCAAAAAAAAAAAAAAAAAAAAAAAAAAAACACGTGCAACCAACACGCACGCAAAAACAGCTGCAACCGGGCCTCACACGCTATATAACATCGGCGGTGGGCAACCCAAACTTCATCCTGACGATCGTCAAGCCGCTTGAAACAAATTTGTAGATAATTTTAGCACTCCTTTTAATACTTGTTTTTAATATATATATATATATATTATATATATATATATATATATATATATATATATATATATATATCCTGGAGGAGGTCATTTGCTGATGGAGGTAAATAAAGCCGAAAATTGCAACTATAACCACGACAATTTGTTGTTCTTGTGCTTTTTTCTTTTGTATCTATCTATCTATATCCATCTCTCTCTCTCTCTCTCTCTCTCTCTCTCTCTCCTCTCTCTCTCTCTCTCTCTCTCTCTTATATATATATATATATATATATATAATATATATATATATATAATGTGTTGTGTGTGTGTGTGTGTGTGTGTGTGTGTGTTTAAACTGT
>CM031619.1:25769512-25790975 GCA_018398815.1 Conus ventricosus
TTTGTCGCATGTCTTGATACACCTTTTTTCTCTGTTCTGAATTTTTGTTTTGCCCCTATTTTTTATTCCGGCCCAATCCAAGTGAAGCCTTCGAAGCCCCTGGATCAGCCGACTCCGCCGGAGACGATTTCAACGCGTCCGCGTAAGTACCTCTGGAAGGAGGGGCTGCCTGGTTGTTACCGTTGTCAACACGGAGTTTCGAAACCGTCTCCCTCAAGTTTCCGATCATGTCACTCTGGCATCTGACAAGTTTCTTCTAAAGTACAATCTTTTTGCAGAGGGTTTCGATGGTTGTTTTTAAGTTTTTGAGTGTACTCACGTTTGTGTTGTCCGTCAGAGCACACTGATCATCTGTTTTTGCATTGCCATCCTCTTCTTGATCGCTTTTTCCGACCTTGACACGCTCGCTTCAGCACATCTTTATGAAAATTTTCTTGTCCACTCTTTTGTTGACCTGAAATTGTTTCTTCTTTGGTTGTTGTGGCGTTCACCTTGCTTCCCATGCAGCGAGATCGTGTATGCCTAGTCATATTCACTATTCTTCCAAAATAAACTGGAGACAAATCTGTTGACTTCTAAACGCTATCCGCCATTTTGCTCCCAGAGAGAGAGAGAGAGAGAGAGAGAGAATGTGCATGCGTGCATCACAAACATAAAAACACACACACACACATCACATGAACCGTCTCTATGTTGCGTTTCATGAGACCAGGCTGACACTGAGAACCGACGGATCCTCTGCCATCTAAAAACCCCGGGGTATAATAGAACTGAGGATACCCCCCCCCCCCTGCCCGCCTTTGGAAGGCTGTAATCCACACCCCCACACTGCTCCCCCCCCCCCCCCCCCCTCCACGTGCCCACCAAACACCGTGTGTACCATTTTGGTCCATTGCAAGTCAGTTTCATTTGTTTCATTTATGACAGAGGACAGACCCGCTTTTAATTCTTACTAGTAGCTTAATTTTTTTTTTTTTTTAAGTCAACACAGAGATCATGTTCCGCTTCCTCTCACTCCTTTTGCAGTAAAAAGCTCTAGCCCTGTTCCAAATCTCTCCACGCCTTTCACAGTATAAAAACAAAAACCACACAACAACAACAACAAAAACCTCTAGCCCTGAGTCCTCTCCACGTCTTTCGCAGTGAATAAAAAAACCCCTCTAGCCCTGAGTCTCTCCACGTCTTGCACAGTGAAAAAAGACCTCTAGCCATGAGTCTCTCCACGTCTTTCACAGTGAAAAAAAGACCTCTAGCCATGAGTCTCTCTACGTCTTTCGCAGTGAAAAAAAAAACCCTCTAGCCCTGAGTCTCTCCACGTTTTGCGCAGTAAAAAGCTCTAGCCCTGTTCCCAGTCTCTCCACGTCTTTCGCAGTTTAAAAAAACAACAACAAACAAACAACAACAAAAAACCAACAACTCTAGTCCCGAGTCTCTCCACGTCTTTCGCAGTAAAAAGCTCTTTTCCTGTTCCGAGTCTTTGGACGTCTTTCGCAGCAAAAAGCTCTTTTCCGGTTCTCAGTCTCTGGCAGTACTTTCGCAGTACAAAAATGAAAACCTCAAGTTCCGTGTCTCTCCATGTCTTTCACAGTAAAAAGCTCTAGCCCTGTTCCGAATCTCTCCACGCGCACGTCTTTCGCAAGAAAAAGCTGTAGCCATGTTCCGAATCTCTCTACGTCTTTCGCAATACAAAGCTCTAGCCCAGTTGCGAGTCTTTCCATGTCTTTCGCAATACAAAGCTCTAGCCCTGTTGCGAGTCTTTCCATGTCTTTCGCAATAAAAAGCTGTCGCCCACTTCAGATCATGGAGTACTTATTCAGGGGAAATGCATTTCCTTCCACACTAATTGTCGTCTTTCTCCATCTTCTACTCTGTGTTTATATACTTTCTTTCTTCTTCTTTTCTCTTCCTCAACTGAGAAAAGGAGTAGAGAGTAAGGGAGGGCAGGGGAGTGCGGTGGTTGGCTTCTTTTAGTTTTCTGTCCGATCATGGGGGAAATGAGACATTTTAAGAATACAGACACCATCTTAGTGTAAACAAACAAAAGGGTTGAAGTAGGTTAGACAGCACAAAACTGCAGAGAAAGAAGCTTGCATTTAAGTCATAAGTCTGTGCCCACCCACTTCTCTCTCTCTCTCCTCTCTCCTCTCCTCTCATCTCTCTCACTCTCTCTCTCTCTCTCTCTCTCTCTCTCTCCTCTCTCATCAACATCATCATCATCATCATCATCGTCATCATCATCTTCATCTTTAAATAGAGGATAAAACCCAGTTAAAGACCCGTGTCAAGCTAAACTAACTCACCAACAATTTCTTGGTAAGGCTGTTAGAGATGCAACATAACACTCATTCGCTCGGTTTCGGAACGAAAGCCTGGGGTTTAAAACAATAAAAGAAAAAAAAAAAGGTTCATGGCACCGGAAAGTGATTTGTTGTGTCCATCCGGCTGAAAGTAATTGAAGACGAGGAACACGTCGTTTATAGATGCCCAGAGTTTTTTATAATTTAGAAATGTTGTTTTCTGCCTTAAGTGTTTTGTTTTTGGCCGGCATACTCCAAAACCTCTGTAATTTATCCCTGAAAATGTAGACAGGTAAACTCATTTGCTAAGTTTGCGAAGCAATTCGATTTAGAGAGGAATAAAAAAACTTTTTATTAGTTGTGTTTGTAGATCATATAATACAATAAGTTATTTAACTGTGATGGCGAATATTGTTTAATGAATCGTCTTTTCTTCAGTTCAGTTATTAATTGTATCAACTGTTTTCTTTCTGTGTGACGCTTGTTTTTTGACTCACATGGCTATGTTGGCAAGTTTGGCAACAGACTAAGTGGGAATCGCGCACGCACTCCCTTGGCCTAAGGGTTGTTTAAAACTATTGTCAATAAAGACATTGTCGTTGCCATGTGTTTTGTCTCTCATCCATCATCATCAGTCATCAGCAGCAGCACACACAGCAGAGCAGCTCAGCATCAGTACATTCTTAAACTAGCGAAGAACAAGCGCGAAGTGACAGCTGCACAGGGATGTGTGAGGGAGTGGGAAAGTGGAAGGGAGAGGGTTGAGGACAAAAAGAAGAGGGTAGTAGGGCGGTAAGAAGGGGAAGCAACAAGTCCGTAGGTTGGAAACCCTGTTGGTTTGACTGCCACAAACAGTCCGATTTGTTGGAAAACCCTTTGATTTGAACGGCACCAGACATCCATTGGTTGGAAACCCTTTGTTTGGACTGACTCAGACAGTCATTGGTTGGAACCCTTGTTTGACTGACACAGACATCCATATGGTTGGAAACCCCTTTTTGTTTTTTGACAGCCACAACCGTCATTGGTTGGAAACACGTCGTTTGACTGCCAACAGACTGTCAGTGGTTGGAAACCCTTTGTTTGACTGCACATAGTTCGCCATTGGTTGGAAGCACATTTGTTTGCCTGACACATAGGATTCATTGGTTGGAAACACTTTGTTTACTGACACATGAGTTCATTGGTTGAAACCTTCGTTTTGACTGACACAGACAGTCCATTGTTGGAAACCCTTTGTTTACTGACACAGACATCCATTGGGTTGAAACCCTTGTTTGACTACACAGACAGTCCTTGGGGTTGGAAACCCTTTGACTGACACAGACAGTCTTATTGGTTGGAAACCCGTTGACGGACACAGACATTCCCATTGGGTTTTTTTTTTTTTTTTTTTGTTTTTGTATTTGGGGAAACCCTTTGTTTGACTTGGCACAGACAGTCCATTGGTTGGAAAACCCTTTGTGTTGACTGACAAGACAGTCCAATTGGTGGAAACCCTTGTTTGACTCCACAGACAGTCCATTGGTTGGAAACCCTTGTTTGACTGCCACAGACTCCTTTGTGAATCACTTTGGTTTGACTGCCACAGACAGTCATTGTTGGAAACCCTGTGTTTGACTCCACAACAGACCCATTGGTTGGAAACGCCATTGTTTGCTGGCACACGGTGTTCATTGTTGGAAGCACTTTTGTTTGACGTGACACATAGGAGCATTGGTTGGATAACACTTGTTGAGTGACTGACACATGGTGTACATGGTTGGAAAACCTTTTGACTGACACAGACAGTCCATCTGGTTGGAAAACTTTGTTGACTGACACAGTACGGCATTGTGTGAAACCCTTTGTTGACTGACACAGACAGTCCATTGGTTGGAAACCCTTTGTTTGACTGGACACAGACAGTCCTTTGGTTGGAAACCCTTTGACTACACAGACAGTCCATTGGTGAAACCCTTGTTTGACTGGCACAGACAGTCCATTGGTTGGAAAACTCTCTGTTTGACCAACACAGAGTGTTCATTGCTGAAAACCCCTTTGTTTGACTGACACCAGGTGGTCTATTGTTGGAAACTCTTGTGCTTGAACTGGAACACAGAAAGTTGAAGAGAACTTTGCTGAGCCGTCCTCTGCCTCAAGCATCCTGCTTTTCTGTTGCTGTCATGACAAGAGTTGTTATAACACAGTAATTATCTAGAGGAGGAGCTACTACAACAACGGGGTCCACTACCATTCAACCACCTGACAAAGCATCAACACATGCCCCACGGGAACACCATCTGAAATGAGCCCAAACTCCGCCTTCAAACTTCAAGGACTGTTCACCAAACAACCTCAGCTGACTGAGTATTAAGCACCTACTTGAATGCTCCGAGTCCTAGTGGTTAGCAATTGCCTTCCCTCTCGTTATCGGGAAGGTCGAACTCGGGAGGGTTCTCCACCACCGTATGTGTCATGCTATCACCTGACCACTTCAACCTCTTGAACACACTTTCGACTGTTCGTTAGGTGAAAGGCGTACTGTAATTGGTCCATGACCTTATTTCTCTACCACTTACACATTCCTTTCCCTTAAAACGCTTAAGGCCTTTTGTGCGAGGTTTTCAGTCCCCTTGACGTTGAAGTTAATGCAACAATGGTAGACTATGATCATGTCAATAACAGTGCTTATATCATTACCTTTCCTGTTGTTGTATTGGTCGCTGAGGCACGGATGGTTGAGAGAAGCGCGCGGGATTTGAACGACGGGTGGTGTTCCAGATCTGTAATGGGAGCCAGAATGCCAACAAGAGGTTAGGGTCTGTTAGACATAGGTTTTTCAACCTTGGGGTTGAAAGGGAAAACTTTGTTTCCGAGCGAGCAGACAGTGTTCATTGATATAGTGCAGAGAGTATGGTAGACTTTATTATAGTATGGATTTCCGATGGAAAACCTCAGAGACCACCAACAACAAGGAAAGATTAGGTGTTAAGCTCTGTTCACAATAGGCTAAACAGTTGGGACTCATACTTAGAAACATTCTCCAATCTCCACTCCGTACTCTTCAACTAAAATTCACTTACCGTTTTATATTCAAACATCACAACATAACATCTCTTGTCATAACAGTTGCTTTATTATCGTTGTTTTTGTTATGTCCTTCGCTGATGAAGATGACCACGACTTCTGCTATCACTGGGTGGTGGTGTGTGTAAAAAGAGGGCTGAGCAAGCCGATCCTTGCACTGAATAGTCGGTTTGCAGGTGGACGGGGCAGACTTGAGGGTCAGCCACAGCTGAAAGGTGTGCTGCTCTTTGTCCGAAGCTACGTGTTTGACTCCTGTCCTCCACTCGCCTCGTTTCAAAGTCTTTCATTGATTTGATTTTGATCATGGTTACTAACGCGTACTTGGAAAGCATGATTCCAATGTTGAACATTATTCTTAGTCAGACGGAGCTATTCGTACATGTCCCTCAGCGTCAAACGGCTAAAAACATACCCTGAAAAGAAGACACGCTTTAGACTGACCTTGAAAAAAATAAGTGGATTTTACCGTGCAGGTGTCTCATATAAACCAAAGAAGAGTGTAAGTTTGGAGACTGCAGAGACAAGCGGAAATAGTGCAAAATGGAAGAATGAAAATAAGAAATGAAATGAGTTTTTCTAAGTTTCTATATTGTTTTTTCCCCCAGATGAAGTGTACGTACAAAAACAGAGCAAAATCAATTTTAACCATTTTTAGTACTGGAGAGTTAACAATTTTCAAGGTATAGTTATGCATGAACTGAAATACCAAAAGCTCTTCTTATATAGGTAGTATCTTCTAGTGACTAGACACGTAACAGGAGCCTCTCAGTTCGGTGATTTTAAGTGTGCAAATTAACAGTTGAACTGACATTGCATCTGCCCACCCTCAATGTTTCGCGCCGATATGAGAAGATCAGTGTTGCTCGTTATTCGTTTTCATTTGTACCTAATGTTGTTCGTTTTTGCCTAAAAGACCCACGAGTTGAAATGGCAACGTTTTTGTCCTGTAAGCTGTTTGTCGTATCGTGAGGTGGAACCAATACTGTTTTCTTTTAAAAATCGCCTTCATTTTCCGGCCAATTCACTTCCTTTTGAAACCACCCCACAACCCAAAAGTAGTCGATCTTTTTTTTTTTAAGTTGAAAAAATTAATATATAGCAGATGCTTGGAAGATTAACTTTATGAAAAAGAAAATGAAAATACACGATGTAATCTCCCAACTTTCCATGCATAGAGATTAGTCTATTGCCTTTTATGAAATAAAGAACATTGTTCCCAGCTACATCACACACATAATATCCCACATCCAAACCTGTCAGACAACTGTTTTAAACTGACTAAAAACTGCGCAGATTATAAAGGGTCAGGGATGAATTGGGTCCTACAACACGTTTACTTCCAAAGTTGGTAATTTCCTTCAAGCATGAAGGAAATGTTAGAAAAAGCAATAGCAAAAACAATCACCCCGAAAAAAAACTCCACAGCACAATTTGGGAATCACGTAAAGGATTTTTAAGGTAAGAGTTTAATGTAGAATATTGAACGAAACAAAGAAAAATTAAAACGTGAAGAGCTGAGTTTAAAGGGTAGCCTACAAAACTAATAGAGCAAACAGTCACTAGAAGATCACTCAATAGCACAAAGGGATACGTTTTAATAAAACAATTATATAAATAATTGTCTCTTGAAACGTTAGGGATTTTAGAGTTTAGAGTTCCGAGAAATGGCACAGGGAAGATCACACTCACACACACACACACACACACTCACACACACACACACACACACACATCACACACACACACACACACACACACACACACCCACACACATACATACATACACACACACACACACACACACTCACACACACACACAACACACACACACACACGGCACGCCAGCAGCAACCACGCACCACGGCACACGCTATACGTTACATATAGAACATCAAGAACTCAAAAGAAAAAATCAAGAGCTGGATTGCACAATGAGATAGCGGTCATATAACGAGACGGTTAAAAAATAATAAAAAATGTGGGGGGTGAAACAAATAGAGCGATACTATAAGTGTGTGTATGAAACAAGCAAAGAGAAAATAACCCGAGAAACAATGAATGCTTAATTGTTCAGGACCAACATTCCCCCCCAATTGAAACGAGACAAAGCCTTCTGGGTTAGTTCACATATCGTGATCTGAAGCAACACTCACTTTGAAAGCAATGAGAAAAATGCCCCCTCATCCAGGCAGTGGATGGTCTAATTTTAAGTCGAAATCGGAAAGAATTTTGAACAAAACTAAAAAGAGAAAGATGGAACAAAATTAAAAGAAAAGATTTATGTGCTGCTGCAAATCGGCTTGAAAAAAAAAAAGAAAAATGTCATACTGTCCAGTGACTGGCCTCACATCCAAAGGCAATTGACGCTCCATCACATGTGGTTGTTGATATGAATCATTTCCCGTGCCACTATTAAAGGAAAATATTCATATGCTTGTCTAGTGTACGGGCGTCCCCAAAAAATTGTGAGTATACTCCATACAAGAAACGAAGTGGTCATTGAGGTGAAAGGACCACTGAGTGATAGTTTAACAAGCTGGTAAGTAAGGTCATGGGTCAATGTGTTTTGAACACTGAGTATAACACTCACTAGGAAAGGGGGGAAAGATCTCATTTTTGAACTCCGCAGATGGCCTAAAACTCGAACCTGTCAGGACGGTGGTCCTCTTATGCTGACCTGTCCATTACCAGTGAGCCGATAGATTATTTTGGAAGCTACAGGGAAACTAAAGAAGAGAAAAAATTCATATGTTTAATTGAGAAGGCAGGTTACTTACACGAACCTTTATTCGTGTGGCTGCCCTGCAACACCTCACCCTTTACCCTCGCCCTCAACCCTTCACCGGCACCCGTGAGGTGTTGAAATGGCCATGTGTGAGGAACACACTGTTGTCAGCCCATCATACCAACTCCAGGAGAGGATTTTAAGCTCGTTCGTGTTCTCAAGAGACAGAAGATACGCAGAAAGAATCGAGACTCTATCTCCAGACAGGAAGAGTCGAGGGGGGCAGTATATTGTCTCAAGAGAGAGACAGGAATTGAAAAGCAGGGAGCTTTTTCTTGAGGCAGCAGTCCTCAGTGATTACGGGAGTTTAATTATTCTCCAGTTCGGGATTTTTTTGGATAACGGAATTGAAGGCCATACGCTTTTATAGAAAGCGAACTAGACTATTTTATCTCTCGATGTTAAGAGAGATACAGTTGCCGGGGAGTGTATGTTCTCTCATGGTGGGAGAAGATACAGTTGTTAACTCCAATGTTTACAAGTGGGTTTGATGAGTTAGTAAATTGCTTTTCCCGAAGGAAGGGGAGTAGAAAAACATTCGGTAGTGCTCCTTTTTGGGTGATTGGAAAGATTGCGTTCGTATGGAGTAAATGCTGTCCATGAATGCGGGTATGCAATAGGTGACATGTGACAGTGGACCCCCGTCGTCCAGTTTTTCACAGGCGTAGCTGCCTTTGGTGCCCCCGGAAGAAAAAAAAAAAAAAAAAATAAAAAAAAGGATTTCGAGTTGTGCCCTCAAGGGGTTGAGGGAAGAGAAAAAAATAATTTCATTTGTGCTTCAGAGGGTTTGAGGAGGAAAAAAAAAAATTAGTTGAGTATTGATTTGTATAAATATGTGCATTTGGTGTTTTTTGCTATTTCTATATGTGTTTTTGGGTGGTTGACATGTGGAGGTTGCTCTACTCGTTAGGGTTTTTTTTTTAGTATGATTTCTGTTTGACCCTTCCCCACCTCAGGGACCGAAGAGCCTCAACTCCTCTTGCTCGAACTTGGGCAGCAAGGGGCAGGCGTTGAGGATCGCTGTCCTTCCCCTAAGAGTTTAGTATTTTTGTCCCCTTCCCAGGACTGATAGCCCCAACCTCTTCCTGCGTGTGAGCAGGGGGACATGGCTTGGATCAATATCCTTGCCCTTCTCATAAATATCTATTTCTTTCGCTTTCCTATGTGCAGTTATTTTTCCCGCTTTGCCCACTCAGATGTGGGATCAACGTCTCCATCCGCCACGCTAATAGTGTAGGTGGTGGAGTTTTTACGCTCTGCCCAATATAAACATCTTATCTTTGATCAGCTTTTTTCTGGTTGGTGCGAGATTTGCTTTTGATGTGGGGGAAATGTGCATTTATTTATTGAATGTTTAGTATTTTGTCATGTATACGGTATTGTGGGTTATAATGTGCAGTGATTGTTTGTTTCCCCGCTCCAGTTGTCAACGGAGACAGGACCACTAGGTGCTGTCTGTGGCTTCGTTTGCTTTTTCTGATTAGCGCTCACTATTCCGGTCCTGTGTATCCTGTCATGTCCTTTTCAACCCCCTTTTTCAAACCTCTTAAACCTTCTCCTCAATAGCTCCGATCCTATTTTCTTTTCCGAACATTTTCAATCTTATAGGTATGATTTCCGCTTAAGTTTGTGTTTCTCCCCGCGTTTTAATTGGTTGGTTGCCTTCCATTGTGTTTAAATTTTATATTCATTTTTGTGAATAAGCGTACATTGAGTTTTGTAAATTCATTGAAAGTAAATAAGAAAGTAAGACTGACAACAAGGAACGATTTAAGAAAGAAAACTTTATAAAGAAATTTATTTTTCAGAAAACTTGAACGGTGTTTATTCTTTTTTTCTATAGGACAATAGTTTTGTATTATACTTCATTTTGTTTCAAAATTCCTAATTGATATCATTGCAAATATTTTTGGAAAATACATACCTTGGAATTTCATATCTTACCCTTATTTAAGGAAAGCGGCTTCCTGTTCTTTTCCGAAATTGAATTCTGTAATTGTATATACTATAATACGTGTTTTGTGAAACATAACATATACATATTTCGCCTTAATTTTTTTCAGACTTTGAGATTGTTTGGGTTTTATATCGACGGTTCATTAATGGATGATTTTGATAGATATGTTAGAACAAGCGGGAACGCTTTGGGTTTTGATGGAGAAAAACTTTCTAACTAAGTGCAACAATGCACCAGAATAGGGGCAGACAGCTAAGACAGCGGGAAGCGAAGGAAATAGACTACAGAGGGAAGCTGAAGAAAAAAATTACAGAGGGATGCTGACCAAATAGACTACAGAGAAGCGAAGCTGAAGAGATAATAGACCTACAAAGGAAGCTGAAGATAATACCTACAGAGGAATTTAAGTTGAGACAGTTAGAAATTAGAGACAGATGCTGAATTAGAAGAATACAACAGCATCGAGAAACCTCCACCAGTCGGTTCCGCACCAACCTCAACCAAAAGCGGCTATATTCCAAAGTTGCCGCTTGTCCGAGAAAAAACGGATGACAATAGAATAGTTTTCTTTTGTCCGTTTGAAAGTCCACGCAACGGCCTTGAGGTGCCAAAGAAAAGTGACATTGTATATTCGTCGTTGTTGTAAGGTACGCTTTGACACTGTACCACTCACTTGCAGCGAAACAAAATTTAAACTGGATCAGTTGAAAGAAGAACTCCTCAAAAATTTCAATTCTGCGGATACGTTTTCACAACGCTTTTCCGTTGCGTGCCCCTGAAAAAGGAGCACGTTTCAATCGTTTCTGACCGTATGAGTCATTGTTGGATCGATTGGATCGATTTATCTAAACGAACAAGAACGTGTCAGTCACTGCGAGATCTACCTGCTTAGAGAACAACTTTCAGAGCGTGAAGCAAAGATCGGGCCACTTTCCTCCTTAATGAACGGCAAGTGTGAAACGTGGAGGAAATTGTCAATGGCTGATCATAATTTATCGCTCACCCAGGATAATGGGCGTGCTAGGAATGGAGGTTTTCCATCTTGGAGCGCATCGCATGTACATCCCAAATCAGACAGGGAGTTGACAGGAAAGGATCGTGGGTCATTTTTGAAGTCCATCAAGGATATACCGTATCTAGAATGACCAGATCTGTTTCCGCTTCCGAGTGACTTTCTAAATACCAGTAGCTCACACATCGTCCGGAAAACCCGTTACTCCTCAGCGAAACTTCCGAGGTCGAGGACAACGACCACCACGTAGACCGTTTTGCCAGTTTTCGTTGCCAAACAGAAGTTCACAAAATCAGTCAGCTGCCCGATCAACATGCGCGCTGTTTCTTTTGTGATGGCAAGTTCTCGAAACAGAATTGCCGTCTTCAGTACCGGTGAGTCAAAACCCGCATTAGTCTCCACTGATTGTGAAGGAAGGGCCTGGTGTTTGAACAGCCAGATCAATCTGTGAGGGACTGGTTGTTAGATAACGGGAGCCATCAATGATTGCAGCGCGGGGGTTTGGGCGGTATACACTGGTGCACCACGGCTGTGTAACGGAAATTCATTCGTGCTTCAAACCATATCTCAACACTGACCAAAAGTGTATGTCTTTGGATAACAATTGAAACGTGTCCGCTGGCGAAAATTTTCAGTCGACACATCCGTACTACTTGCCGAGTTTCTACCGCCTGTTCATTGATAACCCAGTCCTGCGACCTTGATCTTGGCAATTTGCCAGGTGTCGCTACAGTACATGGTAGTGGCTGGAGGATCGTTTGTTCCTTGTCTTGGGGATACTAGAGGCAATGACCAGTGAAGCAGGGAAAGGCTACAAAGCCGCTAAAAGTCCCTCAAAACTGGAGTGAACTCCAGATTACCCAGGATGATTTAAAATAAAATGCAGTGAAAGACGAGAACGCGACGACAATACTTGCTCTGCTAAACAGACCGTCACGGACGTACAAACGGACAAACCTACGTAACATCCTGGACTCTATAACATTCTCTACAGGTTGTACTGACATGACAACAGACAGGAGTTTGGTTCAAAACCACTTAGAGAAACAGTGCTGCACACGGCCTTCATGATGCATTATTCGCTGGCCACTGTGGGATCAAAAGAACGTTAAAGAGATTCTTGAGTCTTTTTATTGCCGGTTCACAAAGGAAGTTACGAAATACTGCCGCTTCATGTGAACATCCTGCCACAAGGGCATCTCAGAAAGGTCGGGTCCCATGGTGCACCTTTGCACTAAATGCCTCGCATTACGTCCTTTTCGGAAGGTAGCTATTGAGCTTGGTGGATCCTTTAACCACTGTCTTCTTCCGGATATCGGCTATATCTTGAACTTTGGTGATACAGCAACAGGTAAATCCAGAAGCGAAGTCCACTAAAAATTGATACAGTATCTGTCGCGTAAGCCATTACTTACAATTTTTTTCCATAGTGGGTCTTCCAGACGAAAGTCCTCGGATTGTGGAACGCAATTCATTTCTGATCACATGAAGAAATTTACAGACTGTTGTCAATCTCATCCATTTCTACCACGCCAATATCATCCCCAAACGGGAATGGCATGGTTGAACGTTTCATGGTACTTTGAAGTCCATGGTTGAAAAGGTTGCAAGGCAAGAACCCCAGGAAGGGGATCGTATCATAAACCGCTTTGCGTTTTGCATACAGGAAATGCCGAATGAAACGCTGGGATTCACGCCATTTGACGGACACGGTCAGTCCACACCTGTATCGCACCTTGGGACCTTTGGATCTATTGATACACAATGGACGGAAAAACGGGACATACCTGACAGTAAAACTTTTACCAATACTTTATGTACTGCATAATCGTTTTGAAGGTTGCATGTGAGCTGCTCAACATCAGCCTATAGGAAAACTGATGTACAAGGGCTTGGCCAACAGAAAAGCAAAGGGCACTTTCCTCCAGCGTTGGAGATAAAGTCCGTGTGCTAGCAAACTGATGAACATAAACAACGTCGGGTTATGTGGAAGGTCCCTTTCAGTGGTCGAAAAACTTCTGAAGTAAATATTAGAAGATCAAAATGGCAAACACTAGAAGTATTTCATGTTGGAACATGTTGAAGAGAGTATGTTGAACGTACAAATGTTGCCATCATCAACCATAGGTTGGTGGATATGTCCCTGTGTCAGAAAACTGATGTCAAATGACAACTTTATCAGTGATGAATTTTGTATCCAATGTAACGTACAGGACAGATCAAATGTTATGAACAGCAAATGTTGGAATGTTAACATCTACCCGGCGATGAGGTGTGTAACCCCTTCCATTCTGTCTATCAAAGGTAAACAATATGAGGATGTGGGGTCTGTCGAATGATTTGTCTACAAGTCAAACAGAACAGCTCAAAGACATTTTTGAAAACTTTCAGGATGTTTAAACGGATACTCCCAGGTACAGGTAACTGGTATGAACCCATAGTATTCAGTTAACTTCTGAATTAACCAGTGCGAACCAGACCATAACCCCAGTCCCCCGCATTTGCAAAAAAAGAGTGGGGTTGAGAGAGAAATTCAATTTAATGCTGGATTTAAAGGTATAAACCTTCTACATCCTCCGTACTGCTCACCAGTGTATGGTGGACAAACTGATGGATCAGTGCGTTTCTGCATCGGATTACAGAAAACGTAATAAGATCACTGGGTCGATCCGAGCCTATCCCAACATTGAAGAACTTCTGTGTCAGCTTGCTCGGAAGGAAGGTATGGTGAAAGTATAGCTTGACTAAAGAATTCCAATTTAACCATTGAAACCAGTGCCTGAACACAAAATGTCCATGGCAGATTTGTGTTCACTGCCTGAAGTGCTCGATGGACAAAGGTAACGGTCTTCAAGGAAAGACAATTCCTGTTTTGTGTGGTCGGTCGTAATGGATTACGGTGGTGATCACTTTTGGACGTGCATTGTATGCTACGAGACATTTAAATCCAGTAGTATTTATGCATAATTTGCTTATTGAAGTGACTAATAGTTTTTGCAAGCAACAACTACTGATGTTGATGTCAATACATATTTATTCTTTCTAGATTATGCTCAACAATGGTAAAAAGCAAGGTACATTTAGGCCTAACTTGCTGGTGAAGATGAATATATATGTATGTGTGATGAGCAAAGAAACCTTTAGGAAATTATATACACATGTTTTGATTGTGCTATGAACAACCAAGTGTTTCATTTGTCATTGTCACAATGAGAAAGCATGTGACTTTTTCAGGACTAATAACATTAAATTGGGAAAAACTATGTTTTATGCACTATGTTGATTTTGGTTTACGTATCCTTTTGAGAAAAACGTTTTTACACGTGAAATATGCTCATGTTGCATGAGGTTTTTGAAACATATGATGTGAGACAAAGAAAGGGAAAATATGTGCTTCACTTCTTAATGTATGAACACAATTGGTACTTGAATGGTTAAAACCTAAATGTTTTATCCATGTAAATTTGTGGAAATGTATTTGTGTATATAGTGATCATGATGAATGTTTTTTTTTTGGAAAGACGGAAACTTGGAATTGTGCTTTTTATGTGGATCTATGATGATTGATTCCTATACTTGGTGAGTAGGAATTTGGTGAATCATGTTTGATGTTAAACAGTTTGAGATTCAGGCTGAAGAGTGTTTCAGTGAAGTAGTTATAATCCTTTAAAAAAATTTTTCTGGAAATAATTTTTTTCAGCCCAGGATGGGGGGTGTCTGTACGTGCCTCAACATCAAGGCATGTGAAGCTTCCTCACATGTGGTTGTTGAGATAATGCATTTCCCCGTGCCACAATTAAAGGAAGAATATTCATTTGGCTTTGTCTAGTGTAGCGGCGTCCCCAAAATAATGTGAGTATACTCAATCAAAGAACGAATGTGTCATTGGGGTAAAGTGACCACTGAGCGATATTTAACAAGGCTGGTAAGGTAAGGTCTTGGCATGGTTTTGAACTCTGAGTATACACGCACTAAGGAGCAGGGGGGAAAGAGTCATTTTAACCCAGCAATGGCCTAGTAGAATCGAAACCTGTCAGGACGGTGGTCCCTCTTTGCGACCATCATTACCAGGTGAGCGATAGATAGTTGGGGAAAAAGCTACTGGGGAATAACTTACGAAGAAAGAGAAAGAATTCATATTTGAATGGAAAGCAGGTTACTACACCAACTTATTCGTGTTTCACCTGCACCCGTCACCCTTGACCCTTTCGCACCTTCACCTTCACCTTTCACACCCGTGAGGTTGGGGAAGATGCCATGGTGTGGGAGGAACACACTGGGATTTCATCCCCGAGCAGTACAAACTCCAGGGAGAGGGAGTTGATGCTCGTCGGTTCTTCTCAAGGAGACAGAAGAACTCCAGGAAGAGAAGTCGAGACTCGTATCCTCCAGGACAGGAGAGTTCGAGGGGGCAGTATATTGGTCTCAGAGAGAGAGACCAGGGAATTGAGAAAGCAGGGGAGCTTTTTTTCTTGAGGCAGGCAGTCCCCAGTGGATTACGGAGTTATGTATTCGCCTGGTTCGGATTTTTTTGGATAACGGAATGTGAAGGCATAGCTTTAAGAAGCGGAACGAGACCTATTTTATCGCTCGGAGGTGAAGAGAGATACATGTGTTGCCGATTTATGTGTCCTCCTCAGTGTGGAGAGAGATACAGTTGTAAACATCTGTTTACAAGTGTTGAGATGTAGTAAATTGTTTTCCCTGAAGGAGAGGGGAGAAGAAAAACATTCGGTATGCACCTTTTGGGTGATTGGAAAGATTGCGTGTGGCGTATGGAGTAAATGCTGTCCATGAATGCGGGTATGCAAGATATGGTGTGACACTACACATCTGGATAAAGTAAAATTATCACCTGCAGAAGGGAAAGAGACGTGTGATTAACGTATCAACTGTGTGGGGACCATTATTACATCTCAAAACAGTTTACCGATTAATAGCTAAAATTCTAACAGGAATGATTAGTACAGTTATGTCAAAGTTATACATGAACATCAAGTGGTACCCTAAAGAAGGAGAATTTCATCAATAATAACGACCACGTGCGACGTATTAAAATGTTGATCAAAAAGACAAAACTGGGAATTTTTTACGCTGGGGCTGCGATAAAGAGTATCTGGCTCAATATCACGCAGTTTTATCTTAAACGTCTTCATGCTTATAGCCAGCGACCGCAAAGGTCTTTTCAGGACTGTCACGCGCGTTCCACAGTTAACGCACAAGTCTATTAATTTAAAAAAAAACCCACCTCCTTCACACAAATCTTTGAAATGCATCTTCCAAAAACACACTGGAAATTTTGTTAAAAAAAACTTTCCTCTGTAAAATCCTAGATCAGAATGCTAATCTCTTTCAGAAATTCAGCGATCACATCAGGTGGGATATTTCTGAACAATGTTTTCATGGCGTCTGCTGTAAAGTGTTTATGTCTCACATCGTGCAAAGCCCAACACTCTGAAAAGAATGTGTTTCACTGTGAGTGGTACATGACATGGAATGCACCACAAAGCTTCTTCACCTTTTAAAAGATAAGAATGGGTGTAAAAGGAGTGGCCTGCATACAAACGGCACAAAACTGTTTCTTCTTTACGGCCGTCTCGGGAACATGGTTAAAAACTCTTTCAGGTTTGGACGGATTTTAAATAGTTTGGTATCTGTCTGCCAGCCTCATTCCTCTTGCCAGAGGTCTTTGAAGTCGCTGGCTTCGACAAACAATTAATTTATGAACGACCATGGTGGATGATTAAACCAAACGTCTAAAATTAACCAACTTGCCGACGATATGATATGCTGTTCCTACAAGCAAACACACACACACACACACACACACACACACCACACACACACACAACACACACACACACACACACACACACAACACAGAGGGCGGAGAGTATGGCATCTTGTAATGTAAAGTACAAAACAAAAAATGGTCGAAAAATACGTCTTCTACAAACGTGACAAACAACAGACATAAGTAATGCACAAAAGAATATTCCCCAAATTATTACTACGAACTAAATGTCGAAATGGAAAAAAAAAACGAAAAAACAAAAAACAAAACAAAAAAACATCGTTCGTCACACAAAAGTTTCAACAAAAAGAACTTCAATATTAACAGAAATTATCACACTGTATTTATCCCAAAAATATTCTACTGCATAAAATGTTTAAAACTGACGACAACAAAGGCGTGTAGAGGAACTGAGTAGATTTGAGCGAACATATCTCTATAAATGGTGAAAAATGGACTCTTATTATTCAAGGTCTTACGGGGAGTCAAAAAAAACTTTCCTTGGTAGACGTACTTACCAGAGTACAGAACACATTTGTTGAATAAGCGTGTTAAAAAAATTGTGAATAAAGCGATTTATAATCTGTAAAAAATGTGCAGCAGAAAATGATAGATTACAGAACGTTACACCCGATGCCCAAACAGAGATGCTGAGAAATTAACGGACAAGTAAAAAATGCTGTGCCTACCAAAAAGTTAAAAAAGTGATACTAATACTAATGCTAAACAATACTAACACTAATACTACTAATGATAAAAAATAACGATAATAATAATTGATAACGATGATGATGGTGATGGTGATAACAACGGCAATCTAATGAAAAATAAATAATGATAATAGTAATAATGGTAATGGAAATAATAATAATAATAACAATAATAATAATAGTAATAATAACAATAATAATAATAATAATTACAAAACAATCATCATCATCATCATCATCATCATCATTATCATCATTATCATCATCATCCTCATCATCATCATCATCTCTCTCCTCAGACCGAGACGCATGTTGAAATTCAATAGGCCCTTGCGTCACAGTCCAGCTGTTTACCAAATGTTTACATTGCCCCGGTTGTTATTACGTAATCCTGACGACAGACAGACAGACAAACGAGCCAACAGGCCATCCAAAAGACACCATTGAAGTCAGAAAAAGACACACCCGAAGGTGCAGGTGTCATACTGTCCTCAACTGCCCAACAAACCGGCTGGAGCAATCCTGCACCACCCTTGGAAGCCTGCGCTGTGTTCACACAGGGTGCAGACACGGACAGGGCATTCCAAAAGGCACCTTTGAAAATCTGACCTCTGTGCTGGAGCTAGCAACAGCTGACTGACCTGAACTGGCCACTCTTTGGCTGGAGGGTGTGGATCGCCTTTTGGAATGAGTGAAGTCAAGTAACGGACATTTCGATATTACTATGATTATTATAATGAATACTTATGTAACGCCTATCCTCGGCTAGAGACCAAGCTCTAAGCGCTTTACAATCCCTCTCGTTTACACCACGGGCTGCCTACCTGGGTAGTGCCGACTGAAGAGCTGCCAACTGGCGCTTCATCCAGTCGTTTCCCGTGTCATCCAGTCAGTATTGTTCAATATCGTTCACTACAGTTTCCTTACTTCCTTCATTCTTTCTATTTCTCACGGTACATGCTATGTGTCACGTGTCATCCATACCAACGGCCAAACTGGCCTTTTCTTCCGAAAGTTGATGACGGGATTTGACGTGGGTGTAAGATGTTATGCGTGCGTTCACACACGAAACATCGGTTTATAGTCTCAGTCGAAGGACTGTATGGGGAATGTAGTGTGCCCACGTCTCTTTGTGCCCACGTCTCTTTGTGCCCACGTCTCTATACGCCCAAAACGTATGCCAGTGGGAGTTTCGGGTAGGCATCCTCTATGTCAATAGCCAAACTTACCAGTGGCCAAGCAATGGCCAAACTGACCAGTGGTCAGTTGTCAAACTGACCAATGGTCAAGCAATACCACTTTTTTGGGCATATAGAGACGTGGGCACAAAGAGACGTGGGCACAAAGGGATGCTTCGGGCGGAACGTATCTTTGTGCCCACGTCTCTTTGTGCCCACGTCTCTTTGTGCCCACGTCTCTATATGCCCAAAACGTATGCCAGTGGGAGTTTCGGGTAGGCATCCTCTATGTCAATAGCCAAACTTACCAGTGGCCAAGCAATGGTCAAACTGACCAGTTGGTCAGTTGTCAAACTGACCAATGGTCAAGCAGTGGTCAAACCGACCCGTGGTAAAGCAGTGGGCAAACTGACCAGTGGTCAAGCAGTGTTCAAAATGCCGATGTGGTCAAGCAATGGTCAAACTGACCAGTGGTCAAGCGATAGTCAAAATGACTAGAGGTCAAGCGATGGTAAAACTGACCATTGGTCAGCAATGGTCAATCTAACCAGTGGTCAAGTGATACATAGAATGGTAGGAACTGAGAGAGAGGGGGTTAGGGGTCAATTTGACCATAGCTTGATCATTGGTCGGTTTGACTAACGTTTGACCTCTGGTCAGCTTGACCACTGGTCAGTTTGGTTGTTGCTTGACCACTGGTCAGTTTAGCTATCACTTGACCACTGGTCAGTTTGACATCACTTGACCACTGGTTAGTTTTACCATCGCTTGACCACTGGTCAGTCTGGGACCATTGCTTGACTACTGGTCACTTTGACCATTGCTTGACTACTGGTCACTTTGACCATTGCTTGACCACTGGTCAGTTTGGTTGTTGATATAAAGGGTACCTACGCACAACTCCCACTGGCATAGGTTTGGGCATATAGAGATGTGGGCACAAAGAGACGTGGGCACAAAATACCACTGTTTTGGGCATATAGAGACGTGGGCACAAAGAGACGTGGCACAAAGGGATGCTTCGGTCAGAACCAATGTTGACTCCGTGGGACAATCCGCCCCCCCCCCCCCTCCCCTCCCGACCAAAACGGCCCAGCGAAGATTCGAACCCGCAACTCCAGGATCACCAAGATTACGAGATCGGCGCTCTACCACTGAGCTCTTCCGGCCCCCATTGGTGCCTTCCTCACGTCTTTCAAGCATACAGCTACAGTGGTACATATCCATGCTGGTGCGTTCCCCCTGTTTTCAAGCATACAGCTACAGTGGTACATATCCATGTTGGTGCGTTCCCCCTGTTTCAAGCATACAGCTACAGTGGTACATATCCATGTTGGTGCGTTCCCCATGTCTATGTCCTGTATCGCCGTGTCCTAAATCACCTTTCCTCAGTTAACCTGTGCCTGTGTTGCTGCCGTCAATGTTCGGCCACTGGTCAGCCGATGACCATTTGGCGTAGATGGTCGCCAGTGCTTTTCTTCACATTTTCTGAAACCAATGAGAAGACAGGTTTGAACTCAGAACACAGAAACCTTCAAGGATTGAGATTTTGTAGGCAGAAGCTATTCTTCCCATCTGCCTTTGAAAGTCACCCAATTGTATACATAAACAATCAATCACACAAAAAAAATCGTTAACTTTCTTTTATCTGTTATGATGTTGTTCTTTTAAAGTAAGATATGACAGCACCGTACTTTTTGCTGCGATTTCGCTGCTCAGCAGTCTTCCTTGGTGGCACTGAGTGATAAAATGACAACAGAAAAGCTGGTTGTTTGACACGGGTTTCTCGTTTGAAGATCTTACGGCTAGGACGGAAAGTTACTGTCTGTACATATGATGACAAACAGATATCCAATCATCCGTTTGCTATCAGGTTCAACCCAGTCAGTAGCCCGTTACGTAGGCATGGCTTGAGGTTGAAACAGCTTCTATGTATGGGTCTGTTTTGCATCTACTTCATAGGCACGCTTAAAGACACACTCTCCCCCTCCCCTCCTCCCAACCCTCCCTATCACACCACATCACACACACACACACAACACACACACACACACACACACACACACACACACAACACACACACACACACACACGCACACGCACACACACACACCACACACACACACACACACACATACGCGCGCACGCGCGCGCGCGTGCGCACGCACGTACGCATGCACTCTCTCTTTCTCTCTCTCAACACATCTCCCAGTTTTCCACTTCAGTGTCTTGAGGCAGTTGGTTTTGTGTGTTCTAGATCAAAGAGGGTTTTTTTTTTCTCTTGTTTCCCCCCAAAGAATAGTGGCGCGGAGGGGGAAAAACAAAAACAAAGCACCCCCCCCCTCCCCGCCTCCCTCCCCTCTCCTGCCTGTAGGTGGCAGCGTTGCCAGAGGCTACAACATAGACCACACCCTGTGTGCGTGTGCAGCCTACCGTGCCTGGTTTCACTGAGTGTCTGTCTCTCCAGTTCAGGGACTCCGGGGCGTTCAGTGCCGGCCACTTAGCGCGAGTGAGTGACTGACCTAGTTCTCTCTTTGGAAAAGGATCATCTCTCAACGACCCTAGTTCCCATCCAGACCCAGCCTCCGTCTGTCTGTGAGGACCGTTCCGCTTCAGCAAAAGACCTGGCACTAGACAATGGCACCGGGCCTGAAACAAACA
>CM031619.1:25791975-25841975 GCA_018398815.1 Conus ventricosus
ATGAAGTTGGGTTCGCTTTGTTTTTTGCTTCTACAAAATAACCTTGATAGCAGCCTTGTTTTCATCAGAAGATAGGTCAAAACTGTTGTTGCTTGATGGCTAGTTTGACATTGTTTTTCTCTTCTTGCAACATGAGATACCGTACATTCCATTCATGGTCATGGCCACTTCAGATGCACCACAGTGCGTGATCTTTGATGGTGCTGTAACATGTTTACTGCAAAGACACAGGAACCATCTTCACAGACACACCTATAGACCCGACAGACACACAAACATGATACAGAGCAAGCAGGTAAGTAGATAGATGGTGAGGGAGGTGGTACAAGGACTGGCGGATGACTGGGCAAACCAACACACACACACACACACACACACACACACACCACCACACACACACCCACCTCCCCCCCCCCCCCCCCCCCCCCACACACACACACACACCACACACACACACACACACACACACACAAATAAACGCCGGGTCAATACATTGAAGGGCTGAACCCACACAGGCTATTAGCGAGGCGTAGAGAGAAGTGTAGTGAGTGAATGAGTCACGGCACACTGAACATATACAAAGAATTCATAAGGCACTGAAAAACCCTTCCAACAACACGTGCCTTTTTTTTTCTTTCTTTCTTTTCTTTCTCTCTTTTTCTCTTTTATTTTATTTATTTATTTTTGTGTGTGTTAGAAACTTTGCTCTGAACAAGACACACTGGAGATGGTTAAGGGAGCGGCTGGAAGGAATAAGAGGGGGGTGGGGGGTGGGTGGGTGGGGGGGATTTGGGAGGGGCAGCGGAGGTAGTTTAGTCAACTCTCTCTCTCTCTCTCTTGTCTCTCTCTCTCTCTCTCTCTCTCTCTCTTCTCTCCTCTCTCTCTCTCTCTCTCTCTCTCTCCCTCTCTCTCTTGTCTCTCTCTCTCCCTCACTCTCACTCTCTCTATCTTCTCTCTCTCTCTCTCTCTCTCTCTCTCTCTCTCTCTCTCTCTCTCTCTCTCTCAAAGAAATTTGGTATAGTGTGGACCTTTAAGGTTGGAAGCGAATATAGTTTTCTTGCTGAATTTAAAGACAGACATATTTCGTGCAATATGCAAAACTGGCATTCAGCATTCGAAAACAATGACAAATATAAATAGTAGTATTCTTTTACGAACATTTTCCATCCAGAAGGGGTATGGCTCTTTAATTACAATTAAATGGCACAGATATAACCTTATAAGATTTCGACTAAGACACGGTTCACACGAGAGCAACTTTTACTGCCAACAAATAGACCCCAAAAGTTGCCAACTCGATGTGCAACAAATCAAAAATAGATTTTGGCCAAAGTTGCTTCGTCATATGTGAACGCAAGAGGCAACTATATGGCAACTCCGTAGCTCCGCCCCTTTTTTTTGCTGGCTTGGCCTACGTGCGCGACCTACTTTCCTTGTAGTTGCCAGGTAGGTTGCAACTTTTGCAAGCAACTTCTGGAAAAGTTGCCAGCTTTGTTGGCTCGGTTGAAAACAGGATGAGGCAACTGCAGTGACGTCCTATCTATCACACAAGCAGCAATAGCAAAGTATGAAAATTTTCTCCAAAACTTGGCCCTTTGATACTGTTCCGACGACAATCTCCCGAGGTTGCATGCATGTTGCCGACACGCACAACAAAAAGTTGTCATGCAAGCAACAAAATTCGTGCTTGCATGCGTGTGGAAAAAAGCGAGAAAAGCGTGGCGGCACGTGCCGCTTTTTGTCGCACGCATGCACTTCGCTCCGCCCCTTTTTTGTTGCCTACCGGATATACTTGTGTTGCCAAGCTGTTCACACAAAAGCAACTTGAAGTTGTCATGCAAAAGTTACCAACCCCACCAAAAGTTATATCTCCCGACGTTCAACTTTTGGCTGTGACAACTTCATAGGCAACTTTTATTGGGAAAATCCAATGGGGTCTAATTGGTTTATAATGAGTTGCTGTAGTGACAACTTTTGAAGCAACAATGTAGCAACACATAGGCAACTTGGAGTTGCCACCCATTGTTGCCTCATTGTTGCACTCGTGTGAACCAGGCATAAGGGTTGGTGGGCTTAATAACTGCAAGCGACGGTTTCTTGATGAAAAACAGGCTGATTGCAAATGTCCGTCGTGTGAAAAAAACAACAACCGAAAATGAAGTTCCTTTCTCATTCTACTTCACCGAAAACAATGTACTATACATGACTCTCCTTCCTATTTTACTGACCAACCTAATCGTATTGCAAACGTTTTGTCGAGCAACAATAAAAACGTGATAATACATCTAGCAAATTTCATATGGCAAGCTATGAACATTAGAGAAAAAAAAGACAATTGGAAGAAACATCCAGTGATATTTTACATTATTGAAATGTTTGTCAAGATAATCCGATGTTGTGTGCCTGTATGTGCATAAGTGTGCGAATAAAGAGGGTGGAGGGGGGGGGGCGAATAAGGGAGGAAGCTGTTGGAATGAGTCGTGGGCGAGGGTAGCGGGAGGGAAAAGGGGAGGGGTGAGCGATTGATTTTACTGAGTTCTGTTAAAAACATGCCCCTTGTCTATGTGGGTTTCGATTGCTACATAGACAATAGAATATTTGTCATATTGTCATATTGTCATCTCCCCCCCCCCCTCCCTGTGTGTGTGTGTGTGTGTGTGTGGTGTGTGTGTGTGTCTGTGTGTCTGTCGTATATGTGCTCTCTCTTTCCTCTCTCTCTCTCTCTCTCTCTCTCTGAGAGAGCGAGAGAGAGAGAGAGAGAGAGAGAGAGAAAAGAGAGAGAGAGAGAATGAATGAATGAATGAATGAATGAATCTTTAATGGTTAAGAATAAAGAGAGAGAGAGAGAGAGAGAGAGAGAGAGAGAGAGAGAGAGAGAGAGAGAGAGAGAGAATGTGCGTGCGTGCATCACAAACATAAAAGCACACACACACACATCGCAGAGAGAGAGAGAGAGAGAGAGAGAGAGAGAGAGATTTTTGGATTTGGATTGATTTAATTTAGAGTCTGTTCACAACGATGGTGATATTAGACTTTAAAAATAATAATAATAATAATTTAAAAAAAATAAATAAATAAAAACCCACCTTATTACATGTGTGTTTGTGTGTAAGTGCGTTATATGAGAGTGTGTGAGCGCGAGTGTGCGTGTGCGTGCGTGCATGCATGCGCGCCCACGTGTGTATGTGAAGTGAGAGAGAAAAGAGACACAAATACATGAAAGTTTGCCTATTAACGCCCAAACAATAATTATAAAACTGATAAATCAATTACAGCAAATGAATAATAACAGAACTCGATATAGCCTTTGCTATATCAATCTTTTTGGGGGCTGTAAAGAATTTCATGTAAAGCCCCTAATGAAGCAATATCTATCTTTAGAATATTATATAAAGATGTTAGAACTGGACATTCAATAAAGAATATGTTGAATAGATAATGGGAGACCACAAGCGCAATCTACATCCTTAGAAAATTTGGTTTTCCACGATTTTTAAACGCATTTTATAAATTATACGGGACAACGATTTTTGACATAATAACGCTTTCGTTTTTGCAGGAAGTTTTTCATTGTTCATACAATTTTCTAATAGAGAACTGATTTCATGTTTATCCAATTTTAATTTACTATCTGGATTTTTTCTAAGAGCACCCTCTTTTGCTAATTTATCAGCTATTTCATTTCCATAGATACCACAATGGGATGGGATCCAGCAAAACTCTACAAAAGTTCCTTTCGCCATAACGGAATGTATCATAAATTATTATATAAAAAATTAGGTCTTTCCTTACATTTGCATCCCAATTTCGTAAGCTAAAAAGTACAGATTTAGAGTCAACACAAATTAAAATGCTGTAAATTGCCACTTAAGATCAGATATCAAGATAAGGCCATAAGGATTGCGTATAGTTCAGCAGTGAAAACTAAAAAGTTCCTTCCTAAACAAAATGATTTCTTTACTTTTAAATCGGGAATTACAAATCCAGCTCCTGTATAAGATTCTAAAACTGAACCACCCGTGTAGATTTTAAGATGATGTGGATATGTGTTTTCAAGATGTTCTTTTGCTTCTATTGATATCAAATTGATATTATCTTCTTTTTTTAAAGTAGTGTAATCTATATCAAAATTTGGAGAAATATTGCTCCCATTGAGGAACCGTGGGCATAGTTGGAGGTTTTGAAATGGATGTAATATCGATGTCACATTTTCTAAATAAATCATCAGTATAATTCGAATGGGCTGCAGGTAAGAAATATTCTGTGCCCTTTTAGGAAAATCGATTTGGAATCAAGAAATATTTCATTTGTTACTGAATTTGATACAGAAAGACTTCTGGCTACATATTTGGCTGTTGCTAGTTTGCGTTGATCATCAAGTGACAAGAGATTAGCTTCTTTATATGTTTTAAAAGTATTAGAATGCGCTGGAACCACCAAGGCTAATTTTAATAGCTTTACTGTCTATACTTTGTAACCGCTTAAGTAATGTTTGAGAAGCTGAAAAATATACTTCCTGTCCGTAAGTCAATTTTGATCGAACCAGACTAATAGAAAGATGCACAAGAGTTTGGATATCTTGACCCCAAGATTGTGCACTGATTATTTTTAATAAAGATAGCCTTTGTCTGCATTGTTTATAAGATATTCAATATGGAATCTCCAGTTTAATTTTGGAGTGAAATGAACACCTAAAAATTTAACATTATTGGAATATTGAAGAGTTTTATTTTCCAGCACAAGTAGCGGCAAAACTTTTGGATTTTTACCATTGTTAAATAACATTAATTGTGTCTTTTCTCCTGATAGTTCCAGTCCATTTTCATTCATAATTTATTCAGTTTGTCAATTTCAATTTGATATAGTTTTTGTATGTATAACATGGTTCTCTTATTTGTTTGTTTTTTAATGTTTGTGTTCATCCACATTGCAATATCTCGGCATATTGCACTACATGCATATTTTTAGATAGTATTTTAGGAAGATCGTGAATGAGAATTGTAAATAGAATAGGTGCAATAATGGAGCCCTGGGGGATGCCAATGTCAATATCTTTAAATGAAGAGTAACAGTTACCAACCCTAGTACAAACTGATCTCTCAGATAGAAAGATTTTATGAATTGATACATTGCACCATTAATCCCAATATTTTTCAACTTATAAAGTAAACGAGAATGCCACCACTATCATATGCTTTTCTGATGTCAAAGAAAGTAGCAAGTGTACTTTTTCTACGAGCAAATTGTTTTTTAACATGACTTGCAAGTTTTACAAGGTGATCGATTGTACTTCTACCTTTCTGAAACCTGCTTGATTGTTGGAATTATGTTATTCTTTTCGCAATAATGTAAAACGCGTTTTTCAACTATCTTTTCTAATATTTTTCCAAATTGAGATGTTATGCTATAGGTCGGGAACTATCAATTTCAGACCTAGGTTTACCTTGTTTTGGAACCGGTATTACAATATCCTCTTCCAGAAAGTAGGAAGAGTTCCATTTAACCAACATTTTTGGTAAAAAGAGTGAAGTAATTGCTTCCAGCACAAAGGTAAGTGGCATAGCAATTGATATGAAATTCCATCTAATCCAACAGCTGTCTTATTCGAGGAGAATGACATTAGTGCTTCTTTAAATTCTTCAAATGTTATAGATGCATTTAAGTAATGGTATGGATCCGGTGTGGGATCATAATAAGTATCCTTTTTCTCTTAGTTCTCTGCATTTTTTGTATCTGTATTTTAGTCTAGTTGATGAGTTATTTTTTGAAAAAGCTTGTACAAATGCTTCAGCTTTCTCTGATGATGTTGGAATAGTATTATTTTCTAATTTAATAGGATATGAAGGTAGATAATACTTGTTTTTTAATTCCTTTACCTTTTTCCATACTCTGTGCATGTCCTTAGATGAAGATATTTCTGAATGACAAAAATGATTGAAATAGAGACGTTTTGCTTTTGCGACAACCCTGTTACTGTGGCTTTTTGCACGTTTCATTTCAATAAAGTTTTCATCAGTTCTATCTTTGAGCCACGTTTTGTACGTTTTCTTTTATTAGATACGGCTTCTGCACATTCTTCATTCCACCAACTATTTCCTCTATATTTTTTATCTATAGAGATTTGCACTTTGGCATTGCTTTCTCAGCTGCAGATAAATAGCTTTTCTAAAGTTGTTAAAAAGACTTCAATATCTTCGTGTTCAATATTGCTGCGATCTATAGATAGAAGGGTTGACTCATATAAATTCCAATCTGCATTATTATATAAAAAACTTTGGTATTTTATCTTCAACTTTGCTTCTTCGTCAACTATTGCTCGTGTATTTCACAACAATAGGAAAATGATCACTCCCTAACGAATCATCTTCTGTTGTCCAAGTAGCATTGATGGCCAAATCAGGAGAAAATTAATGTGAGATCGATGGAGGTCGGTCTATGCGTTGATATATCAGGCACTTTGTTATACTGCCGTCATTCATTAATACTAAATTGGAATCAACAATATTTTCTACAAATCGATTGCAAGTTATATATATATAACCCCAGCAATCAGGTTCCCAAAATGGAGAATGCGCATTGAAATCACCCAAAATTATCCATTTTCTTATTCATATTAGGAAGATGTTTTTATCAATCTGTATTGTCAGCATTTGGCCCATTTGGATAGTAAACAGAAAGTATGTTTACACTGAAATCTTTGTTCACCTTTACGATATGGAAGTAGCGAAAAAGTTTTCAATGACACTAGTTGAATGGATGAATAATAACTTTAGAGGACTGTAATTCAAGTCTGATCTGACATAAATTGCAGTTTGAACCGTTTAGTAGACACACTGCAGTCATATAAAGGTGGATAATAAAAAAACCCCGAAATTTAGGCAACTTAAAAGGTTCAGCATTTAAGGATTGTAAGGCCAGAATGCAATAGTTATTAGAATAGATGTGATTTTTTAACTGAAGTAAGTTTTTCACAATTGATCTGCAGTTCCATTGTAAAATGTTCAAAGAATTGTTAGCTAAGTTCATTCAAAACTATTTAAAAATCAATGCTTTTCAAAACAATTTGTTATGACTTTTGAGATAAAGCAAATTGAACAGGTAGCACCGTGACGGATACAAAAATAAAGCACGTTGATGTTGTAGAAGCCCAAGTAGTTGTGCTATCAGATGCCTGCAGGAAGGACATCGCTGAGGGCGTTGCAGTCTAGAACAGCCATGGAGGTATGAAGTGTGGAAGGTAGAAACCAGCATGGTGATGAAGGGGGTGACCTCGTCTTCTCTTTGGTTTTTCCCAAAAAATGCATTGAGATGTCGACCCAGAGTCCTTGCAATAACGCTGGCTCCTTTTGCAGTGGGGTGGATACAGTCAGGGGCCAAAATGGATTTGTCGGAGGCTTGAAGATGGTTGTAGACAACGTAGTGATATCTTTCTCACCGGCCAGTTTTGACTTCGTCATGGCGTTGAAAAGTTCCTCTTGATGTCTAACGTTTTGTTCCTCAAGGGGCAACCTGACTTATAACTACCTGGATTTGGGGAATTTGTTCTTTACGTCCCCCACACATTTTTTTTATTTCTGTGCTACACACAGTGGGATCTTTCCCTTTCAGATCATTCAGCCCAACGTGTAACACAACACAATCAGGATCTGGATCCTCCACTCTTGAATCACAGAGCTGCATTCGTCCAGAGTAAAAGCTTTTCTTTTCAAAACACGCAGGCCATATGACAGTCCCAATCGTCTCCCGTCAACTTTGGACACGATTGAATCTCCCAATAAAAGAACACGGGAGTGTCGTCGAATTTTTCCAGACGTAAGTTTAACCTTGGGTTTGGATTTGACGTTACCTCTTTGTCGTCATGTTCTTTGATGACAATCACTTTTTTCTCTGTTCTGAATTTTGTTTTGCCCCTATTTTTATTCCGGCCCAAATCCAAGGCTGAAGCCTTCGAAGCCCCTGGATCAGCGACTCCGCCGGAGACGATTCAAGCGTCGCGTAAGTACCTCTGGAAGGAGGGGCTGCCTGGTTGTTACCGTTGTCAACACGGAGTTTCGAAACCGTTCCCTCAAGTTTCCGATCATGTCACTCTGGCATCTGACAGTTTCTTCTAAAGTATCAATCTTTTTGCAGAGGGTTTCGATGGTTGTTTTTAAGTTTTTGAGTGTAACTCACGTTTGTGTTGTCCGTCAGAGCACACTGATCATCTGTTTTTGCATTGCCATCCTCTTCTTGATCGCTTTTTCCGACTTGACACGCTCGCTTCAGCACATCTTTATGAAAATTTTCTTGTCCACTCTTTTGTTGACCTGAAATTGTTTCTTCTTTGGTTGTTGTGGCGTTCACCTTGCTTCCCATGCAGCGAGATCGTGTATTTCCTAGTCATATTCACTATTCTTCCAAAATATAACTGGAGACAAATCTGTTGACTTCTAAACGCTATCCGCCATTTTGCTCCCAGAGAGAGAGAGAGAGAGAGAGAGAATGTGCATGCGTGCATCACAAACATAAAAAACACACACACACATCACATGACCGTCTCTATGTTGCGTTTCATGAGACCAGGCTGACACTGAGAACCGACGGATCCCCTGCATCTAAGAACCCCGTGTATAAAAGAACTGAGGATACCCCCCCCCCCTGCCCCCCTTTGGAATGGCTGTAATCCACACCCCACACTGCTCCCCCCCCCCCCCCCCCCCCCCACGTGCCACCAAACACCCTGTTGTACCAGTTTTGGTCCATTGCAAGTCAGTTTCATTTGTTTCATTTATGACAGAGGACAGACCCGCTTTTTAATTCTTACTAGTAGCTTAATTTTTTTTTTTTTTAAGTTTAACACAGAGGATCATGTTCCGCTTCTCTCACTCCTTTTGCAGTAAAAGCTCTAGCCCCGTTCCAAATCTCTCCACGCCTTTCACAGTATAAAAACAAAAACCACACAACAACAACAACAAAAACCTCTAGCCCTGAGTCTCTCCACGTCTTTCGCAGTGAATAAAAAAACCCTCTAGCCCTGAGTCTCTCCACGTCTTGCACAGTGAAAAAAGACCTCTAGCCATGAGTCTCTCCACGTCTTTCACAGTGAAAAAAAGACCTCTAGCCATGAGTCTCTCTACGTCTTTCGCAGTGAAAAAAAAAACCCTCTAGCCCTGAGTCTCTCCACGTTTTGCGCAGTAAAAAGCTCTAGCCCTGTTCCCAGTCTCTCCACGTCTTTCGCAGTTTAAAAAAACAACAACAAAACAAACAACAACAAAAAACCAACAACTCTAGTCCCGAGTCTCTCCACGTCTTTCGCAGTAAAAAGCTCTTTTCCTGTTCCGAGTCTTTGGACGTCTTTCGCAGCAAAAAGCTCTTTTCCGGTTCTCAGTCTCTGGCAGTACTTTCGCAGTACAAAAATGAAAACCTCAAGTTCCGTGTCTCTCCATGTCTTTCACAGTAAAAAGCTCTAGCCCTGTTCCGAATCTCTCCACGCGCACGTCTTTCGCAAGAAAAAGCTGTAGCCATGTTCCGAATCTCTCTACGTCTTTCGCAATACAAAGCTCTAGCCCAGTTGCGAGTCTTTCCATGTCTTTCGCAATACAAAGCTCTAGCCCTGTTGCGAGTCTTTCCATGTCTTTCGCAATAAAAAGCTGTCGCCCACTTCAGATCATGGAGTACTTATTCAGGGGAAATGCATTTCCTTCCACACGTAATTGTCGTCTTTCTCCATCTTCTACTCTGTGTTTATATACTTTCTTTCTTCTTCTTTTCTCTTCCTCAACTGAGAAAAGGAGTAGAGAGTAAGGGAGGGCAGGGGGAGTGCGGTGGTTGGCTTCTTTTAGTTTTCTGTCCGATCATGGGGGAAATGAGACATTTTAAGAATACAGACACCATCTTAGTGTAAACAAACAAAAGGGTTGAAGTAGGTTAGACAGCACAAAACTGCAGAGAAAGAAGCTTGCATTTAAGTCATAAGTCTGTGCCCACCCACTTCTCTCTCTCTCTCTCTCTCTCTCTCTCTCTCTCTCTCTCTCTCTCTCTCTCTCTCTCCTCTCTCTCTCTCCTCTCATCATCATCATCATCATCATCATCATCGTCATCATCATCTTCATCTTTAAATTAGAGATAAAAACTCATTTAAAGACCCTTTTCAAGCTGAGAACTAACTCACAACAATTTCTTGTAAGCGTTTTAGAGATGCATTCGCTCGGTTTCGAACGAGAAGCCTGGGGTTTAAAACAAGAAAAGAAAAAAAAAAAGGTTCATGCACGCGGAAAGTGATTTGTTGTGTCCATCCTGCTGAAAAGAAATTGAAGACGAGGAACACTTCGTTTATAGATGCCCAGAGTTTTAATGAATTTAGAAATGGTTGTTCTGCCTTTAAGTGTTTTTTTTCCGGTCAAACTCAAAACCTCTTGGTATTTTATCCTCTGAAAATGTAGACATTGTAAACTCATTTGCTAAGTTTGTGGCGGAAGCTATTCGATTTAGAGAGGAAAAAAAAACTTTTTATGTAGGTGTGTTTGTAGATCATGATAATTCAATAAGTTATTTACTGTGATGAGAATATTGTTTGATGAATGGTCTTTTTCTTCATTTCTAGTTATTAGTATTGTTCAACTGTTTTCTGTGTGTACGCTTGTTTTTGACTCACATTTCTATTGTTGGCAGAGTTTGGCAACACTAAGTGGGAATCGCGCACGCACTCCCTTGGCATAAGGGTTGTTTAACTATTGTCAATAAAGCATTGTCGTTGCCATTGTTTTGTCTCTCATCATCATCATCATCATCAGCAGCAGCAGCAGCAGCAGCAGCAGCAGCAGCAGCATCAGTATCATTCTTAGAACTAGCGAAGAACAAGCGCGAAGTGACAGCTGAACAGGGGGAAGTGTGAGGGGAGTGGGAAAGGGGAAGGGGGAGAGGGTGGTTGGAGGGACAGAAAAGAGAGGTAGTAGGGCGGTAAGAAGGGTAAGCAGGACAGAGTCCGTAGGTTGGAAACCCTTTGTTTGACTGCCACAGACAGTCCGTTGGTTGGAAACCCTTTGTTTGACTGCCACAGACAGTCCATTGGTTGGAAACCCTTTGTTTGACTGACACAGACAGTCCATTGGTTGGAAACCTTTGTTTGACTGACACAGACAGTCCATTGGTTGGAAACCCTTTGTTTGACTGCCACAGACAGTCCATTGGTTGGAAACCCTTTGTTTGACTGCCACAGACAGTCCATTGGTTGGAAACCCTTTGTTTGACTGGCACATAGTGTTCATTGGTTGGAAGCACTTTGTTTGACTGACACATAGGATTCATTGGTTGGAAACACTTTGTTTGACTGACACATGGTGTTCATTGGTTGGAAACCCTTCGTTTGACTGACACAGACAGTCCATTGGTTGGAAACCCTTTGTTTGACTGACACAGACAGTCCATTGGTTGGAAACCCTTGTTTGACTGACACAGACAGTCCATTGGTTGGAAACCCTTTGACTGACACAGACAGTCCATTGGTTGGAAACCCTTTGACTGACACAGACAGTCCATTGGTTGGAAACCCTTTGTTTGACTGGCACAGACAGTCCATTGGTTGGAAACCCTTTGTTTGACTGACACAGACAGTCCATTGGTTGGAAACCCTTTGTTTGACTGCCACAGACAGTCCATTGGTTGGAAACCCTTTGTTTGACTGCCACAGACAGTCCATTGGTTGGAAACCCTTTGTTTGACTGCCACAGACAGTCCATTGGTTGGAAACCCTTTGTTTGACTGCCACAGACAGTCCATTGGTTGGAAACCCTTTGTTTGACTGGCACATGGTGTTCATTGGTTGGAAGCACTTTGTTTGACTGACACATAGGATTCATTGGTTGGAAACACTTTGTTTGACTGACACATGGTGTTCATTGGTTGGAAACCCTTTGTTTGACTGACACAGACAGTCCATTGGTTGGAAACCCTTTGTTTGACTGACACAGACAGTCCATTGGTTGGAAACCCTTTGTTTGACTGACACAGACAGTCCATTGGTTGGAAACCCTTTGTTTGACTGACACAGACAGTCCATTGGTTGGAAACCCTTTGACTGACACAGACAGTCCATTGGTTGGAAACCCTTTGTTTGACTGGCACAGACAGTCCATTGGTTGGAAACTCTCTGTTTGACCAACACAGAGTGTTCATTGGCTGGAAACCCTTTGTTTGACTGACACAGGGTGTCTATTGGTTGGAAACTCTTTGCTTGACTGACACAGAATTTGAAGAGAACTTTGCAGAGCCGTCTCTGCCTCAAGCATCCTGCTTTCTGTTGCTGTCATGACAAGAGATGTTATAACACAGTAATTATCCTAGAGAGGGCTACGACAACAACGTCCACACGCATTCAACCAGCCTGACAAAGCATCAACACAGTGCCCCACGGGAACACCATCTGAATGAGCCCAAGACTCCTGCTCTTCAACTTCAAGGACTGTTTACCAAACAACCTCAGCTGACTGAGTATTTAGCACCTACTTGATGCTCCGAGGTCCTAGTGGTTACATTCCTTCCCTCTCGTTATCGGGAAGGTTCGAACTCGGGAGGGTTCTCACCACCTTATGTGTCATCTATCACCTGACCACTTCAACCTGCTTGACACACTTCGACTGTATGCGTTAGGTGAAGGCGTACTGGTAATGGGTCCATTACCTATTTCTCTACCACGTACAACATTCCTTTCCCTTAAAGCGCTTAAGGCCTTTTGTGAGAGGTTTCAGTCCCTTGACGTTGAAGTATGGCAACAATGGTAGACTATTGATCATGTGAACAGTGCTTAAATCATTAACCTTTCCTGGTTGTTGTATTGGTCGCTGAGGCACGTGATGGTTGAGAGAAGCTCGCTGATTTGAACGACGGGTGTGTTCCAGATCTGTATGGGAGACCAGGAGATGCCAAACAAGAGGTTAGGTCTGTTAGACAAATGTTTTTTCAACCTTGGGGGTTGAAAGGGAAAACTTTGTTTTCCGAGCGAGCAGACAGTGGTCATTGATATAGTGCAGAGAGTATGGTAGGGACTTTATTATAGTATGGATTTCCTATGGAAAACCTCAGAGACCAACCAACAACAAGGAAAGATTAGGGTTTTAAGCACTGTTCACATATAGTCTAACATTGTGACCATACTTAGAAACATTCTCCAATCTCCACCCGTACTCTTCAACATGAAAATTCACTTACGTTTTATATTCAATACATTCACACATAACATCTTTTGTCATAACAGTTGCTTTATTATCGTTGTTGTTGTTTGTCCTTCGCTGATGAAGATGACCACGACTTCTGCTATCACTGGGTGGTGGTGTGTGTACAAAGAGGGCTGATCAGGCCGATCCTTGCACTGAATAGTCTGTTGCAGCGTGGACAGGGCAGACTTGGAGGTCAGCCAGGCTGAAAGGTGGTGCTTGCTCTGTTTTTCCGAAGCTGACGTTTTGCTCCTGTGCCTCCACTCGCCTCGTTTCAAAGTCTTTCATTTGATTTTGATTTGATCATGGTACTAACGCTTACTTGGAAAGCATTGATTCCAATGTTGACATTTATTCTTAGTCGACGGGAGCTATTCGTACATTGTCCGTCAGCGTCAGACGGCTAGAAAACAACCTGAAAGAAAGACACGCTTAGACTGTCCTTGAAAAAAAGAAGTGATATTTACGTGCAGGTGTCTCATATGACCAAAGAAGATGTAAGTTTGGATAAGGCAGAGACAGAGCGGAAATATTGCAAAATGGAAGAATGGAAAATAAGAAAGTGGAAATGAGTTTTCTAAGTTTCTATATTGTTTTTCCCCCAGAAGAAGTGTACGTACAAAACAGACAAATCAATTTTAACCATTTTAGTACTGGAGAGTTAACAATTTTCAAGGTATAGTTATGCATGAACTGAAAATACCAAAAGCTCTTCTTAAATAGTTAGTATCTTCTTAGTGACTAGACACGTAACAGGAGCCTGCTAGTCGGTGATTTTAAGTGTGCAATTAACAGTGAACTTGACATTGCATCTGCCCACCCTCAATGGTTTCGCGCCGAGTATGAGAAGATCAGTGGTTGCTCGTTTTTCGTTTTCATTGTCCTAAATGTTGTTCGTTTTTGCCTGAAGAAGACCCACGAGGTTGAAATGCATCGTGTTTTGTCCTGTAATCTGTTTGTCTGTATCGTGAGGTGGAACCAATACTGTTTCTTTTAAAAATCGCCTTCATTTTCCGCCAAGTCACTTCCTTTTGAAACCACCCACAACCCAAATAGTAGGTCGATCTTTTTTTTTTTAAGTTGAAATAATATAAGTATATAGCAGATGCTTGGAGATTACTTTATGGAAAAGAAAATGAAAATACACGATGTAATCTCCCAACTTTCCATGCATATAGATTAGTCTATTGCTTTATGAATAAAGACGAGTTTTCCATCTTACATCACATAATATCCCAAATCCAAACACTGGTCAGACAACTGTTTAAACTGGACTAAATAAACTCGCAGATTATAAAGGGTCAGGATATTGGTACTACAACACGTTTTACTCCAAAGATGGTAATTTCCTTCAAAGCATGAAGGAAATGTTAGAAAAGCAATAGCAGAAAACAATCAACCCGAAAAAAAACTCCAGCAGCAGAAAATTGGAATCACGTAAAGGATTTTAAGGTAAGAGAGTTTTATGTAGAATATTGAACGTAGAAAGCATACGAAAATTAAAACGTGAAGAGCTGATTTAAAGTGTAGCCTACAAAACTAATAGAGCAACAGTCACTAGAAGATCACTCAAGCACAAAGGGATACGTTTTAAATAAAACAATTATATAAATATTGTCTCTTGGAAACGTTAGGGATTTAGAGTTTAGAGTTCGCGAGAAATGGGCACAGGAAGGATCACACACACACACACACACACACACACACACACACACACACACACACACACACACACACACACACACACACACACACACACACGCACACACATACATACATACACACACACACACACACACACACACACCACACACACACACACACACACACGCACGCACGCACGCACGCACGCACGCACACGCTATACTTTACATATAGAACATCAAGAACTCAAAAGAAAAAATCAAGACTGGATTGCACAATGAGATAGCGTCATTATAACTAGCCGGTTAAAAAATAATAAAAGAACAAATAGAGCGATACTAAAATGTGTGTAATGAAACAAGCAAAGAGGAAAATACCCGAGAAACAATGAATGCATTAATTGTTCAGGACCTACATTTCCCCCGAATTGAACTATGACGAAGAGCCTTCGTGTGAAGTTCACATATCGGTGGATGAAGCAAGCATCACTTTGAAAGCAATGGAGAAAATGCCCCCCTCTCCAGGCAGTGGGTCTAATTAAGGGTCGAAATAGGAAAGTTTTTGGAAAAAAACAAAAAAAAAAGTTTGGAAACAAAATTTAAAAAGAAAAAGATTTAGGTGTGCTGCTTCGAATCGCTTAAAAAGAAAAAAAAAAATGTCTACTGTCATGTGACTGGCCTCACATCAAGGCATGTGACGCTCCATCACATGTGGTTGTTGAAAAATCAATTTCCCCGTCCCAAATTAAAGGAAAAAATATTCATAGGCTTGCTAGTTTTGGGGCGCCCCAAAAATAATTGTGGTATGATATTCAAGAAACGAATGTGGTCTTTGGGTGAAAGTGCCCACTGGTGATGTTTAAAAAGGGGCTGGTAAGGAGGTGTGGTCTGGTTTTAAAACACTGAGATCACCATAGGAGGGGGGGGAAAGGTCAGTTTTAACCCGCAGATCCCCTAGAGACCAAACCGCAGGACGGTGGCCCTCTTTGCTGACCAGTCATTACCAGGGGGGCGAAGATATTTGGGGAAAAGCTACGGGGGGAAAATTTAAAGAAGAGAAAAAAGAATTCTTTTAAATTTGGGAGAAGAGGTTACTTACAAACCCTTTTGTTTTTTCCCCCTTCACCCGTCACCCTTTACCTTCCCCCTTCACCCTTCCCCTTTCCCCGTGAGGTGGTTGAAGAGGGCCATTTTTGTGAGGAACCACGGGTATTCAGCCCCACAGGTCCCAACTCCGGGGAGAGGGTTGAAGCTCGTCTTTTCCCAAAGGACAGAAAAACTCCGGGAAGAGAAGTCGGATCGTATCCCCAGGACAGGAGGTTCGGGGGGCAGTATATTGCCCAGAGAGGAAAAGGGGAAGGGAGAAAGCGGGGAGCTTTTTCTTGAGGGGCAGGTCCTCATGATTAGGGGTTATGTTTCTCCTGGTTCGGTTTTTTTTTGGGTAAGGGAAATGTAAAGGCCATAGTTTTTTAAAAAGGGAACTGACTATTTTATCTCTCGAGGGAAAGAGAGATCTGTGTGCCGATTTTTTTTTTTCCCGGGGGTGGAGAAGATACAGTTGTAAACTCTGTTTAAAAGTGGTTGATGATTTAGTAAATTTTTTTTTCCCTGAAGGGAGGGGGAGAAAAAAAAAATTTTTTGGTAGTGCCCTTTTGGGTGAGGGAAAAGATTGCGGTGCGTATGGAGTAAAGCTGTCATGAATGCGGGTATGAAAGAGGCAGTGTGACATGGTGACCCGACTCCAGTTTCACAGGGTAGCTCCCGTTTGTTTCCCCGGGAAGAAAAAAAAAAAAAAAAAAAAAAAAGGTTTTCTTTTTGTCCCCTAAGGGTTTGAGGGAAGAAAAAAAAAAGGATTTTTTTTGGGCCTTAAGGTTTGAGGGAGGAAAAAAAAAGAAATTATTGATTATTGATTGTTATATTTTTCTTTGTTTTTGTTTTTTGCTATTTCTTTAGTTTTTTGGGTGGTTGACATTTTTGGTTGCTCTACTTTTTAGGGTTTTTTTTTTAGTGGGATTTTTTTTTGCCCCTTTTCCCCCCACCTCAGGACCGATACCTCAACCTCCTCTTGCTCAACCCTGGCAGAAAGGGGGGCAGGGCGTTGAGGAATCGTGCCTTCCCTGGGGTTTTGTATTTTTGCCCCCTTTCCCCCAGGCTGATACCCCCAAACCCTCTTCCTGGTTTAGCGGGGGGACTGGGGTTGGGGGTAATATCTTTCCTTTTTAAATATCTATTTCTTTCGCTTTCCTATTGTTTCAGTTTGATTTTTCCCCTTGCCCCCAGAGTGGGGGATCAACTTCTCCTCCGTCACGTAATGTGTAGGTGGGGGAGTTATTACCGCTCTGCCAAATAAAAACATCTTATCTTTTGATTTTTTTTTTTTTTGGGGTGTGGTGCGAGATTTTTTTGGTTTGGGGGAATGTGCATTTATTGATTGATTGTTTAGTATTTTGATTTTTACGTAGTTGGTGAATTGTGCAGGATTGTTTTTCCCGTCTCTTTAGGGGCAGTGACCCAGGGTGCTTTTGTGGGCTTTTTTGTTTTTCTTGATTTCTGCTCACTATTCCGGCCCTGTGTATCCTTTCTTTTCCTTTTCACCCCCTTTTTTTCAAAACCTCTTTAAACCTTCTCCTCAAAGGCTCCTATCTTTTTCTTTTCAAACATTTTCATCTTTTGGGTAGGTTTTTCCGTATTTGTGTTTCTTCCCTCTTTTTAATTTTTTGTGCTTCCTTTTGTTTTGAAAATTTATATTAATTTTTTGAATAAGGCGGTACATTTGTTTTGAAAATTATTTAAAATTAAGTAAGAAAGAAAGCTGACAACAAAAAATTTAAAAAACTAAAATTTTAAAGAATTTATTTTCAGAAAATTTAATTGTGTTTATTTCTTTTTTCTTGGGGAAAAATATTTTTGTATTAAAACTTCATTTGTTTTTAAATTTCAAATTGATATCAGTTGCAAATTTTTTTTGGGAAAAATACACCTTGGATTTATATTACCCTGTTTAAGTAAGCTGCTTTCTGTTCATTCCGGAAAATTGTTTCTTATTTGTATAAATTTAAAATTAGGTTTTGTGAAACATAACATTTTTTAAAATCCCTTAATTTTTATTCATACTTTGAGATTTTTTTGGTGTTTTACTGCGGTTAATTAGGGATGATTTTGATAGATAGTTAAACAAGCGGAACCTTGGGTTTTATGGAGAAAAACTTACTAACTATGTGCAACAAGCACAGTGGGGAAACAGGCTAAGACAGAGGGAACAAAGAAAATAGACACAGGGGGAAGCTGAAGAAAAAAATTTAAAGAGGGAAGCTGAAGAAAAATGATACAGAGGGAAGCTGAAGTAAAGAAAATAGACTCAAAGGGAAGTTGAAGAAAATAGACTAAAGGGAATTTAAGTTGGGGACATTTTAGAATTAAGACAGATGCTGAAATAGAAATAAGGCATCGGAGAACCCCCACCAGTCGGTTCCGCAGCCATACCTCAACCAAAGGGGATTATTCCAAGTTCCCGCCTTTCGGGGAAAAAAAAACGGATGAATAGATTTTTCTTTTCCGTTTGAAAGTCACGAAAATCTTGTGGTTGGGCCAAAAGGGAAAAAGTGGACATTGTATATTGCGTCGTTTTTTAAGGGACGCTTTGACACTGTACCCCCATTTTCAGCGAAACAAAATTTAATTGGGGATCAGTTAAAAGAAGAACTCCAAGAAATTTTCAATGTTCTGCTGATCGTTTTCCGAACGTTTCCTTTCTGGGCGCCCTGAAAAGGAGATCTTTTTC
Source organism: Conus ventricosus (assembly GCA_018398815.1). Lineage (NCBI taxonomy): Eukaryota > Metazoa > Mollusca > Gastropoda > Neogastropoda > Conidae > Conus > Conus ventricosus. Next base: position 25,810,590 of record CM031619.1, read on the forward strand.
CAGTTTTGATCCGATGAGTTTTTTTTTTGGATCGAGGGATCGATTTTCAAAACAAAACAAGACTTTTCAGTCACGCGAAAGATCCCCTTCTTAAGACAATTTTTCCCCAGAGCGTGAGAAAAGTCGGGCCCACTTTCCTTAAAAAAAGGCAATTTAAAAAACGTGGGGGAAAAAAGTGTCGATGGCTGTCATATTGTTCGCTCACCAGATAAGGGCGGGGGAAAAAAGGAGATTTTTTCCCTTTGAGTTTGCGTAGTACTATCCCATCGGAAGGGAAGTTACGGGAAAGGAAATGTGGGTCATTTTTGAGCCCCAAAGGGTTAAAACCTACCCTAGGAATGGCGGGGATTTTCCCGGTTCGAGTGACTTCGTAAATACCAGTACTCACCCCCCGGAAAGCCCTTTTTCCTCAGAAACGTTCCGAGGGGGGGACAACGACCCCCACGTAGCCCTTTTGGGGGCCAGTTTCGGGGCCCGAACAAAAAGTTCACAAATCAGTCAGCTGCCATCGAAATGCGCTTTTTTCTTTTGTGTGGCAAGTTCCATCTGAAAAAATTCCCTTTAGACGGGTGTTTTTCAAAACCCGCATTAGTCTCCATGATTGTGAAGAACCCCTTGTTTTGACACCAGTAAAAGTTGATGGCGGGTGTTAGAAAACGGAGCCATAAATGGTTTGCAGGTTGGGGTTTTGCGGACATGGGTGCCCACTGCGGGGTGTACGGAAATCTTTCGGCTTCAAGCCCGTATCTAAACATGTCCAAAAGTTAGGTCGTTTGGAGGCAAGATTAAAAACGTTTGCTGGCAAAAAATTTTCGTCGACCACCGTAATACTCCGGATTTTTTTTCCGCCTGTGTCATTGAAAAAACCCCAGTCTGCACTTGATCTTGGGAAATTTTCCCCAGGTGTCGTACGTACATGGTGGTGCTGGAGGATCGTTTTTCCTTGTCTTGTGGTACTAGATCAAATGTCAGAGAGCAGGGAAAGGCTAAAAAGCCGCAAAAAGTTCAAAATGGATGAACCCGATTACCCCAGATGATTTAAAAAAATGCGGGGAAAAAACGAGCGCTGACGACAATACTTGCTGCTGCAAAACAACCGTCAGACGTACAAACGGAAAAACCCAACGACATACGGACTTAACTTCTCTACGGGTGTGTCCCTGGCGGAAAAAACAGAAGGGTTGTGGTTCCAAAAACTTAGGAAACAGTGGCTGCACAGGGCTCTGATGCATTTTCGCTGGTCACGGGGATCAAAAAAACGTTAAAGGGGAGTTTTTGATTTTTTTTTTAATGGCCCGGGGGGGTCACAAGGAAGTTACGAAATACGCCGTCATGTGAACTCCCAAAAGACACTAAAAGGTCGTGTCCCTGGCACTTTGCCAAAATGCCCCCATTTTGTTCCCTTTCGGAAGGAGTATTGTCTTGTTGGCCTTTTCCCCTGTCTTCTTCCGGGTATCGCTATATCTTGATTTGGTGGTACAGCAACAAGTACCAGAAGCGATTCATGAAAAAATTTAAGTACTGTCGTGAAAACCTTTTTTACAAATTTTCCCGAGGGGTCTTTCCCGACGAAATTCTCTCGGATGTGGAACGCAATTATTTCTGTCTCAGAGAGAAATTTACGACGTTGTCAATCTCTTCATTTAACCACGCCCCACATCCCCCAAACGAAGGCAAAGGTTGAAAACGTTTCAAAGGGCGTTGAATCCATGTTGAGAAAGGGTTTTTCAAGGCAAGGGAAACCCCAAATGGGATCGTTTTTATACCGGCTTTGCTTTTGTAAGGGAAATGCCGAAAAAACGCTGGGTTCCTCCTTTGAGCTTTTTTTCGGACACCCCCAAGGGGACCTTTGGATCTATATGGACCAAAAGGACGGAAAAGACGGCCAACCCGACAGTAAAATGTTTACCAAAACGTTTTACTGCATAATCTTTTAAGGAGAGGGGGCTTGCCAACAGTCGCTGATAGGAAATGAGTGTACAAAGGGCTTTTGCAGAAGAAAAGCAAAAAGGGCCCTTCCCTTTAGCGTTGGGGATAAATTTCCTTTTGACTAAAGAGAACATAACAACTTCGTGTTATGTGGAAGGGTCCTTTTTAGGGGTCGAAAAACTTTTGAAGTAAAAATTTAAGATCAAAATGGCAAAAATGAAGGGGTTTTCTGTGAACATGTTTAAGAAGTAGTTGAAATAAAAAATGTTGCCATCAACCCGTCGGTTAGTGGATATGTCCTTGTCAGAAACGATGTCAACTGACAGACATTTTCGTGAGAATTTGTACCCAAAATAACGTACAGGGGCAGATCAAAGGGTTTTGAAAACGCAAAAGTAGGAAGTTAACTCTTCCAGTGCAAAAATATGCCCCCCCCCTATTTTCTATCAAAGGTGAAACATGAGGTGTGGGTTTTTCGAATGATTTTTCTACAAGTTCAAACAGAAAACTCAAACATTTTGAAAGACTTTTGGATGTGTTTTTAAAGGATACCCAGGTACAGAACTGGATTAACCCATATATTTAGTTAACTTCTGAAATTTTCCAGGCGAACCGACCCAAAAACCCCCCCCCATTTGCAAAAAAAGAGGGGGTTTAGAGAGAAATCAATGTAATCTGGATTAAAGGTGAAGAACCTTTTACACCCGACAGCTCACCAGTGGGATTGGTGGACAAACCCGATGGTTTAGTGCGTTTCTGCATCGATTACAGAAAATAAATAAGATCACGTTTTCGATGCCCAGCCCATCCCAGACATTGAAGAACTTTTGTGTCAGCTCTGGAAGGAAAGGGATTTTGTGAAAGTATACTTGACTAAAAGGGAAATTCCAATTTTTCCCTTGAACCATGCCTGGAAAAAAAAATGTCAGGGGATTTTGTTTTCACGTGCATGAATGCTCAAAGGACAAAAAAGTAACTGTCTTCAAGGGAAAGACTATTCCTGTTTTTTGTCTTTTTTAATGATTACGGTTGATCATTTTGAGGGGCTTGTATGACGGGCGATTTTTAAAAAAGTGTTTTAGCAAAATTTGCTTATTTAAATGACATATGTTTTGCAAGCAAACAATACTTGATGTTGATTTAAAACATATTTATTCTTTATAAACAATGGGGGAAAAAAAAGAATTTATGTTAAAATTGCTGGTGAAAAAGGTATATATTTTATGTGTGATGAGCAAATAACCCTTTAGAAATGTTTAAAAACACAGTTTTTATTGTGCAAAGGACAAACCAATTGTTTTCATTTGTATTGTCAACAATGAAAAAATGTGACTTTTTTAAAGGACTATAAAATTCATTGGGGAAAAACTATTTTAAAAATTGTTTATTTTGTTTATTATTGAGAAAGTTTACACTTGGAAAAATTCTCATTTTCAGAGGGTTTTGAAACATTTGAGTTGGCAAAGAAAGGGAAAATATGTGCTTCACTCTTAATGTATGAAACAATTTTTTATTTTAATGGTTAATATCCCTAATTGTTTTATCCATGTAATTTTTGAAATGTATTTTGGAAAAAAGGTGATCAATTTGAATTTTTTTTTTTTTTTGGAAAGACTGAAAGCTTGGAATGTGCTTTTTTGGGGGATCATGATGATTGATTTTTAAAAAGTTTTTATTAAATTTTGGGGAATCATGTGTATGGTTACACTTTTTTTGATTATGGCTGAAAATGTGTTTCAGTGAAGTTGTATTCCCCTTTAAAAAAATTTTTTGGAGAAAATTTTTTTATCCCAGGATGGGGGGGGGGTGTCTGTGAGTGGCCTCACATCAAGGCATGTGCGCTCCCCCAATGTGGGTTTTTGATATGAATCATTTCCCCGTGCCACAATTAAAGAAGAATATTTATGGCTTTATGGGGGGCGCCCCCAAAAAATTGTGAGTATGCTCATTCAAGAAAAAGAATGGCATGGGTGAAAATGACCACGAGTGTAGTTTAACAAGGGGTGGAAAGGTAAGGTGCTGGCAGTGTTTTTAACACTGAGTATACACTCATAGGAGAAGGGGGGAAAGGTCAGTTTTTAACCCCAGGAGGCCTAGAACTCGAACCTGTCAGGACGGTGGTCCTCTTTGCGACCATCATTACCAGGGAGCGAAGTGTTGGGGGAAAGACAGGGGGAAAACTTAAAGAAGAGAGAAAGAATTCATATGTTGAATTTGGGGCAGGTTATTACACGAACTTATTCGTGTTTCAGCCCTTCACCCGTCCCTTTTCCCTTCGCCCTTCACCCTTCACCTTTCACCCTGGGGGTTTAAGTGGCCATGGTGTGAGGGGAAAACACTGGGAGTTCAGCCCCGAGGTACCAACCCAGGGGGAGGGGTTGAAGCTGTCGTTTTCAAGAACGAAGAATCCCCGGAAAAAAGTCGAGACTCGTTTCCGGCAGGGGAGTTTAGGGGGCAGTATATTGTCTCAGAGAGAGAGAAGGGAATTGAGAAAGCAGGGGGGCTTTTTTTGAGGCAGGGAGGTCCCCCAGTGTTACGGGAGTTATGTATTCTCCTTTGGATTTTTTTGGATAACGGAATGGAAGGCCCCTAGCTTTATAGAAGCGGAACTAGCTATTTTATCTCTCGATGTGAAGAAGATACATGTGTGCCGATTTATTTTTTCTCTCAGTGTGGAAGAGTAAATTGTAAAATTGTTTACAATGGGGTTTAGATTTAGTAAAATTTTTTTCCCAAGGAGAGGGGGAAAGAAAAACATTCGGTGTGCTCCTTTGGGTGATTGGAAAATTGCGTGTGCGTAGGAGTAAATGCTTCAGGAAAGGGGTAGCAAAGTGTGTGTTGACACATAACCCTCAGGATAAGTATAATTTTCACCTGCATAAGGGGGAAAGGAGTGTGATTCTTCAAAAATGGGTGGGGACCCCTTATTACATTCTCAAACAGTTTTTCCCATTATAGAAAATTCTAAAAGGAATGTTAAGTACATTATTTCAAAGTTAGTCATGAACTCAAGTTGGGGACCCCAAAAAAAGGAGAATTTTTTAACAAAATACGGACCACGTGGGACGTAATAAAATGTTTAATCAAAAAAAAAAACTGGGAAATTTTAGCGCTGGGGTGCATAAAAATATCGGTCATTCCGCGTTTATCTTAAAGTCTTCAAAAGCTTATAGCCCCGCCCACCGCAAAAAGGGCATATCAGGGCTGTCACGCGTTCAAATTAACTCCAAGTCATTAATTTAAAAAAAAACCCCCCTCCTCACCAAATCTTTGAAATGCATCTTCCCCAAAACCAGGAAAATTTTTTAAAAAAAAAATTTCCTTGTAAAATCCCAGTCAGAATGCTAATCTCTTTCAGAAATTCGCGATCACTCAGGGGGGGATTTTGAACAATGTTTTTTCTCGTCGTGTAAAATGTTTTTGTCCACATCTGCAAAGCCCAACCCTGAAAGAATGTGTTTCACTGTGAGTGGGACATGACATGGAAAAGCCCACAAAGCTTCTTCACCTTTTTTAAAAATAAAATGGGGTAAAAAAGGGGTGGCCTGCAACAAACGGCACAAAATGTTTTTTTCTTTACGGGGTTCGGGACATGGTTAAAAATCTTTCAGGTTTTTGGGGTTTTAAAAGTTTTGGTATCTGTCTAGCCTCATTCCCCTTGCCCGGGTCTTTTAAGTCGGGCTTCGACAAAACAATTAAATTTTGAACGACCTGGGGGATGGATTTTTAACCAAAAAGTCTAAAATTTAAAACCCAAAGCCGACGATATGTATGCTGTTCCCACACAAAACACACCACACACACACACACACACACACACCCAAAACACACACACACACACAACCCCCACACACACACAGAGGGCGGAGAGTATGGCATCTTGTAATGTAAATACAAAACAAAAAAAGTCGAAAAAATACGTCTTTACAACGTGCAAACCGACATAAGTAATGCCAAAAAGGAAAATTCCCCAATTATTACTACAACTAAATGCGAAATGGAAAAAAAAAAAAAGAAAAAAAAAAAAAAAAAAAAAAACATCGTTTGTCACACAAAAGTTCAAAAAAAAGAACTTTTAAATTTAAAAGAATTATCACACTGTATTTATCCCAAAAAAATTCTAGCATAAAATGTTTAAAACTGACGCAAAAAGGCGTTTTAGAGGAAAAGAGTAGATTGAGCGAAATTTTCTATAAATGGTGAAAATGGACCTTTTATTTAGGTTTACTGGGGGTCAAAAAAAAACTTTTCCCTTGGGAACGACTTACCGAGTACAGAACACTTTGTTGAATAGGTGTTAAGAAAAAATTTTGAAAAAAGCGATTTATACTGTAAAAAATGTGCAGCAAAAATGATAGAAAGAACGTTACACCCCATGCCCAAACGAATGCTGGAAATTAAAAGGAAAGTAAAAAATGCGGCCTACAAAAAGTTTAAAAAAATGATACTAAAACTAAAAGCTTTAAAAAAACTAACACTAAAATACTAAGATAAAAAAAACGTTAATAATAAAGAAACGAGATATGGTGATGGTGTAACAACGGCAATCTAAGAAAATAATAAAATAAATAGTAAAAAATGGTAATGGAAATAAAAAATAAAATTTAAAAATAAAAATAATAGTATAATAACAAAAATAATTTAAAATTACAAAAACAATCATCTCATCATATCATCATCATCATTATCTCATTACATCTCATCCTCTATATCATTTCTCCCCAGACGAGACGCATGTTGAAATTCAATAGGCCCTTGCTCACAGTCCAGCTGTTTACCAAATGTTTCATTGCCCCGGTTGTTTTTAGTAAAAACCCGAGACAGACAGAAAGACAAACGACCCAAAAGGGCCCTCCAAAAGACCCTTGAAGCAGAAAAAGACACCCGAAGGTGCAGGTGTCATACTGTCCCCAACTGCCCCAAAAAAACCGGGTGGGGGCAACCTTCCCACCCTTGGAAGCCGCGCTGTGTTCAACGGGTGCAGGGGCCGGACAGGGCTTTTCCAAAAGGGACCTTTTAAAATTTTTCCCTCTGGCGGGAGCTAGCAACAGTGATACCTAACGGGCCCCTCTTTGGCTGAGGGGTGATCGCCTTTTGGGAAGAGTGAAGTCAATAACGGACATTTCAAATTTTACTATGATATTAAATAAAATACTTATTAACGCCTATCCTCGGCTAGAGCCAACTCTAAGCGCTTACAATCCCCTCGTTTACACCAGGGGCTGCCTACCTGGGTAGTCCCGACGAAGAGCGCCAAAACGGGCGCTTCACCAGTCGTTTCCCGTGTCATCCATCATATTGTTCAATATCGTTCACTCAATTTCCTTACTTCCTTCATTCTTTCTATTTCCCGTACATGCTATGTGTCACGTGTCATCCATACCAACCCAAATGGCCTTTTTTTCTTCCAAAAGTTGATGAGGGGATTTGACGGGGGTTTAAATTTTTATGCTGCGTTCACACCGAAACATGGGTTTATAGTCTCAGTCGAAGGACGTATGGGGAATTAGTGTGCCCACGCTTTTTGGCCCCACGTCTCTTTGTGCCCACGTCTCAAAAACCCCCAAAACTATGCCAGGGGGAGTTGGGGGTAGGCATCCTCTTGTCAAAGCCAAACTTACCAGGGGGCCAAGCAATGGCCAAACTGACCAGTGGTCATTGTCAAACTGACCAAGGGTCAAGCAATCCACTTTTTTGGGCAATAAACGGGGGCACAAAGAGACGTGGCACAAAGGGAGCTTGGGGCGGGAACGATCTTTTCCCCCGTCTCTTTGTGCCCACTCTCTTTGTGCCCACGCTCTAAACCCAAAACGTAGCCAGGGGGGAGTTTCGGAGGCATCCTCTAGTCAATAGCCAAACTTACCAGTGGCCAACAAGGGTCAAACTGCCCGTGGTCAGTTGTCAAACTGACCAAAAGGTCAAGCATGGTCAAAACCGACCCGGGGAAAAGCATGGCAAACTGACCAGTGTCAAGCAGTGTTAAAAATGCCGAGTGGTAAGCAAGGGTAAAAACTGACCAGGGTCAACATAGAAAAATGACTAGAGTCAACGAGGGTAAAACTGACCTTTGCCCAAAAGGGTCAATCAACCGTGGTCAATGAACATAAATTTTTAAACTGAGAAAGGGGGGGGTTGGGGTCAATTTGCCCATAGCTTGATCATTGGTCGTTTGACTAACGTTTGACCTCGGTCATTTGACCCTGGCATTTTGGGTTTTTTTGCTTACCCCGGGTCAGTTTAGCTATCACTACCACGGGTCATTTTTGACAACTTGACCACGGGTTAGTTTTCCATCCTTGACCACTGGTCAGTCGGGGACCATTGCTTGACAGGGGCACTTTGACCATTGTTTACTACTGGTCACTTTAAACCTTTGGGTTTGACCACGGGGCCCTTTTGGTTGTTGTTATAAAGGGCCACGCAAACTCCCACGGGGCATAGGTTTGGGCATAAAGATGTGCACAAAGAACTGGGCAAAAAATACCACTGTTTTGGGAATAGAACGGGGGCACAAAGAACGGGCCCCAAAAAGGGAGCTTCGTCAGAACCAATGTTGACCCTCCGGGGGACAATCCGCCCCCCCCCCCCCCCCCCCCTCCCCCCAAAAACGGCCCAGCGAAGATCGAACCCGCAACCCAGGGTCCCAAGAATTTTCGAGATCGCGCTCTAAAAACTGAGCCCTTTTTCCCGGCCCCCAATTTGGGGCCCTTTCCCCACGTCTTTCAAGCATACAGCACAGTGGAATACCCTGCGGTGCTTCCCCCGTTTTTAAGCATACAGCTACAGTGGTACTATCCCTTTTTGCGTTCCCCCTGTTTCAAACATACAGCACAGTGGTACAAAACCATGTTTTGGTTTCCCCCCCTGTCATGTCCTGTACGCCGTGTCCTAAATCACCTTTCCCCAGTTTAAAACCTTTTTGTGTTGCTGCCCTCAATGTTCGGGCCCTGCAGCCGATGACCATTTGGCGTAGATTGGCGCCATGCTTTTCCCCTTTACATTTTCTGAAACCAATGAGAAACAGGTTTGAACTCAGAACACCGAAACCTTTAGGGTTGAGATTTTGTAGGCAGAAGCTATTCTTCCCTCTGCCTTTGAAAGTCACCCAAAAGTATACAAAACAATCAAACACACAAAAAAAATCGTTAACTTTCTTTTTTTCTGTTATGATGTTTTCTTTTAAAGTAAATATGACAGCACCGTCTTTTTTCTGCATTTCGCTGCTCAGGGGAGTCTTCCCTTGGGGGCACTGAGTGATAAATACAACAAAAACGGTTTTTTGACACGGTTTTTCGTTTGAAGACTTTCGGGTAGGGCGGAAAGTTACGTCGACATATGTGACAAACAGATATCCAATCACCGTTTGCTTTAGGGTTTAACCCAGTCAGTCCCGTTACGTAGGCATGGGTTGAGGTTGAAACACTTCTATGTAGGGGTCTGTTTTTGCACTACTTTATAGGCACGCAAAGACACACTCATTCCCCCCCCCTCCCCTCCTCCCCAAACCCCCCCCTAACCCCCCACATCACACACACACACCAACACACACACACACACCACACACCACACACACAACACACACACACACACACACGCACACGCACACACACACACCACCACACACACACACACATACGCGCCACGCGCCGCGCGTTTCGCACGCCGACGCATGCACCTCTTTTTTCTCTCTCTCAACCCATCTCCCCTTTTCCACTTCAGTGTCTTGAGGGAGTTGTTTTTTTGTGTTCTAGATCAAAGAGGGTTTTTTTTTTCTCTTTGTTTCCCCCAAAGAATAGTGGCGCGGAGGGGGAAAAACAAAAACAAAGCACCCCCCCCCTCCCCGCCTCCCCTCCCTCTCCCTGCCTGTAGTTGGCAGCGTTGCCAGAGGCTACAACATAGACCACACCCTGTGTGCGTGTGCAGCCTACCGTGCCTGGTTTCACTGAGTGTCTGTCTCTCCAGTTCAGGGACTCCGGGGCGTTCAGTGCCGGCCACTTAGCGCGAGTGAGTGACTGACCTAGTTCTCTCTTTGGAAAAGGATCATCTCCTCAACGACCCTAGTTCCCATCCAGACCAGCCTCCGTCTGTCTGTGAGGACCGTTCCGCTTCAGCAAGAAAGACTCTGGCACTAGACAATGGCACCGGGCCTGAAACAAACGAACAATCAAACAACAACATCAAACTACAACAACAACAACAACAACAATACACGCACCCACACGCATGCACGCACGCACGCACGAACACACACGCACGCACGCACACACACATACACATGTGCGCGCACACACACACACACACACACACACACACACACACACACACACACACACACACACACACACATACACATGTATGCACGCACGCATGCATAAACGCACACACGCACGCAAGCACGCAATGCAAGCACACATTCTCTCTCTCTCTCTCTCTCTCTCTCTCTCTCTCTCTCTCTCTCTCTCTCTCTCTCTCTCTCTCACACACACACACACACACACACACACCGCGCGCGCGGCGCACGCACGCACGCACACACGCACGCACACACACGCACGCATTCAAGCACGCACGTACCCATATACTGACTCGAACACACACACACACACACACACACACACACACACACACAGCGCACGCACGCACTCGCACACGGTCACAAGGAACATGGACCCCCATTTCATCCTTTATTCCCCCTCCTCCCACGCCCCCCCCCCCGCCCCCCCCCCCCACCCCCCCCCCCCCCCCCCACACACACACACAAATATATTAAAAAACAGTAAGTGTTTTGATTTTTGTTGAATTCCATGATCCACTTGCAATATACAGAAAATATATAATGTCTATGATGCATGTGTGGAAAATACACTACATTAGATCAAATCTCACAATCAACGTATATGCAGAATTCCATAACCAGCATGTATGAATATTCCTGCACACACACAGCACACACACACACACACACACATCACACACACCACACACACACACACACACACACTCGGACGCGCGCGTACGATGCACGCACGCACGCACGCACGCACGCACGCACGCACACACACAGACACACACACACACACACACACACACACACACATTTCTCCAGAAGTATTTTTCTTTCGCCAACAATGTATTCATATTGGATTAAGTCCAAAACCTTTTTAAACTCTCTCTTATGTAACTTACATTCACAGTGAATCAAGACAGCAAAAAAACTATTCCAGACTCTCAAAGACCTAGACTAGACTGTCTCTTAATCAAACTCATAGTCATACTGAATCCAGAAGTTTCAGTGTCAGTTTCAGTTCCATCAAGGAGGTGTCACTGCGTGCGGACTAGTCCATAAACGCTGCATCATATCTGCTGAGTTTTGATGATCACCACTGCGCAAGATTTAAAGCTGATGGATAATTGAATAAACGATTAAGATGAGGGAGTTTAGAAGGTTCTTGTGGCTACAACGTAGCAGATGTCTGACCTACGCATTAGCGCAATGCGTTGGTGTGATCTTGAGTACCTTACCTATACTGTGCAATTATGACCATTGCATGTGTATGTGATGAGTGTACATGTGTGTGTGTGTGTATGGGTGTATGGGCATGGGGCCATGTGTATGTGTGCCAGTGAATGTGGTGTGCGAGCACATGTCAACCAGCACACCATCCACTTCTTCACCCACCCTCTTGTACAAACTGTACAAACACTCACGCCATCCCCCTTTCTTTCTCCCTTTGACTCACAAACGGCAGTATAGATTTCAAATCTATGCCAACTCTCCCCTCTCAAAAATCGCCCCCCCCCCCTCTCTCTCTCTCTCTCTCTCTCTCTCTCTCTGCTTTGAAACCATTGTTACGGAAAAAAATTACGTCACTTTCGAACTATGTCGCCGGTCTCTCCCTCTCCCCCTCTCTCTCCTCTCCCTTCCCTTACCTGATAATGCTACAACGGAAAGGGAGGGTTTCCACTAAACAGAAAGACACCGGGCCTTCTCCTCGCACCCCCCCCCCCCTCCTCTCACTTCACCACCCGCACGCTGACGGTCGTGCCTGCGGCTCGCAAATGACGCAATTATGTTAGACAGGGCTTTGTCAATCAGCATGAAGGCGCACTTAAAACAACCCCAACTGTTAAGACGAGCATATTTTCGAATGTTCGAAACTGTTCTCCCCCTGTGCGTGGTGGGGGAGGACCAAACCTCCCCCCTCCCCCCTCCATTTTCTTTATCTTTGGTGACACAAAGCCAACTGGATCAGGAACCAGAAGAGATAGTTGGGCCTATCAAAAGGGGAAACCTGTGATGAACGATCCCCCCAGTTCGCTGCGAGTGTGGCATAGCAGTGGACCCCAGGGGAGAGGTGGCAGCTCTCCTTCGAAGGACACTGATGTGAGAGATCAGTGTCGGGCAGCACAGACAACCTTCCAGCCATGTGGGTGACGGCGGATCTAGCCTGTGCCGCCAGGGGGTGGCTCCTGGAGATGTGGGGTGATTGGCGAAGGAGTGCTGCCTGACTGTGACTACCTTGGCCTGGAAAGCCATGCTCTGTTTGGGGTAGCAGACGTGGTGGGCACTCCTTATGGGGTTGTACTGAAAAATTGCCCTCTTGTCCACAGTCAGTGAGTACCCGCTAAATATTAGGGACTTGTGCAGAGCTCCAGCAACCTTTGTCCTGCTCCCTCTTTGAGGCGGCCTCACGCGGCACAGGACCATCGCCACCCGAGCATGAAGAAGGCCGCCCGGTGGTCCTGAAGACAGCCTGATGTTTGGGGAAAGAAGGCAACACACACCGACGCCTATCGTTGGTCGACCAACAACCTGAATCGAACCAACATTCAAGAGGAACACGACCAAAATTGAACCAACGTTCAAGAGGAACACGACCAAAATTGAACCAACGTTCAAGAGGAACATGACCAAAATTGAACCAATTAACGTTCAAGAGGAACACGACCAAAATTGAACCAACGTCCAAGAGGAACACGACCTCGGAGAGAGGAATGCGATGACCCCCACTGAAACCCACCCACTACTGCCCGCGACAGCAGTTGCCACAATGATGCAGATCTATGTCTGCAGTAACCTTGTCCTTAAGGGCCTCTGGCCAATAGAACGTTAATCTCACCCTTAACGGGAACTGGATGAACAATCACTGCTTCCACAACCCAGCCATAGATACTGTACAGTGTAGCCACAAAGACAACAGAGGTACACCAGATCTCCTTGTCTAGGACTAACTGATCACCCAGAAGAAATGTAAGTTGAAATTATGTTTCTAAATTTTGAGATTATGCATTGATTGTATCCATGACCTGTGGTTTGACAGTGTAACTTCATGCCGATACTTGGTGTCATCTGTCAAGATGATGAATGAGTATTCTGTAGTAATAGTGTGTTTGCCACAATTTGGTAAAAGCTATTACCATGGTTGGTTAAGATTCCTTGTTAACAATCTGACCACCAGTCGTTGTGTACAATCAGACTTTTTGCCAGTATGCAATTCTATCTGTCAAGATGATAACTGAATGATAAGTTCTGATCGGAAAAGCAGTATGCCTGTATTAGGTGAAAACTGTTAAGTTGATTTATGAATATTGGTGATTGTTGGAATGCCTTGTAGTGTGTGATTCTAAGTCTACACCACTTGTATACTTGGGCCCAATTGTCTTCCAAGCTACTGCAATTTAATTTATAAGAAAGAATGAAGAGTTATGTGACTAAAATTGTTTAGCATTGTATTACTGTCTCCTACCCTTTGTTAAACTGCACTCAAAATCTGAACAAAGGTGGAGATTGATAATTATGGCAGATATATTTATGTTCATCTTATCCTTTGTTGGCTGAGATCTCCTGCGTGCAGGTATCTGCACAATTATGTGTAGATAGATGGGTGTACGAGTGTACGAGTGTGTACGTGTGCCTGTGTATACGGGCGTATACATATGTGCGTGTGTATGAGTGTGAATCAAGAAAGCCAAAATGATTCCAGACTGTCTCTTCAAGTCACAAAGAAACGGTTCACCCTTGAAACTCGTTCCAGCACTGTTCTCTGAGAGTGTGTTAAATTAGAATGAACTCGATTTGAGTGGGCGTTTTCAAAGGGAAAGACAAAAAAATCCTGTATAGTAGCTTGAAATCTGAGGTCACAGGTCACCACCTATCACCTATTCCCGGATCCTAAAGACCGTTGAGGCGCTACAAAAGACTTCGCACCCAGCTTCATCTGCTTTCTCCCGGTTCTCAGATGCTCCTAGGCAGTTGCTGAGTGTGAGGCCAGTCCATGCGCTGATGTTGCCCTTTTTCTCTGTCTTCCTCTCCTTCTGACTCCTTGTACTATTCCTTGTAGAATGGTTTAGGCAAGTCCTGTTGATCTTGATACTTGACCATACCATCTTATTTCCCTTCCTTTCACTGTGGACAACAGGTCTTCGTATGGTCCAATGGCTTCCCTTACTCTTGTCTAGACCTCCAAGTTGGTAACGTGGTCTTTCTATGAGGGTCAAGGATCTTGCAGAAGCATTTCATCTCTAATGCCTGCATCCTTCTTTCAAGGTCAGCTGTCACACACACACACACACACACACACACAAACACACACACACACACACACACACACAAACACACACACACACACGCTGAGGGCAAAATAAAGTTCGTTTGTGGAACACTCTGACGGAAAACAAAGTGACGTAAAACTGGATGACGAAAGTAACACGCGGCTTGAAAAAGAACGATCTATTCCCAGAGGAAACAGCATTGAGACAAAAAAAAAAAAAAAAAAAAAAAGAAAGAAGTGCCCTCAATATGATTCAATCCAACGTCAGGGACACCCAACGCCCGCATCAGAGCACAAACTGGCAGCAAACAGGAGCAAACAAGTCAAACACACCTAAACCTGATAGCACATCAGATCTACCCCAGGTTCTAGTGTTGCATGACTCTGTATTGAATGGAGTTTCCGGAGATCGTTTAGGATATGCCTACGTCTTGTTGTCAGGAACCAGAAGATTTACACTATCAGAGAATGCAAAGATCTGCTCTTGACAATACTCTCCCAGATTATGATGTTGTTGTACTCCATGTGGGTTTAAATGGCCTTAAAACATCAAGAGATCCAAAAGCTACATCAAACATATTCATCAACCTGGTGAAATACCTCCAAAAGAAACACCCTACAATGCGAATTGTCGTTAGCAAGGTAGCACCAACATGCCTTTCAGATCTCAACAACAAACGTGAAGTTTTTAATGCTGCAAATCTTTCAAAGTCTTCACAATGTCAAAAATGTCTCCTTTGTGTCTCACGAAAACATCAACAGCAAGAGACAATACATGCGGGACAACATTCATCCCTCCACAAGAGGCTCGAGCGTTTTTGCCGGCAACCTTGGACGCCATCTGCATTACCTATTCTGGACGAAACAAAGGCGGCATCATCAGAACATCCCAAGAGAACGCCATCAGGACGGCAGACTGAGACCTCGGTACTATCACATGGACCACTTTCTGCCCATGCCGCCTTTCCCACCGAGAAGACCTGACATCTTTTTCGATTGGTTCCCGTGATCGTCTTCTACCAGCTGAATGATTGTATCTCTCCAATTCGCCATTATTGAAACCACTCTACAACTGTAGTTTAATTAAATCTCGTGTTTTCTTTTCTTCCATTGCTGTGCTTGTAGTTTGTTTCAAAGTTTAACTTGTATTTATCGAGACTTATTTTTATTTTAATTTAATTTTATTTTATTTTTATTATTTTTTTTTATTTAGCTTTTGAATGTCATCTGTATCAATGACTAACAAATCAAAAATAGACTTTTTACAATGGAACTGTCGATCAGTGTCAACCAATATCGTGAACTTTCAAGAACACATAGAGAATAACTCCTATACAGTGCTTGTTCTTCAGTCACTAAATGTGTCCAAGATGAACTTACCACGTCTCGCTCATTACTTCTACCCTCCAGTGTATCATCTCTCTGACGAAACAAGAAAAGTGAACTGTGCCATCTATATACATGAAAAGCTATCTTACCATTCAATTTCAACGCCAGTACCATCGACTGCGCCAAATATCCACTCTTGTGCAGCTTGTGTCAAATTTGATAACTCATTAATTTTTAAATATTCTTTCTGTTTATCTCCCTAAAGGTGTTGACGATTGTAACAGTGACTGGCTACGTACCCTGGGTACCCAAAATGAAAAGTGGCTAGTAGCTGGTGACTTTAATGAACACGCCCCATTTTGGGATAGTGGCTGCCCTAAGGTCAGCTCCAATCGTCTAGTGGAGAATATTCGGACTCGGCACTCTTTCTTCTAAATGATGGAACCATAACTAGATTGCCTGATGTTCCAAGCCACAAACGATCTGCTATTGATCTGTCTTTGATTTCGCCATCACTAGCGACAAGCTGTACTTGGCAAGTTCATAATAACACATTAGGTAGTGATCACCTCCCAATTACCATTTCCTTGAGAAGATTTACAATTTTGCATGATGATACAAGGAATAAAATCCCTAAATTTAATTCTAAACGAGCTGACTGGATAAATTCAAGTCCATTTTAATGTCCTGTAATGTTAGCATGCTGGAGAACCCAGATATTGATAAAATATATTGTAACTTTTCTGAATCGGTCTTGAAAGCTGCAACCGAGACAATTCCAAAATATAGTCAGACAAAATCCTCTAAACATGCTGGCAAGGTCTGGTGGACGGAATCCTGCAAAGATGCTGTTAATAAAAAGAAATCAAAGTTCAAAATACACGCAAAAGAAAAAAAAGTAATGACTTACTCCCCATGAAACGGGCAAAAATGAAAGTACTAGATTTTAGAGAAAGCCAAACGCGATTACTGGTCATCATTTTGTGTAAATGAAGTCAATGATAACAAAGATTTCAAAAAGGTATGGACAAAGATACACGAAATGAAATATGGAATACATTTACCCGCTTATCCAATCACCGTCGGGCATGAACAATTCCCAGCATCAGCTCAAAGAGCTGAACTTTTTGCTGATTTTTTTGCAAAAAATAGCTCCAAAGTTAGTCTCTCAGAAAATCGCAGAACTTTGAGGGAAGACCAGTCAAATGACCATATCTATTCTGACCCAGAAGAAAACAACGAACATTATTTAAATGCAGAAATAACGTTAGAAGAATTAAGAAATGCTATATCGTCATTGCCAACAAAGAAAACTTCAGTTGGTTTAGACGCAGTCTCAAACGAAATGTTAAGGAACATTCCAATCAATTTTACAATATTTCTGTATACCATTAAGAAAAAATGTTGGATAGATGGAAGACTCCGTGTGTTTGGAAAGATTCTGTCATCGTGCCCATTCCAAGCAGGGCAAACCTAACTCTGATATTAATAGTTATCGTCCTATCGCTCTCACGTCTCATACTGGTAAACTAATGGGAAAAATTGTATTGAATAGACTTACTTATCATTGTGAAAACAACGGACATATTCCTACTGCTCAGGCTTGGTTTAGAAAAGGCAGATCGACTGTTGATCACCTTGTAAAGCTTACAACTCAGATAAAACGTCAATTTGCCCGGAGAAAAAATGTACTTGCAACTTTTTTCGATGTCAAAAAGGCGTATGATCAAGTCTGGCATGAGCGACTTTTATATAGACTTAAAATGATAGGTCTCTCTGGTCACATTTATGATTACTTCAAAGAATTTCTGGCTAACAGAACAATTCAAACAAAAATAGGAAATACATATTCTAGCAAGAGATTTGTGGAGATGGGCATCCCTCAGGGTTCTGTAACTGCCCCTTTGCTTTTTAATATCCTAACGCACGATCTCACAAAAAGTATTTCTAAAAATTCCAGTTTAGTTCAATATGCTGATGATGTATGTATATGGGTGAATGTTACTTTAAAAAAGGACACACCTTTAAGGTCAATTACATACATGAAAAAACTATATCAAAGAGACTTAGACAGTATCGCTAGATTTATGTTTGAGAATGGGTTATGTCTGTCTGCTGAGAAATTTCATATGATGCTTTTTGACGCTGGTGGTAATTTTCATGATCTCCCTACTTTTAAGATGATGACACTGTACTTACCTCCACATCTTGCATAAAGTTTTTAAGTGTACATCTTACTTCAAAATTATCATGGAACACACATATTGAATATATCATAACTCAAGCAAGGAAAGCTCTTAATCTTCTTAAAGTTGTGAGCTACCAGAGTTGGGGACAGGATACGTGCAGTTTAATTCATTTATCAAATCCTCTGGTCAGGACAAGGATTTCATATGCACAGGAAGTATATTTTTCAGCTCCTAAGTATCTATTAAAAAAGTTACAAAGCACAGATTGCAAGGCATACAGAATAGCCCTGGGAGTTCCCCTTTACGCCTCCATTTTAGGGACATATCATGAAGCTGGCGTTTTGCCCCTGGATGCTTATCGAAAATTAGCTTGTGCTAAATACATTCTAAGATGTTCTACTGTTCAGAACTCAAATGAGGATGAACTTGACATGCGATCTGATTTAGATTTTCCAAAACGCGCAAAAACAATACGATCACATAAAACCATCCTTATGTACTCCTCAAACCTGTTGAAATCTGCCAAAATTGATCACAAAACCATTGCCCCACGTTATCCCCTGAGTCCCATTCCGAACTGGGAACTCATCCCGGCAAGGTTTGATTATAAATACACTGATTTGCAAAAGAATGTTAATAATAACGTCTTAGGTGCTATGGCCAAGTCACATATTGACGATAGTTATCCTAATCACTTAAAAGTTTGTACAGATGGATCCCTATTAAATGGCAATGCCGGGTTTCCCGGCTTTGTTATTCCTGCCTTTAAAGCAGATAAATCTTTTCATCTTGGAAAGGGGTTTTCAGTCTTTACGGCTGAACTGATAGCAATTCTAATGGCTCTGCATTATATTATTGACATTCCACGTGATTTTTCTAGAATAACGTTTTTGCGTTGATTCCAAATCTGTTCTTCAAGCAATGGAATCTATTGCTGCTACCAATCGCGCCGAGATTATCACCGAACTAAAAATTCTGATCCATTTCCTTACATCTAGAGGGATAACAGTGGACTTTTGCTGGATTCCGTCACACTGTGGATTGTAGGAAATGAATGGGCAGACAGAACTGCCCGTATGGGATCCAAAAATTCTGAAAATTCTATCTGTATCAAAATACCTTGGAGTCTTCATGAAGCCTATGGACTCTTAAAAGAGTCTCTTTTGAGTCTTTTTATAACCTGTATAAAGAATCAGTACTCTTTAAAATACATGCACAAGGTTCTTTACTGAGTTGCTGTTCAAGAACTCAGAAATCTACTCGTCCATCTAACTCGTTCATTCAAATTCGTAAACTGTATACAAAGATGTATGTACATGTACACAAATTCCGGAAACTAGAATCTCTCTTTTAAGGCTTAAAGTTAACGCTCTTCGTACAAAATTCCACAGAAATTTACAATGTGCTTGTGGAGCAGTCGACAGTTTCAATACTCTGCATTTTCTTTTTAACTGTTCCTATTTTAACTCATCTCTCTCCAACTTCCGACAAAAGATTCCCTATGCATTTTCCAGAATCTTCACGCCTTTTTTACATTTATAAATTCGTTGATGTTAAGCCCAGTTGGCTCGTTTGTATAGATATGTCCAGTTTTTATTTTTTTTTTTTTCTTTGTCATTTATCTTTTAAGTTGTTACATTTAGAACAATATTTTCTTTTCAATTGTCAAAGTCGCACACACACACACACACACACACACACACACACACACACACACACACACACACACACACACACGCGCACGCGCGCGCACACACACGCACGCACGCACGCACGCAACGCACGCATAACACACACACACACACGCACACACACACACACACACACACACACACACACACACACACACACACACACACACACACACACACACACACACCTCCCCAAGTATGGAAAAGTTCAATCATAGTTCCCATTCACAAACATGGAAAAAGCCGGAGTGACATTAATAATTATCGACCCATTGCTCTTACGTCCCACACAGGTAAACTAATGGAACGCATCGTATTAAACAGACTAACCCATTACTGTAATAAGCATCAAATCATTCCAAAAAAACCAAGCTGGGTTTCAAACAGATAGAACTACAATAGAACACTTAGTGAAACTAACAACTCATGTCAAACAACAATTTGCACGCCGAAAAAATGTCCTAGCAACCTTTTTTGATTTAAGGAAAGCGTACGAACGTGTGAGACATAAAAGACTGTTGTATAAACTAAATAATATTGGTATAAACGGTAACATGTATAATTACATTCAAACTTTTTTTTAGAAAAAAGATTAATTCAAACAAGAATTGAACACACATATTCAACCCCAAGGATATTAGAAATGGGATTACCCCAAGGATCTGTGATTTCGCCAATCTTGTTTAATATTCTAATGGCTGATTTACCAAAAGATTTATCTAAAGATGTTGTATTGGCGCAATTCGCGGACGACATTTGTTTATGGATGAATGTTACCATGAAGCGAAAAACCCCTGCACGATCACTTAATTATATACGCATCAAATATCAACATGAACTAAATAAAATCAACAGTTTTCTACTAGAAAATGAACTATCTCTTTCTGTTGAAAAAACAAATATTATACTATTCAATTCAGGGTACGACCCAGAGAAGCTTCCTGTGTTTACTATAAATGGTTCTATCTTACAGTATGTGAAATGTGTCAAGTTTTTAGGTGTATATATAAATTCTAAACTTTCTTGGAATCATCACATTGACTATATTACAAACAAAGCAAGAAAAAGTTTAAACTTTCTGAAGATCGTAACTAAGCAAAAGTGGGGACAAGATACAACAACTTTAACTGCTCTGGCAACGGCTCTCGTGCGTTCACGGCTTACTTATGCCCAAGAAGTCTTTTTTAGCGCGCCACAGTATCTTTTGAATAAATTACAAAGTATTGACCTCAAGGCTTATAAACTTGCTCTAGGTGTCCCCACACATGCGTCTAACTTAGGAACTTATAGTGAAGCTGGAATACTACCTCTTGAAGAGTTAAGAAAAGCATCTGCCTCAAAATTTACTTTAAAGAGTCTTACCTTGAATAATTTCTGTACAAACGAGGTATCTTTAAAATCTGAAGTAGATTTTGCTAAACGAGCGCGAGAAATCCAATCATTAAAAACTATTAAGTCTTATATTTCCAATCAAAACATAGACTCTGAAATCCCTAACATTGCTTCTAAACCATCCTTTTCACCAATTCCCAGGTGGGTGCAAAAAAAGCCTCTTTTGATATCAGTTCCAATGAAATATCAAAAAAGAGATCCCCCATATATTAAAAGAATTTGTCAATATTCATCTGGATGAAAATTACAGAAATCACATGAAGATTTTCACTGATGGCTCAATTTTAGACGATAATGAAGCAGGCGCTGCTTTTATTATTCCAGATTTGAATGTAGAGAAACTCTATAATCTTGGTAAAAATCTTTCCATATTTAGTGCAGAGCTCATCGCCATTTTGATGTCTTTGGAATTTTTGTTACATTACCCCCTAAATTCTTGTCGAATTCTTGTGTGTACCGATAGCAGATCGGTGCTGGGTGCCCTCCAGTCCCAAAATTCAAAAATTCGACTTGAGATTATATTAGAAATTAACCATGTCATTCATCATTTATCACTTAAAGGGATCACTGTTACGTTTTATTGGGTACCATCTCACAGTGGAATTGTATCAAATGAAAAGGTTGATCACGCAGCAAAAAGAGCAGCTAGAAATATGGAAAGCACAACTTCACTTAATATACCTTTAGATCTTTCAGAATGTTATTCCTTAATTGACAAACAGACTGAGATAAGCTTCCAACAATCCTTAAAGAACTCGGAATCTCAGTACTATCATAACTGTATTGCATACAGCTCTGGAACACAGAATAAAACGGCAAAAACGTATCTAACTCATATACCTAGAGACGTAAGAAGCTTAATCCACAGATTACGTTTAAATTCACTGAAAACAAAATTCAGCAGAAATGTTAGATGTATGTGTGGAAACGCACTAAGTGTTTCACATTTGTTAATTCATTGCCCCAAAACAAAGAACTTGATTATCATGGCTGGTGGTGATACTTCCGATAGATCGACGTCATCACTCTCTAAAATGTTGAATGATTATTCGTTTCTCAGATTAGTTAGTCAAAGTTTCTTACAGAGTCCAGTTGGCATTTTACTTTAACTGGTTTTATCTACGGTGGTTTTTTTTTTTTTTTTTTTTTTTTTTTAATAAGCTTACGCAGTAGTATTCAAAGTTCTACACGCTTTTCCCCTACCCCTCCACCAATCTTTTCATAAGCACTCATTCGCATACCACACACACCATTAACACATCGTCTGATATCACTTTTAGTGAGAAGACGTTAAATTGAGGAACAACAACACACACACACACACACACACACACACACACACACACACACACACACACACACACACACACACACACACACACACACACACATTCGTACGTAGGCCCATACTAGCATTTTCCATACACTAT
Source organism: Conus ventricosus (assembly GCA_018398815.1). Classification (NCBI taxonomy): domain Eukaryota; kingdom Metazoa; phylum Mollusca; class Gastropoda; order Neogastropoda; family Conidae; genus Conus; species Conus ventricosus. The sequence continues at coordinate 25,833,101 of CM031619.1, forward strand.
TTCCATTTCTGTCATCCACTCATTTCTGCATTATTTTGTCTAATATCACTTTAAGTGAACAGACGTTAAATTGAAGAACTAACTAACACACACACACACACACACACACACACACACACACACACACACACACACCACACACACACACACACACACACACACACACACTGACACCTTCTCTCCCCTCTCCCCTTCCCATCCTTTCCTTTCAGTCTTCATAGGAAAACAGCAACACGGTTCCAGACATAATCAGAAAGCCATCATCATCATCATTCCAGAGTCTAATGGGGTCAGTTCTGCTTTCAGGCGCAGGACCCGCTGATGGCTATCATCCTCAGTAAAGTTGAAAACAGTCTGGCTTCCAGTCGGCCAGGCTGGCAGGCTTTCAGTGGGATAGCTCTTTAACAGCTATCCTCACAGTATTGAATGTGTGTGTGTGTGTGTGTGTGTGTGTGTGTGTGTGTGTGTGTGTGTGTGTGTGTGTGTGTGTGTGGAGTGTGTGTTTCAGCAATAATTCTCTCTCTCTCTCTTTCTCTCATTCTCTCACTCTCCTCTCTCTCTCTCTCTCTCCCTCTCTCTCTCTCTCTCTCTCTCTCTCTCTCTCTCTCCACCTCCCCCTCTCTCTCTCCCTCCCTCACTCTCTCTCTCGCTCTCTTTCCCTCCCCTTCTTTCTGTCTCACTCACTCCCTCTCCCTCTCTCATTTTCTCTCCCTCCCACCTCCCTCTCCCTCTCTCTGTCTTTCTCTCTCACTCTCTGTTACTCCCTCTGTCTGTCTGTCTGTCTGTCTGTCTCCCCCTCTCTCACCTTCTCATTCTCTCTCTTGCTCTCGCTCTCTCATTCTCTGCCCCTCTCTCTCTCTCTCTCCCTCTGTCTCGCTCTCTGCCTCTCTCTCTCTCTCTCTCTCTCTCTCTCTCTCTTCCTTTTCTTTCTCTCTCTCTCTCTCTCTCTCTCTCTCTCTCTCACACACACACACACACACACACACACACACACACACACACACACACACACACACACACACACACACACACACACACACTCGCTTCCCCTCCCCCTCTCTCTCTCTTTCTCCACCCTCTTTCTCTCTCTCTCTCTCTCTCCCCTCTCTCTCTCTCCTCTCTCTCTCTCCTCTCTCTCTCTCTTTCTGCTCCTTTCCTCCGTGTCTCAGCTATCCTCACATCTCCACTTTTAACCTTGCCACCATGTTGCCGTGAGCCATCCGGGGAGTAATTTAATGTTTTATGTACCCCTTTTACTGTGAGTTCAGTTCCCACGTCTGAGGACGAAGATACTCAATCTTCCTCTTGTTAAGTACTCTCACTAGTTTTCACGGCTCCACCAAAGGAACTAGAGAAGGATATCTTCTCATACCCCCTTCTCTTTCAATGGAAATGTGTCTTTTTAAGTTAGCTATATATTTTACCTGGCACGAGTTTGATGTTGGCTCCATTCTGGATGGTAAAGGCATCTAGGCCAAGATGTTGGTATCATTTCTTATTTTATATTTTTTGTGCATGTATTGCATCAAGGTGTAAACCTTTCAGAATTGTTAGGCGGTCTTCAACGTTTTAAACTTGCTGCACTAACCAACAATCCAAGAACCATCGAAAATAAGAAGAAAGAACTATGCAAAATCTTCCAAAACCACAACTTAAAGATTACCATTGAAGCAAATAAAAAGGTAGTGAACTACTTAGACATAACACTGGATCTCAACAATCACATATATAAACCATACAAGAAACCCAACGATACACCTCTTTATGTACACACCAAAAGTAACCATCCACCATCTGTATTAAAGACTATACCCCACGGCATAAACAAGAGACAATCAAATCTGTCATGCAGTGAGAGAGTGTTCACAATGCAGCAGTAGAATACCAGGAGGCACTACAAAGAAGTGGATACAATTACAAATTGCAATACAACCCAGACAACAACACAAATAAAAGCAAGAAAAATAGGAAAAGAAAAATCATATGGTATAATCCCCCATACGACGGGAACTCAAAACAAACATAGGGAAAGAATTCTTCAAAATCCTAACAACTTCATTTCCAAAAGAACACAAACTGTCCAAAATATTTAACAGAAACACTGTCAAACTATCGTACTCATGTATGCCCAACCTCAAAAACCTAATTGACGCATCCAACAAAATGAAAATCAACACAGCAAAGAAGGGTGAAGAAAGAAAATCTTGCAATTGCACCAAAAGAGAGCAGTGCCCACTAAACAATAAATGCCTTCACAACAACATTGTATACCAGGCTACTGTGACATCAGAAAATGAAAAAGAAACATACATAGGGATCACTGAAAACCACTTCAAAACCAGATAATTATGCAAACCACAAACAGTCATTCAACAAAGAAAAATACAAAAACCAAACTGAATTGAGCTAATACATTTGGAAACTTACAAACGCAAAAATAAACTATAACATATCCTGTAAAATCATAAAAAGGGCATCACCATACAGCAATATTTAAAAAAGATGCAACTTATGCCTAACTGAAAAATGGCTCATACTATGTAAACCACACTTAGCAACTCTTAATACTAAAACAGAAATAGTAAATAACTGCAGGCAAAAATGGAAATCGTTGCTAGTGAACACACCCCGTACAACAACCTGACCCCCCCCCCCTCCCCCCAAAAAAACACGTGCAATCAACACGCACGCAAAAACAGCTACAACCGGGCCCCACACGCAAAATAACATCGGCGGTGGGTGACCCAAACTTCATCCTGACGATAGCGGCTTGCTTGAAACAAATTTGTAGATAATTTTAGCACTCCTTTTAATACTTGTTTTTACTATATATATATATATATAATATATATATATATATATATATATATATATATATATATATATATATATATATAATGCTGAACAATTAAGCAGTGGGGGAAAACAAGTGCAGGTTACCAATTCTTCAGTCGTTATAGTAATGACTTGGCAAAGATTTGAACTTTAAAAAAAGAAATTGAAGATGAAGAAAATGAGGGAATATAATTATTATAAATATGAGAAGCCTTTACTAGCTGCCTCAGGGAACCATCGTAATCCCTTTCGAAGGCACATTTATTTGTATTGCCTGCTCCTAGGCCTTTCGTCCGCTGGATCGGACTCATCAGGGAGACACGGCTGATTGTGTCTGTGCTCTTGGTGTCAAATAGAGACACACATTTATGTATATATATATTGGAGACTGTCTCCCTCTTGGAGACTATAAGCTTGCTGAAGGCTCATTTTGAGAAGCATTTATTTTATTTTTTCCCCATTCACCCACTCAAGCACATACTGTTAGTTAGGCAGAATTATCTACCACTGCAGATATGAATGCTTATCTCCCCCTATTTCTTCAATCTTAGACATAAGAGCAAGCTTTGTTTATAATTGAATAATATTTCTTGCAGGCATTGCAACACCAGGCTGCTCTGTAAGTTGCTGGAATGGTGCTCGGTACTTATCCTTGGAATTTATTAGTGTATTGTAATTTAGTCCCTTGCGGATTCATTCCAAGAACTGGCCCTCAGCACTTGTGTCTGAAGAGGTTATCTTTTTATGTTTTCTACTTTTCACAAGAAAATGTAGCTTGTTTTGCTCTTTCATGATTTTCTTTTGCTTCTTAGGTGGCACCTTTGGTTGGTTTTTTGAAAACTCAACAAACATACTACGGTATTGAACACCAGCCTTTTCTGGGATAGCATTCTTCTTAAAACTGAAAAGGCAGAGGAGTCAAATTACCACTTTCCGCGGTCACTGAGGAGAAACAATCAGGTTTCGAAATATCGGTATCTGACCAGGAGTTGTATGTTAGTGAGTTTTCTCCCCCTTGGAGACTATAAACTTGCTGAAGGCTCATTTTGAGAAGCATATATTTTAATTTTCCCCATTCACCCACTCAAGCACATACTGTTAGTTACGCAGAATTATCTACCACTGCAGAAATGAATGCTTATCTCCCCCTATTTCTTCAATCTTAGACATAAGAGCAAGCTTTGTTTATAATTGAATATATATATATATATATATATATATATATATATATATATATATGTGTGTGTGTGTGTGTGTATACATACAGACAGATTGATAGATATACATAGAAAAAGATATAGATATATGCGTCAATCGGGATCAGTGCCCGATCCTTTCCCTTCTTTTCTCTCGGTGTGATAGCTGGTTAATAACAATTGATCATTTCGTTCGCAGTTTTAATAGCATAGACGACACACGCGGTCACACACTGACCATCATTTTGTCCTTGAGTACTTACGATTAATACAGAGATCTGGTTCACTTCTTCAGGTCCCCTTTCTCCCCCTCCGCGATCCCCGCCGTACCACTTCGTTCTCACCCCCTGCCCCCATCCCCCCCCCCCCCCCACCTCCATCCCCGCCTCTCAATCTCTCTTTTTCATTCCTCGCTCTTGTTCTCTGTTTCTTAACTGTCCTGTTTTCTCCATTTCTGATCTGTTCTGTTCTTTATACTGTTTACTGATTTCTTTTCTTTTTACATTGGTATTCAGCTGCATTATTTCGGTGTATTTTCTCATGTCCGTCGTGCAATTTTCTTATATCCGTTGTTCGTTTTTGTACTCCCGGTTCTTATACAACAGGGAGTACTTTACAATGGGAACAAAGAAATGCTGTGTGCAGGGAGTACTTTACAATGGGAACAAAGAAATGCTGTGTGTGTGGTGTGTGTGTGTGTGGTAGTCCGTCCGTCCGTGGTCAAAATGTGTTGCACTCGCTCCAGAAAAAAAACTACTGGGCCGATCTTTCTGAAAATTTGTAGGTATGTTCATTATGGGTCACGGATGATGCCCGGTTTTTTTGTTTTACTGTTATGGTCGTTACTAACGGCCATAACGGCCATTAACGGTTTTCGTTCTTTATGTACTTGGCCGATTTCTCTGAAAATTTGTAGGCATGTTCATTATGGGTCATGGATGATGCCCGATGTTTTATTTTACCGTTATAGCCGTTACTAACGCCTATAACGGCCCATGACGGGTTTTCTTCTTTATAGAATATCTCAGAAAGTACTTGGCCGATCTTTCTGAAAATTTGTAGGTATATTCATTATGGGTCACGGATGATGCCCGATGTGTTTTTTATTTTTTAAGTAAAGGCTATAACGGCACATAACAGTTTTCTTCTCTATGGAAAATCTCAGAAAGTACTTGGCCGATCTTTCTGAAGATTTGTAGGTATGTTCATTACGGATCACAGATGATGGCCGATGTTTAACAGAATAGCCGTTACTAACAGCTATGACAACCCAAAACGGTTTTTCCTCTTTATGGAATATCTCACGCGTATTCAAGATAAACTGGGAGTACGTTTATATGCTTTGCATCTTGTCTTTTGTCTGCTGTGCGTTTTCGTTTTTTTCTGCTGTGCATTTTCTTTAAATGTCCGTTGCGCGTTTTTCTCATGTCTGTTATGTGCGAAATCTTACAACAACAAAAAAGACATATTTCTCTAAAATGCGTTTGTCCATTTTGTTTTGTGTATGAAGTAAGTGTAACTATGCCACTTGTTTTCTGTGAATGTTTACACTTTGACCTTTTTTCATGATTTTTTAAAAAATTCACTTTTGTAATTTATAATCAACTGATGGCACTGTTATGGTGGTGCACATTGTCACTCTGGCAACAAATTGTCGCCGGTGACAATTCATTTGTCCCCCCTCTGATGGCGCAGATTGTCGCCCCTGAGTCGGACTGTCGCCTAACCCTGACTGCGCGTCATGTCGCCTTGGTTCGTATTGTCGCCACCACAGATTTTGTGCAGTAACATCGCATCCGTTGGGGGCCGGAATAGCTCAGTTGGTAGAGCGCCGGACTCGTGATCCTGGGGTTGCGAGTTCGAATTTCGGTACGGGGGATTTTTCCCTCGGAGTTAACATTGGTTCTGACTCCATTCCCCATACAGTCCTTCGAATGAGACTATAAACCGAGGTTCCATGTGTGAACGCATGCACATCTTGCACACACGAAAAAGTCACATCACCAACTTTCGGAAGAGAAGGCCAGTTTGACCGTTGGTATGGATGACACGTTACACATAGCATGCACCTTCCCCGAAGATGGAGTATGGCTGCCTTAATGGCGGGATAAAAAACGGTCATGCACACAAAACTTCACCGCCTGTCTATACAGGCAGTGTCCGCAGGAGTATCAGGCTGCGTACGCAGAAAGAAGAAGATCGCGTCCGTTGACCTGTCTGCCCTTACGTCTGTGTACCTTCGGATGTTGAGCAATAACTATACTGTTTCTGTTGTTTCATAAACATGTGTACTTTTGTTATCAACAAAGTTGCGATGAGGAAGTGAGAAAGAATGCTTTCGACAATGCTTTTCACTCTACAGTTGGTGTATTTCCTCAGCAACCATCATCCTATTCTGTTTGAAGGTACACTTAAGAATCGTGTCGAGGCCTATTGAAAACAGGAGCAGAGGATGAACCCTGATTGTTAAAGCGCCGTGCTTCAATGCTAATGACTGGGGTTCGAATCCCAGACATGGTAATTTTTTTTGTTTTAAAAAGACATTTTTGTTTGCTTTTATTGTTGTTAAAGAGAAGAGGACTACACTTACACAGCAACAAGAAAAACAAGACAGTACGCATAAAGTAAGCCAAAACAACAAATAGATAAACAAATAAATGAAAAAGCAAACAAACACATAAATAGATAGATAAATAAATAAATAAATGTACAAATAGATAAGTACATGAATAAATAAATTCATAAATAAATAAAAACAAACAAATAAATAAACAAACAGACATTAGCATATAACCTCAGCATAGCGTCATACATGTCTATAAAGCATGGGATACTTGGTGACATGCATAGCACGGTGCAATGCACTGTATTTGAGTCAAGCCATTCGTATCTAGTGTGAGCATGCTTTAGAAAAAGAGTGAAAATCAAAACAGAGGCAGAAAGAGAGATCGGTAAAGACAAGTAAGTAGTATGAGGAAAGACAGACAGTACAAATAGATGGATGGATGGACAGAGAGACGAACAGAGAACAGAAAAATAGAATAGGTTGGATCATAGCAAGTGAAGATGTGTCATTGCAACACAGTAAGCCTACATTGCCTCTCAAGTACATATGTACAACAACAACAACAAAAAGGAAGAAAAAAAAAGAGGAAGACGAAAAAGAAAGATGAAAAGAAAGGAAAAGAAAACAGAAAATCTTGAGCAGAATGCAATAGCCACACAGAATTTCTTTGACAGAAGAATAGAAATATTATGCTGATTCGCCTAGTGCTTGTTAGTATATACTACATTATACACATCCATATAGCAATACAAATATACACGTTCCAGGAACGTTAACTAAAATAACTAGGTATTAGAGACTATAAGGGCTCATATGTAAGTCATTTGGCGTGGAAACTGCTATTTGTGGAAGACATATGTGAATGATGTTTTGCTAAAAGAAGAATGAAGCAGAAAGTGTAATCAAAGGCGATCGTCACATCAAAACCCACAAGTGCGTAAGATTCTGTGAGTGCATTTCTCTTTTACCAAACCAGTGAACATACTCCAAAAGCATTTAACATAACTACACTTCCAGAACATGTGTCAATGCTATCTTTAGATCCCCCAAAATTACAATTGTCATAATCAACTACTCCGATTTCTGTCACCATGGCATTTGTTCCTAAGGATATGTGAATTTATATTTTCAGCTGGAACCACCTGAGCTTTACATCGGCAGTCTGACGTACACAAAAGAAGCACGATTCCCAGTCATGAATCTGTGGACGTTTGGTGTCCCATTTGTCAGCGCATATATCGTAACACGTCTTTGAGCCTTTATAGGTGGCAAACAATATTCTATAACAGAGTGAAGAAATATTATCTTTATTGTTTTCAGTAGTAATGGCAGATCTCTTAATGAACTTAATCATTGCCAACATATACCCTGATAAAGTAAGAAAACCAACGTGGATATTATATTTTCCCTTAAAAAGTGCTTGTGGGAAAGAAACTGACCAGCAGCACGAAAAAAAAAGTGCGATATGATAGACAACTTTGTTTTTAAGCAATTTGGAGACAATGTATCTTTTCCCAACTGGAATACGTTTATTGTAACACACTGGTTCTGGAAGTAGCTCAGCGGAATTTTTTGTGTGCAGACATTTTTGATAAACAAAAAAGTTCGTAAGCTTCAAGGACGTCTGCTCAGAACGGATTGTATTTTCTAAACTTGGCGACGACAAATCAGCCACGAAAGGATGATGGTTTTTAATATAGCCATTCTTCCTAAAGAAGTAATCTCGCGTTTTACCCATAGTTTAAATGAATGATTTACGTCTGCCAGCTTTTCTAAATAGTTTATTTCTACGCAATCTTTCATGTCATTTGTGAACCATATACCAAGTATTTGGAATTTTGGCGGATTCCAAACAAGTTTTAAATGCTACATGTGGCGATTCTGACTATTTTAAGCTTCCTAACCAAACTGTGCTGGTTTTACTCAAGGCTCGAGACACAGTCAAATCTAAAAAGAACTGGAATGCAAGTGCCAAACGATTTATTTTTCCCCTGCGCGTAAGAACTCTGTCATCGGCATACTGAGATAGCTTACATTCAGTTTCATTTATCTTCATTCCCCGAATACCCCGATTTTCCCTGACCATAATGGCTAATATTTGGACGCAAATCACGAACAAATATGGTGAAATTGGGTCTCCTTGTTGACAGTCTTTCTTAATATCGAACCAATTTGAAACCTGGCTGTTGACAGTAACGCAAGACTAATTATCTTTTGTATAGAAGGTGCTTATCCATCTGCAAAGATCTCTTTTGAAACCAAATGCTTTAAGGACTTT
>CM031619.1:25846975-25851975 GCA_018398815.1 Conus ventricosus
ATAAATGCTTCTCAAAATGAGCCTTCAGCAAGCTTATAGTCTCCAAGGGGAGACAATCTCCAATGGGGAGGAAACTCACTAACATATAACTCCTGGTCAGATACCGGTATTTTGAAACCTGATTGTTTCTCCTCAGTGACCGCGGAAAGTGGTAACTTGACTCCTCTGCCTTTTCGGTTTTAAGAAGAATGCTATCCCACAAAAAGGCTGGTGTGCAATACCGTAGTATGTTCGTTGAGGTTTCAAAAAACCAACCAAAGGTGCCACCTAAGAAGCAAAAGAAGATCATGAAAGAGCAAAACAAGCTACATTTTCTTGTGAAAAGTAGAATATATAAAAATAACCTCTTAAGACACAAGTGCTGAGGGCCAGTTCTTGGAATGAATCTGCAATGGACTCAAATACAACAAACTAATAAATTCCAAGGATAAGTACCGAGCACCATTCCAGCAACTTACAGAGCAGCTGGTGTTGCTATAACTGCAAGAAATATTCAATTATAAACAAAGCTTGCTTTTATGTCTTAGAGTGAAGAAATAGGGGGAAACAAGCATTCATATCGGCAGTGGTAGATAATTCTGCCTAACTAACAGTATGTGCTTGAGTGGGTGAATGGGGAAAAATAAAATAAATGCTTCTCAAAATGAGCCTTCAGCAAGCTTATAGTCTCCAAGAGGGAGACAGTCTCCAATAGGGAGGAAAGCCACTAACATATAACTCCTGGTCAGATACCGATATTTCGAAACCCGATTGTTTCTCCTCAGTGACCGCGGAAAGTGGTAATTTGACCAGGACCAGAGCAAGCTTTGTTTATAATTGAATATTTCTTGCAGTTATTGCAACACCAAGCTGCTCTGTAAGTTGCGGGAATGGTGCTCGGTACTTATCCTTGGAATTTATTAGTTCATTATATATGGAGGAAACCAATTTTAGGCAGTCAACAAAAATATAACCGTTTTCTAATCCGCAATCATATATAAAAAAAATTAATAGAACAAACAGAAAAGTTTGTGCACAACATGAGATGGAAAGCGTTCTTTTTTCTAAATCCAAACGCAAAAAAAGAGGACAAAAACACGTACAATTTCAAATCATGGCGATCACCACCAGCCATAGACGAAATGAAACCCTTTGAAGATAAAATGAAAAGATTGATAACCAATATTGAATTCAAAAAATCTAACAACGGTTTCCAAACAACATTAAAAAAACAAATAAAACAAGTACAAAATGACAAAAAAATATTTGTGAAGGCTGATAAAACTAGCAATTACTACAAAATGGAACCAAAGGAATACTCTCAACTCCTTGACAAAAAATATCCAGAAAAACTACAAAAAAGCCGACAAAAATATACATGACAGTATCCGCACTAAAGAAAAAGAACTTGCACAGCGCATAGATTTAAGTGACAGGATAGAAGCGACAGCAACAAAAGAAGCTTTCATAACACTCAAAGACCACAAGCCCAACTTTCATAACAATCCAACATGTAGACTAATAAACCCATCCAAATCTGAACTAGGCAAAATAAGCAAGAAAATTCTAGAAAAAACAATAAAGAACATAAAATCAAACTCTGAATACAACCTCTGGAAAACACATACGAAGTTATCCAATGTTCAAAAAACTCAATAAACAAAGTAATACAGTATTCATCACATTTGACATAGTAGACTTTTACCCATCTATAGATGAGGAACTACTCAACAAAGCACTGAAGTTTGCCAGTAACCACACAGACATAACAGGGTCAGAAATGGAAATCATTCTCCACACCAAGAAAACATTACTGCACAGCAGAAACGAAACCTGGATCAAGAAAACGAACAGCAATTCAACATTTGACGTAACCATGGGTTCATATGATGGTGCAGAAACATGCGAACTGGTTGGACTATTCATGCTATCCAACATCAAGAAAAAACTCGAAAGCAAGTCGGACTATACAGAGATGACGGCCTTGCTGCACTAAACAATAACCCAAGAACCATTGAAAATAGGAAAAAAGAACTATGCAAAATCTTCCAAAATCACACAACTTAAAAATTACCATTGAAGCAAACAAAAAGGTAGTGAACTACTTAGACATAACACTGGATCTCAATAACCACTATATAAACCATACAAGAAACCCAACGACACACCTCTCTATGTACACATCAAAAGTAAACCATCCACCATCTGTATTAAAGACCATACCCCACGGCATAAACAAGAGAATATCAAACCTGTCATGCAGTGAGAAAGTGTTCAACAATGCAGCAGTAGAATACCAGGAGGCACTACAAAGAAGTGGATACAGTTATAAACTACAATACAACCCAGATAAAAAACACAAATAAAAGGAAGAAAAATAGAAAAAGAAAAATCATATGGTACAACCCCCCCATACGATGGAAACTCAAAACAAACATAGGGAAAGAATTCTCCAAATCTTCACAACTTCATTTCCAAAAGAACACAAACTGTCCAAAATATTCAACAAAAACACTGTGAAACTATCGTACTCATGTATGCCCAACCTCAAAAACCTAATTGATGCATCCAACAAAATGAAAATCAACACAGCAAAGAAGGGTGACGAAAGGAAACCCTGCAATTGCACCAAAAAAGAACAGTGTCCACTAAGCAATAAATGTCTTCACAACAATATTGTATACCAGGCTACTGTGACATCAGAAAATGAAAAAGAAACATACATAGGATCACTGAAAACCACTTCAAAACCAGATATGCAAACCACAAACAGTCATTCAACAAAGAAAAATAACAAAAACCAAACTGAATTGAGCAAATACATTTGAAACTTAAAGACGCAAAATTAACTACAACATATCCTGGAAAATCATAAAAAGGGCATCACCATACAGCAATATTTCAAAAAGGTGCAACCTATGCCTAACTGAAAAATGGCTAATACTGTGTAAACCTCACTTAGCAACTCTTAACACTAAAACAGAAATAGTAAATAACTGCAGGCACAAATGGAAATCGTTGTTAATGAACACACGCCGTACAGTAACCTGAAAACCCAAAAAACACGTGCAGCCAACACGCACGTGAAAACAGCTGCAACCGGGCCCCACACGCTATATAACACCGGCGGTGGCAACCCAAACTCCATCCTGACGATAGCCAAGGCTTGAAACAAATTTGTAGATTTTTAATACCTCTTTAATATTTGTCTTATCTAATGTTGCTCCCCAAGGGGTCGAGCACTTATAAAATTACTCTAGGCTTTTTAAACCTTACTGATCTTAATCGCTCCTCACGTTGAGCACTGTGGCCTGAAGGATTTTAAAATGGAGGAAACCAATTTTAGGCAGTCAACAAAAAATATACCGTTTCTAATCCGCAATCATATATAAAAAAATTAATAGAACAAACAGAAAAGTTTGTGCACAACATGAGATGGGAAGCGTTTCTTTTTTCTAAATCCAAACGCAAAAAAAGAGGACAAAAACACGTACAATTTCAAATCATGGCGATCACCACCAGCCATAGACGAAATGAAACCCTTTGAAGATAAAATGAAAAGATTGATAACCAATATTGAATTCAAAAAATCTAACAACGGTTTCCAAACAACATTAAAAAAACAAATAAAACAAGTACAAAATGACAAAAAAATATTTGTGAAGGCTGATAAAACTAGCAATTACTACAAAATGGAACCAAAGGAATACTCTCAACTCCTTGACAAAAATATCCAGAAAAACTACAAAAAAGCCGACAAAAATATACATGACAGTATCCGCACTAAAGAAAAAGAACTTGCACAGCGCATAGATTTAAGTGACAGGATAGAAGCGACAGCAACAAAAGAAGCTTTCATAACACTCAAAGACCACAAGCCCAACTTTCATAACAATCCAACATGTAGACTAATAAACCCATCCAAATCTGAACTAGGCAAAATAAGCAAGAAATTCTGGAAAAAACAATAAAGAACATAAAATCAAACTCTGAATACAACCTCTGGAAGAACACATACAGAATTATCCAATGGTTCAAAAAACTCAATAAACAAAGTAATACAGTATTCATCACATTTGACATAGTAGACTTTTACCCATCTATAGATGAGGAACTACTCAACAAAGCACTGAAGTTTGCCAGTAACCACACAGACATAACAGGGTCAGAAATGGAAATCATTCTCCACACCAAGAAAACATTACTGCACAGCAGAAACGAAACCTGGATCAAGAAAACGAACAGCAATTCAACATTTGACGTAACCATGGGTTCATATGATGGTGCAGAAACATGCGAACTGGTTTGGACTATTCATGCTATCCAACATCAAGAAAAAACTCGGAAAGCAAGTCGGACTATACAGAGATGACGGCCTTGCTGCACTAAACAATAACTCAAGAACCATTGAAAATAGGAAAAAAGAACTATGCAAAATCTTCCAAAATCACAACTTAAAATTACCATTGAAGCAAACAAAAAGGTAGTGAACTACTTAGACATAACACTGGATCTCAATAACCACATATATAAACCATACAAGAAACCCAACGACACACCTCTCTATGTACACATCAAAAGTAACCATCCACCATCTGTATTAAAGACCATACCCCACGGCATAAACAAGAGAATATCAAACCTGTCATGCAGTGAGAAAGTGTTCAACAATGCAGCAGTAGAATACCAGGAGGCACTACAAAGAAGTGGATACAGTTATAAACTACAATACAACCCAATAAAAACACAAATAAAAGGAAGGAAAATAGAAAAAGAAAAATCATATGGTACAACCCCCCATACGATGGGAAACTCAAAACAAACATAGGGAAAGAATTCTTCAAAATCTTCACAACTTCATTTCCAAAAGAACACAAACTGTCCAAAATATTCAACAAAAACACTGTGAAACTATCGTACTCATGTATGCCCAACCTCAAAAACCTAATTGATGCATCCAACAAAATGAAAATCAACACAGCAAAGAAGGTGGACGAAAGGAAACCCTGCAATTGCACCAA
>CM031619.1:25871975-25879475 GCA_018398815.1 Conus ventricosus
GATGAGAAGATCAAAGAAGCCCTCCATGCGAAGAACAAGTCTTACATCGAGTGGCAGAATGACCCATCGTCCGTCTCCAAACGGGGAGATTCAAGACTCTCCAGGCCAAAGTGCAGACCGACCTACGTCTGATGCGGGACCAGTGGTGGCAGGACAAAGCAACTGAAGGTCCAAGGCTACGCCGACTCTCACAACGCCAAGAAATTCTTTGGCTCGTTGAAGACAGTCTTCGGGACCCTCAGCATCAGGCTGCTCCCCGCTACTGTCCTCCGACGGCGCAACGCTGATCAAGGACCAAGAAGGACTAAGCAAGCGCTGGCAAGAACACTTCAGCAACCTGCTCAACAGGCCCTCGTCAGTCGACTCGGATGCCTTGAACCAGATCCCTCAGCAGCCGATACAAGACACACTTGCAGTACCCCCACCATTGCAGAGATCCAGAAGCAATCCTCCAGACGAGCTCCGGTTAGAGCATCAGGAAAGGACGGAATACCTGCTGAGATCTACAAGGCGGCAGGCCCCAACGCCCTAAAAGCCTTTCACGATGTCCTGCGGAGTATCTGGAGGAGGAGAAGATACCAGATGACTTCCGTGACGCCCTGATTGTCTCCCTCTACAAGAACAAGGGAAGCAAAGCGACTGTGGGAACTACAGAGGCATCTCGCTACTCTCCATTGCTGGAAAGATCTTTGCCAGAGCCATCCTCAACTGACTCATCACTGTTTCCGAGCAGAACCTCCCCGAGGCGCAGTGCGGCTTCAGACCCGGCAGAAGCACTGTCGACATGATTTTTGCTGTCAGACAGCTTCAGGAGACGTTGTATCGAACAAAACATGCCCCTATACTCTGTTTTCATTGACCTGACAAGGCCTTTGACACGGTCAACAGGGAAGCTCTTTGGACAGTCCTCGAGCGCATTGGATGCCCGCCAAAGTTTGTGAAAATGATCAAGCTCTTCCATGATGGCATGACCGGCCAGGTCCTCTCCAGTGGAAACGTGACGGAAGCCTTCGAGATCAGCAATGGCGTGAAGCAGGGCTGTGTCTTAGCTTCGGTCCTCTCCAACGTCTTCTTCACCTGCATGCTGTCCCACGCTGTCCAAGACCTGGAGAAGGGAGTCTACTTCCGCTATCGTCTGACGGCTCCCTCTTTGACCTTCGTCGCCTCACTGCCAAGACAAAGAGCATCAAAGATCTCCTTCAAGAAGTCCTCTTTGCCGATGACTGCGCACTGGTGGCCCATGCAGAATCCGATCTGCAAACGATGCTTGACCGCTTCTCCGATGCTTCAAAGCTCTTCGGGCCTGACAATCAGCCTCGGCAAGACTGAGGTGCTTCACCAACCCGCACCAAACACCAACCCCTCGGCACCCACCATCGTCATTGACGACTCCAGCTTGCGGACGTTGAACATTTCAGATATCTAGGAAGTACCATCTCCTGTGATGGCTCCTGGACAGGGAAGTTGATGCCCGAATCAGCAAAGCAAGCCAGGCGCTGGGAAGACTCCGCAACGAGTGTTTAGTCAACACAACATTCGGCTGACTACAAAACTGAGAGTTTACAACGCAGTGGTCTTGCCCTCTCTCCTCTATGGGTGCGAATCTTGGACACTGTACGCAGACAAGTCAAGAAGCTGGAGAACTTCCACATGCGAGCTCTTCGCTCCATACTCGGAATCCATTGGCAGGACCGTGTTTCCAACCTCGAGGTCCTGGACCGTGCTCACACTACAAGTATCGAGTCCACGCTCATCAAGGCCCAGCTTCGTGGGTGGGGCATGTCATCCATATGAAGAACACCGTATGCCAAGGCGACTGCTGTATGGAGAGCTTCTGCAAGGCAGAGAAACCAAGGACGCCCAAAGAAACGGTACAAGGACTCGGTCAAATCAACCTCCAGTGGTGCGAACTCAAACCAAAAGAACTAGAGGAGTGCGCCAGTGACCGACCTCTGTGGCGGGCCACAATTCACAAAGCCGCTACCAACTTCGAAAGTACTCGATGCCAAAAGCTGATGCCGCCAGGGATCAACGCCACAGAGCAGCAGCAGCAGTGATCACGACAACGGACTTCCAGTGCCCCACTGTTCCAGACTCTGCGCCTCCAGATTGGAGCTGCAGAGCCACCTCCGCGTACATCGATGAGCTGCAGAAACGCTAACGTCATCTTCGGATCCGAAGGACTACCATCATGTATGTATGTATGTATGTATATATGTATGTATGTATGTATGTATATTATATATTATATATGTATATATATATATTATTATGTATGTATGTGTTTATATATATATATTATATATATTATTATATATCAGTATTATTTAAAATGCCTAAAACAATTTTTTTTTTAAGTGCTCAACCCCTTGGGGAGCAACATTAGTTTAAACAAGTTAAAAGAGTGGAATCTTAAAAACTATCTACAAATTTGTTTCGAGGTGTTGTGCTGTCATCAGGATGGTTTTTGGTTTGCCCACGCCGATGTTATATAGCGTGTGGGCTCCGCTTGTGGTTGTTTGCACGTGCGGGTTGGCTGCACGTGTTTTTTAGGCACTTTCAGGTTTTTGTTTTGGGTGTGTTCACTAACAACGATTTCCATTTATGCCTGCAGTTGTTTACTATTTCTGTTTTGGTGTTTAAAGTTGCTAAGTGTGGTTTGCATAGTATTAACCATTTTTCAGTTAAACATAGGTTGCACCTTTTTGAAACATTGCTGTATGGTGATGCTCTTTTTATGATTTTCCAGGATATATTGTAGCTTGTTTTTGCGTCTTTAAGTTTCCAGATTATTTGCTCAGTTCTGTTTGGTTTTTATATTTTTCTTTATTTAAATGACTGTTTGTGGTCTGCATATCTGGTTTTGAAGTGGTTTTCAGTGATCCCTATGTTATGTTTCTTTTTCATTTTCTGATGTCACAGTAGCCTGGTATACAATGTTGTTGTGAAGACATTTATTGTTTATTGGGCACTGTTCCTTTCTGGTGCAATTGCAAGATTTCCTTTCTTCACCCTTCTTTGCTGTGTGATTTTCATTTTGTTGGATGCGTCAATTAGGTTTTTTAGGTTGGGCATACATGGTACGATAGTTTGACAGTGTTTTTGTTAAATATTTTGGACAGTTTGTGTTCTTTTGGAAATGAAGTTGTTAGGATTTTGAAGAATTCTTTCCTATGTTGTTTTGAGTTTCCCGTCGTATGGGGGGTTATACCATATGATTTTTCTTTTCCTATTTCTCTTGCTTTTATTTGTGTTGTTGTCTGGGTTGTATTGTAATTTGTAATTGTATCCACTTGTTTGTAGTGCCTCCTGGTATTCTACTGCTGCATTGTTGAACACTCTCTCACTGCATGACAGGTTTGATAGTCTCTTGTTTATGCCATGGGGTATGGTCTTTAATACAGATGGTGGGTGGTTACTTTTGGTGTGTACATAAAGAGGTGTATCGTTGGGTTTCTTGTATGGTACATATATAATATATATATATATATATATATATATATATATATATATATATATATATAAACACACATATATAGCTGTTGTTAGCTGATCAATCTAAGACATAAGAGCAAGCTTTGTTTATCATTCAATATTTGTTGCAGTCATTGTAACACCAGGCTGCTCTGTAAGTTGCTGGAATGGTGCTCGGTACTGATCCTTGGAATTTATTAGTTTGTTATATATATATATATATATAATTATATATATATATATACCAGTTTAAGATAGGATTTTAAAATGAAGAGGTAAAAACCTACAAGCTTGTTTCAAGCTAAAAGCGCTCTCCTCAGGGTATAAAATACAATTTGGGCACGCCACCGGTGTTATATACCGTGGTGTGTGTAGAAATGATAAACAATTGCAGGCATAAATGGAAATCTTTGTCAATGCACCATTCCGTGGCACGTCCCCCCTGAACGCGCCCCCAAAAAGAAAAACCGGCAGGCCACGTGCTACACGCACAGAACTCACACGCCCACACACCACGGTATATAACACCGGTGGCATGCCCAAATTGTATTTTTTACCATGAGAGAGCGCTTTTAGCTTGAAACAAGCTTGTAGGTTTTTACCTCTTCATTTTAAAATCCTATCTTAAACTGGTATGTCGCTCCCTACATGGTTGAGCACTTTTTACGTCCTGAGTGGCTTTTTAACTCTGATTTTATATATATATATATATATATATATATATATATATATATATATATATATATATATAATATATATATATATATTTATATATTTACGTGTGTCTCTATTTGACACCAAGAGCACAGACACAATCCGCCGTGTCTCCCTGATGAGTCCGATCCAGCGGACGAAAGGCCTAGGAGCAGGCAATACAAATAAATGTGCCTTCGAGAGGGATGACGATGGTTCCCTCAGGCAGCTAGTGAAGGGCTTCTCATATTTATGATATATTCCCCCCATTTTTCTTCATCTTTAATTTTTTTTTTTTTATAAGTTCAAATCTTTGCCAAGTCATTACTATAACGACTGAAGAATTGTTAGCCTGCACTTGTTTTCCCCCACTACTTAATTGTTCAGCATTATATTGTTTGGTCAATCAGTGGGAGATTGCATATCTTAGGAGATCCAAGTAAAGGTTGTTCTGTGCAATTCTTAGCCACTCACAGTGCTTGGGTTATTGAACAGCAGAGCTGACCACTCAGACTGTTCCATATCTTTTGGTCTCCCTTGCATCCTTGAATGGATCCTCAAGCATACACTCAAAGATTGTCCCCTACATTTTATACTGTTTGAATAATGCTTTTAGTTTTTCAGCAACTTTTTTCCTCTCCACACTTTTGTTTTGTTCCATTTACTACCCTTCGCTGGCTGCTTTGGAGGTGCTGTTGGATTCTTTTTTTTTTGGACCCTTGGTGGTGTTGTTACCACAGAATTATGGACTGTGGTGTGTCTCTATTTAACACCAAGAGCACAGACACAATCAGCCGTGTCTCCCTGATGAGTCCGATCCAGCGGACGAGAGCCTATGAGCAGGCAATACAAATAAATGTGCCTTTGAGAGGGATGACGTTGGTTCCCTCAGGCAGCTAGTGAAGGGCTTCTCATAGTTATAATACATTCCCCACATTTTCTTCATCTTCAATTTTTTTTAATTTTTAAGTTCAAATCTTTGCCAAGTCATTACTATAACGACTGAAGAATTGTTAGCCTTCACTTGTTTTCCCCCACTACTTAATTGTTCAGATATATATATATATATATATTATATATATATACTGTCTAATGAATGTTAAAAAGATATGTTATTAAAACTCAAGTTTAAATACTCGACAAATTTGTTTCTACGGCGGCGTCGTGTGATAACAGCGCAACGCACGCTAGAAACAAAGTTGTGAGTTTTAAGCTTGATTTAACCTTCCTTTTATACATACAATGTGCCCTCCACGGGGTCTGACACTTTTAAAATCATTTAGCCTCTTTGTTATCTTCATATTATTATATTCTATATATTTATTTCTATATATATATATATATATATATTGTATATAAAATATTTAAATCAACTGCTAAATACATCTACAACTTGTGTTATACGCTCGTGCGCGCAGGAAGTAGATCACACACAGACGACCGCACAGCAAAACAACAGTTGTAGATGTTTTAGCAGCTTGATTTTAACTTGCTTTATAGTTACAACAGATGTCGTCACTGTGGTTGAAACGTTTATAAGATTGCGTGATCCCAGTACCATTCTCTCTCTCTCTCTCTCTCTCTCTCTCTCTCTCTCTCTCTCTCTTCTCTCTCTCTTATATATAATATATATATATATATATATATATATATATATGCGTGTGTGTGTATGCTCATACACGCACAGAAACAGACACACACACACACCGCACGCACGCAAACACACGCACGCACACACACTATGTTAGAAGGCTCCGGAATTTTCCCCTTTACATCAGTTCAAATCTTTTCAGAAGTGCGGCAGCTGGAGACAAAAACGAAGAGAAGAAGAAGAAGAACACCGTTAACTATTTAAAGAATGCCTTTAAAATCATTTTCGTTTTTTTTGTTTTGTTTTTGGTAATAAATGTGGATGGTAAAAACCTATGAGAACATTATCAAGTTATAAATGACAGATGCTGGAGCATTAGGATGTTTTAGTGGAGAATTGTATGTGACTTTTTAAAACAGTTAAACATGAATCTGGTTTCCAGGCCCGGATCCTCGTCGTAGAAGTTGGAGCAAGGGGATTTGTAGGCACATCAGCCTATGACCTCATGAAACAGCTCGGGATTTCAGGTAAGAAGAGGACCAGAACCCTGAAGGCAATGGCAGAGGCAGCCGAAAAGAGTTCCAGCTGGATCTGGTCGAGGAGGAACAAAAGTGAACTTCATAAGGCTTACGTTTCCCAACTTAGAACAGGTGTCGTCCCATTAGCAGTGGAGTAGGACATCCGTCTAAAAAGCTTGGGTTCCAGCACTGAAGATGATCTCTCCTGCTACAAACAAAGACTTCCTGATTTTGTCTGATTCGCTGTCAGCTTTGGAGGCCATAGCTGGCCGTAACCTCCATCATCCTGAACGTCTGAAGTTTTGTTTAACTTTTTACCTTTTTACCGGGAGCCGGAATAGCTCAGTTGGTAAAGCGTCTGACTCGTAATCTTGGTGATCCTGGGGTTGCGGGTTCGAACCTCCGCCAGGGCGTTTCGGTACAGGGGGATTTTTCCCTCGGAGTTAACATTGGTTCTGGCTCCATTTCCCATACAGTCCTTCGAATGAGACTATAAACCGAGGTTCCGTGCGTGAACGCACGCATTACATCTTGCACACACGTCAAATCCCATCACCAACTTTCGGAAGAGTAGGCCAGTTTGGCCGTTGGTATGGATGACAAGTTACACATAGCATGCACCCTGCGTGAGAAATGGAAAGAATGAAGGAAGTAAGGAAAATGAGTGATCGATATTGAACGATACTGACTGGATGACACGGGAAACGACTGAATGAAGCGCCGGCTGGCAGCTTTTCAGTCGTCACTACCCTGGTAGGCAGCCCGTTGTGTAAACGAGTGTTGATTGTAAAGCGCTTAGAGCTTGGTCTCTTGCCGAGAATAGGCGCTATATAAGTATTCATTATTATTATTATTACCTCTTTGAAAGCGAAAGGTCACAACGTTGTTCTTGCTTGGATTCCCGGACATGTGAGCATTCGGGGAAAGGATGTGGCTGATCATTTGGCCAGCAATGCCGCTACGAAGAATTTGTCCAACATAATTATCTATGCCCTACTCAGATTTGAAACCGAAAGTTAATAGTTATGCCACAGACCTGTGACAGGAGGACCGAAATACACAGACAGATAACAAACTTTTCCAGATCCGCCCAAACTTAAAAGGGTTCCTCTCATCTACCTCTGGTGGTCGCAAAGAAAAAACGGTTTTATGATGGCTGCATACTGGAAGTTCGTTTTTACTCATGCGTCTCTTTTTAAGAGTGAAGAAGCTCCGAAGTGCATT
>CM031619.1:25886975-25891975 GCA_018398815.1 Conus ventricosus
TCCAGACTCCGGGTGAAGCCCCCTGGGAGGGGGGAAAACGTAGCTGGGAGGAGAGAAGAAAGGAGGGGAGGAAGAAGGAAGGGCACAGCTACCCGTGGGTGACCCCGAGAGGCGGGTCAAACGACTCTCTCTGCCCTCTGTCCAGTCGAGAGGACAGAGGCCCAGATGCGGAAAAAGAAGTGAGTCCCTCTCCTACAGGCCGACTGTGGGAATTGAAGAAAACCGCTGTCCCTTTCAAACGTTTAGGGTGAAGAACCAAGACCGGGAGCAGGCGCTCCAGAGAACATCTTCCGCTCGAGTCAAGAGCTAACCTCCCTCAGCGATGGCGGCCAACATGCCACGCTACGTCACAGAGGAGCATACTTCAAACTAAAAGAAATGAAGCACGGGGCGACGGGTAAAAAGACAGTGAGAGGCCGATAGACAGCCAGTACAAGAAAAAGATACCACCACCCGTGAACCTGCAGGATGAATGCACGGGCAGTGGAATTAAGAGAGAGAGAGAGAAAGTAAACCAAACCTGAACTAAACCACCCCAAAAGGTGCAACCACACCACAAGCCACATTAGGGACAGATATACGACAACAACGACGACAAAAACAAATGAATAATTCCGCCACCCCAGTTGGGTCAAACGTCGTAGGCCTCGTGACAAACTCGTGACAAACCCCCTTCTAAAAGCTCTGTTTCTCTGGATACAGTGCTCCTTTGAACCTTGACGCATGTGCAAATTCACAAAAATGGGACCGAACCCAACTCTCTGTGATCGACAGAGTACGATAAATCCAATACAAACATTCTACGATAGAATCACACCGAAACATCCCATAATACTACAATTTATCAAAAAACAAAGCGAACCTTCCAACCATGAAAGTAACAATCCGAACCATTGGTGATTCACTACCGTTAACATTACTGAAGTGAAACTGTCACTACACCTGATACAGAGACCAAAAGGGGATATGACCCTGGTTGAGGGAAGTTCCCTCTGACTGATTTTCCAATGTGCTCTATACGGAGCTCGGCTAAGATAGTCGGCATCCGTTTTACAGGAACCTTGTTTTGACGGAAAGTGAACGCATAAACTCTGCAGTTCCACTCCCCAACCCATGAGTCGATGACTGACTGGCCGACCCGGGCCCCAAGCACTGAAGAGGATGATGATCGCTCTCCAGTAAAAAAATTTCCCGGGCCGTACTTCTTCCTGGCACGCCTGTGCGCGTCCAAATCTGCCGGAGAGCTTCAGCATAGTAAGGGTATCGATAGTCCTAAGCGGGCAGCCTCTGGGCATCGAGTCGCATAGTCTACCGCTACCGAAATTAGCGGTGACCGCGATTGGATGGTGGATTAAAGGGCCCCAAACCAGGTCGACCCCAACCTTGCTGAATGGCTCCCCAACCCGTGGCACTGACCCTAGGGAACACGCTTCAAGCGACCCTTAGGCGTTGTCCGTTGGCAGACATCGCAACTGCGGCAGTACTGCCTAACCTGTGGTTCATCCCTGGCCAAAAGAAGTCTTGTCTTACTCGCTCGAGAGTCCGCTTTGAGCCCATATGACCTGCCATAGGTGAATCATGGGCCTGCCGGAGAACAGATTCCCTCAAGTTTTGGGGACGACTAGCTGCTTGGCCACCCGTCTGCCTGAGTGACAACCCTAAAGGGATCCCCTTGTGGAGCTTGAAGCTCACCTTGGGCGTGTTGGGCAGACTGAGCGGGACGATCTACCAGTTGTCGCAGGCGTTGGCCATCCAAGTCCCTGGCCTGAAGACGAACAATGGAAGCAGGATCGGCCCTAGCAAGAACTCATCAGAATGGGCTGTAGAACAGGGCGCAATTCCTGTTCCTGCTTCTTAGCTTTGGCGCTGTGGTGACTCCCCCCACACGCCTGTACGGGCAGATCCGTAGACACGGACTGACTGCGTCCGTTGCGAAAGTGATAGTACAGAGGTCGCTCCACCGCGATGGCCCATACTTCGCCACAGAAGTAGGGGTGGAGATAGAAACGGTACTGAAGGAGGGTGGAGGTAAAACCAGCCTCCAACCCGCACATATCGTAACTGGCGCCCCCCGGGGCCCTTTAGGGGAAACTAAATCCTTACCCAAACAAAGAGTGTTGATGCTCCCGAATCCCTGATGGTGTCGACCAAAGGGATGAACCAACAACAGAAAGAAACAATGGACACTCTGTACCACCAGAAGCTTGGTTTGACCCCACGTTAGCCGAGGCGCGAGGATGCGGAAAGGACTAGCCCCTGATACCAGCGTTTTAGGACAATTTTTCTAATGTGGCCGGACGCCCACAAAGAAAACAAAATCGGGGTGCTGAGGTCCCCGATGAACTGACTGCCTTTTTTCACCCCGCTAGCAGTTGTCGGCGCCTTATTGCCACTAAATCCTGTGGGGGGGCTTCCTCTCCGTATCTGGGCGATGCCCATAAGCCCGGGCGAGCTTCAGCAAACACCTCAGCGGTATGAATCGCAGCCGCGAAATCCTGAGGTGCTGTCTCGCCTATCCGGATCCTCAACTCTGGGGACACAGTGTTGGTGAGCTGTTCAATGAGGATCAAAATCCTCCAGCCCAACTTAGCCAACTGACGCCAGACCCTAGCGTTTTGCGCAGCCTATCCCCAAAAATGCACGAAGGTTCGTCGTTATTTTTCTTCATGGACCTGAACTTCCTCCTGTACGTCTCTGGGGTAAGGTGAAAACGTTTACGCAGAGCCAACTGCATGTCTGCATAAGACGCGCCTTCATTTAGAGTGAGCACACACTCCCTTGCAGCACCAGATAATCCAGAAAAAAGGTGCATAGCCTTTTGTTCCTCAGACAATTGGTATGAACTAGCAACCTTGTAAAAATGCTCTAGGAACATATCAATGTCCTCACTAGGTTGACTCTGGAAGTTTTAACTTTGGGCCTCGAACTCTATCACTTGCCTGTCGATCAACCCCCTGTTTTACAGATGCGGGAGACCGCGAAAGAATTTGTTCCATCTCCTCCCTGCGCAGAGCCCCTGTCTGGCAGCCTTTCCCTACGCTGATCTAACTCCTCCGACGGAGGGCAGCCTCTTCCCAAACGCTGTGCTTCCTGTCTAGCAGCCTCCTCCTGCGCTTTTTCCCAAACGCAGAGCCCCCTGCCTAGTAGCCTCCTCTCTGCGCAGAATAGCCTCTTCCCTAGCAGAATTTCCTGTCTGTCAGTCTCCTCTCTGCGCAGGCCTCCATCCTATCTAGCTCTTCCTCCGCAGGGCTTCCTGCCTGGAAGCCTTTTCCTATGCCGGGCTTCCTGCCTAGAGGCCTCTTCCTTACGTAGGGCTTCCTGCCTAGGGGCCTCTTCTTACGTAGGGCTTCCTGCCTGACACCTTTTCCCTACGGAGGGCCTCATCCTCCCGTCGCTGTCGCTCCAGAAACACCAGGACGGAGGTGATGTCCTGGCGGGGTTCACCACTCCCGACACAGGAGATGACCCGTCTGACCCGTCCCTTGGGTCTCGACCTTCCCCTGAGGAAAGTCCCCCGGGGCATACTCCTTACGAGGGAAGCATGGAGAGGAGAAGGTTTCGGTTCTGCGACTCAACGAAGCCCATAGTTGCTTCGCTATGCTTTTTGACTCCGAGCGGAAGTGCCAGTCGGGGTCTCGACAGGAAGATCCTTAGCGAAGAGGTAGTGAAAGTACTCACTGGCTATCGGCTTTCAGCAGGGAATAAGTGGAAGTCACCGTAGTCGAAGTACTGGAACTAATAGTAGGGACTACATTTTGAATACCTTTCTTCTTTGACGCACGCGTCGCCCTACCACCAGCGCCGGGCGTCGCCATGACAACAATATCCTACGGTTTTCAAATACGGGGGAAAGACGATTCCACTTGAAAACAATATTTAGGGGTGTGTGTATATGTGTGTATGTGTGTGTGTGCGTGTGTGCGGACAAGTTCCGGCTGCTCCCACTCTGGCAACACTGCGCCTCACAGCACGAGCAACAGTGCGGTGGGGCTCACCGAAAAAAAAAAAAAAAAAAAAAAATATGTCCGGCTGCCCCCCCTCTGGCAACACCGCGCTCCACAGCACGAGCAACAGTGCGGTGGGGCTGGCCGGAAAAAAACAAAACAAACTGGCAAACGGAATCCGGGGAGAGAAAAAAAAAAGGACACTAAAAGTCCGATACAACCCCTGTACTCAATAAACCACCCGGGGAAAAAAAAACAAAAAAAACTGGGTAACTACAAAAAAGAATGGCAGACTGAGCGGCAACAGAAAGGCCCAAGACTTACGGCCGTACCTGCGTAAGGCACCCGGCGGGAAGGAGGAGGTCTGGTCGCGGTCGACTCCGAGTCACACCGGATGTTCCTTCAGGCCACCCAGAGACTCCCTTCACGCTAGAGTCACCCAGCCAACCACCCACGAACAAACACGACAAACTGACTAAACATATACAAAACAGACAAAACTAAAAAGGTACTCCGCGAAACGAGAAAAGACAGCCAGAGCCCTTCACATCCCGGACGAGCCCCCACAATTGTCCCCGACCGACCCCCGAGGTCTGCCCTGACAGGATCGGTCTAGGTGGAGTGAAGGGATGATGACCTCACACCCCGCCCAAAAGACCACACAATAAAGATTACGATACAACACCCCATTTATTCACCAACATACAGCCATAAATAAGCATTCCAACACACACAACATGCACAATCACAATCAAGCATTTCCAACACACACAAAATGCACAATTATAAATAAACATTCACCATAAAGACGTACACAATCATAAAACGCAGCATTTCAACACATATGACATTACTCAATTATAAATAAACATTTCCAGCATCCATCCCTTTCCACACCATGGAGTGTCTCCACACCCCTGCCTCTCTCAAGTCTACTGGGAGCACCCTGTCGCACTAGGTGCTCCGAACCGGGTCGGATTTTTGAAAAGAGTCGTTCAAGGCCGACACCCCTTTACACGCACAAGCAGACAGTGAGAGCGCGTCCTGGGGGGGGGG
>CM031619.1:25901975-25904475 GCA_018398815.1 Conus ventricosus
TCTGCATAAGCAGCTAAAGTTGCCCCTTTCGTGTCAATCTGGTTAAGATCATAAGGCATCAATGAGAAGAGGATTGGAGAAAATTACACTTCCCTGAGGAACACCCATGTTAACATATCTTGTACTTGACAGCACACCATTTAGTTTTACTTGTAGCGTTCTCCCAGATAAAAATGATTGTTAAAACACGTGGAAACGACCCTTAATCCCAATTTCATGAGCCTTGGACAATAATTTAAAATGCCAAACGGAATCGTACGCTCTATGAATATCAAAAAAACGTGGCTAAAGTGGTGTGTCGCTCAGCCAAGGCTTTTTTGACGTGTGAAGCTAAAAGACTAACATGATCAGTGACACCTCTCCCTTTTCTGAAACCAGCTTGAAAGATGGG
This sequence comes from Conus ventricosus, assembly GCA_018398815.1. NCBI lineage: Eukaryota > Metazoa > Mollusca > Gastropoda > Neogastropoda > Conidae > Conus > Conus ventricosus. The sequence continues at coordinate 25,902,367 of CM031619.1, forward strand.
CAAAATTCCATTCTTTTCAAGGAAATGTTCTAATCTGAATTTCATTATCCTCTCAAAACGTTTTCCAATGTGTGGAGTCAAAGAAATGGTCGAAAATTAGAAGATTTTCTTTTTTATTTTCCTTGTTTATGGATAGGTACAACTGTTGCTTTCTTCCAGCCATTGGCAGCTTTTCCCAGAATTCCAGCATAACTGGAAGAACTCGAATAATTCTTACAAAAAGCATTGTGGAAAATGCTTTATCATGTTGTAAGAAATGGGATCAAATCCTGTCGCAATTTTACCAGATTTTAGACGGCGAAGTAAGTACAGAAGCTCCTCCATTGTTAAAGTTTTATTAATATATAACGTGTTGTCATTGTCATGTGGTTCAATGTTTCTCCCTTCGTTTTCATAGTTCTTCGTTCTTGCTCTTCTTTAGGCAGATGTTCAGTCTGACTCATGGCTGCGAAAGTGTCAGCAAATAATTCAACTTTCTCCTCGTTTGTTTTATAGATTTTTATCGTTTTTGATCAAGACAGGATCTGGGAGATGAAAAAAACTTTAGATTTTCTAATTTCTTTCCAAAGTAAAGCACTATCGTTTGGGTGTTTGGAACAGTTGATGACTACGTTTTTGTAATACTGCTGCTTTGCAAAAGCAACAACTTTGTTACTATTGGTGTTGGCATTTTTGTATTCAGTGTGTAACTGTTCCACTCGACTTTTAGGCTGCGTATGACGGCTTATCATCCAGCTTTTGAAGGCCTTAGTTTTCGCACCCACGGCGACTTCACACGCAATATTCCACCATGGGTTTGATGCTTTCTTTGGATGATTCTTTAATCTGACTTTTGGGATTGCAGAATCTGCAGCCTTAAGGATAAGTTTTCTTAATTCAAAATAACAATTTTTCCAAACCTTCCTCCAACACTGTATTTTGATTGAAATTCAGAAAAGACGAACCTGCTGTCAAAATTTGATTGAAAAGCGGCCAATTAGCCTGATCTTCATTAATTTAGTGCATCCAGAATTGTAGATTGTTTTTTGAGGGCTCACTAGAAGTCGGATTTTATTTTTTCAGGGCTCACTAGAAGTTGGATTTCTATAGGGAGATGATCACTGCCTAACGGTATTTGATGAACCTGCCAAGTACACAAAGGGTTTATGTCTGGGGAAACTAAAGAAAAATCTATCGATAAGCAACGTGGATCTGATCGATCAGCACTTCTTGTTATAGAGCCGTCATTTAAAATGGTTAAATTGGCGTTGATTTATTGTACTGGCAAGGATTCGTTGTTGTTAACAATACCATTGGGATTTTCGGACCACAATGCGTGGGTGGGAGTTACAATCGCCAAGAATAACCCATTGTCTAGAGCAGTCTAAATCCATTATCCAGTCAGCTTCACCTTTAGACACTCCATCTGGATAATAACAGTTCAAAATGTTGAAGTAATTACCATCGACCTTAATTTCTATACAGCACGAATATTAACGTTATCTGTTGAAAAACACGGTGTTTTGCACGGTTGATACATAAGATTACAAGCCACACATGTAGCAACTTTATTTTAACGTTGGCTTTTACCTCATCTATAACAGGTGGGTAAGAAGAGTCCTTTTAACTTGGGTAAGTCATTTTTGTGGCAATTCAATGACTGAAGCACAACTACGTCAAAAGAGCCCCTCTGCAAAATGTTTTCCAGATATACAAAATTGCACTTACTTTCTACAGTTCCATTGTAGAAACGAGCAAATACCAGTAGGGTTGACTTGCTCAGGCCTCATACACATGATGTTATTCGTAAAAAAAGGACTATAACTGAGAATATCAGCAACAGAGAACACCAAAAAACGGATTACATTTTGACAGAACCTCTCTTTGTACGTTCATTTTGAGTTCAGACAGGCATTGCGCAGAATTGTTTTCAATTACAATGATTGACGAAGTCATGACATCAGAAATTTTTGTTAGGATGGTCAGAAATTTCACTGAGAGATTTTCAAGATACAATAAAATCTTTTCAAGATCAAAATTTACAGATTGGTTTTGAACGAACTTGAAGAGTCAGACTTTTCTTTAAGAGTACAGTCATTTGGCACAGAAGTTTTCAAAGTTTTTGATGTC
>CM031619.1:25911975-25918503 GCA_018398815.1 Conus ventricosus
TTTGACCAACAAAGTCTTAAGTTGCCAAGAAAGATTGAAATTCTCTTGGGTGACGGAGCTGCAGGAAAGAATCCAGAAATTCCTCAAGGGATCAAAGACACATATGCTGCGGACATTGACATGGACAGACTCAAAACACAATTGGCCATCCTTCCACATGCTCTGGGGGACAAGAAGAAGTCCATCTTTGAGGCACTGCCTGAAGAACTGATAGCTTCTGACACTGTGAAAAGAATGTTGAGTGAGGTAGACAAACTTATCAGGCTGTACTTGACCATTCCAGTTTCAACTGCAACAGCTGAACGCAGTTTTTCTGCCTTGAAGCGGGTCAGAACACACCTTCGAAGCACTATGAATCAGGAGCGCCCTGAACAAACTGTCTCATTATGCATGTGTTCAAAGACAAGGTTGATCAGCTCAATCTCGCTGAAATTTCTTCGAGTTCGTTTGCAGAAATGAACGACGTCAAAGATACTTCGGAAAATTAAATGGGTAAAGGTGTAACCTCCCAGCTGTTGGTGTAACCTGCTTCTTCCTCTTTTTTTTCCTTCTAAGGCCAGAATCCACCTCTTCATTTTTTGGTGGTTCACACTGTCCTCTTCATCTGCCCCCCACCCCACTCCCCCAAAAACAAAAGCGGGAAAAAAATCAAAACAATTTCCACAACTAAGGTTTTCTTTTTTTCCCTGCCGACCAGTCTCTTACACACTATGCATAGTCTGTATGTTCTCTTACAAATGGACATAGTTTTGCAGATTTTAATGTTTTGGCGTTTTTGATGCAAATTGTCTGGGATTGTGGATGTTCTAATGCGTGGTGAACTGGCACACTCACGGTGATAATGTGTTGCACATACACAAAAAAAAATCATATATGAAACAAAAAACGTAATCATTTTTTCGGTTTTTCATTTTGTGTTACACACACACACACACACACACACACACACACACACACACACACCACACACACACCACCCCCACACACCACACACACACACACACACACACACACACACACTCTCTCTCTTCTCTTTTTCTTCTCTCTTCTCTCTCGTGTGCTTTTTTTTGTAAACATGCGCAAGCGATAATCGCGGTAGGGAACAAAGTGGGGTACTTTTTTTGTTTTTGTAGTTAGCTATTTTTTGTGTGGGTGAGTAATTAACCCTGCCCCGTGAATGGTGATCCCCCCTCCCCAACGACGAAAACAAAAGCGGGCAGTGGGGAAAGGGGATGAAGGAGCGACGCGCAAAAAGGGCCAACAAATTTACCCCCTTTTCGGCTGTGTCGCCCAAATGGCAACACGGATCCTAGCATTGCTGACTAAACCACAGGAATTTCATCACTGAAAGGCCACATGACTCCTGAAAAAAGACATCATGACTTTAAGACCGTTTTGGGACATTCATGTCAAAGGGGAAAGAGATAAAAAAAAGGTGTGAGAGCTGGAAGAAGAAAACGCCCCCCCTTTTCCTCTGCAAGAAAGAAAACCAAGATGATAGAACGAATGTTTGCTTTTCCAACAAAAGAAGATAAGGACGTCGATTTAACAGCGGGAAGGAGGGGAAGGATAATCGATCACCAGGGAACACGCCAAGTTGGAAAGTTTTTCCAGGAGAAAAATCTCCGCTTTAGGACTTAAGCAAGGGGACAAGTTTGGTCGTTCGATACGTGTCCCAGACTTGGGGTGGAACCTGAAAGGCAAAAGCCCAAAGAGTGGACCACTGATGAATTGCCCGGCACACAGATGGGGCAGAAAAAAAAAGACAACCAACCTGAATCAAATTCATCTTTGGGAAAGATAAGATGGCGTCATTACAGCAAAAAAATACAGGGCAAGGTTAGGTAAAGCTGGAATAAAGGGTAGAAAAACGACCAACGAGAAGAAAGCCTTTTTTGTGGCAGAGGCGAGGAAGAAAGCAAGGTTCCTTCTTCAAAGGGGGCAGACTGTCATGAGGAAGGGGGAACGGACCCAAGGACCTACGCGGCAGTAAGCAGCCGCAGCGCAGCACAAAAGACAATACTGGCCGAAGGGAAAACCGCCTACCACAACTGCCACTGAACTAAGTCAACCGCCCTGGGTAAAGGGTTGAAGCGATGAAAGCCGGGGAAGAAACGGGAAATCCCCTCTTCATCCGCGGGAAGTGAGCCGCCCACCAAGGCAACACGGGAAAATGCAGTGGAGTGGTGGGGGTGGTTTGCAAACAGGCTGTGTTCACCCCAGTGATCGGGCAGAGACAGGGGGCGGGTTTTCCCCACCAACTTTCCGTGGAGAAAGGGGGGGGAAAAGGGGGGGGAAGGTGTTACTGATCGTGTTCCCCGGGATCCCACATGAGGACAGGGGGCCCGAACATGTTCCGCTGCTCTTGTGCAACATGATGGGCCAGGTGCATGGATCTCGGGTGGGAGGGGTAGTGGGAACAAAGACTGGGGTTTTACACTCCAGTGTTACAGGAGTAGTGGTAGTGCACGGGGACGTGGGGGGTTTCTCTCTGCTAGGGTGGTGTCAGTGGACAAGGGGGGCGGCATGTGCCCCCCCGGCCCAGCCCTCCCCCCCATAAACAAGGTCCCGGTAAAACCCCCCCCCCCCAGAAGCCAAATTTACAGATAGGCAGCAGGGTCATTTTGCTCATTTGGGTTTTTTTGTCTAAAATGTAAAAATTTTTATTCAAATTTGGCGACTTATTTTTGAACATGTATCTATTTTGATTTTGTGTTTAACTGAGACTTTTGGGGAAAAGCATTTGATTACAAGGAATTTTTACAGTCATTTTAAAATTTTACGCTCCAGCAAAAAAATGCCCCGTAAAGGAAAATTTTCTGGCGGCGTTTTGCTGCTTTGAGAAAATATTGGCAATTTATTGTCAGTCTTTAATATAAAGGCAAATACGGTTTGTGAAACTACTAATCTTTCCCAAAAGATAAAGAATCTAATAATTGCTAGAAAATTTGTGCCCAAAAATGGTCCTTTTGTACGTCAGTTGCAAATTAAAGATGTATATCTGGTTACAAAAAAGCATTTTTGGACTTTCTCGAAATCAAGTTTTTATACATGTTAAAAGGGTATCTGAATCTAGAACGGAAACGAAAAACCAAAAAAAGAACAAATGATAAATTATTCCCCCCCCCCTTTTTTTTTTTTGGGGATAGTAGAAGGTTGATGATGGGTTTCAAATGCATACTGTTTACAGCGCAAATAAAAAGATGACTATATAAAAAAATTTTGGGAAGCTTGTTAGTTTTATTTTTTCGTTAATTGTTTATTGCTAATGTTTTTTGTTCCAACATCCAGTGGGCTTTACTTTTTTTTTTTCCCCTCAGGTGGTGTTATTGATTATGTGATATTGTCTAAAGATTTTTTTCTAAAACTAAATTGTGATTTAAATGTTGGTGAAAAGATAGATTCATGGCACTTACCTGGGGGAATTTTGGGTTTTGAATAAAGAACGAAATATAACTTTGCCCGTCTGTATCGAACCGTTCCCGAAGCGAATTTTTTGGGTCTGATAAATTAAAATGAAAAAAAGAACAACACATCTAAGGGTTTTACAACAGTGCATGTAAATGCTCGACAGAATTTAGTTCTGACATAAATTATTCTATTGATTTTTTTAAAAACACTATGTAGTTAGCTGCAGCATAAAAACTGTAAAAGGCCCAAGAAAGAAAATGAGGGGTTTTGACGAAAGTGGCTCAAAAAAAAGAAAAAAGTTATACACGTAAAAAAAATTTAAACGTGATAAAAAAGGGAGGGAAGAGAAAAAAGACGCTTACGAAAGAAAAAAAAAGTTTATAAACTCATCTATAAAAAAAGAAAAAAATTCGTGATTTTTAAACTAGATAAACCAACAATCAGGAATGATCCAAATTTGTTCGGCAACGTCGACCCTTAACGGGAAATTGTAATCTATAACAACATCAAATAAAACAATGGCAGACCACTTTTAAATTTATTTAATGACCAAAAAAAGAACTCGGAGAAGTGTCTAATTTTATCGGAGATTCAGATGGGGAAGTTTTGGGTTCCTCATGATGCCCCTATTTCTAGACTGATTTTACCCCGTTTTGGGTAATCAAAGCTGGAAAGGCAGGGCCAGATAAGATATGGCGAAGTTAAAAAAGCAGATTTCCTTATTGATTTTCTTGTAAGTATTGCAATAAAAATTTTTTGTCTCGGGTTTTTCCCCCGGGAATGGTCAAAATTTTTAATTTACCGAAACTAAGAAAGGGATGCGTCACCAAAAAAATTTACAGGGGTACGTTTAAAACCAGGGGTTGAGAAAATTTATACAAAATTTGAATAAAGTTTAACCAAATGGCGGAACAAGAAAAAAAATGATAAAAAGGGGAAAGCAGGGTTCAGACGGATATAGTCCCGGCCAAAATTTTTCTTTAGCAATAGTTGAAATTTTTTGGTAGGAAAAAAAAAACTTTTTTTTTCCCTTCGTCATTTTTAAAAGGCTTTGATTCTTTTGATAAAAATTTTTTATTGGTCGATTTGAGAAAAATTGTGAAGGTAAACTTTGGGGCCTAAAGGTAGTTAATGATTTTTAGCTTGGTGCGCAATCGGGGTAGTTACAAATTTTTTTTTTAAGTCCCCAAAAGGGGTGTAAAAAAAGGAGCTTTAACCATTAGTTTTCGTTTTTTTATCAACGAATTAGCTATTGAAGTGCCAAAAAAAGGGCAAACAGGTATCCAACTCACCCCCTGGGGCAGTAAATTTTTTCTTTTTTGTTTGCTGATGTTTTTTCATTGTCAAGTCTTTTGTTGGATCCAAACCATTAAATGGCCTAAAAAGAGAACGAAGATTACACTTGCGTTAAACCCCTTGAAAAAACAAATAAAAAGGGTTTTAGTTGGGGGGGCCTTAGCTACAAGAAAAAATTTTTTCTAGGGAAATGTAAAATTTTGCTGTAAAATTCTTATAATTTTGGGAATGTCTTTCACAAAAAACGAGTATACATGCCCCCTTGTCTGTTTTTGTGGAAAAGGAAAAAGAGGTCTGTAGAAAAAATCAAACATTGAAGAAACTAGCGAAATAGACCCGGGTCGTTTGGAAAATTTTCGATTTCAATTAAAACCCAATTCTAAAAAGTGCTGAATATGGGGATGAGGAAGGGGGAAACGAATCGAAGCAGTAAATACTTTTGCATAAAAAGTTCCTTAAGTCCCCCTACTTCCTAAAATAAAAAAGCATATGGAGAAACAGGTAGAATCCATTTTCTATAAGAACTTCTGTGAATGTAAAAAAAAAATGGAAAAGCGTTAAATTTTACCTATGAAAAAAAATTGCAGACAGGCCTATGAAATGCTTTTGTCATTGCATGAATCGGGACATTTAAAACTGGGTATCAAATATTCCCAAAAAATTTTGACTAAAATGGTTTTTGGAAAAAGTAGGGGAAAAACCAAGGGGGGGGTCATAAAACAGCTTTATTTCCTTATTTAAAGCCGGGGTTATGCTTTAGTAAACAAATTGGCATTCTATTAGAAAATAAGTAAATAGAGGGTACCACCCCTTTAAGGATATATTTCAAAAGAGAAATACTTTAGGGTTTTTAGGAAAAAGGCACAAAATTAATTTGACAAATTTCTTTTTAAAAGAATTGGTTAAAAAATTGTAAAGAGGTTCCTAAATGCTTAATTTAACGGGGAAGACACCAGTTGTCCAGGCGACAAGAGTGTGAAACAGGTGCATTTTTTTTTTCCCATGTAAAGCTTTATAAACATATCGAAAAAAACGTTCCTGTTTGGTATCCTTTTTCTGGATACCAAACGAAATTAGTGTCGGAATATTCTTTCAATGAAATCCAAAAGGTTCAAGAAATCTAGAAAAATTTCGCTCTTTCGACGCAAAAACAAAAAAAGACAATGCTCCAAAGAGATATAAAATTAATTTGCGAAAAAAAATGATCCAAATTTTGTGTTTTTAAAAAAACGTGCATATTATCGAATGGGGGGATTGGGGAAGGAAGGGAGGGGGGGGGGGGGGCAAAGGGGGGAGAAGGACTAGTAATTTAGGGAAAAGAATGCCGGGAATGTGAGGGTGTGTACGTGCGTGAATAATGGCTTTTTTACTTTTGTATGAAACAAATCGATCGCAAGAGGGATATTTTGCTTTATTTATTTTTTCTTATATAACCCCTTCAGTGGGGGCCTTGGGCCCAAACGAATAAAACTTTGTCTTGCATTGCAGTCATTTTCTTCTGGATGTTAAAAAAGCACTCAGTGCTTTTCTATTACCTCGTCAATAAAATTTTGGGCTTGCTTTTCTTGTCTTCTTCTCTCTCTCTCTCTCCCTCTCTCTCTTCTCTCTTCCCCCCTCTCTTTTTCTCCCCCTCTTTTCTCTCTCCCTTTTCTCTCTCTTAATAATAAAAAACCACACATATGTGTGTGGCGTGCGCGCCGCGCGCGCGCGGTGTGGTTGGTGTGTGGTTGTGTGTTGTGTGTGTTGTGTGTATGGAGCAAATTCTTTTGTCATGACATTAGGGTTGACAAAAAAATGAAATAAAATAAAGAGGGTGAGAAC
>CM031619.1:25918603-25926103 GCA_018398815.1 Conus ventricosus
GGAAGAAAAAAGAAAATGAGAAAGAAAAATAAATCAAGAAAAATTCATAGATATAAAACCATTTGCTAGCAGTATTAGGGGGCCCTTTTCAATGTTCTACGAGCAAATCCATTTGTGTTCCCACTCCGAGGCCTTTCGTCCGCGGGGTCGGACTGTTTAGGGAGGCGGGCTGATTGCGTCTACAAACTACCAGTCTACAATTTTGCGTATTCCCCAACCAAGGGGCAAAAACAAATCGAATAGCAACCAAACGCCCCGAAAACGTAAAAAAAAAAATTTAAAAAAAAAAAAAATGCGGTAATGAAATCAGTTGTTGAAAACTAAATATAATGTAAACATAAAATCAGTTTTTTGAAGAACTAAAAAACATAATGTAAACTAGAAATCATTGGTGGGAAAACCTGAATCATAATTAAACAGTAGAAATCAGTTGTGGGCTGGAATCATAATGTAAACAGAGAAATCAGTTTTGAAGACCCCAGAATCATAATTAAAAAGAGAAACTTTTGAAGACCAAAAATCGTAATGTAACAGTAAAAACATTTGTTGAAGAAATCAAAAAAAATTAAACATAGAAATCGTCGTTGAAGAAAAAACCATAATGTAAACGTAAAATCAGTTTTGAAAACTCAAACATAAAAAAAAACGGTAGAAAACCTTTTTTGAAGAACTCAAAAATAATTTAAAAAATAAAACGTTTTGAAAAACTCAAATCATAAGTAAACCCGTATAACGTGCAGGAAACATCTTTTACCCCGCGCTCGAGGTCTTTAAGGGTGCAAGGGAAAATCAAAAGGGTCCCAAAAGGTTTTGCCGTAAAAATAACCCCAACATTGTCAGCACAACAATTTTGCGAACACCGAACTCCTAAGCCGGGACCATCTCCCACTGATTTACCCAAAAAATAAAATTTTGGGGAAAATTCAGTAGTGCAGGATCTATCTATCATCATCTGCGTCTATCTATCTCATCTAAAACTATATCTTTGTGTGCTCGGAAGGACAAGGGTACCAGAGGCTTTAGACGCCAACCTCTGCCCAGCCCCTTTCCCCAAACCTTAACCACATTTTCCATCTTTCGTGCCGAAATGGATTGGGGAATAAAAGGTGTTATAAAAATTTATTATATATTATATAAAATTTTTAATTTTATATATTTAAAAAATAATAGAGAAGAGAGAGAGAGAGAGAGAAGAGAGAGAGAAGAGAGGGGGAGAGAGGAGAGAGAGAGAAGAAGAGATCAGTAAAGTGCCTAAAACAATTTTTTAAATGCTCAAAAACCCTTTGGGGCAATTAATTAAAACAATAAAAACAATTAAAAAAATAAAAAAAAGGGAAGATTCCCCTTTTTACTTTTTTAAATTATAATTTATAAAAAATTTATATATATATATATATATTATTTTTAAAATTTATTATTTATTTTAAAATTGTTAAAATAAGGGACTAAAAAGAGAAATCGCAAATTGTTTTGCGGCGTTTTCGCTTTTTTGGGTCCCCCCGGGGTTTGGGTTTTTTTTTCCCCCCGCCGATTTTTTTAACAAATGTTCTCCCCAAGGGGTTGAGCCCCCCAAAAAATCTTTTGGGTATTTTAATCACTTTTATTATTATAATTAATATATATATATAAATTTTTTAATTATATAAATTTTTAATATATATATAGACAATGGTGTAAATACCCAGAGATTTTAAAAAAAGCCAAACCCCGGGGGCAACATTTGTTTAAAAAGGGATGGAAAACTAATATGTAGTTTTAAACCTTACCCTTTTTAACAAATATTATATATATAATTTTTTATATATATATAAAATTATAAATATATAATAATATATATAATAATATATAAAATTAAAAATATCTATCTGCCCTGCAGAAAGAATGCATTTCCCCCCATTTCTTTTAATCTAAGACAAAGACAAGCTTTTTTATAATTGAATATTCTTTCAGCATTTCAACACCAAACTGCTCTGTAAAAACTGGAATGGTGCGGATTTTTTTTGGGAAATTTTTTAGTTTTTTTGTAATTTAGTCCCCTTTTTGGGGTTATTCCAGGAAATACCCCCAGCACTTTTTGTCTTAAGGTTATTTTTTTATACTACGGATGCACCCCAGTTTTTTGGGGTAGCTTCTCTAAAAACCCAAAAGGAGAGGAGTCAAATTACCACTTTGCGCGGTGACTTAGGGGAACAATCGGTTTTGAAATACCGGTATTGACCAGGGTTTTATGTTGTGGGTTTTTTCCCCATGGAACGTCTCCCCCTTTGGAACTTAACTTTCTAAAGGTTTATTTTGAGAAGCATTTATTTTTTTTTTCCCCATTCACCCACACAAGCCCCAAAGTTAGTTAGGCAGAATAATCTGCCATGCAGAAAAGAATGCTTTTTTCCCCCTTTTTCCTCAATCTAAGCAAAAGCAAGCTTTTCTTTATAATTTTAATATTTATTGCAGTCATTGCAAACCAAACGCTCTTAAGTTGCTGAATGGGGCGTACTTTTTTTGGAATTTATTAAGTTTATTGTAATTTTGTCCTTGGGATTCATTAGGAACTAGCCCCCAGCACTTGTTCCCTTAAAAATTTTTTTTTAATTTTTTTACTTTTCACAAAAATGTAGCTTGTTTGCTTTTCATGTTTTTTTTTTGCTTCTTAGGTGGGGGCCTTTGTTGGTTATTTGAAAAAACTTGGAATTTATTATTTATATATATAATAATATATATAATAAATATAATATAATAAAATTTATAAATTTATATATATTTAATTCAAATTTTAAAACAAACTTGCCTTTAATTTTTGATTAGAATAGGGGGGATAAGCATTTATATGTGCAGTGGGAATCATTTTGTCTAAAAGTATTTTCTTGTGGGGGAAAAAGGGGGGAAAATAATAATTCTCATAATGACCTTCGCAAGCTTAACAAGGGGGAGACAAACTCCAATGGGGAGAAAAATCCTAAAATAACTCCGGTCAGATACCGATATTTTGAAAATGATTGTTTCTCCCCAGTGACCGTGGGAAAATGGTACTTGACTACTCTGCCTTTTCGGCTTTAAGAAAAAATGCACCCCCAAAACGCTGTTTGGGAATACCCCTGTTGTTTGTTGATTTTCAAAAAAAACCCAATCAAAGGTGCCCCTAAGAAACAAAAGAAAATATGAAAAAGCAAAAAAAAGCTCATTTTCTTTTGAAAAGAAAAACAAAAACGATAAACCCCTTAAGACAAGTGCGAGGGCCCGTTTTTTGGAATGAACCGCAAGGGGTAATTACAAAACAATAAATTCCCAAAGGGAAAAAACTTTGACGAAGGTGCTCGGTACTTACCCTTTGGGTTTTTTGTTTATTTTATAATATAATATTTTATATATATAAAAAAATTTAAAAATAATATATATATAAAAAAGTATTTTTAAATGTAGATGCTAGGATTCGAAGGGAAAAAATTTATGGCAAACTCAAAACTATTTATCCTTTTTGGGCCCAACTTTATAACTCCTCTTCTTTTTGGGTTAAGTTATCTGCATATTCCCTTCTACATTATATTTTATGCTTCAGGCAGTCTTGTTGTTGTATGTGTGCGTGTTTGTGGTGTGTGGTGTGTTGTGTGTGTGTGTGTGTGTTGTGAGTGGTGAGTGATGAGTGAGTGGTTGTGTGTGTGTGTGGGTGGTGTGTGTGCGGGTGTGTGTGGGGGGTGGGGTGGGGGGGTGGGGTGTGGGGTTTTGGGGTGTGTGGCGTACGTGCGCGCGCATTACGGTGGTGGGGGGCATGCGGGGATGGGGGTTTCGTGCGTTGTGTGTGTGTTTGGTGTGTGTGTGTGGTGTGTGTGGGTGAAAGTTGGGGATTTGTGTTATGTGTATCTAGATTTGATGTAGTGTTTCGTCATTAGTTGAGCGCATGCAAAGTTGTATTAAACTTTTAATTTTGTAATATGATTTTTTTAAATGTTTTTACGAGATGGTATGTATTATATACATAAGTTGAAATCATGAAAATACATCTTTGCATTTTACCCCTTCCTTTCTCCCCCCGCGTTTTTTCCCTTTATTCTCCCTTTTCGCAAACGATCCCCCCCCTTCCCCCCCACCCCCCCTCCTTCTCCCTCCCCCCCTTTTTTTCCCTACTCCCCCCCCTCACCAATCCCCCTTCAAACCTCCCCCTCCCCTCCCCCGACCCATCCCTTTTCCCCCCCCAGCACTCTCCCCCCCCCCCCCCCCCCCCAAATCCCCCCAACATTTCTGCATTTTTTCTCTCCTTCCCCCCCAAACCCCCCAGGTCTAAATTTTAGTCCTGAAGGTGGGTTTTTTCCCCGCATGCGCCGTGCGTTTTGGGGGTTTTTGAGCATGTCACACTGACTTTACTCAGAACAAAAATGGTTCTCGTGCGTGGTCTCCTTTTCTTCATCCCCCATGAAACAGGCACATGGTGGAAGTTTTTCTTTTGCTGCTTTTCCGAACGTGGAATTCCCCCTCCCCTCCCCCCCCCCCTCCCGCTCCTCTCTCGTCTCTCTCTCTCTCTTCTCTCTCTCTCTCTCTCTCTCGCGCGCTGCATATGTCAAGATCGTGGTCTGTGGTGGCAATCAAAATTATGGTCAACCTATTGTCAATCCGCACCTTTTGGCCCCCTCACCCTTCACCCCTATCCTAATTTTATGTTTCCTATTGATGAAATGTTTTATACTCAACGTTTTATTTTAAGTTAAAGCATTTTAATTCATGTGCCTTTTCCCTACTGTATACATTTGTGATTCGTGTTCAGGATCTGAGGGTGGAGAATGCGAGCTTTTTACTGTCACAGTCTGTACCCCTACGAAGGCAAATAAAGGCGAAAATTTGGGATATTTTTATCTTGTTTGTTTGGATTTTTATCTACTTTGACTGTTTATATCTATATATATATATGTATATATATATATATATATATATATATATATATTAATTGTTAAAAATATTTCTAAAATGAAGTGCTAAAATCAACAAGCTTGTTTCGAGCCTCTTGCATCTTGCTCTCTTCAGGATATCCTTTTGGGCACGCTGGCGTTCTTTTATAGCGTGCGGGACCTGATTCCGTTTCTGCATGTGTGATTTAAGCACGTGTGGTCTGTGGTTCTTGTTGGGGTCTGTTCAGGTGGAGTGTGCTAACAAAGATTTCCATTTGTGCCTGCAATTGTTTACTATTTCTACTTTTGTATTCAGAGTTGCTAGGTGTGGTTTACATAATATTAACTATTTTTCTGTGGAGCATAATTTGTATTTTTTTAGAAATATTGTTGTATGGTGTTGCTCTTTTTATGATTTTCCATGATATGCTGTAGTCTATTTTTTTTATCTTTGAGTCTCCAAATGTATTTACTCAGCTCTGTTTGGTTTTTGTATTTTTCTTTTTTGAATGACTGTTTATGGTTTGCGTATCTGGTTTTGAAAGGGTTTTCAGTGATCCCTATATATGTTTCTTTTTCATTTTCTGATGCTACCGTAGCTTGGTATACAATATTGCTGTGAAGACATTTGTTGCTTAGGGGCACTGTTCCTTTTTAGTGCAGTTGCAAGATGTCCTTTCGGCACCCTTCTCTGTTGTGTTGCTTTTCATTTTGTTAGATGAGTCAATTATGTTTTTAAGGTTGGGCATACATGAGTATGATAGTTTGATGGTGTTTTTGTTGAATATTTTGAACAGTTTGTGTTCTTTTGGAAATGATGTTGTCAAACAAGCTTGTTGATTTTAGCACTTCATTTTAGAAATGTTTTTAACAGATGTTGCTCCCTAGACGGTTGAGCTCTTTTGGATTTTTAAAGGACATTTTTATACTGTTCGTGATATAGATATATATATATATATATACATATATATATATATATATATATATATATATATATATATATATATATATATATATATATATATATATATATATATACACACATACATATATCTTGATTTCTTTTTCTTTGTATTTAATGCACGCATTTCTGATTTTCTCCTTTGCAGCACCTAGCTTCTATCATTTCGAACCATCACTGTTTTCTCATCAAATTGGGCACAAAATGGCTGTTCGCTCTTCGTTTTCGTTGTCTTCAACATTGTTTGTCTTGCCTGAAGAAGACCAAAGAGGTGGAAACGCGTCGTGTTTTCTCTTGTGATTTGTTCGTCTCTCTCGTTTGGTGGTGCAGTCATTTTTCTTTCTTAAGTTTGTAATTATATATATTAACGCCAAGGTGAAATTTCATCTTGTCTTTTTTGAAAGTTCTGAATCTGTTTTAGGAGGCTGGTTCAAGGAAAAGCTAGCCACAAAAATAAATGAATGAATTGATAAATGACTAAATAGATCATAAATGAATAAGTACATAAATAAATAAACAAACAGATAAATGAATAAGTAGATAAATTAAACATTTCATGTGTTGAAAGTTCAGAAACTGTCTTGCCTGACTGGTTCAGTAAAAATCCAGCCATAAAATAAAGAAATAAATCAACAGATAAAGGAATGAATGCATAAATGAATAAATAAAATAGAATCAAATTGATTTTTTTTTAAACATGAAAATGAAAAAATAAAAAACATGTCCTGTGGTTCTGGAGGTAAAATGAGTGTCGTGCCATGCCCACACATTTTGCTAGGATTGTTGTTGTGAAATGAGACACTACGACACGGACACACAGGGGTAAAATAAGAATTGTTTCCAATGTTTTTCAGTTTTCAACTTCATCCACCAGGTGTCACTGCTTGAAGACAGTCCATCAACTACTACACCAGATCAACTGTATTTCGAGACCACACTGCGGATGCGTTAAAGCTATGGATAAAATGAATTAATGACTAAGCTGGGAACATTTAAGAAGAGGGGCTCGTGGCTACGATTTGCATATGTCTGACCTACGCATTAGCTCAAGGAGGCTGGTCCAGACCTGCTATCCATTGACCTAACCATTGCCTGTGCCCTTATATCATTGTCTGTGTGTGGTGGAGAGCTGGTGGTGGTGGTGGTGGTGTTGTTGGGGTGTGTGTGTGTGTGTGTGTGTTGTGTGTGTGTGTGTGTGTGTGTGTGTGTGTGTGTGTGTGTGGTGTGTTTGCGTGTGTGTGGGTGTGTGTGCTCGCTCAAGAGAGAGTGTTTATGAAGGCTTGATAAAGCAAACTTCATTGTGATGTTGTTTGTGTTTTTTTTTAAGTTTGGGAAAAAACAACAACCCAGGATTGAAATTTAGGGACGCGAACACAAAAAAGGCTCAGGAGAAACTGAGTTGAAAAAGCTGCACTTGACTGTGATGACAATTAATTGAAAGCGGGAAATGGCAGATAGAGTGAGGGTATCCCGAACAACTGTGTCTTTTCTTGCATTCTTTCATCTGAAGTCAGGTCAAGATGAAATCATCGATAAATTTTCTTTTATTGTGATCCAACAATGAGCATTGTAGTGTCGATCTCTGTCATTCTGCCCCTTTAATTTCTGCCTTTTCAAAGAAACATTCTTATCAACGATCACATAAAGCAAGACTCGGTCGTTTAA
>CM031619.1:25931103-25956103 GCA_018398815.1 Conus ventricosus
GTGTGTGAAGAGCTTTGTAAATACTCACACTTATCTATACACAAGCGCCATAAAAGTTCCATTATCATCATCATCATCATCGCTAATACAAACGACGAGAATTTAACCTTTAAGTATAGTTTTTTTTTTTATAAATAGAAGCATCGGCTATATTCTTCAAAAAGAAGTGACAAGAACTTACTCAAAAAAACTGTAGAACGCCACAAGAAACTCAGGAAAAGAAAAACATCTCTTTCTCCCATGGTTGACTTCTTGTCAAGACAGAATCCACTGAAGAATCTCATTTAAGAGGTAATTCATAGCGAGTCCGCCTAAAACAAGACAACCAAGTAAGACGAAACACGATGCGTTTGACCTCTTAGGTCTGCGTTCAGAAAACAACAACACAAGTCCATGACAATGAAAACGAAGAACGAGCAGTCGCTTATCTTCTCCTATGGAAGAATCTCCGAGTCCTATATGACAAAAACTGGCTTTAGAAGAAAAAAAGATAACAATGATCATATATCTATATTAAGTAAACAGGTTGAAATTTCAGTGAAAACTATACCTTAGAGACGTTGTTTTTGCGTTGTAGATGGAACAGGAATAGTATTTAATATGAATTCGTATTGGAGAACTTGGAAAAATTAGAATAACCTTAAGGTTCTTACGGTATTGAAAGTTTGCATCAAGATTTAGCAGAGTTTACAAACTAAAAAAGAAAATAAAAAAACACATATACTGAGATCAAATCATGTTATAAAAGAAAGTACTTTGAAAGCTATACATATCTCCTATGTTATTCATCTTTATATGATGTTGTTGGAGAATAATTTTTCCAAACAATGGAGATGAATAATTCATGTACACACATATGACAAAACCCCTCACCTGTTGTGTCCTGATAATTTGTCATCGCTGTCAGTAATAAAACTGGTTTGTTCATACCAGGTCCGGATAAAATTACAGGTATGTTCATACCAGGTCAGATAAATTACAGGTTTGTTCATAACCAGATCAGATAAATTACAGGTTGTTCATACCCAGGTCCAGATAAATTACAGGTTGTTCATACCAGGTCAGATAATGTACAGGTTGTTCATACCAGGTCAGATAAATTAACCGTTGTTCATACCCGGTCAGATAAATTACAGGTTGTTCATACCAGGTCAGATAATACAGGTTGTTTCATACCAGTCAGATAAATTGCACGAGTACTGCTTACCTGCGGTATTTAAAATAGAAAGAAAACATCAAAGTAATAATTGTATATCTGAACAAAAAAAATAAAAATTTTAAAAAAGAATACTTTTCCAACAAAATCACTTGCCAAAAAGCTCAGTCAATTAGAGTCAATGCTGAATGATCAGGAAAGCACCAAAGCCAAAAATTAAAGCATAATCAACTTGATTGCGTGACAAATTTGCCGGGGCGCACGGCATAAAGCAGAAATGTAGTTTCCGTTTCAGTGGCATACATAAACGGCACGATGAAGGTGATTCGTAATCACTTTAAATGGACAGTTGAATCGTTCTATTTTCTTTTTTCTTAATGAAAATTGCCAGTACAAGGAAAATTCTACACTATAGGAATTAACAAAAACAATAATGGACATTACCCAATCTGAAAGAGTAAAGCAGATCAGGTCAAACGTTTTATGATAAGAAGTCAGATAGAGTTTTTTCAGGGTGTGCATCAGAGAATCTAAACAAAATTTTAAAGTCGACTACAGCAGATTATTGCATACCAGAATGGAGACTACCTTTATTGAATAATGTACATTTCGTTGTCCTGAGTGGTTATGTATCTTGCATGAAAAGACCTAGAGGTCGAAACGCGTCGGAATTTAATCTTAGGTTCGTTTTGTTTACGTTTTAAAGCCGAAGCCTTATAAAGTATTTTTCAAAGTTTGGAATATATATATATGTGTGTGTGTGTGTGTTTAAAAAAGGTACTAAAAAGAGAAATCGATCAAATTTGTTTCTAGGCGGCGTTTGCGCTGTCACTGATGACAGCGCAACGCCGCTAGAAACAAATTTGTCGATTTCTCTTTTTAGTACCTTATTTTAACAAAATGATCTCCCCAAGGGTTGAGCAACTCAAAAAATCATTTTGGTATTTTAATCACATGGATCTATATATTATATCTATATTATATATATATATATATATAATATATATATATATTTATATATATATTATATATATAATATATATATACAAGGTTAAAATTTTTCCAAGAAATTGAAATTTAAACATATTAATAGAATCAGAATAAACTGAGTGTAACTACTGATTTTTATATTGCAGGGGCATTGTTGGCTATATTAGATAGAACATTTTTGCTCGTCAGAAGAGGATTTCTCCTAAATGTTGATTATGTTTTATAACGACTACCGGGGATGTAAACAGTCATCTCAGCAGAAAGCACTTACTTGGAGCTTTCGACAGACCCTCCGGCTGTCTTCTTCAGTGGTGGTGCGGCTACATAGAATTTTGTTTTTGTTAGTAGGAAAGAATACTGATCACATACATATCTGCTGAAGACATAATTGCCTCCAGGAAGTTCCACAGAAGTTATTTTGGCTTCACACTAGGAGGGCGAAAATATTAACATAAACGAAAGTGGGGAAAATAGTCCGCAATGCAGCAAAAAAAAAGGGCAAGGTTTACGTTTATGATTGTACATCATATCGACAGTTTTATAAAACTAAAATCGCACCAAACACAACTTACTCCACTAAACACATGTTGGCAGAAGTGCAGAATTCGAAATACAAAATGAATACGGCGCTCAAGCGCACGCGCAGGCACACACACACACACACACACACACACACACACACCACACACAAACACACACACACATTATTAATGTGATAAAAATTCCTAAAATGATTTCAGAGTGCTCAAACCCTTGGGAGCAACATTTGTTAAATAAGGTTTTTAAAAGTCAATCTATACAAATTTGTTTCAAGCTGTTCGCTGTGTCAGGAGATTTTGGTTTGGCCCACCGCCGGTGTTATATAGCGTGTGGCTCCCTGTTTGCGGTTGTTTGCACGTGCGGGTTGGCTGCACGTGTTTTTTGAGGTTTTCAGGTTTTGTTTTGGTGTATTCACTAACAACGATTTCCATTTATATATATGTGTGTGTGGTCTGTGGGGGGTGTGTGTGTGTTTTGGTGGGTGTGTGTGTGTTGTGTGGTGTGTGTGTGTTTGTGTGTGTGTGTGTGTGTGTGTGTGTGTGTGTTGTGTGTGTGTGTGTGTTGTGTGTGTGTGTGCGTGTCCGGGGGGGCGCACCATCAGGTTGATGTCAGAGCAACTGAGATTAAAATAGAAAATTGTCTATGGGTTCACAACGCCAAAAACAGATGAAGCTGCAGAAACTGGCGAAGCCGGAAGAAAGGAGAGATAAAAGGTTCAAGAAAGTCAAAGTGTGAGTACACAGAGACTGAAGAACGATGGAAGGAGGGGGAGGGAGGAGGAGGGATCGTGGAGAGAAGGGAGAAAAGGAGAGACAGAGCGGAGGGAATGGTGAGAGGAGAGAGAGAGAGAGAGAGGAGAGAGAAGGGAGAGAGAGAGAGAGAGAGAGAGAGAGAAGAGAGAGAGAGAGAGAGAGAGGGTGGGGAAGAGAGACAGGCAGACAGACAAGAACGACAACATTTAAAGACAACAACTTACAGCACAATGACACGGCATAATGACACCGACTCGGACACCATTGAAAGACAGTAAGTGGACACATTGATAAGAAATCAGAGGGACACATTATAAGAAAGTGCAGTGGACACATTGATAAGAAATTAGAGCATACACATTGATTAGAAATTCAGTATACATATTGGTAAGAAAATTACAGTGGCAAATATGAATCACTAAATAAATATACATTCATCTTTTCATCTACCAATATTCATCTGATGTAAAAAGTAAACAAACAAACAACCAAAGAAAATGAAAACATCGTACATGCTAGCTGTTCGCGACAAAGGAAACTTAGAACGCTGTTGGTTTTTTTTTTCTTTTTCTTTTTTTTCTTTCCTCTTTTTTTTCTTTTTCAATTTTTTTTTTTTTTTTCGCGTACGTAGGCTGAATGCTCCGCGCGGACACACCCTGCATATAGACAGGCAAGGATTAATCCCATCTACCAACAATGGGAAGGAGTTTTGTGTGTATGACCGTTTTTTTTTTTATCCCGTCCTCCCGACATTAAGGCAGCCATACGCCAACTTCGGGAAAGAATGCTGTTAAAAGGTAACGATCATGAACGTTGTTATTCCTCTTCAGTGGGGGATAAATGCACTAAACCACACAATACACGCCAAACATCTGATATTTGTTTGTTTTTTGATAGAACGTCACAAGATGTCTAATTTCCTGATTCGACAATAAAGTACACTCAAGTTGAAATGAGTCAATAACGGGGGGGGGGGGGGGGTGGGGTAAGGGGCCTAACCAACACAATCTCGTAACTGTTTGGACCACCTTACATAAGAGGCCGAAAATAAGGTGGTTGTCTTGCAATATCGGCAAAAACGGTTGACATGTATAAACAAAAATTAGTCATACATCAACAGCATTTAGGTTGTGAAGACATTTCGTAATCTTCTCAAGTTTCTAATATGGTGGAAAATCAAACTTTGTGCGCATTTAGAACTAAGGTCCCAGCTGTATTTCTTCCCCCTTTGTTTGTTTGTTTGTTTTTGTTGTTGTTGTGTTTCAATCTAGCGAGCGCGCCTCTATCATTAAAGTCATGTAACCTAACAATATTCAGATCGCTTAGGGTTCAGCGCAAGAAGAAGGCTTCCTTCCTTGCGCGAACCCGAACATCTGAAGCGACAAAGCTAAGTGAATTTTTCGTTTGTTTTATTTATTCGTTTATAAGCACCTACTGAAGACCTAAGAGGTCGAAACGCGTTGTGGTTTTGTCTTGTGACTCGTTTGTCCACGTTCCTCTGGGCGTTCGCTAACATTTATTTTGATTTGTTTAGATTTCCGCCTGCAGTCGTCTCGCTTTGCAACTAGATCTAACAATATATTTGTTTGGCTTACGATTGAGTAGGGATTCAAGAAACCAGTCACATTGTTCTTTTGTATCCACATCCAAGAGTCGAGTTTGCTGAAATCCATTATACATAGTAGTACATCTTCTAATGCCGAGATGAGAGAGAGAGAGAGAGGAGAGAGAGAGAGAGGTGAGAGAGAGAGAAGAGAGAGAGAATGAGAGAGAAGAGGAGAGCGAGAGAGAGAGAGAGAGAGAGAGAGAGAGAGAGAGAGAGAAGAGAGAGAGAGAGAAGACAAGAAAGACAAGACAAATTTGTGTTATTTACGATGATAATAGATAAGGCACTGACGTGTGTTTTTTATTTACATCCATTCCCCTCGCCCAGAGAGGGCCACAATGCAAAATAAGATGAGGTAACAAAGCATGCTGCAAAAAAGTGACTAGAACTACAATACACACGAATTTAAAAATGCTAATAAATAATAAAAAAAGAAAATATAAGCAAATTAAAAAGAAAAGAAAAAGAGAACAGAGAGGGAGAAGAAAGAAGAGAGAGAAGAGAGAGAGGCAACAGTGGGTGCGGACAAGAACATATTTAGAACAACCTGACAATCAAAAAATTCCAAAGAGATACAAGACATCAATTTTTGAAGCACATGGGAAAAAATGAAAATTAAAGCACAAATGGAGGGGGGGGGGAATGCTAATGATAGGGCCCAGTCACCAACGGGGGGGAGAAGAGAGAGAGAGAGAAGAGAGAGAGAGAGAGAGAGGGGGGAAGGAAAAAAAATGTGGGGGGGGGGGAAGGAGAGAGAGAGAGAGAGAGAGAGAGAGAGAGAGAGAGAGAGAGAGAGAGAGAGAGAGAGCACGTGCTCAAAAATCAATTCACAATGAAGGGAAAACATCCTGCCTTGTGTCCTGTAGAACTTACAATATGAATAAAAGACGGATAAAAAAAAAAAAGAAAAAAAGTGGTATGGATGACAACTCCAACCGCAAAACATTCCAGTGGTCTGAAAATTTTAAAAATCCTTAAACAAATTTATCACACGTAACATCATCCAGAGAGAGAAGAGAGAGAGATTCGGATTCGGATAATTTAATCATGCATAGGCCATTGCCCCTCATGATGGGTACACTTTTCAATTGAAAGACGTTGACAAAACTTTGCATCTTTCGTAGTAACTAAAACACACAGTCATACATGCACATATATATCAAGATAACTAAAGACATACTACAGATCGTAATTTAAACGTTTTGTACAAGATATTGATACATTACTGACAATGCTTTCATTTTTTGGACGCCAACAATATAGTCAAACGAAACTGGCCTGGAGATGCTTAATAAAATTTCCAAGGTTATAATACTGTTTTCGTAATCATTTAATGTAGGACAGCACAAAAGAAAATGAATTTCATCTTCCTTGTTAATTTCTACACAACGGACAAATCAAAACTGTTTCGTAGTATGTGATTCTATAACGATAGTAGTAACAACGCAATTTCAGACACACCCAACCTAAACCTTGTCAGTATGAATTTCAATGCAATCTAATTTTAACTTCAGATAGGTTGTTATCTCATTACATACAAACCTTCTATCTGTTTGGAAACCTTCAACTGTTATTTACATGGAAGGTCCCCATTCGTGCCACCTACACAGTATCAATCTGTCTTTAAAAAGATTCAAAAATAACTTATTTCTTCACGCCTTGGTCACTACCATACATAGCCAAAACCATACGCATATAATTTGCAATCGAAATTTGAAACCCAATTTCTTTTATTCCGTACATCTAACTACAAATAACATGCTATAGGCTTTCCGTGGTAATCTGCACTCTTCGAATCCGTGTAATTCAACCAGATCTAATACACTGCACTGCTGGAAATTTATATAGATTTGGATACTGTTCGCTCCCCATTGATAAGATCATTTGGTGTTCTCATTCAACTCCGAGAACTTTTTAAGGTGCGAACATATATAATTTTTTCAGATAAAGCGCTGCCTTTTCAAGACCCCATTCTCGCACCATATGAACAATACGGTTGAATCTACGCATCAAATAACTTTAAAAAAAGATCAAGAGAATTATCTTCAATTGTACAAATTTTGGCAATACACACAAAGGGCCATCTTGGCTCTGGCTTAAAAAAGGTCCTGGCATCTTGCATAAAACTCAGCCTCGTGGAAAAATAATTCCTAAATATTTGTATATATTTACCTACAGGCATTAAGGTCCCATTTAAAATACCATCTTTTTCTCTGGCTGCCAAATATCCTCTTTTTCTAAACACTACTAATATTGCTTTTGCCTCACTATTTACATCAAATGCAGTTCTGATGCTGCGCGATAGCAGACTGTTGTAAACTGCGTTTATAGCCAACAACTGTTTTCAGACAATAAAGCTACATCATCTGCCAATAAAAAAATGAATAATTCAAAATAATCATATGTGAACCTTGCAACAAACATGTATCCCACACCTGATTACTTCTGATGCCAGTTCATTGATGGAATAGTGAAATAATAAATACGCGCGGACTAGTTACAGTTAATATAGTCTGTAACTTATCCCAGATCGGATTCTACTTTTGACATTGATGTACATCCTATTAATACATCCGAAAAAGTTTCCTTTTATACCATTGGGGGTTTGTGAGGCACAGTAATGTCTTTCCTATAGAGTCCAAAAGCTTTCTCAAAATCAATAAAAGCTACATAGAGTTTAACGATCAATGCAAAATTGTTTTTGGTATTAATGCTACCATGTGAACATATGATCGATTCGTGGAATAACCTTTTTTGAATCCTGCCCTGCTGTTCCTGTAGATGTTGTTTATTATAGTGCTGTAAATCTAGCTGCTTGTAATCACATAAAGATAATGCCCTCATAGTTGTTTGGATCGTTTGGGTTTCCTTTTTTAAATAGAGAACGACAATGGGTTGGTGTGGGGCGATTATCCCGGAAATACAACCTATCAAATAAAGTATTACACAACTTGACGAAAAAATCAACTACAGGCTCTCCCCCATTTTTATCATTTCCCCGATGATCTCGTCGGTCCGGCGCTTTTGCCTTTCTTTAATTCTTATGGCGTGAAGAACTTCTTCGCTAGATATAGGCAATCAGTAAGCATTTTCCTCTTGTTCGTCTCCATTCTATTTACAACTGTATAATATTCTTCTTTCCTTATCTCCTTCAAGCAGACCTTAAGTGCCAAACTAGTCATCTTTGTAACATTACTAGCTTGTTGTTCTTTCTTAACAGAAATTCTAACGTATATTTTCCAGAATTCTTTTTGATTACTAAATGGACCCCGTTGAATTTAATTACTTTTACCAGGAAAAATCATTATGCTCTTTTTCTTTTTCGGCTGTAGCAGATTCTTTTATATTCTCTTCCTTGCTACACAGTAAACGTCACTGTCGCTGATCTTTTGTTAGGAGAAGACCCGTAATTAAACGTTTTTGCTTTTTTGCCTTACTTGATTGTACATTCTTTATCATACCAGTCAATATTTTTTAACTTAAATTGTCAAAATAAATGCGTTTCTCATACAAATCATAAAGTTTTGACAGTTTTGAATAAATGCATTCAAGCTTCATTGTGGTCATGGTCAATGCAAAGTAAACGAACGCACAATTCTGTAAACTTAACACTTCAGAAGATGCATTGCATCTATATAAGATTGTGGATGCATCGCAATTCCACACAAAGGAGGAACTTTTTCAATATACTATTCACACTAACAACTCTACAGGAGGTTTAGAGTATTGTTAACCACATCAAATAAAATTCAAGTGTAATGATCAGATTCCAGTGGGTCTCTGAAACTACTTACTATTTTACAAAGAAGAGGAATAACAAAGAACAATTCCTAGATAGCAAGAAATAATCATTTACACTTATTTCCATTTTGAACAACAAACGTGTAGTGTCCATCAAGACACCATTACACAAACCATTGAAATATAAAAACCAAGAGCAGCGCACTGTTCAACAAACATTTCCCATAGTGATTCAGAACCTGGTCAGCGATTTTTCTGTCAGAATATGCAGACCGACTTTCAATATTAGTACCAAATTCATCACTATGAGATATCAGGAAAAAATTTGCAGTCTAACTATTTAAAATCACCAGTGAGGATCACATCACGTGAACATGTTCATGTATACAGTCAACAATACACTCTTCAAGTGAACTAATTCTGTTACAATATCTAGGTAAGTATACAAAGGCGAAAGCCTTCAGTGGTACTACGAACTCGCATACAAAACAATCTCTGATAAACCAAGTAAATTTTCTTCTCAATCAAAAACAAAAGCACATTGGAATTATCTACCTTGATTTCATGAATGAAAGGCAAAATCCATTCCAACGAGGCATGATAATGCCCCAGATCGTCTCCCATGATTGGAAAGTTTAACGCTGGTTTCATATACATTGTATAGTTTGTAAAAATGTAAACGTCAGATTCTCTTACAAACGTTTCTACGAACTATAAAGTCGAAATTGAAAAGATACACAGATAATCTTTATGATGAATTTAGAAGGGAGTCCATTCACATTGCTAGTGTAAAAAAAGAATAACTATTACAAATCACACGTAATATCATGTGAATTAGAAATATCGTGATACATAACATTCATATCAACATCATTTGTTCCGTGGTCATCCATATGTTCATGTGCACCTCGCCATACATCACTTTCCACACTGACATCACTTCTTCCTTTTGAAACAAACCCCGACCACCTTCTGTTTTTCATTACCATTCCATAGAAAACACATCATTATTTGACTTCACTGTAACATTACATCTTCTTCCTCGTTAATACAATCACACGCCTTGTTTAATGTACAAGAATCTGAAAAAACAACATAATCAAAAGAAGAAAACACAACATTATCAAAGAATTATTGAAATCTATCGTTTCAATTCGTGATCATATCTGACTCGCCCCGCCCCCCCCCCCTTTCCACCCCTGACAACCCAAAAGTTAACTATGTCACCGAGCTCATGTTTCAGGGTCACAACGAGAAGAGAGAGAGAGAAGGAAGAGATGAGAGAGAGAGAGAGAGAGAGAAGAGAGAGAGAAGAGAGAGAGAGAGAGAAGCGAAAGAGAGATGGATGATGATGATGATTGATGATGTTGATAGAAGAGAAGAGAGAGAGAGAGAGAGAGAGAGAGAGAGAGAGAGAAAGAGAGATGATGATGAATGATGATGAAGAAGGGTGAAGTTTATTTTCTCCAAGAGTACAGATATCAAACACAATTCTTTTTTTTCATCCGGGCCCTTGCCCCGCTAGGGACTAACTAGCAAGACAGCGACTAAACTTACAACAAAACTGTTAACAAACACCCATATCTCCACCAACCACATTAAAAAGTTGATGAGCTGTTCCCTTCATCAACATTGAAGCGTAGATAAAATTAAAGGGAAAATAAAGCGATTGAAACAAACAAAACAGGAATAAAGAAATCGATCTCAAAGACGAAAAAAAAAAAATCAGCACACACAGACCCAAGAATAAGTGATCCTCCTATTAGTTATTGAAAGAGAGAGAGAGAGAGAGGAGAAGAGAGAGAGAGAGAGAGAGAGAGAGAGAGAGCGAGAGAGAGAAGAGAGAGAGACTCAAAAGTACTGCTCAAAACAAAGACAAACGCTCGGAAAAATGGCTTTCCCAACTTTGCCCATCTCTCTAACCAGAGGGCGTCCGATTAAAACAAGGGAGGAGAGAACTAATAAATGTCCTGTTCTAGACCATCCACCCTCAACCAGTTTCGGGTGGATGGCTCTAGAACAGACAATTATTAGTACTCTGCCAATAACACTTCATCAAGAATTAAAAATGATAATCCATCACAATTCTCTTTCAATAACCAAAAAATAACGATTTTTTACAAACAAACATACTGTGTAGGATTATCCTTTTCAATACTAATTTACTAACAAACATAAGAGTGGAGCAAATCATGTATGGCTTGACCGAGACACTGTTGCAAAGCAGACCTAATTACTGGGTTGTAGATTGTAGCAGGGTGTATCAGATGGTGCCAGGCGGCGACAGGTATGGCCGTACTTAGCGACTGTAATTGCTGTAATTAGCTGACGGCAACCTCCACACAATCCTTGCCAGGTTAACTTCAACATAGGGTGCAATTAGAAAAGAACATTCTCCCTCAACGCGAAGCTGTCTATGCGACCAGCTGTAAGCTCACAGTTTAGTCATGGCTTCCAATGGAGAACGGACGTGCTTTGTTCACAGAGGAACACTTCTAGTTATGGATGATCATATGCAATACCACAGCTTATGGTGGAGTATATAAACAAAAGAAAATCCAGTGGGTCGCTGTTTTTTACCTTGTACGCCAAAGAAGCAGTATTGCATTTTTGGAGTGGGGAGAAAAGAAAACGAGAACCAACCATTGAAGAAACTACAACAACTACCTTGGTAAGCTTTTGAGTCAAGAAAGAGATTTAAAAAGAGATTGGGCAATATTACTGAAAGAGATGTTTGATGGCTTTTGAAAAGCGTTTGACTGTTGATGAAATGATTCCATTTCTACAAAATGGTGCTCTTTTAACTAAAACTTGGCGAAAGAAAAACCATCCATCATGCTCTATTATGGTCACTGCCTTGAAAAGACACAAACAATCTTTCAAGATCAAAACCAACTTGAGACATTGCGTTCATTTTTTACGAACAAACATGAATATTGATGAGTCTCATATGCAAGAATACTGATGCAGCTTTCAAAACTTTTTTATTATGTCAAAATTTTTTCACAACCATTGCATCACCAATCAATGAATTGTTTGCAAACGAAGTCTGATCACAAGTATTCGCAGAAAAATGAGTGATTTTCGAAACTTCTGGTTCTGGCAAAATTAGATCGAGGTTCTCTTTAGTACACCTAACAGAACGTGGTGGGGTATGGGTGGCGCCACTATTCCTACAACAAGCTCCAACTGTTTAGCGACGAGGTTGACAAACTGGCGATTAAGAGCCGCCACAAAAGCTCTGCCAAAGCATATTTTACTTTTGAAAAAAAACAAAAACACTAATCTGCCAAAGCCGGTCCCAAGCCCGGATAAAAAAAGAGAGGGGTGCGGTATAAAACTTCTTTTGTGCGAGAAGAAAGTATAATGAAACCTTTGTTGTGGGAGGCAACCTGTGGTGAAGACAGGCCTTGCTATAATAGCCGTTCATGTGGAACTTCCTATTTTAGCAGCAGTAGGGCCGCGGTAAAATCAGCCGTGCTGACTGCTACATAAATAGCCGTCATGTGTGAACGGTCCATTCTTAGCAGCAGTAGGGCCCGTAAAACAAGCCGTGCTGACGCTGACTGCTACTATAAATAGCTGTTCAGTGTTAACGTCCTATTTTAGAGCAGCAAGAGGGCTGTTACATAACTGGCCTTTTTAGGCAGCACGAGTTCTAACAGGAGTATGGGTTCGTAACTAGACAGAACTATCAATAGCCGTTCATGTGTGAACTCCCTTTTTAGCAGCAAGAGGGCTGTTACTATAACTGACCTTTTTTAGCAGCATGAGTCTAACAGGATGTAGTGGTGCTCAGGAACTAGACAGAAGACGTGCATCTAGCCAGAAAGCGCCCAACAATACTGGGTTTATTCAGGCAGTCAGGCTATGAAGTGACTCAATTACTCCTGCACGCAAGCCTCCTAACGTGCCTTCTCTTATCACAGTTAAATTCCCATACAAAAACATAAATAAGTATGCGCCCACCCCACCCCCATCCTTAGTATGCCCCACGCAGGCACATACACCCCCCAACACTCACGGCACACAAGTCTTATCAAGTCTTACCAAGTGTTTTAATCAAGTGACCTTTAAGTTTTTTCTATTCAAGTCTCACCTCTAAGTTCTTTACGCAAGTCGTCCTCAAGTTCTTACTTAAGTCACTACTAAGATCTTACTCAAGTCACTTCTAAGTTTCTTACTCAAGTTATCCTCAAGTCACCTTCTAAGTCTTACTCAAGTTATCCTCAAGTCACTTCTAATTCTTTACTCAGTAATCCCAAGATCATAACTAAGTCATCCTTTAAGTACACAGCCAAGTTCTTATTCAAGTTAAACTTATAATTATTTATATTAAGTTCTTAAAGTATTATTTGACACGAAATGGATCAAAATGAAAAAAAAAAAAAAAAAAAACCCCCCCCTTTTGTTTGTTGGGGGGCTGGCATCCTTTTATGTTCGACTTCTGTTACTTAGTGGGTGTTGAGATTGTTTGGACTGCTTTGGGTTTTTCTCTTTGTTTATATATTTTATAACCGTAATAACCACCCCCAGCAGCAATGCGCAAAAATGACAATTCTTTAAAAAAATTCCATAACTTTGGCGGTGGTTGTTGTTTTAGGATCAACTTGTTCTGGGTTTTTACGGCATTGAAACAACTGCTGCGGCTTCTGCCCTTTTTCATTCTGTGATTGTAACATATAAATTTGTTCGCTGTTCCACTCTGCTAATTTTTTTTCCCTGCTGCAACACGTCCAGGATGAGGTTTTTACTGACCACTTTCACCGATATCAATGTTTTCTGATTCTCTGATTTCTGGCTCGGTCATTTTGAAGGTAACAAAATCTATATGATTAAGAAGTAAATAATCCCGTGATCACTGGCGACAATAATGTTCCAAATCCGGTAATACAGATCACACCCTAGATACTCCTAATGACTTGTAAAACTGGATCTGCGGTAAATTAATACATTAAATCTTGTTCAAATCGATGGGACAATCTACAAATATTTATGTACAAACTAAAACCGTTGTCCTAACACTTTTTACCATCTTGATCCAGTTGCGCTTCATACCTGTTATGATACTTTTCAATGTCTTGTGGCGACATCTGTAGAATCTGTTTCTATGCTGAATTCATTTCCGAGGAACGTTTTGTTTTTCCCACATGCTGCTAAAAGAAACAGCCTTTCTTTTTTTGACATATCAACTTGTTTCATTTGTAAGTTCAGTAAGTTTAGAGGCTGCCCTGTAGCAGTAGTAATCATCACCGTTCATGTTTTTTTATTAATTATAATTATTTTATTTGTAAAAATGAGCACCGAAAAACTGTACCAACCTTGTAAACCAAGTCTGCTGTTAATTGGAGGCCTAAGTGTAGGATACACAATGCTTGTAAAAGCCTTTAAAAATCAAACCGGCTGATCTTGGCAAACTAACTTTGAAGACTCAGCAAAGTGATTGCTATCATTGCAGCTTCGCATCGCTAACGAAGATTTTCTAGTTAAGTCAAGGAATAATACCTGACAGTATCAATATGAAAAATTTAAAAAAATACATTTATAAAAATGGGCTTTTCATTCGTAATGATGTTAGGGCGGCGCTGTGGTTAATGCGCTGCTTATATGGAGTAATTACGCATTTAGTAAACTGCGGGATGAGGCGGGATGACGGCGAGAAGAAAAAGACAAACAAAGCTATGAGCAACTAGCAGCTGCACAAGATAACTATGAAAACAGAGATTGAGCAGTTGGATTTCATAATAACAAACTGAAAACCAGGGACCATGCAGCTTACACATTTAAAGATGTTGATCCAAGCAATAAAAGAATATTATCTGTAAACAGGCAAACCAATCGAGACATTGCCCCCACCAAAATCAGCGACTTTTATCAAGCATCAGAAAAACAAAAGAGCAAGAAATCGGTTATTGTCTTTGGCATGACCGTCGTGTATTTTTTTTGCGCATAATATGGCTTAATAAAAATGAACAATAACTCTATTATTTCGCCAAAGGATATTGGAAGGGAATCACGGCAATTAACCAGCTAAACCAAGCAGCTGAGTTCAGTGAACAAACAGCAAAAGAATGGCTATCAAAACAAGCGATTTGGACAAATTTATTACCTGCGCCTAGACGAATACAGAGACCACACTTTGTGAACCAATACCGAACGACACCCATCAAGGGATCTCTATATTACCAAGATATGATTAACAAAAAGATTTAATACGCACTTACAGTCATGACATAGCTTCAAAGATACAAAAGATGCAGAACCAATTAACACAAAAGAGTGCTTCTGCTGTTGTTTTTCTGTTGCCATACAACCGATATACCAACGAAGGAGACCCGCTAACTTATCCTCGCATGATCAAGTCGATGATGGAAAAGACTTTAAAGGCCAAGTAATCAATTATTGGTTAAAACATAGAGTTACCCATTAAAAGAGGCATTCCCAGGAGTTCACGATCACAGCTTTAGTTGAAAACTTTAACAAACAGGTTATCGAAAGGCTTTTCTCCTACCAGTATCACAGAGAGCTGATTGACAATCCTCGCAACACAGAATGGGTTAGAGAACTGCCCTCAGTTTGCGCGCATGAATAATAAGAATTTAAATAAGGCTAAAACCAGTACAAGCAATCAAAAAACAAACAATAAATTTGCTGAAGTAGACTCCAGTTCATCTGGCAACAATTACCGTTTGGTTTAAAAAGTTAGTAACCTTTTTTACTGGGAGAAGCAGAAGGGACACTCGCATCCAGGCAACAATCCAGTTTGGGAGTGTTGATCCATATGAAATAAAACGAATTGTAAAGATGAATCCGCCCGTGTCTTATTACAGAAACTGAAACAACAAAACAACCAGCTCCACAAAGATCTTTTGTAAAGGAAAGAACTGCAGATAATCACCGCCAGACACAGTTCAGCTTTCACTGTTTACGTAAATATAATTTGGTATAAAATGGAAGGCCACAAAAGAAAGAAAACGTGGAACTGAAGCAAGAAGATAAATGAAAGAGAACTTGGAATTAATACAGAAACATATGATGGCGTGTTCTGCTATTAAGGAATTAATGCGAGAATCATAAGATCACGTATTCTGCTGTAAAGAAACAATTACGAGGATTCATCGACACCCATGTACCCTGCAACCAGACACTTACAGCCCAAAATCCCAAATTTGACTATCAAAAAGGGAAAAAGAATAATCTTGAAATAATAAAAACCATTCGAGCACGTCAAGCAAACTGAGAAAAAATTGTGGGAATGATTTGGGAAATGAAAATGATTGATTTCTAGATAAATATCCGGAAAAATAAGAACCCGAATATCAACTGCTCGGTGAAGAAAATATGTATTATACTGTTCTCTCAGTGCCCATTGCATATGAAAAACTCTGGATTAACAAATACACTCGTTTTTTGTGGTTGTTCTATCCAAGACTTCTTTGTTACAACAGTTGTTGTTTGATCTCATGTCGATTAGATCGTAGTTTTACGTTTGTCATGATGAAAGTATGTTTATTGAACAATGCTTCTTTGTAGTTGTCATGCGATAGTGATTGACCTGCAACAACACTGCGCGATATTCCTTTTGCTTTCTTTAAGGTTTTCCTCACTGGCTCGAAAAACTGTACTTTCGACCTTAACCAATAAACTCCTTAATACACCCCTCCAGATAATTCATCCTCATCTTTCCTAAAACCTCTTATTACACAGATGAATGTAAAGGCGAATCTTTAGGGTAATCAATGTACATACCATCCCGCATGCCCTTAGCTACTTCTAATTCCATGTCTTTATAATGTCTTCAGTAGGATATCTCAAAAAAAACTGTCTGTATCTGTGTAAAGTACTCTGGACTCGGAATACGAGGGTTTAAAGTAGACATAAGAAATTCTAACATCAAAAGCTTTGATAATGCTAAAACAGTAAACCCAATATATACAGGTTTGATCCAATTTGACTTTCTTTTTTTTTCATCATTGTGCCAAAAAGCTGATCATGAATCTTCAAAATCCCTGAGAATTAGGTTTTGAATTCAACTACTTGCTTTCGTTCCTCTCTGGTGACCATCAACATCTTTGCACTTGTGGCGATTTTCCATAGTCCTTTCCCGAAACACTGTTGTTCATCAGCTTGAAAAAGTCTTTTTCTGAAAGCATCTGCGGATTTAGTTCTAAGATCAGTGTTCTTCATGATGATGGTTCATGAACTGTTTCTTGATCAAAAGCAATTACACGATGAACAGCTTTAGCTTCAAACCATGTCTTAAATAAAATTGAAGCAAGTCTGTAATGACAGACCATAATTTTTTTTGCCTCGAAGATTAGGCACAAGATTAGGGAGGCGCTCTGTTTTTGCCATCTTTAGACTTTTCGATGCTAATGGGTAGTCCATTATGTAAGGTCCATGAGTTACCCTGAGGATATTCTAAGTCAACTTCTAGACATGAACCGCGCTGGTTTGATCTGGCGTCAAACTGCTCAACCACTTAAATGCCCCTTTTTGAATATTATTCATACTGCCGTCTGTGTACATTTTAAAGTACGTAATGGAAGTGATTGCGCCATAGCCCCAACCCATACAGATTGTTTGCATCAAAAAACATAAGATAGATAGACCTTTTACTGGATCATAATCATCTAAGTATTTGATGTTGCTTTACATAATGAGATGCGAGTCTCATACTAATTCTCCGCGCAATCCGATTCAAATCATCTGAATCATTGTAAATCAGACAATAAATCAATCTTTATTCCAGTTAAACTTTAAGAAAGCGTCCCAGCTCCATCCCAGCAGATATATAATGCGCGGGATCCAGGCCTGTAATGTTTCATGCATGTCTTTCTTTAATTTTTCAAAGACGTCCGCCAACAAACATACATCGGCCATCAAGTAGCATCTGACAGTCCCCCCATTGTTTTACACTCTAACTTCTGCCACGCATCTTGAGCAGCTGGAATCAGAAGCACTAATGCCCTTGCCTCTGAGACTAGAAAAGATCGCGTCTAGGGCGGAAGTGGTATCTTCATCAAACTTTCCCAACTGTTCATGTACTCATAGGGTAAACGCCTTTCTAACAAGAGGTTGGGTCAAAATATTCTTCGGTGTTATGGCAGGGACTTTAAGGACATAGCCAGTGACTCTAATATCCCATCATGTGCTGCATAGAGTCCATAAAAGACATGTATTTTTAAAGTGAAACACAATGTACTTTCTGGTGAACTGTGCAATGCAATGTTATCCTGAAGGCGTCGTCTACTGCTTTCATTAAAAGATGCGAGTCGTACCTCGCAAGTTATGAAAGAAGATGGGCAAGCTTCCATGTCTTAGGATCAAACTTTAGTTAAGATTGCATTTACTGTGTTTACTGTGGCGCTGCTCCTCTGAACATTCCCTAATGTATCAATGTCTCTTACTGTTGGATTGGCTTCCCTCGCTGTTTGACATTAGTTTCTAAACCACAAATCCAACAATGTGTGCTGAGTCATACTGTTGTTGATCTTCAGGATCATTTTATGATTTCAGATAATTTTAGATTATTAGAACAGGCGTTAACGCAAATGCTGCATGCGCTTTAAGAATGTTCGGCAGCATCTGGTCCTCTATATAACTCTGTTTCGAATGGGCACCATCCGACCTGACAATAACAAAAGCAATGAACAATCTGATTGATTACTTACAAAGGCTGTTTTAAGAAGTCCCTCTGTGGCGTCGGGCCTCATAAGGAACAATAAGCGACTCGAAGTCTGCGTAAACATGTATGGACTTGTTGCAGCCGTTGCCCAGTTCGTAAAACTAACATTAGACCCGGTGGGGGCGTAATTAGTTCTGTATTACAGTCAACTAGGACCG
This sequence comes from Conus ventricosus, assembly GCA_018398815.1. NCBI lineage: Eukaryota > Metazoa > Mollusca > Gastropoda > Neogastropoda > Conidae > Conus > Conus ventricosus. The sequence continues at coordinate 25,949,735 of CM031619.1, forward strand.
AATCAATGTTCTTATGTTCCGCTCGCTGCTTTAACAGATGGAATTCTTGTAAACATTTTCTACAGAAATTCTTGTTTTGTTTAGTGTTTATTTGCAGTATGCGCCAATATCTACTCATTGTTCGTATCAATTGTGAATGAGGTAAGCCCTGCTGTGAAAAACATCAGTATAAGTCAACATGAATTTTTGTCTGGATCCCAATCGATTGACTGTTTTGGAACACTCTGATGGGTTGCAGATTTGTTCTCTCATCCCATGTGTAGATATTAACAGTTTATTGGTTTGTTTTTGTTTCTTCAAACTGATCAATTTTTTGTCCATGCTAAACAGGAAGGATATTCACTAAAGTTAAATCATGATTGTAATCCCAATAGTTAGTCACTCTCTCTGCGTGTGTGCGGACGTAATGCAGCCTCAAGAACACACCACATAAAACATTGTTGTCTAATTCTTTATGTTTAGAACTGGCTCTTTTGCAGGGGGGGGGGGGGGGGGGGGGGGGGGGGGGGGGGGGTTATCTTTGAAAAGGTTGGGGGGGGGGGGGTTTAAAAGTTAAATAGTTTTGTTTGGGGGTGACTAATGCTTGGGCAGCGGCATGTAAGCCTTGCCTACAATCGGCTCATACTAAGCCTGTTTTAAGCTGAGCTCTAAGACTTCGCCCTCTGACCAACCAGAGCTCTCATTTTGGCTTCTTCAGCGGCCACATCAAACTGTGTAAGCAGTTGTCTGCCCAACCAGGTGTTAATCAGTATGATGAAAGAATAACCTGCTGTTTAGTTTGAGACCCAACTTCTAATTTTCTTCAGTTATTGTTATATAATCGATAAAACAGCTAACAATTACTTTAACTGGCGGTCTATTGTGATTTACCAGGAACTTGAGAAATTGCATGTACAACACTTTGCCTGTTACGTTGGCAGGATCAATGGACTTCGGGGGGGGGGGGGGGGGTAAAATCAATATCATTCAGTACGCTGTCAAATTTCTTCCTCGAGCATTCCTTCAAACAATTCAATCGAGCCTTCATAATCTTTGCCATGCTGTTCTTCTTTCTAAGCCAACATATTATTTAAATAAAAAAAAAATTAATCAGAATCAATATCAACAGTCTTTTTGTTCTTAGACTCATAAACTAAATATAAACGCCCTTTGATGTTGTTAATGTGAGCTGTTTAGAAACAGGGGTTTAATGTCTCGTTTATCTTTTTTTTTTAAACATTCCTTTTTTTTAATCTGCTCGTGTCTGGCTGTTGAGAAAAACTTGCCCTTGCCTTTTTTGTAAAGATCAAACTTTTGTCTTTTATAGTCATCAAAATCGCCTGTAAACGCCTAAATTCTTCATCGCGGTGATGTTTGAGGTCAACTAGTGTGCTTTATTTATTGTCAGTTGAACGAACTAATTAGCTGTTAATGTTGAACCATAGCAGTGTGCTTTTGGAGTTTAGTTTTTGAAATTTTTTGCCAGCAGAAACTTACAGCTATTAACACAGGCCAAGAGCTAAAGAAAAACCGCCTAGAGGTAAAGCTGCGGGCGCACCACGCCTGTTGCTAGGAAGAGACCTACACCGTCCTGCCTGATAGAGCACTCAAGTCGATGCTCCAGTATTAACCTATGTACAGCATTACAGGCAGCAGAAACCTACCGTTTGGTTTAGCTGTATCTTGAAAGGTCTTGCTCTTAGTTTTGTGGTGCATTTGTGTAATGTTAGTTAATCTGAAGGGTTTTTAGTTAGGGGTTTCTACTATCCCTTCGTTTGGTGACTCTGGCGCTGTAGGCGCATTTTGGATTAACCTTAACAGACAGGCTTTTTAAAAAAAAATAATTTAGTATTGCATAGCTTTTAATCTGTTATCTTGAATTCAGCTGCGGCATCATATATTAAAAACAAATACAATTAAAGTGGTTTAATAATATCGGCCTCTTTTTCTTTATCAATTTGAATGTTTTATTAGTCTCTATCAGTTTCTCCCGCCTTCCATGTAATTGATTTATCCTCCGTTGCCCTTAGGTCAATCCATAAACCCGTATTTCGTTTGTTAAATAATGAACAAGTCTAACACTGTGAAGATGTAGATAATTTAGACCACAAGTCAACTGTTGGATTTCTACACCTCCCACCCCAAACAGTTTCTTATTTCATCAAAAATGCTGATAAGGTTTAAGCCCGCTACGTAGATTTGGTTAGGACTACCCTCAATGTACATTGCACTTTCGTATTTGGGATTATCAAAATTTTCAGTTTGGTCTTTGAATGGTTCTTCATTTTCACACAGCAATAAATACCTTTTAGCATCTTGGCTGCGGCACTAAAACTAAATTCCATATAGTTTGTCTGCCCTGCTTTTAGGATATTTAGAATGAAAAAATCACTCTTTCGTAAATGTTATTGCTAATTTTGACTGATATTGTTTGCTCGATCAGCCTCGCTAAATTAGGGTTGCAACGATGTCGCGAAACTCAACGAGATGTCAAAATGCTGTAACTTTTGCTTCGGTGTCTGTAGATTATAATAACATATTTTATCATTAAAAGTTATTCATATGACAATCTGTCTTTTTCATGCTCCTTGAAAGTATGGGCATGCGCTTAACACTCTAAATCTAGGGTATAAATAGGCGATTTCCATACGCATAACTTTACGGCTACAAACCTTTAGCCATCTTTAGCTTCTTCAGCGTCCTAATTTCTATGTTTTAGTGCTTCTCATTTTCGATTCCTTGAAACGCAAGATCAGCCCTTTCGTTCCACCCGTTAGCCATAGATCAGAATAGGTTAAAAAATATGTCTGCATTATGTAAAGAAAAATTTTCTTGTCCTCAAGTTTTATAGAAACTTTCTAACGATTGCCCGCCCCAAATTCTGTACAACTGTCCTGTTGGGGTCTGTTAGTTGAAGTGGATTCTATTATTGAAAGTAAGACAGCCAGAGCCTGGCACAATCACTTCATCCGCTCCTAGGTCTGAAATGTGACAGTAGAATTTTGATCCGCATCAATAGTAGATGGATTATTTTGGAACAGTATATATTCGTTTTTTCCCCTCAACGCCAAAGGGCACTTTCAATCTTCTATGCGGGTCTAGAATCGAGCCATATGTTTGTGAGCATTTTTTTTAATAAACAAAATAAAAAGTTAGTATTAAAGAAACATTGGCAGGCATTGAAGGTGAAGAAGATTATGATGTTTTTGATCCTGGAGACCGACCTGAGTGAAACGGCTCCTTGATTCGGCAACGCTCAACGCTCTCATTGCGGCGTGATTAACAGAACGTACGGTCGGAAGTCATTTTACAAAAAGTTTAGGCTAAACCCCCCGGAATTTATAGACCCGAAATGATTTTGAAGTAAAAGGCGCCCATTTGTATGTAACAACGATCAAGACAACGTGTTCAGCTTACGAAAACGAGACCCATCAAAGTTTGTAGGCATGGAATACAATATAACAGAGACTTAGGGCGGAAGATCAAAGCGCCTTGGCATTACTAAACCAAAATAAATAGGGAGGCAGTTCTAAACTTCAAACAAACTACAAGATCTCCTAAAAACCCAACAGATACCAATGCAAAACAGGAACTTAAAGATTTAAGTCGCAACAGCGGTGAATTAATAGAAGCGACACCCAGTTTTTCAGAAGAAACTGACATTAAAAACAATTAATGATTCCCCGCCTACCACGCAGAGAAACAGTGGCCCCTAATCATGCCTTGGAGAACCATCAGAGGCAATAACAAACAACTTAGCAAGAACTGGATGAAGTAGATGAGCATATAAAAAAAAAAAAGAAAAACTCGTTGAGGCAGATGATGCCAACTTAGGCCCGTGATGTAGAGAAGAAATAACCAAAAAGACTAACTAAGGAGTCTGAAGAAGAAAATCGGCAATACTAAAACGGTGGTTTAATTGCCGAGATCAATTACGACACTCAAGTGAGCAGAATAAGAGAAAACTATCCCAAATTTTTAATATGAAGACTAACAACACTAGCAGAAAGAAAGAAAAACACTGGTTAGAGAAGCAAGGTGTCCCATTAGCAAGCGTTATAACTGCCTTAGGATTTGAATAAGTACACTGGTGATGGCTATTCCAGGCGCGGCGGTCAAAGCCCAGTCCTCCGCCGCCAGCGCCTCCCATCGCCGCCTGATAAATCAGGGGAAAAAAAAACAGCTTGATCATCTTGTGCGGGTTTATTAAAAAAATTAGCCGTAAAGCCGTGGATGCTTTACAGGTATATTAGGGGAGTTGTTAGCTGCTTTTGTCTACTGCAGGCAAAGTAGTTGGCTTTATGGCTGACACTTATGGACATTAGATCTCTTAATGTTGGGGTTAGATTTTTTGGGTATAAAGACCAAGTAATCCTAGGCCTGTTAATATCCAAAAAACAAGTGCGGTCTTTACATATTCTTGGTCCATTATTTTTTTTGACTTCTTCAACTGCCCTTCGGCTTTGGCCACAGGATTGGATGACTTATTCCTTGGAGGTCATCTTGTTTGGGTGACGCGCAATATTAACTGGCTCAGAATTTTATTTCGTTTATCTCCGACATTCTGTTTCATTTGCCTGCACGAGGATTTCATTATTGTAGTTTTTAGTGTTTTCCTATTCTGGACCTGAGGTCAGAAGGCAGCATGTATAAACCAGGCCATAACAGCAAAGTCTACTTTCGATCTTGCAAATTGTAAAACATGTTGTACCTTTTAATACTTGAAGGCAAATCAACTGTAGAATTAATGCGTCCTCGAAATTTGCTAAGTATTGTTTTTGTGCGTCAAAGCCAGTAGAAGGATTAGTTATGCTCGACTCGTTTGTGCTTGCGAGCCTAGCAAACTCCAAACGTAAGTACGAAAAGAGTCGTTATTCGTTCTATTCCGCTTTAGTTTTAGGCCCTAGCAGTGTCGAATATAATGTTGTCCACGCTGTTTTATGCTCTTGCTCTATGGACCCGAGGTGAACACCGTGCCTGTAGAGAAAGATGTGTAAGAGGATCCCAAACATATTAACATTCCTGTGCACGCCCCAAAAATAAGGGTGCCTAAGCCATGATTGCGGTCCTACTTTGTCTAAAGTCTGGGTCTTAAGCCTTATATGAATTCGTTACAGATCCTTTCAAAAGGCCGTCAGGCCCTATTCCTGTTGCCTGATGGGTTACACGGTTTGTCATTGGTAATGGAGCTTGCAGTTTCATCAAAATACGTCTGAAGGGGTAATACAAATGAAATCATGTACACTGACCTCACCAAAGGATCAGGATGATTTAAATGATCGGCAAACGACACCCACACCCCGTTATGCACAAAAAACCGCAGCAAAGTTTAACTGGTTCTGATAATAACTGCATCGGAATGACTAAACCACACTTCGCCGATGTAGTCTTTTTAATAGAGGTTAAGATATCTGTTTATGGAGTACTAACCTTTACTTGAAAGATGCCAACCTGATCACAGAATGTTCTAGAGATCGGTTTTATCTTTTTAAGAGGGGAGTGGCGTCCCAACAGAATAGTTTTGCATCGTAATATTTGAATGCACTCATTTTGGTGGGCGGTACAAAATGTTTGTAATCAATAACAACTCAAACCGTCTTCGTAATTAGAACATGCTATTGATAACAATTGCGGGGCCAAAATGGTGTGCCTTCATGAAATATTTTACAAAGTCCGTATGTTTAATATAACCGAATCCAAGGAGAATAATAAGTTTAAAAAAGTTAATAATAAAGACAAATTTAGGGTAGCCAGTAACCTACCTGAATTGGTTATTATTACGGGTTTTGCTCACTAAAGAAGCAATGAGTAACATTTGACATTTAACTCTCAAACTTAACAATGCAAATCTAACACCAATGTTAAACATTCAAGCCAGAAGAAAAGAAGTAGGGTACTATTTTGATGAAAGCTAGCTAAAAAATGTTAGGCCTTTACAACTGCCGATCGGTCCCATTCATAGTTTTAAGAGTTACTCAAACAAAACTACTTATGACAGAGAAAATCCGCTCGCTCTTGCATACATTTCATTACTCTATGTTCATTGGACGAGTGAGCACGGCTGAAACTTATATATGAAGCCCTCAACTGTTTTTTAAGAGCTCTTTTCCGTTCAGGAAAGCTGCATATTGCGATTAGGAAATTATACAATTCCCTAATTTACAGTTTAAAAGATAGTTTTTGTGAGGGTCGGATCATTTATATAAAAAGCGCAGACAAAACAGGAAAGTCGTGAAATGTGATAACCTGCACATTGTTTTGGAAATAAAATACTAAGCTGTACTAAAAAATGTCGCGTGGGCCGAAAGAACCAGGAAGTTACATTAGCGACTGTAGGTGGTATAACTTTAGAATTTAAAACCTGCAGACGTTGCGGACTTTGACAAACGG
>CM031619.1:25961103-25968603 GCA_018398815.1 Conus ventricosus
CAGCAACACGATTCATTTGGTTATTCTACCCAGGGTCTATATTCCAAAGATTTCGCTTTTTGACTTGGTCACGGGCTACAATAACCTTGTGTTTAGTGGGACAAAAAAGACAAGACAAAATTCTTTATTTCAGAAGATAATAGATAAGCACTGATGCGCTTTTTTTTTACATCCAGTCCTCGCCCTGAGTAGGGTCAAGAATAAGAGAGAGAGAGAGAGAGAGAGAGAGAGAGAGAGAGAGAGAGAGATCTGTATATAATTATATATACATGTCTAAAACTGACGCGCGCTCGGACACACACACACACACACACACACACACAGAGAGAGAGAGAGAGAGAGAGAGAGAGAGAGAGAGAGAGAGAGAAATCTCCACCTCGCTGTTCTTCATAGGTCGTAAACGGCCATTATTTGCGAGATCGAGCTGTCTAAAACGGGCATGTCCTCCACAACCAGACTACCCCGAGCCAACATGTCCGTCATTCAAGTCAGCCCTGACGAAGAAGTACGTTGTAGGCTTATCTACCACAACCATTCGTCCGTCGTTCCTCTTCTTTCGCCTCCGCCTCGATGGTCCTTTGTAATAGGCTACTTAAGCATACTTGAACCCGAAACCAACTCAATCGGTTTTGGCCCGAAGCCAAGCCGGAGAGAGCTTTTGCATTGCTATCGCTTTGTAGCTTACATTCGCGAATTCAACGGCCCAGCCAGCCAATGCAGGAAATTCAAGATGGCGTATCTCCCCAGCTGCTGCCACGCCATAAGCCGATCGCGCAAGCTGTGCAGTACATGCCAGTATAAACAATAGCGGAAGCTATTATCCAAGTGCCGTGTGTTTGGTGTACGTCTGGCTGGTCGAATTTCCCCCTAACTATCTATCCTTGAATAAAAAAGAGAGGAAAGAAAATAATAGATGAGGGGGAAAACGGAAGACAGGCCACTGACTAATCATGAGCGTGTGACTCAGTGACTCATTGAAACTCGTCATCAACCTTCTCATCGATCAAACTCGCTCTGCCGTGATTACTTTGACAAATGTACCATAAAGTTCCAACATGAGAACGGATCTTAGAATATATATGAACGGAAGGGGGTGAGGTAGTTGTGGGGGTGGGAGGAGGGGAGGAAGAAAATGTAGGCTGTCCCCTTTTCCGTTCTCCAAACGCCTCTCTTCCCACCCCTCTTTCCCACACTCCCTGAAAGTAATCTTCCTCAATCCCCTTCCTTATCTATGTCCAAACGGCAGATTTGTGGTTTAAACAGATAGCGAACAGTGTACCAGTTCAGTGTCTGTGCCGATTGAGTCCTGTACACGTGTGCCTGCATGTCGTTTGGTCCGTAGATAGCCTAGGATACACCGCTAAGCTGCCATGGAAGTGCGCGAACTTGTTTCCCTCGCTTCCTTCCCTAGAAACACGTCTAACTGCAACCGGCTGCTGTACATGCGATTATTATCGCTCAGTATGGTCGTCATATGTGTCTGTACAGACAGACCGGTTTTGCCTACGTGTCTCTCGCGCGTGTCTCTAAGCCAACCGTTGCAACCTTTCCCATGCACTGGCTTTTTATTCTTGTCGTAGTTGGGAGCGTTCGAATATTCGTTCCCCGTCGTATCCCTGGCAGGGCCCCTAAAGTCTCGCGCCTTGGAGGGAGACTCCGCCCACTCGGTCTACAACGCCATCGGGTTTGTGTAAGCTGGGTCACGTCAGCTCTCGGCTTCATGGGTTAGTTTTCTCGGTGGGGGAAAAAAATGAACAGATAAAATGAAGGCGAGAGAGGTCTACACAACTAGAAACGTTTTACATTATAATATACAGTTTATGGAGATCATTAAGCAATGCTGTATTCCGTACGTAATATCAGTTCTCATGAGCTAAAATCGAACTTGAAAAGCAGTGAACTGTCCTTGTCGATCACAACTGACGTAATTCTCAATGTCGACATGTAACGTTTAGCGATAGAGTGTGTCACGTTGTAATATAAAGTTAATGTCATGACAGAGCGCCTGTTGTGGTGTGATTTTTTCCATGACCGTGTTGAAATCAGTTCTGCCTACTACCCGGCGTACATCGTAAATAAAACTAATACGAGTACCAGTTGGTGTTCATTGGGAGCGCGCGCGCGCGCGCGAGTATGTATGTGTTACGTGGGGTGCAGAGTGGATGAAATGGAGGGAAGAGTGGATATTAAAAGTGGGGAAATGTTGCGAGGTCATCGTCTACAAAGGGAGAGGTGCGTGCGTGGCTGACCACGCTTTCAACACTCTCGCAGTGATGGTTTCCGCCCAGCACTCAATCTTTTTTCATGGGAGGGGGGTGTCTATGTTTTCTAACATTTCTACTACAACAAAGCGTTGCTGTCCCAGCAAAGCTTCTCAAATTCACAAGCAGGCCCGTGCATGTCATAGGTTTTTTGTTGTTGTTTTTCGCCCTGCTCTGCTCTCTAACACTGTGGCAGACGTATAACAATGACTATAGAGCCCTGGAAAAGTCCACGAAAACTCTGTTGCGTGAGGTGTGTGTGTGTGTGTTGTGCGTGCGCGCGCGCGCGGGTGAGAGAGAGAGAGAGAGAGAGAGGGGGGGGGGGGGGGGTATGCAATTCCTTTTCCCGCTAATGCGCGCGCTCAAGCACAAAGACCTCGGTGTCTCCACCCTAACGGTTTGAACGGAGATGAAGTCTGAACGGATACTACCGACTCCAACGTCAACATCTTCTGACATCAAGCGGGGATCGAGTCTTGAGCCCTTGGCTCAGAAGAAAACTAAACGTTCTGCACATAGGCCAACCCGACCTCCTGAGATTATGAATTCAACGACTTCTTCATTTGCTGGAATAAAAACAACATATTGATTAAAGATCAAGTAGGGTAACTCTTGTACGGGGTGTCTCCTTGTTTGTTCTGTGTGCTCAGTGTTGTCATTAATTCTCTGCTAGGAGATTCTGTGCCGTAAGCAGCATTCGTTTGGAGTTTGGGCCTGTGTTTATTTCACCAGGGGAGCAAGAGTTACCCTACTTGTTCGTTGATTACTGTTTGCTGATCGCTGCCTTTGATGTTCAAGTCCGAGTCCACAGTTAGGACAGTTTTAGGCCCAAAACGCTATGTATTCTTTGTTACACTCAAAGCTGCACCTGGATTTTCTCAGAAGATCAGCCAGTACCAAAACATATTCATGGCACAGTCCAGCCCTTGACCCATATAATACCTGGCTGACGCAGGTCTCATGTCCGTTTCTTTTTCTGTCCAAGCACGATCCACATGACCCTTCATTTGCCTGTCGTCTGCTAAACTTTTCACTCCAACATCCTTATACCCTACCAATAGTGTAGAAACACGAGAAGTCGACAAGTCATGCATCATTCTGCTATTTTCGCCGATGTATAGCTTAGAAACTAATTCACCGACCTCAAATTCCAGGATAAAATCATCTTTTTCACATTCGAATTTTTTTTTCACCGAGTCAGAGCAATTTTCATCATCTGTTTCAAACTTTGTTGTTACTTCTTGACCTTTGCTGTAACCCCGAACTCTGACCTTAACATTCAGGTTAAAACGGCGGTCGTAAGGACAGCACACTATCAACTGTGCACTGTGTCTCTAAGGGTGGTACTCAGTTGTATCCATCCGTCGCCTTCATTCTCTAGATCGGGTATTCATTGCAGCTGATTTTCAAGCCGGTTAAAGCGGACTCCCATGAGCAATATGCATATTTTCAATATATGCAGTATTCATAGCTTTTAATTTGTATCGCCCTGTTCAAATTGGGCAGTCTATTGGCATATGATGGACAGAAAGTTTTCCCTCACATACAATACACCTAACATCGGGAGATAGTTTTGTGTTCCATGTGTTTAGCCTTAGTTCATTGATTCTCTGTGCGATAGATCTTGGGCAGGAACAATTCCTGTGACTTCTTAGTGAAATTGCTGTTATGTATATACAGTTTTCCGACAAATGAAGTTTATCACTTAAAGATGCTTTCAAAGGACATTCAGAAATAGGGGAACATTTCCCAAAGCTCCCTGTTTATCCAGATTATCTGCTATTTCATCTCACTTTACCCCGCCATGTGATGGAACTCAGCACAAATCAATGTCGACACATCGGTTTCTTAAGCAATGAATAACGTATTTAATTTCATCAAATAACTACGGACATTGCACACGTTATTGTCCAGTCAGAGGTGGGCATAATGTTATGATTTAAAAAAAAAAAAGTATTTTCAGAAGTCTTCTGAGTGGAGTGTTTATATTCTAACACATGAAGGACAGAGATGGGAGAACATGACCAGAGACAGTAGGTCTGGCATTCTCACTGATCTCTGTTGCCTTCTATTAATATTGTCTAACACCGCCGATGATGAACAGACGTTAAAAAACCACTGAACTGAACTGAACTGAGTGATTTGCACAGGGGCCATGCCGCTATGTCCTCGGCTCTGTGTTCCCCCAGGTCTGTATCGTTTGTCTCACAGATCAATGTTCCCCCAAGGTCTATGTTCTTCCAGGTTTATGTTTCCCCAGGTCTATGTTCCCCCAGGTCTATGTTCTTCCAGGTTTATGTTTCCCCAGGTCTATGTTCCCCCAGGTCTATGTTCTCCCCAGGTCTATGTTCCCCCCAGGTCCATGTTCCCCCAGGTCTATGGTCCCCCAGGTCTGTGTTTCCCCAGGTCTATGCTCCCCCAGGTCTATGGTCCCCTCAGGTCTATGTTCCCCCAGGTCTATGGTCCCCAGGTCTATGTTCCCCCCAGGTATATGGTCCCCCAGGTCTATGGTCCCCCAGGTCTATGGTCCCCTCAGGTCTATGTTCCCCAGGTCTATGGTCCCCCAGGTCTATGTTTCCCCAGGTCTATGTTCACCCAGGTCTATGTTTCCCCAGGTCTATGGTCCCCCAGGTCTATGTTCCCCCAGGTCTATGTTCCCCCGGGTCTATGTTCCCCCAGGTCTATGGCCCCCAGGTCTATGTTACCCCAGGTCTATGTTCCCCCAGGTCTATGTTCCCCAGGTCCATGGCCCCTCCAGGTCTATAGTCCCCTCAGGTCTATGTTCCCCCGGGTCTATGTTCCCCCAGGTCTATGGCCCCCCAGGTCTATGTTCCCCCAGTTCTATGTTCCCCATGTGTATGTTCCCCAGGTCTATGTTCCCCCAGGTCTCTGTTCTCCCAGGTCTATGTTCCTCCCAGGTCTATGTTCCCCCAGGTGTATGTTCACTCATGTATATGCCCCCCCCCAGGTCTATGTTCCCCAGGTCTATGGCCCATCCAGGTCTATAGTCCCCTCAGGTCTATGTTCTCCCCAGGTGTATGCTCTCCCCAGGTCTATGTTCCCCCAGGTCTATGTTCTCCCTAGATCTGTATTATATGTCTCCCAGGTCTTCATTCCCCTCAGGTCTCTAGGTACCCCAGGTCTATGCTCCTCTCAGGTCCATACACCCCTTGAGTCTATGTTCCCCTCAGATCTATAATTATGTCCTACCTTTCCCCGGGCCTCTATGTGTCCTAAGTCTGTGTTTCCCTCAGATCTCTATGTCCCCCAAGTCTGTGTTTCCCTCAGGTCTATAATTATGTCCTACCTTTTCCCCGGGCCTCTATGTGTCCTAAGTCTGTGTTTCCCTCAGGTCTCTATGTCCCCCAAGTCTGTGTTTCCCTCAGGTCTCTATGTCCCCCAAGTCTGTGTTTCCCTCAGGTCTATAATTATGTCCTACCTTTCCCCCGGGCCTCTATGTGTCCTAAGTCTGTGTTTCCCTCAGGTGTCTATGTCCCCCAAGTCTGTGTTTCCCTCAGGTCTCTATGTCCCCCAAGTCTGTGTTTCCCTCAGGTCTATAATTATGTCCTACCTTTCCCCCGGGCCTCTATGTGTCCTAAGTCTGTGTTTCCCTCAGGTCTCTATGTCCCACAACTCTGTGTTTCCCTCAGGTCTCTATGTCCCCCAAGTCTGTGTTTCCCTCAGGTCTCTATGTCCCCCAAGAGTACGTTTCCCTCAGGTCTCTATGTCCCCCAAGTCTGTGTTTCCCTCAGGTCTATAATTATGTCCTACCTTTCCCCCGGGCCTCTATGTGTCCTAAGTCTGTGTTTCCCTCAGATCTCTATGTCCCCCAAGTCTGTGTTTCCCTCAGGTCTATAATTATGTCCTACCTTTCCCCCGGGCCTCTATGTGTCCTAAGTCTGTGTTTCCCTCAGGTCTCTATGTCCCCCAAGTCTGTGTTTCCCTCAGGTCTCTACGTCCCCCAAGTCTGTGTTTCCCTCAGGTCTCTATGTCCCCCAAGTATGTGTTTCCCTCAGGTCTCTACGTCCCCCAAGTCTGTGTTTCCCTCAAGTCTCTATGTCCCCCAAGTATGTGTTTCCCTCAGGTCTCTTTGTCCCCCAAAGCGTACGTTTCCCTCAGATCTCTATGTCTCCCAAAGTGTACGTTTCCCTCAGGTCTCTATGTCTCCCAAAGCGTACGTTTCCCTCAGGTCTCTATGTCCCCCAAAGCGTACGTTTCCCTCAGGTCTCTATGTCTCCCAAAGCGTAGGTTTCCCTCAGGTCTCTATGTCTCCCAAAGCGTACGTTTCCCTTAGATCTCTATGTCTCCCAAAGCGTACGTTTCCTTCAGGTCTCTATGTCTCCCAAAGCGTACATTTCCCTCAGGTCTCTATGTCTCCCAAAGCGTACGTTTCCCTCAGGTCTCTATGTCTCCCAAAGCGTACGTTTCCCTCAGGTCTCTATGTCCCCCAAGTCTGTGTTTCCCTCAAGTCTCTATGTCCCCCAAGTCTGTGTTTCCCTCAGGTCTCTATGTCCCCCAAGAGTACGTTTCCCTCAGGTCTCTATGTCCCCCAAGTCTGTGTTTCCCTCAGGTCTATAATTATGTCCTACCTTTCCCCCGGGCCTCTATGTGTCCTAAGTCTGTGTTTCCCTCAGATCTCTATGTCCCCCAAGTCTGTGTTTCCCTCAGGTCTATAATTATGTCCTACCTTTCCCCCGGGCCTCTATGTGTCCTAAGTCTGTGTTTCCCTCAGGTCTCTATGTCCCCCAAGTCTGTGTTTCCCTCAGGTCTCTACGTCCCCCAAGTCTGTGTTTCCCTCAGGTCTCTATGTCCACCAAGTATGTGTTTCCCTCAGGTCTCTATGTCCCCCAAATCGTACGTTTCCCTCAGGTCTCTATGTCCCCCAAAGCGTACGTTTCCCTCAGGTCTCTACGTCCCCCAAGTCTGTGTTTCCCTCGGGTCTCTATGTCCCCCAAGTATGTGTTTCCCTCAGGTCTCTATGTCCCCCAAAGCGTACGTTTCCCTCAGGTCTCTATGTCCGCCAAAGCGTACGTTTCCCTCAGGTCTCTACGTCCCCAAGTCTGTGTTTCCCTCGGGTCTCTATGTCCCCTAAGTATGTGTTTCCCTCAGGTCTCTACGTCCCCCAAGTCTGTGTTTCCCTCAGGTCTCTATGTCCCCCAAGTATGTGTTTCCCTCAGGTCTCTAGGTCCCCCAAAGCGTACGTTTCCCTCAGATCTCTATGTCTCCCAAAGCGTACGTT
>CM031619.1:25981103-25988603 GCA_018398815.1 Conus ventricosus
TGTGTGTGTGTGTGTGTGTGCGTGCGTGCGTGCGTGCGTGTGTGTGTGTGTGTGTGTGTGTGTGTGTGTGTGTGTGTGCGTGCGTGCGTGCGTGCGTGCGTGCGTGCGCGTGCGTGCGTGCGTGCGTGCGTGCGTGTGTGTGTGTGTGTGGTGTGTGTGTGTGTGTGTGTGTGTGTGTGTGTGTGTGTGTGAATATGCACTCTTGCTTGTAGATTGATGGTAATTATTGTAATATTCATCTTCTTATTGGTTTCATTGGTTTCTTCCGTCTTTTCTGTATTTGTAAGCGCTTAGGGCTTTTAAGCGCCATAAATAACCATCATTTTTATTATTATTATCATTAGTATTGATATCATTATCTATTGTTGTTGTTGTTAGGGAAGGAGGGGGAAGCTAAAATTAAATGTTTTGTTCACTCAAATAGAACAATATTAAAAGTTGTTTTGGAAAGACATATTTCAGTTACATAAAATGTTTTGCAATAAGATTAAATCTATAAAATAAGACAAAAACTGACAGAACGATCTTTTGTGTTAATAACGAATTTCTATATTGGAGACTTGTGCAAGGAAGATACTAGTTACTTGAAATGAGATCATGATCAAATACAATATAGAAACCAAGTTCTAGGCTGTGAGGCATATGCTAATTAGAAGAAAAAAAATGTTGTCAGGACAGTGGCAGTTAATTTGATACGTCGGTGTTCTAAATCTCTAGATTGTGTTTAACCAGTTGATTTTTTTTAATGTCATAACACTCTCACAGAGGATGTCAAGAAAACTGCCCCAAATGGACAAGTAAACTGAACCCTTAAATCACTGAAAACAAAAAAAGTTTGAAGAGGATCCACCAAGTACAGGAAAATCAGTATTATTTCGATTCAGATGAGTACATTGGTTCATACCTACAGATGCATTGTTGTCGACATCAGACCTTGGAAACGTGTATATTCTGCCATGCAAGCCACAAGCACATATACGTCAATGTAATACAGAAGGTACTTTCCCTTTTCTTTTTCGTTTAATGAAATGAGGCAGGGACAGTGAACAATATAAACAAGTAGGGGAACTTTTTGCTCACATGGGAAAACTAACACAGACCAACTTTTATTCGAGACTGGCACAGCCTTTTAAACTTGAATAAAGTCAGACAAATACAAAGACGAAACTTAATAGGGGGGGGGGGGGGGGGGGGGGGGGGGGGGGGGGGGGGGGGGGGGGGGGGGGAACAAGCGCAGACCATCAACTTCTCTGTCGTCAAAGTATTGACTTGGCGAAGATTAGTGCAAAAGAGAGAGAAAAAGAGAAGGGGGTGGGGGTGGAGGTGGGCGCAAGATTTTGAAAATGAAGGAAATGGGAACATGAAATTAACAAATATATAGTATAGTACTAGCTGCATGTGGAAACCATTGTTATTCTCTTTGAAGACGGATCTATTTGTATAGCCTGCTCCTGGGTCTTTGTATAGCCTGCTCCTAGGCCTTTCGTCCGCTGGATCGGAACTCACCAGGGAGACACGGCTGGTTGTGTCTGTGCTCCTGGTGTCAAAAAGAGACACATCACAGTCCATAATACCGTGGTGTTCTCACTACCAAGGGTTCAAAAAAAGAATCCAACAGCACCCCAAAGCAGCCAGCGAAGGGTAGTAAACAAACAAAACGAAAGTGTGGGAAAGAAAAAAAAAAGTTGTTGAAAAACTAAAGACATTATGCAAACAGTAAAAATGTAGGGGACAATCTTTGAGCCTACGCTTGAGGATCCACCCAAGGATGCAAGGGAGAACAAAAGACAAACAGAAAGACGGACAGAAACAAATACAAATAACCTCGATTTAATTGAAACGAAATTGAAAATGAAATAATTACTTATCGAGATAGAACCTTTTTTTATGACGGGGAGTATTGGGGGGGAGGGGGTAAGCAAATGGGGATAAGTAGTGGTGGATGGGAGATGCTTGGGGTTGGTGGGGGGGGGGGGGGGGGGGGCAAAACGAAATGGACTGAGGTAGGAAGCAGGATGTGATAGAGCTTTTTTTTTCTTTTTTTTACTGAAGTGTTACTAAACATTTACCATCCGTAGACATAAGATATACATATGAAAAATGCAAACTTATGAATACATAAACTACAACCATTTCTTGATGAAATGAATGAATAGTTCATGATCAAATCCAGGACTGGCGCTACAAAGAAACACATTAGTCATCAGATGTTCATAAGACTAGGGTTAATTAATGTACCTCTGCAAATCGGTAGGAAATGAAATACCTATCTCCATGCTCTTGATCAATCTACTCTTCACTCATTCATCTATCCAACCCTTTTCTAACTCTGGTCTTCTTTCAGTTATATATACACTTTCATGTTCATGCATATGTCTCTTTTACCTTTGTTCTTTTTTCCCTTTCCCCTTGTCCTTGATTGTTTGGTTTTGTTTGTTTTTGGTTTTTGTTTTGTTTTGCTTATTTAGGTGTTTGTTTGTTTTCTTCTCCTGTTTGAACCGTACTGAACGCTTTTCGCTCATTGAGTACTATATTCCTTCCCGCCTATTAGTGATAATAGTGATAATAATAATTCTTCTTTCTTTCTGCGTACACAGGCTGATACTCCTGCGGACACTCCCTGTATAGCCAGGCAGTGGAGTTTTGTGTGTATGACCCTTTTTTATCCCGCCATTAAGGCAGCCATACTCCATCTTCGGGGAAGGTGCATGCTATGTGTCACGTGTCATCCATACCAACGGCCAGACTGGCCTTCTCTTCCGAAAGTTGGTGATGGGATTTTACGTGTGTGCAAGATGTTATGCGTGCGTTCACACACGGAACATCGGTTTATAGTCTCATTCGAAGGACTGTGTGGGGAATGGAGTCAGAACCAATGTTAACTCCGAGGGAAAAATCCCCTATACCAAAATTCGAACCCGCAACCCCAGGATCACGAGTCCGGCGCTCTACCAACTGAGCTATTCCGGCCCCCTGTAATGATAATAACTCTAGTTATAAAGACAATGATAAAATGATAATAACAATGATGATGATGATAGCAGCAGCAGCAGCAGCAGTAGTATTAGTAGCAGTAGTAGTAGTAATAGTAGCAGTATCGTTATCATAATCATTACTATGATTATTACAACCATATCTCTGTCACTATCATGTCATTCTTCTCCTTCCTCTTCTGTTACTATTATCATTATTATTATTACTATAATTACCATTACCACAATATTATTAGTACAATGATGTTATACCACCATGATGATGATGAGGGTGATGATGATGGTGATGATGATGACGACGACGATGATGATGATGATGCTGTAATTGGTTTAGTTATGCTTCTAATCAAATTGTGTTTGGTTGAGTGTCAATTTAGTACAGATTATGATGCATGTGTTGTCGCCATATATATTGCAGTCATAATTCATCTATTATTTCATCTTATACACAAATAAAGTAATAACTTTGCGAGATCTGAAGGATAATGCCTGCTGAAACATAGTAAAACGCATAAATGAATCACTTTTGATAAACTAACGTTATCATTAAACGGAAATGAAATGAGGTAGGGAACAGTAAACGATAAACAGTAAACAAGTGGGGTATGTTTTGCTCCCATAAGGAAACCTAACACAGAGTAACTTTTATTCAAGACTGGCACAGCCTTTTAAACTTGAATAAAGTCAGACAAATACATAGACGAACAGTCTAATAGTGGGGGAAAAACAAGCGCAGGCCAACAACTGAACTGTCTTCATAGTAATGACCTGGCAAAGATTTGGACTTGAGGGGAGGGGAGAGGGGAGTTTGAAGATGGAGAAACTGGGAACATGAAATTAAAAAAATAATTAAATAAATAATAAAAAAATAAAATTATATGTTACAGATATGAAAACTCTTCACTAGCTGCATTAAAAAAAAAAGTTACAGATATGAAAACTCTTCACTAGCAGCATAAGGGAAACCATCGCAATCCCTTTTGAGGGCAGATATATTTGTATTGCCTGTTGACAGTGGGAAAGACTACAACTTTGGATTCTCTCTTGAGGGCACATAAGACCGTATGGCGAAAGCTTGGCTGTGTCTGGAGTGGCACCGTCTTCATCTGTCCGTGGGCAGGGGTGGTTGGGTCTGTGGGGTGTGCTCGGCAGCTGGAGGGTGGCGTTTTTCGCCGGTGGGCTCTGCAGTCATGAAATACGGGCTGGTACACCCATGGGGATGCTACTGTAAGGCTGTTATGAGCTGCATCCTGTAGTCTAATTTACCTCTGTTCAGGAGCAGTTATGTCCCTTGATATCTTAATGGAGTGTCCTGCGCGTGCCTGTACCATCGTCAACACAGCGCAGGCCTCCAAGGGTGGTACAGGACTGCTCTAAAGGCAGGTGGAGACGGTGCTTCTCTGGGTCCTTCCCCAGCACCTTCGGGTGTTTCTTTTTCTTCTTTGCCTTAACTAGGCTGACCCTGGAGAAAAGGTCCAGTGACGGTGAGGAAAGAACCACTGACCACAGGGAAAGTCCTGTTGACAGTGGGAAAGACTACAACTTTGGATTCTCTCTTGAGGGCACATAAGACCGTATGGCGAAAGCTTGGCTGTGTCTGGAGTGGCACCGTCTTCATCTGTCCGTAGGCAGGGGTGGTTGGGTCTGCTCGGCAGCTGGAGGGTGGGTGTTTTTTCGCGGGTGGGCTCTGCAGTCATGAAATACGGGCTGGTACACCCATGGGGATGCTACTGGTAAGGCTGTTATGAGCTGCATCTGTAGTCTAATTTACCTCTGTTCAGGAGCAGTTATGTCCCTTGTATCTTAATGGAGTGTCCTGCGCGTGCCTGTACCCATCGTCAACACAGCACAGGCCTCCAAGGGTGGTACAGGACTGCTCTAAAGGCAGGGGGGGGAGACGGTGCTTCTCTGGGTCCTCCCCAGCACCTTCGGGTGTTTCTTTTTCTTCTGTATTGCCTGCTCCGAGGCCTTTCGCCCGCTGGGTCGGGACTCATCAGGGAGACACGGCTGGTTGTGTCTGCGCTCCTGGCGTCAAATAGAGACACACCACACAGTCCATAATACTGTGGTGTTCTCACCACCATGGGTGCAAAAAAGAATCCAATAGCACCCCCAAAGCAGCCAGCGAAGAGTAGTAAATGCAACCAAACGAAAGTGTGGGGAGGAAAAAAGTTGCTGTAAAACTAAAGACATTATGCAAATACTATAAAATGTAGGGGACAGTCTTTGAGCCTACGCTGAGGATCCACCCAAAGATGCAAGGGAGATCAAAAGACAAACACAACAGACGGACAGAAACAAATACAAATAACCTCAATTTAATCAAAGCAAAATCGGAAATGAAATGAGGTAGGGAACAGTAAACGATAAACAGTAAAACAAGTGGGGTATGTTTTGGGTCCCATAAGGAAACCTAACACAGAGTAACTTTTATTCAAGACTGGCACAGCCTTTTAAAAAATTGAATAAAGTCAGACAAATACATAGACGAACAATCTAATAGTGGGGGAAAAACAAGCGCAGGCCAACAACTGAACTGTCTTCATATAATGACCTGGCAAAGTTTTGGACTTGGGGGGAGGGGAGAGGGGGTTTAAAGAGGGAAACGGGGAACAAAAATTAAAAAAAAAAAAAAAAAAAAAAATATTATTATGTTTCGTAAAAAATTTTCATACTGCATTAAAAAAAAAAAAATTTACAAAATTAAAAACTCTTCACTAGCTGCAAAAGGGGAAACCCAGGAAATCCCTTTTGGGGGCCCAGATATATTTTATTGCCTGCCCCGAGGCCTTTCGCCCGGGGTTTGGGGACCTCGGGGAGACAAGGTTTTGTCTGCGCCCCCGGCTCAAATGAGACACCCCAGTCCATAATCTGTGTTTTTTGTGGTTTTTTTTTTTTTTAATGGTAGTGAGATTTTTCAATCGTAACTTTTTTTTTTTTAATTTTTTTTTTCTTTTTTTTATTATTTTTTTTTTTAAATTTTCAATCCCCAGTTTCTCCATCTTAAAAACCCCCCTTCCCCCCCCTAAAGTAAAAATTTT
Source organism: Conus ventricosus (assembly GCA_018398815.1). Taxonomy (NCBI): domain Eukaryota; kingdom Metazoa; phylum Mollusca; class Gastropoda; order Neogastropoda; family Conidae; genus Conus; species Conus ventricosus. Next base: position 25,987,138 of record CM031619.1, read on the forward strand.
TGCCAGGTCTTACTTGAAGACAGTTCAGTTGTTGGCCTCGTTTTTTTTCCCCCACATTAGATTGTTCGTCAGTATTTGTCTGCTTTTTAAAGTTTAAAGGCGTCCGTCTTGAATAAAAGTTACTCTTTTTGGGTTCCTTATGGGAGCAAAACAACCCCATTGTTTACTGTTATCGTTATCATTAGTTTTGGTTTATTTGGGTTTTTTTTTTTTTTTCGGGAAGTCGAGGAAAAAAGTTTTTTCCCCCCTTGATTTTTTTTTTTGGTTATTTTTCGTTTTTTATCATCATAAAATGCAAACCAAATTTAACAATCGATGCACAGTTTAACATGAAAAATCCCGAAACTCAAAAAAAAACCGGGAGAAAATTTGAATTGCGATTTTCAATAACAACACCAACCACAAAACACACTCTCTCTGTCTCCCTCTCTCCTCTGTCACACCACACAACAACACACCACACACCCCCATATATATATATTATTTTAATTATTAAAATAAAGAGAGGGGGGAGAGAGAGGAGGAAGAGGAGAGAGAGAGAGAGAGAGAGAGGAGATCAATGTGTTTAAAAATCCCAAAAAACGATTTTTAGAGTGCTAAACCCCCTTGGGAGAAAATTTTTGTTAAATAAGGTTTTTAAAAAGAGAAATTTATAAATTTTTTTTTCGAGCGAAACGCTGTCGTCGGGATGATTTTTTATATTTATATTATATATTTATATATATATATATTAATATTAATTATTTATGTGTGTGTGTGTGTGGGTGTGGGTGTGTGACTTGTTAAAACGAAAAGGGGAATTAATTTGAGTCAGTTTTATGCTTTTTTAAATAAAAAAAAAGACTAACTATAAAAAAGAAAAAAAAAAAAAAAAGAAAAAAAAAACGTGCGGATTCATTTTGTATAAAAAAAGAAAAACAAAAACGGAAAAAAGAAAAGAAAGAAAAAATGGAAAAGAGGGACAAAAGAAAAGAAAGAAAAAAAGTTAAAAAAAAACAAACAATGAAAGAAGAACCCAAAAACACACACAACACACACACCAAAACACACAACACACCCCAACACACACACACACACACACAAAAAACCCCTTTTTCTTCGACCCCGCCCCCTTAAAAAAATAAAAACATAAGACGTCCAAACACACTTTTAAGTTTGGGCCCCTAGGGGGTTTTAATCACTACGGGCAGTAATTTTCCCGTGGGGGGTCTGTGTTGTACACGGGAAAAAAGTTTAGGAGAATGAGGAAAATGACATTTCAAATTCCCCAGACTTTGGCTATTTTCATTTTTGCGCACATGCCATCTCTCTTCGCCCCTGGCAACGTGAAAGACCAATTTTTGTGTACCCCCTGGTGTAAAGCAAGGAGATTTTTTGCAGTCTTTGTTTTTTGTTCTTTTTATCAAGGATCAATTCAGGATTGTTTCAAGGGGAAAACATGGTACCGTTACCCCGGTATTCTAAAA
>CM031619.1:25993603-25996103 GCA_018398815.1 Conus ventricosus
AGTCATGTATAGGTCAAGGCCTAGTCTGTGCGTTGAATATGTTTTGGTTCTGGCTGATCTGATGAGAAAAGTCAGGTGCAGCTTTGAGTGTGATACAGCGTTTTGAGCCTAAACTGTAACCGTGGAATTGAACATGAAATGAGGCAGAGAACAGTAAACAATAAACAAGTGGGGTAACTCTTGCTCCCATAAGGAAACCTAAACTAAACAAGTTGGGTAACTCTTGCTCCCATAAGAAAACCTAACTCAGAGTAACTTTTATTCAAGACTGGCACAGCCTTTTAAACTTGAATAAAATAATCCGACAAATACAAAGGCGAACAATCTAATTGTCGGGGAAAAACGAGCGCAGGCCAACAACCCCTCCGTCATCGCAGCAATGACTTGGAGAAGATTTGAACTTAAGAGGGGGGGGGGGGGGGGGTTGAAGATGAAGAAATTGAAACGAAATTGAACATGAAATGAGACAGGGAACAGTAAACAATGAACATTTTCTTCATCTTCAACCCCCCCCCCCCCCCCCCCTCCCCGAGATCAAATCTTTGCCAAGTCATTACTGTGATGACGGAGGGTTGCTGGCCTTCGCTTGTGTTTCCCCCACTATTCGATTGTTCGTCTTTGTATTTGTCTGACTTTATTCTTGTTCGTCTTTGTATTTGTCTGAATTTATTCAAGTTTAAAAAGGCTGTGCCAGTCTTGAATAGAAGTTACTCTGAGTTAGGTTTTCTTATGGGAGCAAGAGTTACCCTACTTGTTTATTGTTTATTGTAACCGTGGATCTGACTTTAGAGGATCTGACGTTCGTTCGACCATGGCGAAGGCTGACTCTACCGAGTCACACACACACACACAATATGGTGTTCCACAAGGCTCTGTGTTAGGACCTCTTTTGTTTACCATTTACGTTAATGATTTGCCTTGTTTTGTAAAATACTTGTCAAAGTGATGTGCAAGTTGGGTGTGGTCCACTGTTTGTAGGTCAGAGGTCATGGAACTGAAACTGACGCGGGTCGTGACGTTCCACCCGTTCGGGATATGTCTCCTTACAGTCTAGTCCGGAAAGGTCGTGTCGTAAGAAACCATCCATTTTAAGCGTTCGGTGATAAATGGCTCACGATCTGTTCCTTGTGACGTTTAATCCGTGTCCCTGGTAGGTGGCGTTGAAACCGACCGTGCAGTAAATTTCAGACTGTGTTTGTCATGTCATTTGTGGTTGGTGTTGTTAATGTTGTTGTTGTTGTTGTTAATGTTGTTGTTGCTGATGTTGTTGTTGTTGTTGTTGTTGTTGTTGTTGTTGCCCTAGGGAGTGGTTGAGATAGAGAATGGTTCAAAAGAGCTAATGCATTGATTGTTATTTAGTTCCGTTGGATTCTGTGAGTTTACATGTTATTTGGTGTCAGGGGTGATCATTCTGTGTGTGTTTTTTTCTCACTTTTTTTTTCATATTCTTTTTGTCCCTGTCACTCATTTGCGCACTCCACCCCTCACTCTCTCTCTCTCTCTCTCTCTCTCACACACACACACACACACACACCACACACACACACACACACACACACACACACACACACACACACATACATACGCGCACACACACACTCACTCACGTACGCACGCACGCACGCACGCACGCACGCACACACACACACACACACACACACACACACACACACACACACAATATGGTGTTCCACAAGGCTCTGTGTTAGGACCTCTTTTGTTTACCATTTACGTTAATGATTTGCATTGTTTTGTAAAATGTAAATGCGAAATGTTTGAAGATGATACATCTCTTCATGAAAACGACTCTGATGCCTTGAATTAACAATTAAGCTTCAAGCAGATATCGATAAACTTACTGAATGGACACAACTAAACCACATGTCCTTAAATGCTATTAAAACAAAGTGCATGTACGTGTCTACAAGACAAAAACGACAAAAAAATGAAATCAAATTTTCAGCCTGTACTCATATCCAACAACAAAGTTGAGGAAGTCAGTTCACACAAAACACTAGGTTCATTATTGACAAAGATTATCTTGAACTGAACATATAACATTCTTAGCAAAACGCCTTTCCAAAAAATATTTCAGTTGTCTCGGATAAAAAATTTCCTCGATGGCCACTCTCGAAAACTTTTTTTCTGTGCACATATTTTGTCATTAATTGATTATGCATCAACCCTTTGGGACAACTAGTGAACATAATTTAAAATTAATTCATCGTCTGTACAAACGAGCATTGAAATTAGTATTGCTGAAATCGAGCTCCCTAACTGATGAAGATACAAACAACTCAAAATATTAACCTTCCCAAACAGACTCTTTTTCAATAAGCCCTTTGTATGCATAACGTTATTATGGAACAGCTCCCCAAAAGATTACAGAAAGATTTAGAGTCAATTTCCACAGACATAATCATTTACTGTCCATTCCTAGACCACGCAACAATTTATACAAATCCAGTTTTGTATATTCAGTGGAAATCTGTGGAATAAA
>CM031619.1:25998603-26010264 GCA_018398815.1 Conus ventricosus
TTCAGTCAATGAGTATCAAAAAGAAGTAACTTTACTTCATTTTTGAAAGCTGATAATTGGAAATATTTCTGTGGTTTTGCTGGAAGTTTGTTCCATTCTTTACAGCCACAGAAGGAGAAAGTTGTTTTGAATAAATCTAAATTAGCTTTAGGAATAATGAATCTGAGCGAATCAGGATGGTGATGTAAATGTACTATTGATTTTAAATAATCTGGGCATGCGTCATGAACAATTTTGTGCATAAGAAATCAGAGTGTTGAATGTTATACATGAGTGAAGAGGCAGTATTCTATTGTACCTAAATACATCACAGCATAGAAGGATCGGATTGCTTCTGACAGCTGATCATCTTAATGGCTCGTTTTTGCAATGAACAAAGTGGTTTTAAAGTAGATGGCGCACATTTACCCCAGATTATAGAGCAGTAGTCTTAATCGAGCCTGAACAAAAGCAAAAATAATACATTTTTCGTGAATGTTCGTTGAGAAAGTTTTTATCTGTGACAGCTGGAACACAAAACACGAGACTAGTTTTGATTAGGTTATGGATCTGATCGTGCCAGGAAAGATTTTCATCGATGACGATGCCTAATAATTTGTGCTTTGCAACTTGTTTTATTTGTTTATCTTTGTACATTACTTTAATTTTGCTTCTTTTATGACTTGTCTTTTTTGACGTGCACATATTAACATTGACTCGGTTTTATGAGGATGAACAAGCATGTCATTTGAATCACACCAGACTTCCACTGATTTCATGCTTGCATTTAAATGATAATTAATTTCAATCGATGCTATGACTAGAGTATTGTAAAAGATGTTTCATCAGCGAACAAATCACACACTGCATTTTGAATTGATAAAAGGAGTCATTTATGTAGAGGGAGAACAACAGGGGACCTAAGATTGACCCTGTGGCACGCCTCTTGGCAACAGTCTCTTAGAAGAAATAACACCTCGTGAAAAAACAGATTTGCGTTACGGTTCAACAAATAAGATCTAAAAAATGATTCCGTATTGTTTGTCGACGCCGTAAACATTAAGCTTTTTTAGCAGTATATTGTGATTAATTAAATCAAAAGCCTTTGTTTAAATCAATAAACACTACACCAACTGCTTTCCTGTTGTTGATATCTTTTAGCCACAAATTTGTGATCCGACACAAAGCCGTTTCACATGCATGTAGTTTCTTAAATCCTGACTGATTGATATACAACAGTTATGTTTCTCAATAAAAGATGAAAGATGGTGATGGATATGACGTTCTAATGGTTTTGAGACGGACGATAGCAGCGAAATTGGTCTGTAGTTATTTGGATCATCTAAATTCCCTTTTTTGTGCAGAGGGATAATTTTTGCATGTTTAAATGCATCTGGAAAGTAATTTTAGATAAACATAGATTAAAAAGGTATGTAAGAGAATCTACAATATATGGTACAGATAGTTTTAATATCTTGGGACTAATTCCATCAAAGCTGTATGAACTTTAATTTTTCAAAGTTGATAGATATAAAAACACTTCATTAACAGATATTAGGGAATAGAAAACTTTGCGTGTATATTTTTTGCATCACAAAATTTCTGTAAATTCGCAGTATTAAAAAATGCTAGTTTTATCTTCCCTATGTTTAGCTTGTTACCAATATTGGCAAAATGATCTTTTAGTGTTTCTACTGGAATGGAACATTCCTGTCTTGATAGACCGGTCCCGTAAGTTTATTAATAGCTTTCCAAATAGAGGCTCGTTTGTTTTTTATTTTGGACCAACTTTCTGAAAGAAATCACATTTAGACTTTCTAATCATGTAATTCACAATGTTGCGTTTTCTCTTATACTCTTTGTCAGATCCTACACTTTTTAAATCATCCCTCTCGTCCATGGCATTCAGAATATCCTGAGTGAGCCAGACAGGCAGATATCTGATTTGACTCGCCTCTGGATCAATGGGATGTGTTTTGTCGACAATATTCAGAAAGGTTCTCGTCCAAAAGGCAAGGCATCATCTTGGATCGGTGTAGCTATAGATGTTTGCAAAAGACGAGGAAATGAGATCAGATTGAAAAGCGTGTAAGTTGAAGTTTTTGAATGAACGAAATGTGATTACCAAAATGATTTGCCTTTCGAACTTTAAAACCCTTTCTGTTCCAAGTTACGCAAACAGCATTGTGGTCACTTGCACCAGTAGGCGGTACACATATTTCTGCAAGTGCAGCAATGTTCGACGAATAATGTGGTCTATAAGGGTATTAGATTTTGAAGTAACTCTAGTCGGTAAAGAAAATGACTGATGAGATTATATGAATTAGCCATTTGGACCATTAGGAACAAGACTGAAACAGATCTATATTGAAATCTCCCAATAATAGTATTTCTGTTTTCAAAGAAGAAGAAGAAGAAGAAAGAAGAAGACGAAGACGACGACGAAGAAGAAGAAGAAGAAGAAGAAGAAGAAGAAAGATAACGAGGAGGACGAAGGAGATGAGGAGGAAGAAGAAGGAAGAAGAATTTGAGGAAAGAGAAGAAGGAAGAGGGGGCGGTGTAGATGAAGAAGACGAAGGAGAAATAACAAAAGGTTATATCAGAAGAAAAAAAAGAAGAAAAAGTTACAGACATCAATAATACCTCTGACGTATGAATCTATTATTGCTTTTGTTGTTGTTGTTGTTGTCGTACCCTGGCTAAAGACTCCAGGAATCATCCGAACAGCCGAAGTACTTGAATATGATGGGTACAAATGCATCAGCTAGGGATGAGAACATTACGTGTGTGACCGTTCTTTTAATTACCCTGCCACGTGGGCAGCCAACACTTCGACTTCGAGGGATTTTAGAGACTGATGGTGTTATGCTAGGAGCTTGTCACGACTGAAGGCAATCTCGCGTAACGTGTTGAAATGAGTCTATGTGGTTCACTGGCTCTTCACGGACTACTAGGAACACATCGCGAAAATTGATCAGTTGAGCGTATTGGTTTAAAGTTGGCCGTATTAAAATGTCCAGATAGGAACAAAACAACAACAACAACAAAAATAGACAAAAAACAAACAACAAACAAAAAAACAAACAACAAACAAACAAACAAACAAAAACAAAAACAAAAAAAAAAAAATATATATATATAATATGTAGTTACACCCACTTTCGAAGACATAAATCCCTCCCTCCCCTCTCCCACTTCACTTACACTTCAAGACAAACGATCAGCGACAAAGACCTGTCTGTCAAGGGGAAACAACTATCAGCTGTTTTCTCGTTGCCCTTGTCAAGGAGTGCTGTCCCTTGAGTTAATATTCCAAACCGGTGTGTCCGCGCACGCGCGCTTGCGCTTGTGCAAGTGTATGTGTGTGTGTGTGTGTGTGTGTGTGTGTGTGTGTGTGTGTGTGTGGTGTGTGTGTGTGACGTGTGTGTGTGTGTGTGTGCGTGTGCGTGTGTGTGTGTGTGTGTGTGTGTGTGTGTGTGTGTGTGTGTGTGCGTGCGCGCATGCGATATGCGTACCCGCTCTTGATACAACGGTAAGTGTGATTTTTTCTTCTTTTTTAAAAATTTTTTCCCACCTTTGCTAATTGGGGGTTTTTTGGTCTTTTTTTTTGGTTTGTTTCTTTTTGTCCTCCTTTTTTTTCTTTTTTTTTTTCTCCTGTAAAGGCGGTCTCACCCCCCCCCCCCCCCCCCTCTTTTTCTCCAACTCTCACGCACCATGCTAGTCTGTATGTTGTATTGTTACACATTTTCTTACTGACTTTAATGTTTTGGTGTTTGGTACAGTGCGTCGGGGTTTTATTTTGATCTAGTGTTTGGTGTAGTGACACTTTCACGCCGATTCTTTACGAAGCCTTGTGATGACTTTTCGTTTTCCCCTAGCTTTTTTCTAGGCTGCAGAAATACTTAGTATTTCTTCTCATTCTTGAATCCATTTAACTCTGGCTCTAATTTTTGTGCCCCCCCCTCCCCCCCCCCCCCCCCCCCCCCCCCCCCGCCTCGTTCAGTTGCTTTAATTCTAATTGTTGTTTTACATGCATATACATGGCTTGTGTCTTTTCACATGTAGGGTCTTAACAAGCTATTTATCCATTTCAGAAATCTGTCAGTTTACCATAAGAGAACTGTCTTTTCTTAGTAAGATAATTCTTTTCCAAATTCGCTAGAAAGATTTGTTATTTCAGTTTGACACATTTTCCATTGACTGATATTGGATAAACGGCAAATGAAACAAACTGCGGCGTTACTGAAACACGACAAAAACGCAGAAGAGCACACAAAACAAAGTGTGAAGTAACGACGATTTAATGCACGACACAAAACAGGACAAGAAATTTTCGGCAAAATGCCTTCCTCAGCGACAAAAAAATACAGACATAAACATGCACAATACTCCCCTTGTGAAGCCAAAGTGGTGAATGAAGTAACAGAGGGACAGTGGAAGAGAGGGTGAGTAGAGTTCGAAGAATAGGGCACGAGGAAAGAGGGTAGAGTAAAGTGAGGAGGAGGAAAAGGAGAGAGGAGAGAGAGAGAGAGAGAGAGGAGAGAGAGAGAGAGAGAGAGAGAGGGGGGGGGGGGAGAAAGAGAGGGGAGAGACAGAGAGAGAATGGAAGTAGAGGAAGAGTGGAGAATAAGAGAGAGAAGAGGAGGGGAAGGAGAGTGAGTGGAGGGGGAGGGTGTGTGATGGTATGTAGTGGGTGTGTTGCATATGAATGAAATGAACAAGAGAAAGCACAATAAATAAGATACAATATACTCGAAAAATCATTTTAAATGACAAGGGGAGGGGGGGGGAGAGAAGGGGGTCAGCGCATAAAGCATCCGACCCAAGTCTGACCCAAGGGTAGGTTGCCCTACCCAAGCACCAAGGGGTGAGAGGGAAAACGGGAGAACCCGAGAAAAAACCCACTAGCCAGACGCAGCTAAGAGCTGCAAGGCTCACCCCCCCACACACACGAAAAAAAAAAAAAAAAAAAAAAAAAAAAAAACACTTGCCCGCGGGCAAAGCCTCACACACACACACACACACACACACACACACACACACACACACACACACACACACACACACCCCACACACAAAAGTGCGCGCGTGCGCACGAACAAACACGCAGGCACACATACACACGCCAATAAGCGCACACACTGGGGGGGGGGGGTAACAATGGGGAATAAATGGTAAATGTACAAACAAGGCTATGAAGACATCTGGTGTAGCATAGGGAAGTAGGTGGTGCTATGGGTGGCGCAACAGAAAAAAAAAGGGCAAAAAAATAAGAGCATTAACGCAAAAGATAGATATGCGGTCATGATGAGAGGCGCTAACAACACTCCCAATGACAAAAAAAAAAAAAAAAAAAAAAAAAAAAAAAATCTATACATATATACATACACACACATATACATATATAAACATATATATATATATATATATATATATATATATACATACAGATACTAAAAAAAAAAAAAGATTTAAAAAAAAAGGGGAAGAAAAAGGAGGGGAGGGAGGGAAAAGGGGAGGGCAAAGGGGAGGGCCGGGGAAAGAAGGAGAGACATAAAGAGAGGACAAAAAGAGGGGCCTAAAGGAAGGGAGGAAGTATGAGGGAGGGCGAGGGGAGGTGGGTGGGTGGGGGTGAGAGGAGAAAAGTAGAGGTCGAAAGTAAGAGAAAGGAAGTAAGAAGGAAAGTAAGAGAAGGAACGAAAGGGGGAAGGAGCCCTTCAGAGGACGATAGAAAAGGACCAAGACGGAGAGGTGAGGGAGAAGAAGGGAAAGGGGAGAGGGGGGTAGAATAAAAAGGGGGGGGGGAGAAAGGGGAAAAAAAAAAGGAGGGGGAGGGGAGAGAGGGGGCAAAGGTGGTAGTAAGGAGAGGATAGATACAAAAGTAAGTGAGAAGAAAAATAAATGAATAAATAAAAGAAATATAGAAAAAAACAAAAAGACATGGAGACTGGGGAGCTAACCCTATCTCAAACTCCTGTCAAAAGAATAGGCTCTCAAACGATCATTCCAGATAGGCGCCAGGCTCTACGTCACGAAGAGGCCACTGATGCAGACCAACCATTGCACAGTAAGTACTAAAGGGTAAAGGAACTTCATAAGTCATTAGTACTTACCTGTGCATGGTTGTCTGCATCAGTGCCTCTTCGTGACCGTAGAGCTGCGCCTACTGGAATGATCGTTTGAGAGCCTATATCTTTTGACAGGAGTTTCTGAGTAGGTTAGCTCCCATCTCCTGTCTTTTTGTTTTTTTCTATTTTCTTTTATTTATTCATTTATTTTTCTTCTCACTTAATTTGATCTATCCCTCTCCTTCCTACCCTCCTTTGCCCCTTCTCTCCCCTCCCCCCTTTTTTTTCCCACCTTCTCCCCCCCCCCCTTTTTATTCTACCCCCTCTCCCCCTTTCCTTCTTCTCCCTCACCTCCTCCGTCCTTGTTCCTTTTCTATCGTCCCTGAAGGCTCCTTCCCCCTTTCGTTCCTTCTCTTACTTCCTTCTTACTTCTATTCTCTCTACTTTCGACCTCTACTTTTCTCCTCTCATCACCCCCCACCCACCCACCTCCCCTCCCCTCCCTCATACTTCCTCCCTTCCTTTAGGCCCTCTTTTTGTCCTCTCTTTATGTCTCTCCTTCTTTCCCCCGCCCTCCCCTTTGCCCTCCCCTTTCCCCTCCCTCCCTCCTTTTTCTTCCCCTTTTTTTTTAAATTTTTTTTTTTTTAGTCTACTGTATGTATATATAATAATATATATGATATATATATATATATATATATTATATAAATTATATTATATATATATATATAGTTTATATATGTTTTTGTGTGTATGTATTATGTATAGATTTTTTTTTTTTTTTTTTTTTTTTTTTTTTTGTTCATTGGGAGTGTTGTAGCGCCTCTCATCATGACCGCATATCATCTTTTGCGTAATGCTCTTATTTTTGCCCTTTTTTTCTGTGCGCCACCATAGCACCACCTACTTCCCTATGCTAACCCAGATGTCTCATGTATGCCTTGTTTGTACATTTACCCATTTATTCCCCATTGTTACCCCCCCCCCCCCCCCAGTGTGTGCGCTTATTGGCGTGTGTATGTGGCATGCGTGTTTGTTCGTGCGCACGCGCGCACTTTTGTGTTGTGTGTGTGTTGTGTGGTGTGTGTTGTGTGTGTGTGGTGTGAGGCTTTGCCCGCGGCAAGTGTTTTTTTTTTTTTTTTTTTTTTATTTTTTTTTTTTTTTTTTTTTTTTTTTTTTTTTTTTTTCGTGTGGTGTGGGGGGGTGAGCCTTGCAGCTCTTAGCTGCGTCTGGCTAGTAGGTTTTTTCTCGGGGTTCTCCCCGTTTTCCCTCTCACCCCTTTGTGCTTGGGTAGGGCAACCTACCTTGGGTCAGACTGGGTCGGAATGCTTTATGCGGCTGACCCCCTTCTCTCCCCCCCCCCCCTCCCCTTGTCATTTAAAATGATTTTTCGAGTATATTGTATCTTATTTATTGTGCTTTCTCTTGTTCATTTCATCATATGCAAACACACCCACTACATACCATCACACACCCTCCCCCTCCACCACTCTCCCTTCCCCTCCTCTTCTCTCTTATTCTCCACTCTTCCTCTACTTCCATTCTCTCTCTGTCTCTCCCTCTCTTTCCCCCCCCCCCCCCTCTCTCTCTCTCTCTCTCTCTCTCTCTCTCATCTCTCTCTCTCTCTCTACTCTCTCTCTCTCTTCTCTCCTTTTCCTCCTCCTCACTTTACTCTACCCTCTTTCCTCTGCCCTATTCTTCGAACTCTACTCACCCTCTCTTCCACTGTCCCTCTGTCTACTTCATTCACCACTTTGGCTTCACAAGGGGAGTATTGTGCATGTTTATGTCTGTATTTTTTTGTCGCTGAGGAAGGCATTTTGCCGAAAATTTCTTGTCCTGTTTTGTGTCGTGCATTAAATCGTCGTTACTTCACACTTTGTTTTGTGTGCTCTTCTGCGTTTTGTGATATTGGATAAGTTATCACAGTCCTTGTTAAGCTGTTCCTCCAAGAGGTTCTTCATTTGTTTGTACAAAATCATTGTTTTGTTTTAAATAACTGTTGTTAAGTTTTCAGTAACCAGGTCCACGTGTGAATTCACTTTGATTCAATTCAATTATCACAGCTTTATGGTCCGATTTGGAAAAGTCAAATGTTCCCAAGACACGTAACCCACTCAATGCTACTGATTAAAAAAAAAAAATAAAAAAAATAAAAAAAAGACGAGCCGACGAGCTACGAAACGATTACGCCTGTGCCATGTAAAATTATGCTCATTTACATGAAATGCTCTCCAACCATCATTCAGTTCTATTTCTTTAGATAACTTGTTAAACTCTCGTATTTCGTTTTCTCGGTGAGGTTTGGCTGATACTGTACCAAATGCGTTGCTAAGGACACAGTTTAAGTCTCCTGACATAAGATTTTCGCCGCTATAATCTTTGCATTTTTCTTGAATTAATTTTAAAAAGCTAACTTTTCAGCTCTATTATTTGGCGTGTATATGTTTACTAGATAAAAGTCATATTTATCATGAGAGACTGAAACGATCAACTATATGTCTTGTACTATTTCCAAGGCTACTTTTCCAGTGAAGTGTTTAGCCACTAAAATCACTTCTCCCCTGCTTCTGTTAGTTCCTCCATTATAGAAGATTCACGATACACACGGTTCTACCTCCCCATTGTTTTTCCAACACTAAGACATCGTTAACAGTGATATGAGCTTATTGCAAACAGACTAAGACAAATTTTCCAATTTTTAAATAATGAAATACTGATGTTCTCTCACATTTATTTTCGTTCCTCTACAATTCAGAGACATTATCCACACTTTATCCATTGATGGTTAACAAATGTTAAGTTTGGATTCTTTTGTCTATTGTACCTTCTGTGTTTACCTGTTTCTTTGGTATGTGATTTCACAGTACATACCTTCATATCTCGACACAAGAGGAGATTTTTCAACGTCGCAGTCCATTTCCAAGAGCCACGTCGTCATTGATGGAACAGTCCCAGCAATACCAAGCATTAACGGCATACGTCCACGTCGGCTGACCCATCCTGTGTAGTTCCACGGCGACGTGAACGGCCTCGGTCTGTTTTGCCTGTTTTAAATTTACCATCTTTGTCAGGACTGGCAGTGTCCTGAGAACGGCGCCGTTTGGGAGTCTCTGACCGTTGGTGAGTCGGAGGACTCTGCAGCTCCAGGGAGGCTCTGCCGAAGGCTGGAGCATCCTCTGTCCTGGCGGATATTCTTCTTTTTTTAATCTCCTTTTCCCTCACTCCGCACCTTACACTCATGCACCTCTCTCTCCTCCTCACTCTCCCCCTCCCTCTCGCTCACGTTCCCCTTCTTCTCAACAGTCCCCCCGACACTCTGTACCCGTGGCTGAGCTGACGCGGTTGAGGTCGCAGGAGGGTTCCCTCCCTTGTGGCCTGTCTTCCCTGCATGCCCTGCTCAAAACGTCCTTTAAAACACACAGAGGCATAGGGGTTTTCCTCTGGACAGCTGGAACACACAACTGGTCTTTTCACAAGTTTCTGTTCTTTATGGTATGTCTTGACTTACTTGACTTGTGTCTCTTGATTCCTTGAGGAACATAAGGGCCGCGACGACACTCCTCCAACGCACGCGATTTGGGCAGGTCCTCCCTTAGCTGGGCCCACGTCATTCCGGTGGCCTTCACCTCGGCGTCGACACTCCTGCGCCAAGTCTGTTTTGGTCGACCCACTTTCCGCTTTCCTTTGGGTTCCAATCCAGAGCCTGCCTGGTTACGTTGGATGCAGGCTTCCGTAGCGTGTGGCCGATCCATCCCCATTTCCGTTTCTTTATCTCAGTTTTCTATTGGGACTTGTCTCGTCCTGTCCCAAAGTTGTTCGTTGGGGATGACTTCCGGCCACCTGATGTTGAGGATGTTTCTGAGACATCTGTTGATGAATGTCTTAGCTGTGAAAAAAATAACATTGATGTGTGTGTGTGTGGTTTTTTTAGGGGAACAGATGGAACTGTTGTCAAAACGAAACGACGTCCATTGAGGAAACGTGTCAACTTATTGTCACTGTCCCGCGCTCTTTCGCATTTTAAGGCGGAACGAAGTTCGCATCCGCCTTTAACAGGGAGTGTTCGATGTCACCGTCAGTCACAGATATAGGTATGTTATCAATAAACACTTGCTTGATGTCACCGTCAGTCACAGATATAGGTATGTTATCAATAAACACCTTGCTTGATGTCACTGTCAGCAACTGATATAGGTATGTTATCAATAAACACCTTGCTTGATGTCACCGTCAGTACAGATATAGGTATGTTATCAATAAACACCTTGCTTGATGTCACTGTCAGCAACTGATATAGGTAGTTATCAATAAACACCTTGCTTGATGTCACCGTCAGTCACAGATATAGGTATGCTATTAATAAACACCTTGCTTGATGTCACCGTCAGTCACAGATATAGGTATGTTATCAATAAACACCTTGCTTGATGTCACCGTCAGTCACAGATATAGGTATGTTATCAATAAACACCTTGTTTGATGTCACCGTCAGTCACAGATATAGGTATGTTATCAATAAACACCTTGCTTGATGTCACTGTCAGTCACAGATATAGGTATGTTATCAATAAACACCTTGCTTGATGTCACCGTCAGTCACAAATATAGGTATGTTATCAATAAACACCTTGCTTGATGTCACCGTCAGTCACAGATATAGGTATGCTATAATAAACACCTTGCTTGATGTCACCGTCAGTCACAGATATAGGTATGTTATCAATAAACACCTTGCTTGATGTCACTGTCAGCAACTGATATAGGTATGTTATCAATAAACACCTTGCTTGATGTCACCGTCAGTCACAGATATAGGTATGTTATCAATAAACACCTGCTTGATGTCACTGTCAGCAACTGATATAGGTATGTTATCAATAAACACCTTGCTTGATGTCAATGTCAGCAACTGATATAGGTATGTTATCAATAAACACCTTGCTTAATGTCACTGTCAGCAACTGATATAGGTATGTTATCAATAAACACCTTGCTTGATGTCACCGTCAGTCACAGATATAGGTATGCTATCAATAAATACCTTGGTTGCAGGTTTTTCTTATAGTGATGTATAGTGATGTGTTCTGGATATATGGTAAGGTATCTCTATATATAGGGTGATGTGTCTATAGATATAAGATGATATGATTTTACACATAAAAATCAACCGGCTTTTTTTTTTTAAACGTTTTTCTCAAAGGTTTGGTCATTTGTTAATATGTTGTTGAAGTCCATTACAATGAACAGTCCTGTATTTGAAAAGTTCATAAGTTCAACCCAGTCTTAAATTAATGAAGTCCAGGTTTGATTTGTTTTAAACACATTGCTTGTGTACAACCCTGCAAGAATGTTCAGACACTGTTGTGTTGCCAACAGTCGGAGTGTTAATGGTTTGTCCCTGTTTCCTGTTTACAACACTTTTACATGACATAACCATAGGCATAGAAAGTGTTTTCATCTCCTGTGTACCTTCGTCTATTCTTTTATTTGGTTGCGTCAGATCTTCATCTGTCGCATGGAATCCAGTCTTTCGATTCTTGACGGGCCCCAAATGCATCTGCATCGTACCTCCACAGGTTGACGCTGTGAAATCAGGGCTGGACAGTGTTGG
>CM031619.1:26010364-26012864 GCA_018398815.1 Conus ventricosus
TTTGTAGATGTTTTTAGCAGCTTGATTTTAACTTGCTTTTAATATAACAAATGTCGCTCCCACTGTGGTTGAGCACTTTTTTTAAGATTGCGCTGATCCTCAGTACCATTCTCTTATATATATATATATATATATATATATAATATATATATATATATATATATTTTATTTTATTTTTTTTTAACTTATCTTCCTTTTTTTCTTCTTCTTCTTGTTCTAATTTGTTCGTTTATAGCACGCGCATGCATTTTAAACCCAGAGGCCTGAGTGTAAACAGATCAGCCTGTTTGTCTATTCCACGATCGTGTTTAAATAACAGTCGTTTATATACAGGTCTATCAAATCAATGGCATGCAAAATCTGATTGAATTTCATGTGAATGTATTACATTGACGAAGTCCGAAGCACAATCATTATTCCAAACAAATCCATGGATCTCCTCTTTTTTTTCTCTTGCTTTATTTTATCACAATAATTAAAACCTGATGCATTCACATGAAACTCAAGAAACATGCAATCTGATTCCATCAATTCATTTTCCTTTCCTTTTTTGTTTTTGTTTTTGTTTTTCAATGTTTCCTTAACAAAATCCCAAGCTCGAGGTGAAATGCTTAGTATATTGTGAATGTATTTAACCGCCAATATATTGTAAATGTATATGTGAGCACAGTATAAGCTTACGGCTTGTTGTTGCTCATTTGTCCTGAAAATTATGAAGGTATTCTGTTTACTTGTTTCTGAAATAAAAGTTATTTAAACCAATTCTTTTATACGAAGATCACGAGGTTAACAGCTATTGTGGACCAGTCAGTCAGTGTACAATGCCCCCCCCCCCCCCACCCACCCCCACGCTACGTTCTATCGGGTCTTAGCAGGTCTCCCCATTCACACAGCAACCAGAGGACCCAGAGTTTGAAGTGTGGCCACACGCTACACACACACACACACACACACACACACACACAACACACACACACACACACACACACACACACACACACACACACACACACACACACACACACACACACAAACAGGGTGTGCCTTTTTAATTCCTGATTTGAAAATTGAGAAATCGTTCTATATTGGATTACACAAGTCCATATTTACAGCAGAACTAACAGCAATACTTATGGCCTTAAATTATTTGATCAACTTCCCTCAAACTGTATTTCAGATTCTTTTTTGTGTAGATTCTAAATCAGTTTTGCAGGCATTACAAGCCTTACAACTGCACACCCGACCAGAAATGATTATGGAAATCAGTTGTTTGATACACATGCTAATTGTAAGGGGTACCCAGATAACGTTTTGTTGGATACCATCTCACTGTTCTTTATACTATAACGAAAAGGTAGACAGGGCAGCCAAACATGGCGCTAAGTGTGGTTCTCAGTCTGAATGCCTTCATTTTCCTCTTTCCTTGCACGAGCATTATGGTCTACTAAGGTCGCACATTTGGAATGTTTTCCAAAATGAAGTGAAACATCAAAACAACCAAGACCATTTTAATATTCAAAATATAAAAGATAACTTTATTACGACTGAAAAATTACTTTCCTTAATGTACAGATGGAAACTTGATGCTTTCAAAACAAAATATGTCAAAAATATAGTTTGCATTTGTGGATGCAAAATATCTCCTAGTCATATTCTTTCATGTCAAAGCTTGAAGATATTCATTCCAGTTTTATCGCAGAATAACTTGCTCAGTATATTCGATTCACCAGCTTTGACCTTTGACTTTTTTGTAAGTCTAGAGAAAAGTCCAATTGGTCACTATTTATAATCTTTTTTTTTTAATGCGGAAGTGATGGAGGGGTAGAAGAGGTGAAGGGGTGAGGGGAGAGGAGGGGGGGGTATAATTTTGTTGATTTGTTGTTGTTGTTGTTGTTATTATACTAGTATAGCTATATATTCTTCTTGCATTCAAATGTACATACATTTTCACTCCTAAGCATCCGTATGTATACACACATACATGAATATATAGAACTCCATACAGTTTAGACATGCACAAGTTTTACTCTTTTACTCATGCACTACTTTCTCTGGGTTTTTTTTTTTGTTTTTTTTTTTCTTCGTCTAATATCACGATTAGTGGAAAGACGTTAAATGAATGATACACACACACACACACACACACACACACACACACACACACACACACACACACATCCATGTAAGCATTTTGAGGCCTACCATAATTTTGATCCAGCATTTAATGGGTTTTTTTTTTGTTTTTTTGGGTTTTTTTTTGTGTTGTCCCAACCTCTGCGCTACCTCAGAGGCAGTGCACCCACACCGCTCATTCTGACACCCCGTCCACAGCCACAGCCCGGCTGGCCCCGCCGCAGCCCCGGCACCAGCAATCCACAGGGAGCAGTCAATGTCAAGTCGTCAAGAGGCAACCCACCGGAGGAGACACTGCACTGCTGCCGAGTCACTTCGGTGGTGTTCAGTGGCGCCTGTTCTGATCTAACATACGCAGGACACCACC
>CM031619.1:26030364-26050364 GCA_018398815.1 Conus ventricosus
CCGCTACCACCCCCAACACCAACGGATGTGACAGATGAAGAAATTTTAAATTGCGGGAGAATCATACTAACTTTCAAAAAAGATAAAAATAATCGAAAAAGCAATAAACAGCAGTGCCACAGAAATTGCCAACGAACCAAAAACAAACCATCAACTCTTTAAAGAAAAGGAAGCAAAAAGACAATCAGGAAAGAGTAACACAAGGTGAGCTGCATAACTATCTTATGTCAAGTCAGGCTTACGTTCAAACAGCGATTTGAGAGAAACATTTTCTGAAGATCTTTTTTCAACCACAACAGAAGAAACTGTAGAATTGTACATGCTGCGAAAGGGGGTGAGAAGTCTGACGAAGCCGGATGCTCAAGACAAACATGATTTAAACGTTCAGTTTGGGAAATTCTTGAAACTTAGCAAAAAACTGGTCATGAAGAGGCAAAAAAAGCTGGAATGAAAAAAAGAAACTTGGGTCTTGGCTTAAAGAGAAATAGCGGATAATCTGACGATCAAAGGCTCGCAAATTGGGTGCTGTTCAAAAGGCTTTTTGGGCATCACCTCATTTTTACACAGTAGCCTCCCCTTCATCTTTATTTTCAGCAATTAAAAACAAATTCAAACCATGCAGCAAGCCCTGCAATTTGGAGACTATTGGAAACAACCTTCTCATCTAACAACTACCTCTTACAACTACCTTACTACAAGCCACTCAGTGAACGCCACAGACGCATGACGTGGGACTAACGGTTTTGCAAAAACCGCCAAGCTATCGATCGAGTGTGTATTACCCCTTCATCGCCCGACCGGCCAAGCTGCGCCTGCGCCCCTTCTTCCATCACTAAGGTCTCCTTTCAGTGGCCGCCAATAGAACTGAAACAGATCCATTGATTATTGATTCATTAATCTCTAAGTGCTTTTGGTTTCTGTAACTCTTGAAATTAACAGACGTTTAAGTGTGAACCCCAAAAATGCCCACGACACACTCCCCTGCAGTGCACCTACCCTATCTATTGTGAGTGTGTATTGTTTTTTGGTTGTTTATCTAATAGTGGCATGTTCGTGCGTGAGTGTGAGTGAGAGAGAGGGAGGGGGGGGAGGGGGAACAGACAGACAGACAAAGAAGTAAACAGACAGACAGACAAGAGATGTGGGAGTGAATGAGGAGAGAGAAAACGGATTCTAATTAATTTTATTAATTTAAAATTTTTATTCTGTTTTAAAAATTAAGCCCGAAGAAGCTAAAAGCTTTAATAAAATACTCACACGTTAAATTGGAAGGGTCAAAGAGAAAGGTATTAATGGAGCAGGCTGAAACATCAATTACTGATCTTTATATTCACATAAATATATCAAACAAATGTTAATGCAGGCCATCATGTGAAATTCAAGATAATGGCCCCCACAAGCCATAAAATTGTTTGCCATATTAGAGTTGATAATAAGGCTTCTCAAGATGTTAATTCAGACTGTTTCTACTTGTCATTCAGGGTAACCTATTTGCTTTAATAAAGAAAGAGTTAAAGCGATTAGAAAAGCCTAAAAATAATCAGTTGAAATATAATTCTTTTTTTTATTTTATTTTAGAATTTAAAAAGGCTGCAGAACTCATGGAATACTGATTTACAGAATTGTAATGAACAATTTAACTAGACAATGAAGCTTTAAACATTGATTTTAGAGAATCTGGGTTTGAAATGATGTAAACAATTATAATCAAATATCATAGCGAACTATTTAACGAAGCAACCATAATTTCTGAACATTGACAGTAGTGAAATTAGCAAAAGCTAAAATGCTGGCTGTGTGTTATAGTAAGGTTAACGGATGCCTTGAAGTGTATCAACGCTTGGGTTAAGAATAAAAAGCGCGTTTTAACTACCTTTTATATACATTTAATTATTTGGATTTACGAAAATATTGTGGGCTTTAAAAAGACTACCTCAGATTAAATTCGAGGATGTGAAACTATAAACGATGAAGAATATATATTTGGCCGTGACAAACAAATAGGCAAATGTATGGATGAAGTAGAGCATGAATATTATTAACCCTACAAGAGTCATGAAAGCGTGGCACATGCTATCTCTCAAATCCCACGAGTCTCTTCATATGGAGCCGCCAGTAAAAGAGGCTATGACCGTTCCTGATGATTATATAACACCCGAATGAATTATAATAGGAAGTCTGGTGGTATCAACAAAAACAGAAAGAAGTAATCCAGCTATCACACTACTTTAACTCAAACTGCAGACTTACATGCTTACACAGTTTTAACCAGCCAGTGAGGAAGGCAAAGTTAAGGGTTTCTGGCCTGGTCTGAAGTGAACGGTCCAGGGTGACATCAAATAAAGACAAACAAAGATCAATCCTATAGTTGTGCAATTCATACATCCTCGTCCAAAAGAGTTAGAGTTAAAACGAGCATCTTGAACAAACAAAAACAGTCAACATTGTTTCTAATGTGTGTTATTTTAGCGCATTTACATCCAGTTCAAAAATCAGCTAACAGAGTATCAAATGATGAACAATATAAGCAGAACTAACTTTGATAACATAACTTTCCAGTAAGTATATAAAGAATATTTCCGTTTGAAGAGCAAAACAAGCCAAACACTGTAAAGCCGTATACACCCCAGGTTTACTGGTATAAGCTGAAATAGTGCCTCTAAGATTCTCCCAACGCTCTACTTTAGGCGAACCGCTTAACAAACATGGCATACTTGTATACTGTTTATATGCAGAAAGATACAAAGAGTCATTATTATTACTCATAAACCCAATAAAGCATACTTATGGCCCTATACATCAAAGCAACCCGTCTAAAAAAGCTTTGTAGAAGTGTTTGGTCTAATCCGCCAACTAAAGAAGCATCAGCCAGACAAAGAAATCATTGTAAAAATTTAATAATAACTGTGAAACCAACTCCTCACACCTAAACCAGTTTCACAGAAATTATAAGAATTTACACACAATTCAGGATGAGACCCAGTAGACTGTTTAATTCGAACATAGATCGCACTTGCCCCCAGTACTATGGCCCACAACAGTCAATAACACAAAACAAATCCTTATTAACTCACCACAGAACAGTTCATATGCGTTTATATGTTTTAGGTCCAGTATGGCCAACACACAACACCCGGAATTTACAGAGGTCCCAACGCAGCACTTAGGGTTTTTAGATCAGATTAAACAACTTCGCAACACACCACCAACCAACAAAAACTATCAAGCCAATATGTGACACCGTTAAGGAGCCAAAACGTTAATGCCTCATCTACACACTGTTGAGATAATCAATAAATGAATTAATTAGGCAACGCCGTAAGAGACCACGAACACATAACTGAGGAAGTGTAGAGGGGCTGCTGCGCAACAACATATTGTAAACTTCAGCTAAGGTGACCCTAATACATGGAATCAGCCTATCTTTCTTTCATACCCAAATGAGTCACATTCTCCTATCATCATCAATAAGGACAGTGACTTCTGAATATAAGAGGTTTACCTGCATTGCACAGTTCTAACAGAAAAGGTACAAGACTTAACTCTTGACAGTTTAAATCCTTTTATGACTCCGCCCAACATCTGATGGCCAGTTTAGATAAGTTAGCGGATCTCTACAGGAGAACTTTCCAATCGACAAAACATACTTATACCGCCACATAGGTGCGAAAATGATTTAATCCATATTAACACAGTAACGTCGTTGATAGGTTGATGAAGACTCACTTCCTCCTAAAGGCTCATTCTTTTCTAGTCTTAGAGGAAAAGACATAATCAGAAGCTGAATACAAAACGCACAGAAAGCCGGACAGAATTACACTGTGAAACAATTGGCGATTATCATATCAATATTTATTAGGCTGACGTGTGTAGTTGCAGACGTCTTTTCCAAGAATACAGATCAACATGCATGCAACATTACAACAAGACTCATCACATAACATCTCTGCCCAGGTCTTTCTTAGTGGACGCTTTCTTAAAGTCTACAAACATTCAGATTGAACTTAATTCTGAAACTACCACCCACACAACAGTTGATATTTGAAGACGGGCATGAGGGGAGGTATTAGCATGGCCTCACATACCATACCTGCAAAAGCTAACAACAAAATTTAAGACGATTATGAATCCCTAAAACCATCCAACTATCTAATGTACTTTAGACGCCAACAATCTGTATGGATGCCATGAGTCCACCATCTTCCCAATGAGAAACATTACAATGATAAAAGTGGCCTCATGGATTTTAACACTGTGTTAGGTATGTGCACAGAACTTTCGCCGCCAGATAAACAAATGGGACAAATCTTAGAAGTAGACATAGAATAATCCTAAAGAATAACACGATCTTTCACAGACGAATACCCCCTAGTCGCAGAAAGATTAAAGATGAGTCCCATTGAACCCCGCCATAAACTTGTTCCCAATCTTCGCCACAAAACAAGAATGATTGTCATTACAGACTGTTACAGTTTTACTTAAAGACACGGGCTTGAAACTGACTTCTGTTCAAAGACACATTGCTTTGACCGAAGAGCCCTCTATTAGACCATACATCAGAAACTACTGAACTTAGAACACAAGCCACATGACGCCTTCAGAAAAAGACTTCTTATCAACTGATTAACAACATCTGTATGTAGTGGCAAAACTAAGAAAATCCACACAGAACGAACTGATTTTAAATAAGTACAAAAGAAAACCACGCAATTAAGTTTCCTCGTAAACCCAACTAACAATACTTTAGAAGATTTAACGACAGCCAGGATTGCATAATGAATGAAGAAAAAGGATTTAAGTTGTGACAAGCGGTGTTTAAATGTCTTTAACTGTAATAGATTTTGTCAACGTTATTGATGTTAGAATTTCTGGAGAGCGACCCCCCTACTATAAAACGCTGTAACCAGAATCAAGAGCTTTACACAAGACACTGGTGATAGTTTTTATTACAAGACGACCCCAACAGAAGAACTTCTATAAGGATTTAGAAACATTATAAGTGCAAAAGGGGATTTATGTGCTGTACGACACCATCTAAACAATCAAAAGACGATCCTTTAACAATCAAACAGAGAATCAAGACAGTGAATGGAAATATGAAGGATGAACTTAATTGGACATTTATCAAAGAATCTGTAGGATTGCGGTCAAAGATGTACTGCTATGCCAGCCATACTTCAGTAATGAAGAATGCTAAGGGCATAAGTAAAGAAGATAGTATCAAAAAAAATATAACTCACGACAACAACAAGCAAGCTCTCTTTGAAAACAAATTAAATTGCATCACACAAAAGTTAATCTTGCGCTCTACTCATCAACAGTTAAAACACAACGCTGTTAAACAAGAAAATCACAAGTACCTCTTCACAATAACAAGAGACTTTACGTCAGTTCTGAGCTTTCATATGCTTTAGGACATTGAGGAAACATTAAAAGATTAACTCTACTAACTACTACCAGCACTATAATGCCCCGGACTGGGCCCTAACAACTTATTAAATAACGATCCTACTACTTCCATCACTATCATAAATCTGAACAAACAACTGGCTTGTCCGTCTTGATTGGTTATTTTTACATCCAATGAATTTATAAATCCTACTCTAATAATTCTTAAAATGCTGTCACCGTCTACGTATATAACTGATAATCGCACAACCCCCCGCCCTAGTTGTTACAAAACCTATAAACTGTAGAAGTGAGAAGCCGTCAAACAAATTAGCACATTTTTAAACTGTTGTAAATGGACAAACAACATTGGTATCACGAGAAAATCAGACGGTTCCTAAAACCTTTAAACTCCTAAATGCCCCATACCTACAAGGCCAAGTGTGCAGAATCTATGTGTATATATCGCCATTATTAAAAAAAGCCCAAAATACGAGCAAGCTTCTAGGTAAAACATACTCCCTTATTTTCCTATAAGTTCTTGAAATTTATAGAAATTATAAGATTTGCCTCAATAATTTTTAACTTAATAGATAAAAAAAGTCAAATGCTTCTCTAAAGAGCAAAATTTAGTAGTAACCCTCGTGTATTTTTAACGTTTTTAAAATATTGCCTTGTCCATCCTTAACATTAATCCAGATAATTTGACCTTTTCAGATATATAAGCCCACATACCTTTAAACCCAATTTCCACTAATGGCAACCCTAAAGATATACCGCACCTATTTTCAATTTGGGTAAGTTTCAGGGCACACTTTTGTGTTATTTAGTAAATTAAAGCTGCGTCAATCTTTATTTTATAAAATATTATAAAAAAAAACTAATTTAACAAATGTTAGCTAATTCAATAATATTGACATTTTACTAACAATTTATGGAGCGTTTTAAACCCCAAATCTTAGACTTCAGCAATTATAACCCATTGCAGTAGATGGATCAAACGGCTTTCGGGTAGACTTGTAAACACCCACAAACTAAATAAATTAAATCCGCCAATAAAGAATGATAGAGGCCATCAGCATGGTCATCCCACCCTATGGCTTTTACCAAAGAAGTCAGTAAAATTTGCCATTTTACTCTCAACTACTGGCTGTGTGCATTTCATATGCAAACATTTAAACCATCCTAATCTGTAAGTAATGTCAGTATATAACTTTACATGATAGATAACCATGTACAGACAAAACAAAACTGAACTAACAGTGCCCCCCCTAACGACAACGCGGATTTATCCTCTTTAACATGCCCCAGATGGACAATAATGCTATATGAAAGAATCTGCAACGAATTTAACATTAAACCTTAACTGATTTTAGACAAAATTTAGCCCTCAATCAATGGGTAAGGGCACATTGTATTTGTTGGGTTAACGTATAATTATACTTATGACTAACTGGCCCGTCCACACCTCTTTTCACCCAAAAACACAAGTTTCGATTCGTAACCAGTATAACGAAAACATCCAAAATGCATGGACAAACATTTTATCTTAGAAAAAAGTAAAGGTGCTAACAAATGCATGCTAGCAAAGACTCAAAATGACACCATAAGACATACTTAGGTGTCCTATTAAGGAGCACAATCCAAACCAAGTCAGCATAGTAGATCAATCAACAGGTATTTGATGCAGAAAACATTTCAAGCTAATTTAGAAGATGCAATAGTATAACTCTGCTGTTTAATTTGCCCTGCCAGCAAGACAAGAGGATCAAGACGTTCTTGGCACAAGCTAGTCAAAGGTTGACTTTGGTGTGGTTGTGGATAATACATGCTGTGCCCTCTGACCAAGACTACAGATTTGCATAATACAGATAATAACAAAGAAAACCTCAAAGCTGGCGAACGACCCAAGACATAGGGCACAATAAATACGTAAACACAAGGCGCCCTCCATCCCATTAAAGAACGTACCAACCCCTGAAGAAAATCGTATCCAGTTAAAGAACACCCAGAAAGCGCATCCACCACCAGTTAAAAGCGTCCCACATCCAGAAAGCATCCCAACCGGCACTCCACCCGTTAAGGTTGCCTTCACACTGACAGTCACACAAGGGCGAACATACAGCCCTTGATGTATTCTATTAACATATACTGGATTAGCTGTACTTTAATTCAACCAAAAATAAATCCAGCAGCTAGCACTCCTAACTTCCACGTGAATGGTCGTGCAAATAACCAGCTACCAAACCAATAGTAACAAAACCCCACTAACAAACACGTCCTAATAAGCCCAGGCAAGAGCATCAAGCGCTTTGGCTGCTAACATCTTTAATAAAGTATTTCTAGATGAAGCTATTATTATCTAATCCACCTTTTACCCATTGCTGATGCCTTTGGAGGATGCTACTGGCCGCTGTTGGCGCGCTAACTACCTGTTTAAAGCAAAAACGAGTGTATAGAATAGCAAACCCAACAGCATGTTAAAATGCCATAACTATGGAAATCCCATGTTCCCTGAACAGAGTACTTATACTTCGCAAGCGTAGTATTATCCAAAAAGTAATCTATTAATATAGTTTTCTCTTACACTGCTTGTTTGATGAGCTAGCTTCTCTCAGTTTAGTAGACAGCAACATCAAACAGTCCGCCTTATCCAATCAAAAAATCCTGTAATTATATTGCTGAAATCTAGCCTTTTCTTCTTGCCCTAGGATGTTATCATCGCATCACCAGTTAAATTTTTTTTATCTTCTAACTCTCTATCACAAGCTCACAGTACAAGATTGGCCAAAATTGTTTTATGTTAGTATTCACACCCTTATTGTTTGCAGACGCATTAATGCCAACCAGTTTACACGCATGAGGCAATGGGAGAATCATTAATTGTTTATTAACAGTGACTCCTCATTAAAACACGAATCAATTTCCTGCTAAAAGCTACATGCATATTCTGGTCCTAAATCATGAAAAGAGGTCATTCCTATTTCATATCGTGTTGGCAACACTTGCCCCAAGATCGTAAAAGACTTGACAGCCTCAGGTCCTTAAATATAAATGTTTAATCGCCCTTTTGTCATCGAACAGGAATCCACTTCCAAATTGTAGTTTAGATTTTCAAAAACTGTAGTTGGTTCTGTGCTTTGTGTAACTCTTACAAAATTACCTCTGTTAGTTCTTATATACACTATGGTTTGCTTTATCATCTAAAAAACAAAAGAAGTTCTGGGCCTTTCTGGCTGTGTTCTAGTCCTAAGCTTATGTAGAATGATTTAATTCTCTTTGTTATAGTTTTCTGCACGATATTCTGCTAAACTGAAGTGGGTGTATCAACTTCTTCAAATGAAGGGGTGAAGACACCTACTGCTGTCTCATGTCAAGATCTTCGCGCAATAAAAGGCCAAATTCTTTTTCATCTATTACCAAGATGAAGGGCCTGCTGGCAACATCACTTTCAGTCTTCTTCAATAGGATCAATCGTGCGCGGTCAAAATCTTAGCCATATATTTTTATTTATAATCTTTTTTTGTTTTATAAAAATGAATCCTACGTATGTGACCTCGAACCATACAGAAAAAGACGGAACCCATGCGTAAAGGTATAGATGTCAAACTGGTAATTATTGTAAATACTCCATCACAGTTCCCCTGGAACAAACTCTTTAACAGAGTCAAGATCCGGATCTTTTCGCAGGCGTGTTATAATTCCATGCACGGCTACACTATCCATTCCATATAATATTAAATCTTATAGATCCAAATGCTACTTTTGTTGCTAAAATAGGCAGGTGCAATCGTTAAACATATGGCCATAATACAGGAGGGCAGATAATCTTTGTACAAGGCGAAGGCAGACGCATTTTTGCTCTCTATTCTGATCTATGCTGTCCTAAAAAAGAAATAAAAGAGAAAGTTTTAGGGAAAACAAGACTCAAACGGACCTTTTAACACGAGCATAAAGCGAGTGATGCAGAGATGATGATAAAGGAATGCTGCAGGAAGCAGAAGCATTTGGCAACATATTCTGCATCCCTCTGATTATTGAACTGTTAAAGACGCTATGCCATATTACCAAGTTTCCACTAAAATAAAAACTTCTAATGAACGGACATTTAAAAAAATCCATAGCGATGACTGTCGTTCTGTCTGAAGGACCCCTTAGCTAAATAGCTTAAGCGTACAATTCTCTGAGTTTTTATGTTGTTACTAATCCCCGACCTGGCCATAACAATCTCAACCCATTAAAAAATGTAAAACGGTTATTTATTATGAAAACGTTAAACACCTCCATTACATCCAAAATAAACAAGCGGGACACACTCTGGAACATACATCTAAATCATTCTCTGAAGTACATTAAAAGGAATTTTTTTTCTTATATACTTAAGAGAACAACTCCTTTTCATAGAGAAATCAGAAAGCGTTTTATAATACCAAAAAATGAGAAGGTATACAGAGCAATAAAAGGCAAGTCCCAGATCAGGGATTAATCAGGGCGGGACTTTTATCCATCACCAACACTTAGATGAAAGTAAGAAAGTTATTTGCTTAGTAAGCAAAAGAGATCCCAGCAGTTGATCGCGTAAGTAAAAACTTACGCCTTTATGATGTAAGGCGTCGAATAAATATAAAAAACAATATGGTCTGTGGCTGATTTAATGATCAACAAATGACAACATACTGAATGGAATGTTGAGAAATTGTAGGTCAAGATGGTAAATAAATCAATATTCACAAGAAGGCAGACGATACGCTCCAAAAAAATGCACATTTTGATTATGTTATGTGATTCCCCATTTAACAATGAAGAAAACAGGCCTAAAAGAAGTGGCTATATTAAAAATTCCGAATAAATATTCTAATAACAACAGATGGATAGTTTGAAGTTTCATCTTCCTAAGATCCCCACTGTAACTCTTATCTGCCGGGATAAGTCAGTGGTGTGGGAAAACTGTCTTCGTACTTGAATTGTTACAAACAATATACAGTTTCATTACGACACAATGATATATATTCGTTACAACCATAAAGCACAACAAGTCTTACAAAGACAGGAAAGTTTAATTGGACAGACAGAATATATTGAATAGTTTGATATCCTAGCGACAAACTGAGCGACTTGATAGAACATACTTAAAGACGTATATGAGGGAGACTTAAACACTGTTTATTATAGAGGACATTTCAGCTGAACGAGAACATTGGTAAAAAAAGAAAAGCGCTTTCAAACCTACCATTAGTGTTCGCCACGCCTTAGTTTTCTGTGTGTGGCTCTTACCTCAAAAATTAAATACAATGCTTTCAATAAAGACATTGACTGATCGCAGTAACATTGGTTGTATTATTGACACTAAGGACAAGAGAAAGTTTGAAGAAGTGTTTTAAGTTAAAATAAAATAAAAGGGACACAGTGAGCTAAAAAAAATAAAGTAACAGTTAGAAAAATCTAAGCACGCCCACCCCCTAAGCATGCTTTACGGACTGACCCCCCAGAACAATATGGCGTTTGTTTAATTTTAGCTTGTTAATTATTGATTGCAAATAACAATTTTGTTGTTTTATTAATAATTTAAAATATTATAAAAAAATTCTCTATGGCCATATCAAAAGTGAGCAGCTCCTCAATGCAACTTGCAGAATATGCAAAAAGACCTAAGCAAACACAACAGATTTTATCGAAAAAGCAGTCCCAGGAAATGTTTTTATGATTATGAATAAACAATGACGGGGTTTTACAAACGAACAGAAATTGAAGTAAAAAAACGGCAGCATCAGCATCCTGCCCTAGAAGAGAAAGAAATATAATAGCAGACGATTTTGGGCAAACGTGAATATCAAACTACATAAAAGAGAGAAAGCTTGGGCTTTGTCCAACCTGAAATTGACTGGAATTAAGGTTTGAACTACGAAGCCCGCAATTTAACCTATTTATTATTTATATTAACACCAATATTAGAAAAAGCCAAAATGAATGGCCGCAGAATTTCTGGTTAGTGCCTTGTCCCAGAACACACAGAAAAGGCAGATTGAAATAACTAAGCGATGGTTCTGAATAGTGTTCTACAGAGAAAGAAGTCCTTATCATAAGTGGGCGTGACAGACCGGTCGGCTATAAAAATACCCCAAAACTACGAATCACTACCTAGCAAATGACTATGATGTTTTCGCTTATACTATTACTCCGAGGGAAGGCGATTACTATTTGCCAGAACATGCTGTATATTAGAGGCATACTAATAAAGGGCTGAAAACTTGGATTGCCCCTGTTAAGCTCGTATTTTAAATAACTAATTAAAAACGGATATGAAAGAAAACAACCCTTGCATCATCCGACAAGGTTACTAAAATGTAATACAAAAGGACGGAGAGTGCCAAACAGTACTTGAACTTTATATTCATAAAGAAATTAGATATAGTTTATTGTCGAATTTACTCTTTTGATGAAGTGCTTCCAGAAGTATATATAAGAAGTATATCATAAGATTAAAATAAAAAAAAAATCTTATTTATAGAAAAAATGGAGGTTCAACCAGTTTATGTTAAAGCACAAAAAACTGAACTTCAAAAGGATATAGAAAGCGACTTTGGATAATTAAAGGTTACTAGAACTAAATAAGCTAAAGCTTTAAATACACTTACTTATGTAATAACAGGCTACCTCAGCTGAAGCTAGCGTAAGTGCACTGTGTCTGTGCATTGCATGTTTTAGCTAACAGGGGTTGTGGCGCTCCATCCACTTTAGCATTAGGGGGCCTTGGTTTTAGGTTAGTTCGCCAAGTCTATGGTTGTAAGCCCGTTTTTTAAAAAAATTAACTCCTAAATTACAAAAGCACACTGGTCCATTGTTGCCGCAATCATCAGCAAAACTTGCTCATTAAGGAATAAAGAATAAGCAAACTTACAGGATTAGAAACATTAACGGACGAAGAATTTCAGAAGCTTATGGCTGATGGTGATGTTATAGACCGACAGAAAATTGAACTTCAAAAGGAGTGGAAGAAAGACGTTTTACTTCACGACGAGGTAAACACTGATGCAATTAAACAAACAATTAAAAACAAACACAGATGTTAAACCCAAAATAGGCCAAAAAAGAGTATGTATAGCAAAAAAATAAGTTTTAAACAAAACTAATCAATTTTTTTGTATAACTTACTGATGGTGGGACAACCTTGCAGCTCATCACGAACAAAGGGATCTTTTAGGGGCGGGCCTTTTAGACGTATATCACCACTAGAAGAGAGAGGCCCTCCTCTTAAAAATACACTGAGGGTTGTTTTCATAATTCTTTCAACTTCACACATCTACGCTCCAAAAATGGACCTGTGGCTCTAATTCTAACATCCCCTCTGCCTCTCCAGAGCATATACAATATCTTACTTTTAGACCAAACGGCAAGAGTTTGTTGAGTCCCCCTGCACATCTTCAGTATTGCAAATTTTTTTAATCTTATTGTCATTTACTGGCTTCAATCCCGTTGCTTAAATTCTTTCATTGATGCATGCACGTAAGACAGCTGGCAATCTTCCTCAACCCATTCTGTTTGCTGCTCTCTGTACTTTGTAATGAACTTTGTATTGTCCAAAATTACATCTGTGATTATGATAGTTAAACAGTCGGTCAGTCTAGATTCCTTCTTAAGTTTTCTACTAGGTCATGGGATCGATGGTTGCCTGTATCCCCACTCTTAACTGAACATGATGTTTTTAAAAACAGCTGATTACAGAGCCATAATTTAAACTCTTTTCCATCTATTCACCAGTATCATCCTAGGAAACTTTAATGGACCTCGCAAGTATAATTGTTGTAAAGCCACAGCCACAGCAGTTATTTGAGCTTTTATCCGTTAAAGTTCAGCGTCTTTAAATACCAATAAGCCATGTCAACAACAACAGATGCATACTAAAACTTTTCATTCTACTTTATCAAGAGGTAAGATACAACAATTCCGTTAGTGTGTGGTGTCATTAGGAACTGAGTTAACAAATCTAGGCCTTATTAATCTTTTGGGGCAGGCAAATATATTTGCCCAAATTGCCTGTTTTTGGAAAGCCAGTCTTTCGCAACTGAATCAGACACAACTAGCGGCTTAACCTCAGTATTATTCCCAATATCAGTCTACCATTCCAAAACCCTTTAGGAGAATAATATATTTTGTACATCGTATATTCCATAAGAAGACTGTAAATGTTTTGTAAAAAGTTTTTGTTAGATATGTATGTGCGAGAAAATAGCTTGCTCCCATAGGCCCACAATAAAAACCAATTTCTGCAATTATCTGTTCTTCATGATGTCACCATACAAGTCAGACAGTTTCTGGTGGCGGTCGTTGATGTAAGTAAACTTCTTACCTGTCACTAAGTAATACACATGTTCATTCGCATCATCAAGCGTCAGAAAATGTGAGCACAGCATGCCCTGAACTCTAACTTTTATTAAAAAAGACAAAGTGAGCAATCGCCTTTTCTCATAAGCGTCTCTTGCCAGCAAAAATCTTCTAAATGCCTATTTATTCCGTGACTCACTCTTCATCGGACCGCAATATACTAAACAAAAAATAGCATCCCCTAGAAGGCCAGGGCATTAACATAGCTCCACCCACCATCATACCTACCTCCCGCCATCTATTTATAAATCAATAATTTTCTAATAAAACTTTCTATGAACTAATATTTTCCTGGAAAAAATTCCATCGTAATAGAAATGACGTTTGACGCAATCCCTGCAGTGATTACAACTATAACCTAACAATATCCTCATGTCAAACCTAACCTAAATCTGCCGTCTTCATTCTAAACAAGTTTTTTGCTAACACGCTAAAAGCCATACAAAGACCGCCTAATCACAGCAGAGTAATGTTAAAACGTATTAATAATCTTTTTTTCACTCATACTTTTTATTAACTAAAAAAAAAATTTAAATTAATCAAAATACGAAAGGACTGACATGTGCATTTTAATCAGATAATCTGTTTGTTGTTGAAGCAAAAATCAATTGCAACAAGTTTTTGGCGAATCTTCTAGTCTTACCCATGTATGGGGCGTTTTTTTAATCCTAACAAACATTTTGCAAGGGTATGAATAAAGCTATAACACCAGCGCTAGGCACAGCATAATTAAACCACGTTTAAACTCATGGGTTTTAAAGTATTATATTATATATAATTTGTTATTAAAAATGGATAGGTTACGAACTAGTTAAAGGTGGTGAGTAGCAAGCCATACAATCCGAGAGAGACCTGCAGGCCCATAAAGAAAGATTTATATTCTCTGGCTGCGTTTGTTTAAAACCTAGACAGTAATTATGCGTTGGAAACAAAAGAAATGGACGATCAACAACAGTTACACAGACAAAAAAATTAACTAACCTATGTACGAAGTGCACAGCTAGGTTCAAAAAAGGTTAGATCGGTGGGTCCCCAGACAATGATTAGCCAATATGCTAAGTTATTAAGTAAAGATGGCGCCGGTTGAAACAGAAGAATATTAAAAATACGACAAAACACAATGATGCCTTTTATAATAACAATTCCCTAGAAACCTCTTGCATGTGACATGTATTACAGATAAGGTACGAATGTTAAGCCAGATCATTCAAGGTGAGTTAAAAACATTTAATAAAAAATTATAAGACAGATTAAATTTAAAATCGCACTAAAACAAAAATGAGCTATCAGGCGAAGAAGACGCCTCAGGTTGCCCCCGTCAGGAGCAGAATGTACCACAATTGAATGTTCCACAGGTGAATGTAAACGACAGGAAGAGTAAAGTTAACTAATGGTCTAAAAGTCCAGGACTTGTTGAGGCGCGTGCGTAAACTATGCAGAAAGGAACAGACTGCAAAAAGCAAACACTCATCAAAACAAAAATTGTTAAGAAATAAAAACAGCATCGTGGCCACCCGCCAACAACAACCCATTAACAAGCAACACAAATCAAACGATAAGATGTATCATTAATTAATTGTGAGCAGCAGTTGGTTGCTGGGGTGGTTTTAGCTACAAATACCTAACACCATACCTAACAACAAAGCCTCAAGTGCCCCAACAGTAAAAGAAGAAACCGCCTTCTGCAAAAAAAGTTGCAACCCACCTTGCAGTAGATCTCCATTTCTATGGAATAGTATTTTAAAGAACAAGATATAATACAAGTTAAGAACTATATAGAGTTTCCAGTTAAGTTGTTTAGAAAGAACTTTTTAAGTTAATTGCAAGTAAAATACAAGTAAAGTGGGTAAGTAACTTTAAAAATTTCTAGTAAGTTCTAGTTGGGCTCATGTTATGTCTAAGTAAGTACAAGTTAGGTTCTTAATGTTAGTACAAGCTAAGTCAGTCAGAGCGTACTGTAAACCATTAGATTTTTGTTCAATGTCCCTGTAAGAGACTGTGTAAATATGTTTGTTCACGATCACCTAATCTGATTCTAGCACGCAAGCCCCCCATTTATAATGATGCTGATTTTGTCGATTTATAAGTTTTGGAGGCGTTTAAGATTTTTGTAAAACGGTGTTTAATTTTGGTCAAAACAGATATGAGATGACGTGATTTGTATGTGAAAAGGGGGTATTTTCGTGCAAAATAAGAGGGTTGTCGTTAACCAACATAAATTATACATCTCATACAGTCTAAGGAAAAGGAATGTTCAGTGAATGCATTATCTCAATACACTTTTTTTTTCTTTTTAGCGTCCGATGAACGAGCAATTTTAGCAATAAACGACTCCACATTAGCTCAAAACAGACACGGGCGCGCGCCGCGCGCTCAACGAGCACACTAACGCAACACACGCCCTTACATACGCTGCATGCACACTACACACACCACACACAGACACACACACACACACATACACACACTCACACACACCACACACACACACACCCACACACACGCATACACATACACACACATCCCACAGCATCCACACCACCACACATCCACACACACACACAGGACACACACATACACATATCCACACCCACAACACCAATCACACACACACACACACACACAACAACCACCACATCCACACACACACACGACACACACAGCACAGCAACCCACACACGCACACGCACACACACACACACACAACATCACACACACACACATCAACACACAGCACACACAACACACACACACACACCCACACACCGGGCCCACACACATACATGCAAACACCACACACACACACACAACGACACAACACACACACACACCACACACACACACACACACACACAAACATACACCACACACATACACATACACACCCCACACACACAGACTAACACACACACACACACACACACACACACATACACACACACACACAAACACACACACACATACACACACACACACACGACAGCACGACACACACACACCACAGCCACCCACCCACATAGTGTCACGCGTGACATCTGAGAGGTGGTCTTTATCTCCTGGCCCCCCTACTGTCTCTTTTCACAGCCCAGTGACAAGCGTTGACTGGTGAAAACACCAACCAAAGGAAGCGACCAGAACAGTCAGTTAAATATTTTCAGAGAAATTAATGATGTAATGTGCGGTATCAAGTCAAGTAGAGACCAATCGTAATACTGATTTAGATTACCTAGAGAGTTTTAATTGCTTTTTTATACTATGAAAGAAGATCGCTTTTAAGTTGCCAGGAAATGAGTACATTACACTACAAAATGGTTGGAGCCGAAGGATACACACGACGTGACAACATCGCGCACGCACGCAAACGCCACGCAACTCAACGCACAGCACAGCACGCACGCACACACGCACACACACACACACACAGACACACACACATACACACACACACACACCACACACACACAGGACACCCCACACCACACAACACACACACACGCACGTCACTCAGCACACATACATAAACAAACACGCGCTGCACACACACACACACATCGCACACAAACAACAACACACACATCACACACACACGAGACACACACTACCCACACACACACACACACACTAACATCGCGCCACACAAACATACATACACGCACTCACATCACGCCAACATACAAAACACTCGTTCACACACACCCACGACACACACACACACACACACACACACACACGCGCGGGCAGGCTCGCGACGCCGCAAGTAGCACACACGGACGCGCACTCTCTCTCTACTCCACTCACAGATCGGTATCTCTCCACTCACTCCACTCTCACTCCACTCACACACACACACACACACACCCACACACACACACTACACACACACACAACACACACACACATACATTACAAACAATACAGTAATACATACAAAACATACAAACATACATACATACATGCTTGCATACGTACGTACATACATACAAAATACTCTCAACCACCATATGCACGCAATACACACGCGCATCGCCGAGCAAACACATTCACAACACACACACCCACACACACACACACCCACACACACACACACACGACACACACAACCACAAACACACACACACCACACTGAGGATTTTCAGATCCACTTGTTGCTCCATGTGAGGTCCAAAAATGTTTCACGTTAAATGATTTAAGGTCGAGATATAACAGAGGTGCGGTATTAACATTATTCGCAACTCCCAGAAACAAGATTTTTACTGAAGGCAAGAATCCTTATCATGTTGACACGGTTGCGATCATGTGGTGTCTTTATTTTATACGTTTTTCTATTTCTTTTTCTTTTTTTTTGTGTTTTTGTTGTTGCTTTTTTCCCAATACTTTCTTTTTAGTTCATTGAATGTGTCTAAAAGATATTGATATTTGTAAAAGAAGGTATCCGTCAACAGGATAATTAAGTTTCATGTTCAACGAACGCATAATCGTCACTATCAAGCCTTATAGAGAGAGAGAGAGAGAGAGAGAGGAGAGATAGAGAGAGAAGCGAGAGAGAGAGAGAGAGAGAGAGAGACTTCTAACCTTTAATTTGAAAAATGCAAGAAAACTCCTCAAATAATGTCGATTCTTTTCCGCCTTTGAGGTGCTGTAGATGAAAAGTCCTTCGCAAAACTGTCAACAACTCACTACCTAAAAGTTTTTTTAAAAAAAGGGGTTTTTACAGGCTTTAAATTTTTCCTCAAACCGGATCACCGGGATCTTTAATGGACCCGCAATGTATTTTGTTGTAAACCCAGCCACAGCATTTGAGCTTTTATCCGTTAAAGGTTCAGCGTCTTTATACCTTGAAGCCATGTCAACAACTGTAAAGGCAACTTAAATTTTTTTTCTTCTAATTTTATCATGTGGAAGAACAAAAGTCCATTGGTGGTGCCCCATTGGAACTGATTAAAAAATCTGGGCCCTTATTTTTTTTTTTGGGGCGGCAAATATATTTGCCAAATTCCCTTTTTTGAAAGCCGTTTTCCATCTATTCAGACACTCTGGGCGGCTTTATCGTTTTTCAATACATTTTTTTCCCTTTCCCAAATCCCTTTAGGGGAAAATTTTTGACTTGTATTGTCCAAAAGAAGGACTGTTTTTTTAATTGTTTTTTAGATTTTTTTGTCAAATATAGATTGTCCCATAGCGCCCCAATAAAACCAATTTTTGCTATTTTTCTGTTTTGAGGCCATAAATCAGACAGTTCGGGGCGGTGATGTTAGAAACTTCTTTCCTGTCAATAAGTAACTCATTCATTGCCTCATCAACTCTGTAAATGTTGCTCTGCATGCCCCTTTTCCCCTTTTAATTTTTATTAAAAAAAGACAAGTGAGAAATTTCGCCTTTTCTCATAGCGCTCTTGCCTTAGCAATCTTCTATTGCCTTTTTATGCCGTTCTCTCTCTCATCCCGCAATTTACTAAAAAATTATAATTGTTCCAGAAAGGCCAGGGCTTTAAACAAAGCTCCTCCCACCATCATACTCCCCCCCCGCCATCTTTTTATAAACAATATTTTCTGATTAACTTTCTATGAAACTAATATTTTCTGGAATAATTCCTTGCTAATAAAAAAGTCTTTTGACGCAATCCCTGCGGATTACAACATAACCTTAAAAAATATCCTCAATGTCTAATTCCTAAATCTCCCGGTTTTTTCTAAACATTTTTTTTCTAACACGCATACCTATACTAAAAAACCCCTAAACACAGCAGAAGGGGGAAAATCGTATTAATAATCTTTTTTTTCCTCTCTTTTTTTTAACTAAAAAAAAAATTAAAATAATCATAATCAAAGACGTCATGTGCTTTTTAATCAATAAAACTTTTGTTTTAAAGCTAAAATAAAGTTGCAACTATTTTGGCGAATCTTCTATCTTTCCCAGGTTGGGCCGGTTTTTTATTCCTAACAAACATTTTGCAAGGTTGAATAAACTATAACACCAGCGATAGGCACTGCATAATTAACCGCGTTAAAGCTTCTGGTTTTAAAAGTATATATTATTTTTTTATTGTTTAAAAATGGATTGTGACGACTAATTAAAGTGTGAGGAGCAAGCAGACTACTTCCGATAGAACCGCTGCCATAAAGAAAGATTATATCTCTGCTGGCGTGTGGAAAAACTAGACAGTATTTCGGCGTTGAACTAAGTATTGAACGGGGAGATCCAACAACTGTCTAACATCGACATTGAAAGTA
>CM031619.1:26055364-26057864 GCA_018398815.1 Conus ventricosus
TTGATACTCACTTTCTCCAGATATAAAGTTCTACTATTCAGCAGTTTTACCAAAGAAATCCATATATGAGTGTTCAGACTAAATTTTCCAATCCGTATAGCTGTTGCCGTACATATTTTTACGTACATTCGAACGACCTCTACACCATGATCAACATCCTTGTGTGATTTTTTTTTCTTCTACTTATTCTATCATTTTTCTCGTTCCAGACAAATCGGATGATTCCTTTCTGTATTGCAAAGACAACGCCGTCCGAAGATTTGGGCAATAGCAGCGATAGAAACAGGTTCCCCCACCCCCCCCCCCCCCCCCCCCAACAAGAGCAATGATTTTAAAGCTACCACATTCCCATTAGGCGGCAATGTAATGGTGTCTATTTGTATTCAATCAATAAATCATCTTTTACCTTTACCTTTACCTCTCCCTTGACATCGTCTGTTGTCGTTGGGGCACCCCTGATGTTCCGGCCACCACTCTCCTCCATCTGTCCCTGTCCTCCACCGCTCGCTGAGATTCCGCCAGGCTCATTCCAGTCCACTCTCGGATATTGTCTTCCCACCTCTTCCTTTCTCTTCCTCTATTGCGGCTTCCTCTGACTGTTCCTTGCAGGGCTGTCTTTGCACACGATACACGATACACGATATTTTATTTGTCCTCATAGAATACAAGGAAAATTTGTTTGTGGTGCCATTATCAAAATTCACATATTGCAACAACTTATAAACTAGTATATCATTAAAAATATTCCACTCTTTGCACTGTGCTCAGTCATTCCTTGTCAATTCATTTATCCATCTTGTGTCACTCTATATATACATATAAATATTAACACATGCACACACACATCCTACCACCCTCTCCCCCACCCCCCACCCCCCAGATACATACACACACCACACCAATACAGAATCACACACACACACACACCGCCAAAACAGTGTCATACACACAAACACACAAACACACACACACACACACACACACACACACACACACACACACACACACACACACACACACACACACAGAGGTGCACACATCACCACCACAAACCACCATCACATAGGCAATATTATAACAACACTTAAATAAACACTCCAACTGTAAAACAGAACGCTCCAAGATAAGCTCAAAGTTAAGTATAAAAAAGAAAGAAAACAAAAACAATAGCAACATTCAAAAGATCAATAATATTGCAAAATGTATAATTACGTAAACTGTAAAAGTAACCTGCAGAGTTAAATTCAAATCAGGAATAAAAGATTTACTGCTAAGTAAGATGTTTGAAGTTGGGTGAGAGAGAGTGAGAGAGAGAGAGAGAGAGAGAGAGAGAGAGAGAGAGAGAAGAGAGAGAGAGAGAGAGAGAGAGAGAGAGAGAGAGAGAAACCGAAGGGAGATAATTCATAGGGGTGTGAAAATTGAAAAACAGACTTGTATGAACATTTAACTATGAAAAAAGAACATATCATTCTAACCAAATATGGAATAAAAGAGCACAAAATTTCAATGCCAAGAAATTATATTACAAAAAGTATGATTGTATAAACAGTAACAATAATACAATCAAATAAAGATATTTTACCAAGGCCTGCTGAACGGGACACATGTCCGTACCACTTCATTTTCCGCTTCTTGACGACTGTCAGTAGGTCTTCGTGGGGTCCAATTTCCTGGTCTGTGTAATGGATGCCCCAGATCTTTCTGTAGCATCTCATCTCATTGGCCAGAATTCTTCTTTGTAGCTGTGCTGTGAGTGTCCAAGTTTCACACGCATATAGATAAACTTATCATAAATCATCTAGGCAGCTTCAATTGACATCTTGGCCACCTGTTGTCTTCTTCATTGTCCATTCGCCATTCCCAGCCAGTAATTCACCTCTGGCATCATCTGGTCATCACCTTAATTGCCTTGGGGGGAGGGGGAGGGGGGGGGGGGTATTGTGTGGGGTGTGTTATCATTCTGTGGATTTTTGTTTTTAATGTTTACTTTTTTGTGACATCTTAAGAAAACGTGTTTCTCAAAAAAAAAAATGCAGTCGTCTGTTTCGTGTGTTTTGAAAAAAAAGTGTTGCTTTGTACTCACTCTGTGTTGTGTGTGTGTGTGTGTGTGTGTGTGTGTGTGTGTGTGTGTGTGTGTGTGTGATCTATATTTTGGCACGTTTTCAACAATACTACGATCTGTTTTAGTCTCCTTGTCATACTTTTAGCTACCATTACTAAAAAAAAAAAAAAAACACACACCAAGAAAACGACACACTTGGAAATTTATCAGTATTTTACCAGAAAACCTTTCCGAAAACAAAGTCTTTTTTTTTCACTTAGGATTTGCAATTATCCGAATGGCCTCAGTAACACTATCGCCATACTCCATACGTTATGACACGCCGTCCATTTCCCCGAGGCCTTGTCAACACTTGTTTATCGCCATACTCCATACGTTATGACACGCCGTCCATTTCCCCGAGGCCTTGTCAACACTTGTTTATCGCCATACTCCATA
>CM031619.1:26062864-26067864 GCA_018398815.1 Conus ventricosus
CAGCGATTGAAAAAAAAACGAAGTGATAAGATTCGATCGAGTACTCACAGGCCACACACCACAATTACGATTTTGCACTAAAACACTACAGACTCCATGTAAGCGTTTCGAAGCCTGCCAGAAGGTTGAGCCACCATTTAATATTAAACTGGTAAGTGATCCAAAGAAACAACTCCCCGCCAATTGTTTCCTTTGTTTGGGGGGATTTTCACCGATGACATCACAAACAATCTTCATATACAATACTCTTCCCCTCAGTTGCACACATTCAAAAGGCCTTTGCACTCACCCGTGACCCTATCTTTGAACAGTCTCACATGCACACAATCATCCCATTCCTTTGAGTTCAATCTGTCTGCTTGGAACCACCTGGCTTGTACCTTGATGGCCATTTGAAAGGAAATGAGGAGAATCAAATTCCAAACACGATAAAAATTCTCAAAACAATCTAATTGCTCAAGTCTATAAATACTCCACCCCTCAAGCAAGGCCTTGGTGCATCAATTTTTGGTGTGCAACCACAGCATATCAAAGGTAGATCACTCTTCATTCAACCTGTGTCATCACCATTCTGACCGCCAGTGCAAGCTCTCAGAGTGAAAAGAAGAGAAGTTTGAAGAAAATAAAGAAATAAATGAAAACTACCTATACCCCCTTGATGAGACAACGAAGCAAAAAAAAGTTTCGCTGACCGATCGAATTCAAATTTTGACCAGTTCTATAGGCAAGTGCTATTGATCAAATTGTGTGGACGAAAGCGCTTACGTCACGGCAATTCAAGTACACAGAATCAGTATTGCTATGGTGTCTCATTCGCATCGAAAAGACGCAAGTTGCACACTACAGTCAGTCCACCTACAATTCTTAGACAAACATTTAGCAGATTCATCCACTGACATACTGCCCTGCTAACAGAAACAACAGTACATCAACACCAATTTTGTTGTTGTTAATGAATACTGCCCGTTTTAACCAACCAAGATCGTTTTGAAGAGAACGGCGCGAGAAGAAAATTGTAATCGATAATAATAATAATCACAATAATAATAATAACAGTAATAATGATATTAATAATGATAAAGAAGATGATGATGATCATCATCATCATGATGATGATCATGATGACGATGATGATGATGATGACGACGATAGTAATAATGATAACAATACAAAAAATAATGATGATGATGATGATGATGATGATGATGATGATGATGATGATGATGATGACGACGACGATAGTAATAATGATAACAATACCAAAAAAAAAAATAATGATGATGATGATGATGATGATGATGATGATGATGATGATGATGATGATGAAGATGACGACGACGATAGTAATAATGATAACAATACAAATAATAATAATAATGATAATAATAATTGTTATGACTATAATTATTATTATTATCATCATCATCATTATTATTATTTCACGACTTCAATGGTGGTGAAGATGAGGACAAGGAGGTGGTGAAAGAGAAGGAGGAGAAGGACGAGGAGGAGGAAGAAAGTCTTACCTAGCTAACTCACTGTCAGTTGTGAGCGATAGCTCACATGCCTCACACGTCTGTCTCTGCACATCAATCACGTATGGTCACAGGTGAGAGAGACGATGACACGCCCCGTCTCTTCACCCTCTCGAAGCACATACTCTCTCTCTCTCTCTCTCTCTCTCTCTCTCTCTCTCTCTCTCTCTCTCTCTCTCTCTCCTCTCTCTCTCTCTCTCTCTCTCACACACACACACACACACACACACACACACACACACACACACACACACACTGACTCACTCACGCACGTATTCACGCGCACACACACACACACACACACACACACACACACACAACACACACACACACAGAGAGAGGAGAGAGAGAGAGAAGAGAGAAAAAAGAGAGAGTAGAGAGAGAGAGAGAGAGAGAGAGAGAGAGAGAGAGAGAGAGAGAATTTACTTTAAACCCCCATCACAATCTTTCACAGGGGGAAGCAAGTCTTCGTGTTTCAGTGAAACGGATGACACACACACTTCCTGTAACCCCCCATCACAATCTTTCACAGGGGAGCAGGTCTTCGTGTTTCAGTTGAATGGACGACACACACACTTCCTGTAACCCCCCATCACAATCTTTCACAGGGGAGAGGTCGTCGTGTTTCAGTGGAATGGACGACACACACACTTCCTGTAACCCCCATCACAATCTTTCACAGGGGAGCAGGTCGTCGTGTTTCAGTGGAATGGACGACACACACACTTCTGTAACCCCTATCACAATCTTTCACAGGGGAGCAGGTCGTCGTGTTTCAGTGAAATGGATGACACACACACTTCCTGTAACCCCCATCACAATCTTTCACAGGGGGAGCAGGTCGTCGTGTTTCAGTGGAATGGACGACAATCCCAAAGAAAACGCATCATACCCAAGATAGAACAGGCTCCCTTAATGATGGCAATAAGATTGGTTTTGTCCGCAAAAAGAAAAAAAAGTTAAACAAATAGATAAATGAACGAATAAATAAGTCGATGAATAAACAACAAATAATTAAATAATTAGATAATAGTTTATATAGATGATTTAATTAATAAATGAAAGAGATAAATACATAGATATATAAATAGTAAAATGAATAAGTACATAGATATATAAATAGTAAAATGAATAAATACATAGATATATAAATTAGTAAAATGAATAAGTACATAGATATATAAATAGTAAAATGAATAAATACATAGATATATAAATAGTAAAATGAATAAGTACATAGATATATAAATAGTAAATGAATTAAATACATAGAT
Source organism: Conus ventricosus (assembly GCA_018398815.1). Lineage (NCBI taxonomy): Eukaryota > Metazoa > Mollusca > Gastropoda > Neogastropoda > Conidae > Conus > Conus ventricosus. Next base: position 26,065,674 of record CM031619.1, read on the forward strand.
ATATAAATAGTAAAATGAATAAGTACATAGATATATAAATAGTATAAATGAATAAGTACATAGATATATAAATAGTAAAATGAATAAGTACATAGATATATAAATAGTAAAATGAATAAGTACATAGATTATATAAATAGTAAAATGAATAAGTACATAGATAAATAAATAGTAAAATGAATAAGTACATAGATATATAAATAGTAAAATGAATAAGTACATAGATATATAAATAGTAAAATGAATAAGTACATAGATATATAAATGAATTCGCAAATAAATAGATAAATCAATCGGTCGATCAATCAATACGGATAAAAACTTATCAATAACTAACCTCAATTCTGCCCTTCTCCCGCCCTCCTTCCCCTAATAGTACCCTCCCAGCCACCCCCCACCCCCTTCCTATCCCCCCACCCCCCACTCCATCCCTGGTGTTATGTTCACATGCTGTCTCTAAAGACGGAATATGAATACCCTAATGATGGGCATTAAGTAAAAACGATCACATACACGGAAATCTTACTAACGGTCAACCTCAGAGAACAAAAGAGAAGAAGAGGAAAAAAAAGTGTAAAAAGTTTCAAGAGAAGAAGAACTTGAAACGATATAACTAGACGGAGAATTTCCATCGGACTGTCCGTGTGAGTCGCAGAGAAAGCTGGAAGAAATTTGGTTTAGATTTTAAAACAAAAATCAATCATGCTTTCGTATAGTTTATGTAATAGGCCAGAGAGTTTGTCGTAGTATAAAGAAGGAAGAAGTATGGTTTAGATCTTAAAACATCAATGATACGTAATAGGCCAGATAGTTTGTCGTAGTATAAAGTTGGAAGAAGTGTGGTGTAGATTTTAAAACATCTATGATACTTCCGTATAGTTCACGTAATAGGCCAAATAGTTTGTCGTAGTATAAAGTTGGAAAAAGTGTGGTGTAGATTTTAAAAATCTATAATTCTTCCGTATAGTTCACGTAATAGGCCAGATAGTTTGTCGTAGAATGAAGCTGGAAAAGAGTGGTGTAGATTTTAAAGCATCAGTGATGTTGTTGTATTGTTCACGGTAATATCATACAAAATAACAGGGCCAGATAGTGTATTGTAGTGTATTCCTTCATCGTCATATAATTTTTATCTGGGGGGGTGGGTGGGGGGGGGGCGTGATGGTCTCCTTTGGGAGAATACATCACCACGGTATGGCGTAACAGGTGTGTGTGTGTGTGTGTGTGTGTGTGTGTGTGTGTGTGTGTGTGTGTGTGTGTGTGTGTGTGTGTGAGAGAGAGAGAGAGAGAGAGAGTGTGTGTGTGTGTGTGTGTGTATGTGTGGTGTGTGTGTGTGTGTGTGTGTGTGTGTGTGTTTCCTGGAGTGTCTTTTTGTTTCCCTATGAAAATTGGTTACGGCAGAATGTTTGCCAAGTTCAACTTCCCTGTTTCCGGGTTTGTTTCTTTGATGTTCTGTTTGTTTGTTTGTTTATTTCTTCTCTCTCTCTCCTCTCTCTCTCTCTCTCTCTCTCTCTCTCTCTCTCTCTCTCTCTCTCTCTCTCTCTCTCTCTCTCTCTCTCTCTGCCAAGTTCACCTTCCCTGTTTCCGTGTTTCTTTGATGTTCTGTTTGTTCTCTCTCTCTCTCTCTCTCTCTCTCTCTCCTCTCTCTCTCTCTCTCTCTCTCTCTCTCTCTCTCTCTCTCTCTCTCTCTCTCTCTCTGTGGTAATTTTTGTTATCCTTGTGACAGCATCTAGTGAGCATTGTCTTGTGTATCTTTTATGTCTGTTATGTGTGACGTTTGTAGAAAACATATTTGTCAAAAACTCATTTGACCTCTCTCTGTGTGTGTGTGTGTGTGTGTGTGTGTGTGTGTGTGTGTGTGTGTGTGTGTGTGTGTGTGTGTGTGTGTGTGTGTGTGTATGTGTGTGTGTGTGTGTGTGTGTGTGTGTGTGTGTGTGTGTGTGTGTGTGTGTGTGTGTTGTGTGTGTGTGCGTACACACGCATGTGCATGCGTGTGCGCGTAAGCGTGTGTGTATATGTGTGCCTGCGTGTGTTCGCGCGGCGTGTGTGTGTGTGTGTGTGTGTGTGTGTGTGTGTGTGTGTGTGTGTGTGTGTGTGTGTGTGTGTGTGTGTGTGTGTGTGTTGTGTGTGTGTGTGTCTGTGTCTGTGTGTAACCGAGGCGACTGATGGTTCTATTTTAGGGTTGGTAGTT
>CM031619.1:26077864-26082864 GCA_018398815.1 Conus ventricosus
ACCACTGCAGATATGAATGCGTATCTCCCCCTATTTCTTCAATCTAAGACATAAGAGCAAGCTTTGTTTATAATTCAATATTTCTTGCAGTCATTGCAACACCTAGTGCTCTGTAAGTTACTGGAACGGTGCGGTACTTATCCTTGGAATTTATTATGTTTGTTGTATTTTAGTCCCTTGCGGATTCATTCCAAGAACTTGCCCTCAGCACTTTGTGTCTTAGAGGATATCTTTTTATATTTTCTACTTTTCACAAGAAAATGTAGCTTGTTTTGCTCTTTTATGATTTTCTTTTGCTTCTTAGATGGCACCTTTGGTTGGTTTTTTGAAAACTCAACAAACATACTACGGTATTGCACACCAACCTTTTCTGGGATTGCATTCTTCTTAAAACTGAAAAAGGCAGAGGAGTCAAATTACCACTTTCCGCGGTCACTGAGGAGAAACCACCAAGTTTCGAAATATCGGTATATGACCAGGAGTTATATGTTAGTGAGTTTCCCTCCCTATTGGAGGATGTCTCTCTCCCCTTGGAGAACATAAGCTTGCTGAAGGCTCATTTGAGAAGCATTTATTTTATTTTTCCCCATTCACCCACTCAAGCACATACTGTTAGTTAGGCAGAATCATCTACCACTGCAGATATGAATGCGTATCTCCCCCTATTTCTTCAATCTAAGACATAAGAGCAAGCTTTGTTTATAATTCAATATATATTATAATATATATATATATATATATATATATATGTATATATATATGTGCGTGCGTGCGTGCGTGCGTGTGTGTGTGTGTGTGTGTAAGGCTTCAGCTTTTTTTTTCCCGCACACTCTACAGAAATTTTGCTCTCTTGAAACCTCCTAATTTTCAAATGATTGAACAAGCGTATAACACGTGCAAAAAGATTATTTCCGTCAATATGATGGAAACCCCCTCACCTCCACACACCCACACCCAAAGTTAAACCTCTCCTCCGATCCACTTTCCTCTCTCTCTCTCTCTCTCTCTCTCTCTCTTATTATATATATATATATATATATATATATATATATATATTTATATATATATATAACTGACTTCCATAAAAAACGCGAAAATTTGAAAGGCTATTTTTCGGGTGAAAAGGGGTGAATATACAATATTGAACCATTGTGGCAAGTTGTTTGGGTCCAAGACTCACGTGCAGTGAAAAAATTGTGTGAGCAACACATCATTCCGGCATTGGAGGGTCAACAAAAATGGCAAACTGGTTGGTGCATGTGAGGCACGTGCACACCATGCAGAGCAAAGTTAACCAGCGACAAGTACGCAGGCATGCAGCCTTTATAAAGCCGCGCTACAAGGTTCAGGTAACGACTTGCCGTCTGAGCGCTACAGAGATGCCAAGACTACGAACAGAGGAACGCAATCGTACCCTAGGCCATCTGGAGGCTGGTGTGGATGCCAGGCAGGTCGCCAACATCTTTAACGTCCACATCTCAACCATCTATCGTCTGCAGCACCGCATGCGAGTCACTGGTACCACTGATGATCGTCCCCGGCCAGGCCGTCCTTGGGTCACCACACAAAGAGAGGATCGCCATCTTGTTCGAACCCATCTGCGGGACAGGCGGCAAACAGCCGCTAACACTGCTCGACAGGTGCCTGGGAATCTCCAGCAATGAATCGGACTCAACACTATGCGGCGGCATCTTCAGGAGAACGGGCTGGCATGTAGGCGTCCTCACAGAGGTCCGGTACTGACACCAAGACACCGGCAGGACAGGCTGCAGTGGGCACAAGCCCGAATCAACTGGCGCAGGCAGCAGTGGGGACGCATACTGTTCTCAGATGAGAGCCGTTTTTGTATTGACATGGCTGACGGTCGTGTCAGAATATGGCGTCGACCTGGTGAACGTTATGCTGACTCCTGTGTGGTAGAGCGGAACCCCTGGGGAGGCCCGAACTTTATGATATGGGGTGCAATTGGCATTAACCACGCCATAGGATCAGTCATCTTTCAAAACATTGGTCCTGGTCGCGGACAGGGTGTCAATGCACAGCGCTACATCAACCAGGTGCTCAGACCCCATGTCGATCCTTTTTTTGCGCAACACCCAAACTGGACATTCCAACAGGACAATGCAAGACCACACACCGCCAGGGCCACCCAGCAATTTCTTCAGCATAACAACGTCAATGTGCTGCCCTGGCCAGCCCTCGGTCCCGATTGAAACCCAATAGAACATTTTTGGGATGAACTTGGCAGACGGTTGGACCTCCTGCGTCCACGACCAGCAACAGCGGCTCAACTTCACCAGGCCATCGTCCATGTGTGGGCTGGTGTGCCAAGGGGACGCATCAACCACCTGGTCCACTCAATGAGCCGCAGGTGTCAAGCAGTTGTCAACGCAAATGGTGGCCACAAACGGTATTAGGACTTCAAGCTGGTTTGTCACGTGACCTTGGATTTTCCACACAAAAGACATATTGCTGATGACATTTTCACACATTACCGGTGTAATGAATCAAATCACGTTGAATTCTCGCTTCCACTCTGTACAATTGTGACTAATAAAATTCACCCCCAACCTTCAGCTTGTTTTGTTTTCGCGTTTTTTATGGAAGTCAGTATATATATATATATATATATATATATATATATATATATATATATTTTTTTTTTTTTTTTCATATATACATATTTTCATATATATATATTCATATATATATATATATATATAATATATATATATATATATATATTCATATATATATATATATGTGTGTGTGCGTGCGCGTGCGTGCGCGCGTGTGTGTGTGTGCGCGCGCGTGTGTGTGTGTGTGTGTGTGTGTGTGTGTGTAAGGCTTCAGCTTTTTTCCCCCCGCACACTCTACAGAAATTTTGCTCTCTTGAAACCTCCTAATTTTCAAATGATTGAACAAGCGTATAACACGTGCAAAAAGATTATTTCCGTCAATATGATGGAAACCCCCTCACCTCCACCCCCCCCCCTCCCCGATCCACTTTCCTTTCTCTCTCTCTCTCTCTCTCTCCTCTCTCTCTCTCTCTCTCTCTCTCTCTCTCTCTCTCTCTCTCTCTCTCTCTCCAGCCAGGGAACACTCGGTCCCATCAGATCCCATTCTGTGTTACAGATCTTCCTTTGGTGACTATGGCCGTTGACGCACCAGGGCTACGCTGACGTCAACGATGACGTCATATTGACCACGTCACAGGTACCTGTGTCAAAGTTCAAACGGGGCAACAGACTGGCAACAAGTCAGGTGGTGGTGGTGGTGGTGGCGGTGGTGGTGGTGGTGGCGGTGGTGGTGGTCGTGGTGGTCGTGGTGGCAGTGGTGGCGGTGGTGTATGTTAGTGATGGTGGTGACAGTCACCATTGCTGTTGTCACCACCATCACCGGTGTAGAAGTTGTAGTAGTTGTAGCAGCAGCAGCAGCAGCAGCAGTAGTGGTAATAGTAGGAGAAGGAGGACTAGGAGTAGAAGTAGCAGCAGCAGCAGCGACAACAGAAGTAGCAGCAGCAACAGCAACAGCAGTAGTAACAGTGGTGGTAATAGGGGGGAGGGAGAGGAGGAGGAGGAGAAGGACGAGTAGTAGTAGTAGTAGTAGTAGTAGTAGCAGCAGCAGCAGCAGCAGCAGCAGCAGCAGAGCGGCAGTAGTTGATATAGCGGCAGCCGTAACACAAGCAACAGCAGTAGTAATAGGGGGGAAGTGGAGGGGGGTGAGGAGGAAGTGGAGGAGGAGGAGGAGGAGGAGGGGAAGGGGGAGGCGAAGCCTTGTTTTATTTGTTGTCATTATGGAAGCAGTAGAGGTTGATATGGTAGTTGTGGTGGTGGTGGTGGTGATCTTCCTGCCGGTGGAGGTGAAGTGGTGGTGGTAGAACAAGCAGTATAATACACCTATGTGTTGCTGATGAAGTGATCTTAAACCACAAGCAGTATAATACACCTATGTGTTGCTGATGAAGTGATCTTAAACCACAAGCAGTATAATACACCTATGTGTTGCTGATGAAGTGATCTTAAACCACAAGCAGTATAATACACCTATGTGTTGCTGATGAAGTGATCTTAAACCACAAGCAGTATAATACACCTATGTGTTGCTGATGAAGTGATCTTAAACCACAAGCAGTATAATACACCTATGTGTTGCTGACGAAGTGATTTTAAACCACAACCAGTACAATACACCTATGTGTGGCTGATGAAGTGATAATTTTAAAAAGAAAGGCCAAGGACCGTTTTAAAAAAGCACGGCACACACGCACCCCCCACCCCCACCCCACACCCCACCCCACCCCACCCCCCAACACGCACACGTTCACTCTCTCTCTCTCTCTCCTCTCTCTCTCTCTCTCTCTCTCTCTCTCTCACACACAAACACACACACACACACACATCCCCCCTTTCACACACAAAGGCCCCCAACAAGTAAACAGATTAATAAAGGGAAACTTAAGCGCGCGCGCACCCATACGCAAGCAACACACACACACACACACACAACACACACACACACTCTCTCTCTCTCTCTCTCACTACTCTCTCTCTCTCTCTCTCTCTCTCTCTCTCTCTCTCTCTCTCTCTCTCTCTCACACACACACACACACACACACACACTTGAGCGGGCGCGTTCTTTCGCACACACGTCCAAAACAGAAATAGACCCGAGACAGAGCCACTTGTGTTATAAACTCCTAGGACGGTAGCGCTGTTTCTATATGACTGTGAGACAACAAAACGGACAGTTCACACACGCTGCATAAATACGACACCCCTGGCGGCAACCCAAGTCATTGTGTAACGTCAGACATAGCACCCCGACACTGAGCACACGTGAGTATTTTGTGTGTGCACGGGGAAAAAAAAGGCATGAGAAAGGCGTGTGGGTGTGGGAGTGGTGGATTCGGGGGGGGAGGGGGGGAGGGGGGGGGGGGCTATTCTGATCGCGTTCATCAAAAATACCGTGGTTTTTCTTAGTTCTGTGTACACAAGCAA
>CM031619.1:26097864-26102864 GCA_018398815.1 Conus ventricosus
TTATTCTGGTGAGGTTGTTGCCCTGTATCAAGCTGGGGGGGGGGGGGGGGGGGGGGGGGGGGGGATTGCAAAGTTCCAAACACATTTTAGAAGGAATCGGAAAGAACTCCGTCTGTGAACATGGACAAAGAAATCACAAGACATAACCACACACACACACACACACACACACACACACACACACACACACACACACACACACACACACGCTCGCACGCACGCACGCACGCACACATACACACACACATACACATACACACACACACACACACACACACACACACACACACACACACACACACACACACACACCATGTGCTGCTGAAACCAGTGACGTCACCGTGGGACTTGGCGTGTTTGTTTATTTGTTTGTTACTTTTTTTCTCATCTTCATCTTCATCCATTAAACGTCCCCAGTCATCATGTTGGCTGTTCTCATCTTCATCTTCATCCATTAAACGTCCCCAGTCATCATGTTGGCTGTTCTGACGTTTAACGGTGGACTGGCGCAGCAACAGAGATGAAAAAAAAGTTTACTGTAGTCTTCTTGCTCTTGACACAAACGTGTCAAGAGTCTCTGCCTCAAGAACTGTGTCGGGCAGGGCGTTCCAGTCCTTTATGGTGCATGGGTAAAAAGGACCCCTGTCGGTACAAAGTTCGGCACTGTGTTGTTTGAACTGATGATCATGTCCTCTACGCTGTCGGGTTGGAGCAGGATTCAGCTGGGATGTATCCATGCAGACCATGCCATGTATGATTTTAATAAACATCATGGCCAGTCTGGTGATCTTCCTTCGCTGCTTTAGGGGTGCCGTCTAGTTGCTTGATGAGGCTGCTGTTGAGCCTTTTTATGGAATATGCGCTATACAAATAAACATTATTATCATTATTATTGTTGTGTTGTTGTCTGATTCACAACGGTGCGAGAAGCAACAACATCAGACCTCAAAACATCGAGTTCTCCATTCCACAGGAGTTTGTCAGTTCCTGGAGAAATGTGTCTGATGTTCAGGAGAAGGAACAAACGACCACATGTATTATCACAGGTGATGGAATAAGACAAGAGTAAGGCAAACCATTGGTCCATACGAAGACCTGTTGTCCACAGTGAAAAGAAGAAAAATGAGACGGTATGCTCATGTATCAAGATCAACAGAACTTGCCAAAACCATTCTACAAGGAACAGTACGAGGAGGCAGAAGGAGAGGAAGAGAGAGAAAGAGATGGGAGGACAACATCAGTGCAGGGACTGGCCTCACACTCTGCCACTGCCTAAGAGGCGTCTGAGAACCGGAGAAGCGGAGGGAACTGGTTGCGAAGTCTTCTGTGGCGCCCCAACGGTCTTCAAGAGTCTGGGATAGTGACAGGTGATAGGTAACGGAATAACCATAGGTGCTTTTTGTTAAGTCCAGCCCTTTGGAAGCAAGAAAGAAAGTAACAAAAAACATTTTTTTAACATTGCAAGTAGTCGACATACAACAGAAGAAACATTTATGTACAAGTGAGACAGGCAGAACGAAAGGGGGGGGGGGGGAAGGGGAGGGAGTCGAGAGAAAAGGGCCACAGGGAAGAGAGGGGTGAAAAGAAGAAGAAGGACAAGGAAGATGAAACAATAGAACGTACCACTCATTCTGAGGTTGTTGTTTGTTTTTTTAATCAGAACATTATAGGGTAAAGCAAAGTCAGACTGGACAGATTCCTGAAGTGGATATGAAGATAAGACTTGCATTACTTTACATGTACTTTTTTTTGTGACATGGTTTCAAAGCCAACCACCGGAATACGAGGGGCAGAGGTCAAAGATGCTTCTTATGCAGATTTCACTCCCAGAATAACCCGTTGACCTGAGGGTAGCATGTGTCTTGTGTCTTCACACCGTCAGTATCAGAAAACAAAGGAAGTCAGAAATATCCCTCAGAAATGAGCGTGAGGGGTGGGGGGGTGGGGGGGTGGGGGAGGGAGGAAGGAATCGAGGGTGGAGAGTGGTGCCTCCCCTACATGCCAGTCCTACAGCTGAGTTCAGGATTTGAAAATAAAGCTGGCTGGAATTCAGGACAACAGATGAAAGTGACGGACGATTATCTTGCAGTTAGGAATGTCTGCTAGGACTACTGTGGCACCAATCAGAAAAAAAAAATCATGTGGACATTGCTCACTGCGTATTATGATATGAAAGTGACGGAAGATTATCTTGCAGTTGTGAATGTGTGCTAGGACTACTGTGGGCCAAACAGAAAAAAAATCATGTGGACATTGCGCACCGCGTGCTATGATATTGCAAAGCGCAAAACATATTGGACTGGCAAAAACGTGACGGACGACAAATGAAAAAAAAAAGTGGGTGAAGAAGCAAGCACACCCATGCTTGTGTCGGACGCGTCGACATGAAGCCGAAATGAAACTCAAACCTTTTTGATTATTTGGGGTCAGGAGGTCACATTTTCATTATGCAAAGAGAATTTGGGGCCACATGTGGCCCTGACTGCTCCCACCTTCCCCTCAACCCTTCCCCCCACATTCCACCCCCACCCCCCACCCCCGCACCCCTCCATCTCGACCCACCCCATAAAGCCTCCCCCCTCTCTCTCTCTCTCCTCTCTCTCTCTCTCTCTCTCTCTCTCCTCTCTCTCTCTCTCTCCAGTGAATTCCACCCCGCTCACATCCCGCCCTCTGTAGAGCCACAGACAGCATCGGGGTTTTCCTGTTGAAGCACCAACTCTGGCACTCCCGCAGAGAGCCACGGACATCAGGCTGCAGTTCGCAGGAGTAGTCAGTATCAGGTCGTCCAGGAGGCACCCGTGCAGAGAAGACGCCGCACTGTCGCCGAGTCAATTTCCGCGGTGTTCAGTGCATGGTGCTAGTTCTAAGATCCAACCCATGCGATACACCGCACACTAAACCCTGTCTCCTATGTGTATGTTCTGTGTGCCCTGTGTTGACATTTCGGCGAGGCGATGTCAATGTCGTAAGAAACATTCGTTTTGGGAGTCCATCGGATGGGGCTATAAGCGAGTCGGACCCGTGTGCCTTCCTGGCCCCCTGCACACGTTAAAGAACCCACGGCGGTTGAAAATCGAAAGAGCAGGGGGTTCCCCGCTGCCCTGGTAAAATTGATGTCGATTGAAGATAGCTGCCTGGTATTTCTTACCAAGCCACAAATATTGTCACTTTCTGTTATCGTGTGCCATCGTGTACCGGTGGAAATGGAGGACACGTATAAACATCGCATGCATCCTATGTGAGAAACTTGAGGAATAAATGAGACAAATGAAAATGAGTGACTGATATTTGAATGGTACGGAAACGACTGAATGAGCGCCAGTAGGCTGCTCTTGGGCCGGCTCTACCTGGTAGGCAGCCCGTTGAGTGAGTGAGGTAGTGTGTTAATTGTAAAGCGCTTAGAGCTTGGTCTATGACCGAGGATAGGCGCTATATAAATACCCAATATGATAATAATTATAATTTGAGCGTGTCATGATTTCATCATTCGAGCAAGCGTGGCCCTCCTTGTTCGATTTTGGCTCAGAAACAAAGGTCACCACGAACACAGGTGCCCATCTTAACGCCAAATTTATAAGAAGAAAATAAGTGATTGCTCGTTCTGCGTTTTCTTTGACCTGAATGTTGTTTTATCTTGCCTGAAGAAGACCTAGGAGATCGAAACGCGTCGGGTTTGTCTTGTAATTTGTTTGTCCCCCCCCCCCCCCCCCCCCCCCCCCCCCCCCCTCGTTCTGCGTTTTCTTTGACCTGAATGTTGTTTTATCTTGCCTGAAGAAGACCTAGGAGATCGAAACGCGTCGGGGTTTGTCTTGTAATTTGTTTGTCCCCCCCCCCCCCCCCCCCCCCCCCCGTTTTGTTTGGCGGCTCACTATCAACTTTTTTTTAAAGATTTGTTTCACCTTTGACCCATGCCCCTGACAATCAAACTTAAGACAGAGATGTCTCCTCGTTCGCTCGGTGCGCTCTGTGTTGGCACTTCTGTTGAGCGATTCGGTGACGTAAGCAGCGTTCGTTGGAGTTATGGCCGTGTAATTCTTTCGTCACGGGAGTAAGAGTTACCCAACTTGTTCGTTATTTACTGTTTACTATTCCCCTGACTCGTTCAAGATTTCCATTTAAACCAAGCAAACCGAGTTACCAATATTTCGTTACTGTTCGTCTCTGTGTGTGTTTGACTATATTCAACACCGGAAACGATGTGCCAGTCGAATAAAAAAAATTTTAAAAGATATATATATATATAATATATATATATATATATATATATTATATTATAAATATATAATAGATCAATATGGTTGAACAGCCTAAAATTGATTCTAAAAGCGCTCGACCCCTGTGGAGCAACATTGTTAAAACAAGTATTAAAAAGATATATATATATATAATATATTATATAATATATAATATTTCTCCATTGTCACAATCGATCCCCGCTCCCCCCCCCCCCCCCCCCACCCCCCACCCCTCCTTCTCCCTCCCCCATTTATTTCCCTACTCCCCTACCCTCACCAATCCTCCTTCAAACCTCTCCCCTCCCTCTCCCACGAAACCCATCCATTATCCCACCCCAGCACCCCTCCCTCCCCCCCCCCCTCCCCAATTCCCCTCAACATTTCTGCATTCTTTCTCTCCTTCCCCTCTAAACTCCCCCTAGGTCTAATTAAAATATCCTAGAAAGTGTGTTTCTACGCATGCGCTCGTGCGTTTGGGTGTTTGTGAGCATGTACACACTGACGTGAGCTCAGAACAATAATGGTTCTCGAACGTGTCTCCTTTTCCCTTTATCCCCCCATGAAACAGGCACATGGGAAGTTTTTCTTTTGCTGCTTTTTCCGAACGTGGAAATCCCCCTCCCCCCCCCCTTCCCCCCCCCCCCCCCCCCCCCCCCCCCCCGCCCTGCACCTCTCTCTCTCTCTCTCTCTCCCCTCTCTCTCTCGCTCTCTCACGCTGCATATGTCAAGATCGTGGTCTGTGGTGGCAATCAAAATTATGGTCAA
>CM031619.1:26107864-26135364 GCA_018398815.1 Conus ventricosus
AATGTAATGTAATGTAATGTAGGACACGCTACTAGGTTTCAATACATGCCCGTAAGCATGTAATGGAACTGAAGATGGGTGCTCAAGGGAAAGGGCCCAAAGGTTTGGGTCAACGGGGTTTGTCCACACTGTCACATTTGCACTCGCGCATTCATGACAAGCATTTACTACTCCATACGCACACGCAATCCTCCTTCCAATCACCAAAAGGCGCACTACCGAATTTTATTTCTTCTCCCCCCTCTCCTTCGGGAGAAACACTTTTACTAAAACACATCAAACACCGTTTAACAGTTATAAACAAATTTTTACAGGTAGCAATCTTTCCAACTGAGAGCAAACTAAACTCACTCAAGAAGGACCGTCATAAGTCCCGCCCTCCCCACCAACATGTCCCACAGGACAACCTCCATCCCAGACCAGGAAAATAAAAATGATACTCATCACTTCCTTTTTGATGCTATTGCCTCTGCATCCCGAATATTACGACTCGACTCATCCTTTCAGGATTCCCGTCTCTCTCACATCGTCTCGCCCCCCCACGATTTCTCCCGTCCTGGAGATATGACTTCCGACTCCTCTCGGCATATCTCCCACGCTCGACTCTTCTTGTCACTGAGAAGATGAGTTCCAACTCCTCTCCCTCGACTTCTCCTGTCCCTGGAGAGATGACTGTGATCTCCCGACTATCCTCTCCAAGAGAGTAACCTTAATTCCTCTGGGGGCTTTGGTCTAACGTGTGTTTCCCACACCATGCCATACTTCCCAACACACACCTCACGGGGTGAAAGGTAGAAGGGGTGAAGGCGAAGGGTAAAAGGGTAAGGGCTGAAACACGATGAAAGGTTCGTGTAAGTAACCTTCCTAATAAATAAACATATGAATTTCTTCTTTCCTCTTTTCCTAAAGTTTTTCCCCCCCCTGTAATAGCTATCCCCAACTATCTATCGCTCACCAACCGCCAACAACCTGGTAATTGGACTGGTCAGCTTCACGAGGACCCAACGTCCTGACAGGTTCGATTCTCTAGGTCTACTAGGCCATCTGCTGGGGATAAAACTGATTCTTTCGCATTCCTCTTCCTCCTTCCTCCTAGTGAAGTGCATACTCAGTGAGTGTTCAAAACACATGACCAGCACCATACCTAGCCCTTGTTTAAACTATCTCACAGTGGTCACTTTCACCCAATGACCACATTTGTTTCTTTAAACCGATCATAACTCACAATTATTTGGGGACGGCCCCGCTTACACAAGTCAAGCCAACCTAAATATCCTTCCTTTTATCAGGTATGGCATGGTTAGAATGATTCGTAACTAACTACAATGTGAATGGAGCGTCAGCATGCCTTGATGAGGAGGCTTACGTCACATGACCAAACACCAACCCCCCCCATCCTTGGATGAAAAAAAATTTTTCCAGAAAATTTTTTAAAAATAAGACAACTTCACTTACACACATCTTCCGCCATGAATCACAAAATGTGTAACCATCAAACAACACACATGATTTCCACACCAAATAAAAAATCAACGAAGAATCAATAAAGGCCAAGATCCACCAGAAATAGCAAATTTCAAACTTCAGTCTTTCTATCTCTAACAAAAAAATACAAAATTGATATCACCACAGATTCTTACAAAATACTATTTCACAAATTACATGGATAAAGAAAAAACAATTAGGGAATATTAACAATTTCAAAAGGTACAAAAAGTGTTTATAGTATTAAGATTGAACACGATATATTTACCCTATCATTGTCTCACATCCTGTGATTCAAAACCCCATGAAAATGAGAATATTTCCAAGTGTAAAATTTTTCTCAATAGACATGTAAACAAAATAAACATAGTTTTAAAACAAATAGTTTTTTTTTTTTTTTTTTCCCACAGTAATGGTATAGGTCCTATATTGAAAAGTCACATGACTTTCCCTTTTGACAGTGACAAATGAAAAACAATTGGTTTGTCACATTGGCAGTTCAATCAAAACAAGTGTAAATACAATTCTAAAGAGGGGTAATTTGCCTCATCAAACACATACATATAGTATTCATATCTTCACGAAGCAAGTTTAGAACATAAAATAGTACATGAAGATTTTTTCATTGTTTACGAACAAGAATAAAGCAAACGAATAGATTATGTACTACACAACATCAGTAATTTTTGCCGTTGTAAAAAACATATAGACACTTCAACAAAGCAATTCTGCATAACAACCACTTGATTTAAATCGTCCGTAGGCTAACAATGCACTGTCAAAAGTAAAAGTGATCACACAAACACAACCGTAAATCATTAAGAACGACAAAAACAGGAATAAGTCTTTCCTGAAGAACCGGTTACATTTTGTCCAATTAATATTCATGACACTATGACAATAAAACTCCATGTACATTTTGTGTTCCAAGAGGGCACTGTCACTGGTCAATTGGAATTCCTGCAATGGCAAAGACCATCTTAATAAAAATCTGCTGTTCTTAGTTACTTTACGATTTCAAGAAACGTCAGTGGGGCCTATGGACAGTCCTGCTGTAAAACCAGAGAACTTTCTTCCAGTCAAGAACCTGGCGAACTTCTCACCGATGCCCATACAGAATTAGGCCATAGCCAAGCACTCTCATCCTTCAATAGATGAGTATTTCACAGATGTCTTTGAGAACTTCTTTACTGCGTAATTGCACTAGGATGGTAACAAAGGCACATTTACGATTTTCCTGCAACAGACCAGTACCTCGCTCCCATTCTTTGGAACTGGCATCAGTTCTCACAATAAAGTCCTTTTCCCTGAGAGGGAGGGTAAACCAAAAGAACAGAAATGAGTTGAGGGTTGTATCTGAACGACTACTCCAAAATAGTGGCCTTCTGGCACTCATGCAGAGAGGACCACACAATAACTTTTGTTCTTCGTCCTTTCGTCCAGTTCGTCAAAGGGGGGCCGTCATGGACGCAAAGTTGGGGTACACAATACGTCTATAGTAATACAACAATCCGATGAGTGACCTGAACTGTTTCCTTTGTATGTGGGTTTAAGTAAAGGATAAAAACTTTTCCACTTTCTATCCTTTCTTTCCTTCTGGCAAAGATTCATTATTTTTTCCCACTGAAATAGTGTGACCCAAAAATTTCGGAGAGTTGAAAACCCGGCACGAATTTTGGATGGTCTTAGCAGTCAACCCACAACCCCACTGAGGTCATGAAAAAAAAAACAGCATGCAAGTTAGAAAGGAGGTCACTCCATGACTTTGCAGGCCAACAAAAATGAGACGTCACCAAAACAGACCTGCAACCACATTCATGGAGTATTCAGGGCTTCGCTATCATTCCTAGCAAAAGAAGCTGGGCATTTTGGCAAACCAACATGGCATTTACGTCCATTGGGAAAAGAACCAAAAGGTGTTTGAAAAGATTGCTGTCTTTTCCTTTTTCAGCTTCAGCCATTGGAACCTGCCAGTACCTTTAGTCAAAAGTCAACATTGCAACAAAAAGTTTCCCTTCTGAGGAGCTGACCACGAAAGTTCTTCAATGTCTGGGATGGGCTCGGCATCGAACACAGTGATCTTATTTAATTTACCTGTAATCGACGATGCAGAAACGGCAGCAAAACCGATCAATCAGTTTTTGTCCCACACCAATACAACTGGTGAGCTGTACTAGATTGTAGAAGGTTCTATGACCGATAAAATCCAGCATTACTTGATTTCTCTTTCTCTCTCGACGAACCACTTTTTTTTTTTGCAAACGGTACGGGGGTAAGGTCTGGTTCCGCACAACTGGGACTCAGTAGTTAACTGAATATACTATGTGGTTCAATAACCAGTCACTGTACCACCTGGGTTATCTGTCCAACAAACATCCGGAAAGTCGTGTTCAAAATTTCTTTGAAGCTGTTCTGTATGACATTGAAGACAAAAACATACGACAAAATCATCACATCATCATAGTTACACCTTAACCAGACCAGAGTAGGAAGTGGTACTACTATCTCTGCACTGGTAAGATGGGGTTAACACTACCACTCCTCCCATATGCTGTTTTCACCAACCTTTATCTGTCCCTTTACGACACAAATGGTACAAATTCCATCACTGATAATGTCTGATCCATGTTTGACATCATATTTCTGACACAGTACGATATCCCCACAAAACTGACTTTGGTTGCTGGCAACATTATGTACGTTTCAACAAAACTTCTACAACATGTTCAACCAGATGAAAAGCACTTCTGACCAGTGTATAGGCCCATTTTGATCTTTATAATTAACTGCAAAAAGATTTTTTTTTTGCGACCACACCTGAAAAGGACCCATCCACATAACACGACTTATGTTATGTACATCAGAGAGAAGTACAAAAGAACTTTAAATCATTAACCCCTACACCTGAAGGAACGTGCCTTTGCCTTTTCTGTCTGCAAAGACCTTGTACAAACATCTGTTTTTTTACTTCTATATTTTTAATTTTTTTACTAAAATTTCTAATCACTGACTGTTGAGCAAGCTCACATTGCATCCTTCAAACACGATTATGCCAGTATCCATTAAAGCGTAATTGGTAAACAGTTTTACTGTCGGGTTGTCCGTACTTTTTTTTCGTCCCCAGTTGTGTTTTACATCAGTAGAACCAAAGGAACCCCCTTAGGTCGTGACCGAAAAGAAGCTCGAAAGGTGAAAAAATCCCAAGCGATACGTTCGGCATCTCTTCCCCCTGTATCAAAAAGCAAAAGGCCGGTATAAACGAACCCAAATCATGGGGTGTCCATTCCTCCCTTCCTGTGAGGTACCTGTCCTGCCTTGCACCTTTTCTCAACATGGGAACTTTGCAGATTCCCACGAGTCCAAGAAACGATCACCGCCAGCCCAATAATAAAACGCAATGTGTGAATGGAACAGGCGTGGTAGACAATGGTGACGTAGATTAGCACCAACAACCGACTCATGTAAAATATCATATCTTCACAAGCGCACAGGGAACATGAATTTGAGCGTATCCCACAATCCGAGAGAATTTCGTCTGGAAAACCCCCACACAGGAAAAAATCGCAAGTAAACATCAGGCGAACAGTACCCTGTATCCTTTTTCCTTCTTCAGTGGAATCGCTTCCAGGATTACCTTGTCGCTGTATCCACCAAAGTAAGGATATAGCGAGATGACCGGCAGAAACAGTGGTAAAGGCCCCAGCAAGTATCAATAATAGTCTACCTATTCCGAAATGGAACGAAATAAGGCATTTTGTGCAAAGGTGCACATGGGACGCGAACCTTTCTCTGAGACATGTCTTTTTGGGCAGAAGGTCTACATGAACTGCAGTAATTTCTGTTACTATCCTTTGGTTACACCTGGCCAATAAAAGAATACAGAGAACTCCTCTAAGAATGTACATATAAGATAAATCCACAGTGACCAGCGAACAATAGACAATGCCTCATGATGCCGTGTGTAGCACGTCTCATCTCTCAAAGATGGCTTAGGAAACGACTACTGTTAGATTTGTCCCCTGTCTCCAGGAACACCGCACTGTAGAGACTGTCAGATTACCCAGTATTTAACCTTGTTTGTCCGTTAGTATTGTGGTCCGTAACAGACCTGTTTTAGCAGGCAGCAAGTACCGTCTCAGCGCGACTCGACTTTTTTTCTGCAGTTTTCTTTTAGATCATCTGGGGTAATATCTGGAGTTCATCCAGTTCTGGGGTTAGGACTTTTTGCTGCGAGGGTGCAGTTTGTAGACCTTTCCCGTCCCTTCTCTACGATGTCTGATCTGGTACTCTCTCACGAAGACAAGGAATACACGAACCTCCCAGCACCCCCATGTAATGTACGGACACCCCTTTGGGGGCATTAAATTGGCCCAAGAGCTAGTCGCAGACAGGTATTCAATAACACAGGCGGTAAGAAAAACGGAGTAGTAAACGGTGTATCTACTGAATTTTCGCCAAGCGGAAACTTTCAATCTTGCCACTTCTCCAAACGAACGAACCTACACTTTTGCACAGTGTTGAGATACTGTTTTTAGAGAAGCACGAAAGATTTCCGTACACAACAAGCGTGGTGCACCCATGTGTCTCGCAAAACCAAAGCCTGCAATCCATTGATTGCGATTTCCAGTTTTCTCTACTCGCAGTCCATCAAAGCATGATGTTGTGCCAAAACAAAGGAGCCTTATACTTCAACAATCAGTGGAGAACTAATGCTGGGTTTGAATCATTTGGTTTGAAAGTGCAATTTTTCTCAATGGAACTTGCCATCACAAAAGAAAAGAAACATCGCATTGTCGATCGGCAGCTGACTGAATTTTGTGACTACATTCTGTCCACGAACTGGGCCCAAAAGGTCTACGTGGTGTGTCGTTTGTCCCACGACCTCGGAAACGTTAATGCTGAAGAAGTAACAACCGGGTCTATCCGGCGGTGGAGTACCACTGGTACTGGGACGAACGTCACGGTCGAAACCGCGGAAAGATCCCTGTCCGTTACCTATGATACGATAAAAGGTCCATTGAGGGACCTCCAAAATGACCCACACGATATTCCCTTTTCCTGTAACTTCAGACACCCTGTCCTGATGTGAATAGTACCCGAAGACGCATGAGACCGAAGGTATACCACAACAAGGATGTGAAAATAACTCCTTTCCTAGAAGCCCACTTGACTGCCCTAATCTGTGGTGAGCGATACCATACTGATCAGCCAACTACACATTTTCCACAACGCTTTTCAAATTGCCATACTTTAAGGAAAGTGGCCAGACACATGCTCACGGGGGCTCTGGAAAAGGTTGTCTCTAAGAAGTGGGAGATCATCGCCGAGATTGATAAAGTTTTGTTCGTAATTGATACAAAATCGATCCAAACTAGTCAACAACAATGACATCGATACGAATTAGAAACGACGGAAACGATTCTCCTTTTTCAGGTAATTTCAGAATGCGCACAGAACGGGAAACGTGTTCGCGAAAACGATCAGCAGAAACAATGAAATTTCTTGAGTAGGTTCTCTTCAACAGATCCCAATTAAAATTAGTTTCGGGGGGCCGCGGGAGAGAGTGGTACAGTGTCAAACAAAAAAGCGCTACCCTTAAACAACGCGGGCAATAATTACACTGTCCACACAACATTCCTCCTTTGGCCAACCGACACAAGAACACACAAGAACGTAAGCGTGACGACGCTTCAAACGGAAAAGAAAAACTATCTAATCAGTCATAAAAGTCAATTATATTGAGGACTCCGTTTTAATTCCCACTAAAGGTGTAACTTATGTGACTAACATGCCGGATCAGCCGATTAAAGAAAGTAGATTGGCATCGGGGCGGTTGCGGCTGTGTCACACAGCCTTAGCACATGTAGGGCTGATATCACTTGAAGCCAGAAATACTTTTACAAAATCAGCATCCGTACCTGCTATAACACCAGCCTCCACTTAAATAAAAATAGCGTTTCTATATCTTCCTGCTGATACCCTCAGTAAGTCTTATTTCTTCACTTTCAGCTTCCCTCTGAATACTATTTTTCTCTTCAACTTCAATTTCCTCTAGTAATTTTATGGAGGGAAGTATGTTGGGGGGGGGGTGCCGCGGTTCTACATCTTCTCAGGCTGTCCCTCTGAAATCAAATTTCTTTTCTTCTTTTTCATCAGCTTCCCTCTGTAGACCTATTTTCTCTTTTTTTCCCTCTCTCTAGCCTGCTGCCCTATCTGTAGCATTGTTGGTTGCACATAGTTATTAATGTTTTGTTCCTCACATCAAAAAAAACCCAACGTTTCCGTTGTTGAACATCTTTATTCAAAATCATCCATAATGAACCTTCAACACAAACCAATTTCTAAAGTAAGAATACAAATAAAGCGATATATGAATGGAGCTGTATATTTACAAAAAACTGTAATTATAATAAAACAAATAGAAATTAAAGAATCAATTCCGGAATAAACAGAAAACATTTACATTAAACAGGGTAGGAATGAAATCCAAGGAAAGTATATTTCCAGAAGTATTTTGTAATCAATTATGGAATGTAAAAAACAAAAAAAAAAAAATGAAGTTCAAATGCAAATCTGGTTTTTCCTACGAAAGGGAAAAACACAATAACGTATCTGAAAATAAATTCGTAAATTCTTTATAAAGTTTTAGATCTTAAATTTCATGTAGTCAGTCTTTTTATTTTCCCTTTTTTTTTTCTTTCTTACTTATTTCAAATGAATTTTACAAAACAAATGCACCGCCTTAAAACGAAAAATAATATAAATTACAAAACTAATGGAAGCACAAAACACTTAAAAAGATGGGAAAGACAAATCACAAACTAGCGGAAATCCTACCTTAAAGCTGAAAATGTTTGAAAAGAAAACTAGATAGGAGCTTATTGAGGAGAAGGTTTAAGGAGGATTTTATAGAAAAAGGGTGAAAAGGAAATGAAAGTAAACACAGGTACCGGGAATCGAGAGAGCAGAATCAAGAACCGCAAAAGCAAACCCTTAGACAGCAGCCCAGTGGTCACTGAAAAGTCCCCGTCCCCCCCCCGTGAAACTGGCGACGGAAAAAACCCATCACTCACATATACACAACACAACAGCAATAATGCAAAATAAATAAAACAATCAACTTACACAAAGCCAATCCCCCAAACACAAAGAAAAATCTCGCACCACAACAACCGCATAAAAACAATAAATCCAAAGATAAAGAAGTATAATTGGGCTGCGCGGAAATCAACTACCACACCTACCTATTTGGTGACGGAGTTGTAAGCCTGATCCCACCCACTGAAGGGCAAGTGGGAAAAATCAAAATGAAAACAATATGAAAGTGGAAAAGAAATAGATAAATACGACGAGAAGGGAAAGACTAACGACTCCCCAACGCGCCATGCCGGCCCCCGCTAAAACGCATAAGAGGTTGGGGCTATCAGCCGTCACTGGGGAAGTGGACAAAAAATCTAATAACTACTAGGGGAAGGACAAATACGATACCTCAACGCCCTGCCCCCATGTCTGCCAGGTACGAGCAAGAGGAGGGGATGTTGATGCTGATCGTCCTGAGGGGGGTGGAAAGGGTCAAAAAGGAAAATCCTACCAAAAAACAAAAAAAAAAAACCTTAACACGGATTAAGCAACCACAAGAAAACTCCAACCAACCTTCAAAAAACACACATAGAATAGAACCAAAAAAAAATGCAAATATTAGACACAATAAATAATTAAACTTTCCTTCTTTTTTTTTTATATTTTTATTTATTTATATCCTTCTTCCCTCAAACCCTTGAGTGGTACAATAGAAAATCTTATGTCCTTTCCCTTTTTTTTTTTTTTTCCTTCCTCTGGGGGGGGGGGGAGGTGGGGGGGGGGGGGGGGGGCACTTGAGGTACAGAAAATAGAAATCCTTCCCTCTGAAGGTACAAATAGAATCTTTCTTCTTTTTTTCTAGGGGAAAACAAACAACGGCAGCTACGTCGGTGAAACTGGAGTCGGGGTCACCACTGTCACACTGTCACTTTTGCACTCGCGCATTCATGACAGCATTTACTCCATACGCACACGCAATCCTTCCAATCAACCAAAAGGCGCACTACCGAATGTTTTTTCTTCTCCCCCTCTCCTTCGGGAAAACACTTTACTAAATCACATCAAACACGTTATAAACAAATTTTATACAGGTAGCACTCTTTCCACTGAGAGGCAAACTAACTCACTCAAGACTTCATAAGTCACGGCCTCCACACAACATTGGCCCACAAACTCCAGACCAGGAAAATAAATGATTCTCTCACTCCTTGATGCTATGCCTGCATCCGAATTACGACTCGCCTCATCCTTTCAGGATTCCCTGTCTCTCTCAGACATCGTCTCGCCCCCTCGATTTCTCCCGTCCTGGAGATATGACTTCCGACTCCTCTCCCTCGACTCTTCTTGTCACTGGAGAGATGAGTTCCAACTCCTCTCCCTCGTCTTCTCCTGTCCCTGGAGAGATGACGAGCTCCCGACTCCTCCCTGGAGTCCTTAATTCCTGGGGCTGCCTACCGGTGTGTTCCCCACACCATGGCCATCTTCAACCACCTCACGGGGTGAAAGGTGAAGGGTGAAGGGCGAAGGGTAAAAGGGTGAAGGGCTGAAACACGAATAAGGTTCGTGTAAGTAACCTTCTTAATTCAACATATGAATTCTTTCTTTCTCTTTTCCTTAAGTTTTCCCCTGTAGCTTTCCCCAACTATCTATCGCTCACCTGGTAATGACTGGTCAGCAGCGAGGACCAACGTCCTGACAGGTTCGAGTCTCTAGGCCATCTGCTGGGTTAAAACTGATTCTTTCCTCCTTCCTCCTAGTGAGTGCATACTCAGTGTTCAAAACACATGACCAGCACCTTACCAGCCCTTGTTAAACTATCTCTCAGTGGTCACTTTCACCCAATGACCACATTTGTTTCTTTACCGAGTCATACTCACAATTATTTGGGGACGCCCGCTACACTAGTCAAGCCACATGAATATCCTTCCTTTTCAGTAGTGGCATGGGGAAATGATTCATATCACTAACTACATGTGATGGAGCGTCACATGCCTTGATGTGAGGCTACGTCACATGACAGGGTTCCATGCGGGCATCAAGCAGAAGGGATAGACGCTCGGGGGAAAAAAACAAACAAACAAACAAAAACAAGATGCAAAGCATATAAACGTACTCCCAGTTTATCTTCAATACGCGTGAGATATTCCATAAAGAGGAAAAAACCGTTTTCGGCCGTTATAGCCGTTAGTAACGGCTATTCTGGTAAACATCGGGTATCATCCGTGACCCCGTAATGACCATACCTACAAATTTTCAGAAAGATCGGCCAAGTACTTTCTGAGATATTCCATAAAGAAGAAAAAGCATTATGGGCCGTTAGAGCCCTTAGTGACGGATATAACGGTTAATAAAACATCAGGCATCATCCGTGACCCATAATGAACATATCTACACATTTTCAGAAAGATCGGCCCAGTAGTTTTGTCTGGAGCGAGTGGAACACATTTTGACCACGGATGGACTATAAGAACTGGGAGTACAAAAAGCCACTTAAGCTTCTTTGATATCCATTTTGAGCGAGGATGGCAGCTTAGCCAAGAAGATCAAGATGGAGTCCGGCCTTCCTGTGTCTGTCATGATTCATGATAAGAGCTGACATTGCCTGGAAAAGAACAATCTCCCCCCCCCTCCCCCCCTTCCCCCCTCCCCCCCTCCCCCCCCCCCCCTCCCCCCCCCTCCCCCCCTGGGAAGATGGAGCTAGCTCTATGGGTCTGGAACAAACAAGATCCATAATAATGATAACATAGCATTTATACAGCGCCTTGCCAAAGGTTCTAGTTATGCTGACAATCCGCACTCTCGTGTACGCAATGGGCTGCCTACCTGGGTAGTGCCGACTGAAGAGCTGCCTGCCGGCGCTTCATTCAGTCGTTTCCTGTGTCATCCAGTCAATATCGTTTACTCAGTTTCCTTACTTCCTTCATTCTTTCCATTTCTCACGCAGGGTGCATGCTATGTGTAACGTGTCATCCATACCAACGGCCAAACTGGCCTTCTTTTCCGAAAGTTGATGATGGGATTTTACGCGTGTGCAAGATGTTGTGTGAGCGTTCACACACGGAACCTCAGTTTATAGTCTTATTCGAAGGATTTTCTGGGACATGGAATCAAAACCAGTGTTAACTGCGAGGGAAAATCCCCCTGTACCGAAACAGCCTGGCGGAGATTCGAACCCGCAACCCCAGGATCACCAAGGTTACGCGTCCGGCGCTCTACCAACTGAGCTAGCTATTCCGGCTCCCAGCTACTCCGGCCTTCTGACAGTTCAGTCCAGCCAAGACCAAGTTCTGCAGGTCGTTCGTGGTATCTTCCCTGTCGTCAGCAGACACAACATCTCTGTTTCTCTTCGAGGATGAATCTATCCGCGTCATTAGTAATATTCATCCCGTTGTCTGGAAGCTCAAAATCTGTTTCCTAGCGATGATAGATATTGACAGGTCCTTGCTGACATTCATCCCGTTGTCTGGAAGCTCAAAATCTGTTTCCTAGCGATGATAGATATTGACAGGTCCTTGCTGACATTCATCCCGTTGTCTGGAAGCTCAAAATCTGTTTCCTAGCGATGATAGATATTGACAGGTCCTTGCTGACATTCATCCCGTTATCTGGAAGCTCAAAATCTGTTTCCTAGCGATGATAGATATTGACAGGTCCTTGCTGACATTCATCCCTTTGCCTGGAAAAAAAAAAGAAGAGTTGTCAGGATTTTTTTTTTTAAGTGGTGATGAAATTCTATGACTCAATACTGTTCATGGTGTGTGGAAAAACAAAGCTATCAATTTTCCCAGTGAAGATGAAACTCTATAAGTCACTTTTATATCCTCCCCATTCTCTGGAGAGAAAACAGTTCTCTCAGTTTCTCCGGTATGATAGAACTTTACAGGTTATATAGCCACCCTGTTGCCGGGAGAGAAAAAAATGTTTTGTCACGTTAAGATAAAAGTTTACAGGTCAATTTTACATCCATCCCCACCCCACCCCACTCCCCCACCCCTCACCCCCCGTTGTCTGAGAAAAAAAAACGTCCATCAGTTTCTCCATAAAGATCAAATTTTACAGGTCGTTTTTATATCCGCCCCATTTTCTGAAGGAAAGAAAAAGTTCTGTCAGTTTCTCTGTTAAGATAAAACGTGATAGGTCGTTTTAAAATCCAT
The DNA here is from genome assembly GCA_018398815.1 of Conus ventricosus. Lineage (NCBI taxonomy): Eukaryota > Metazoa > Mollusca > Gastropoda > Neogastropoda > Conidae > Conus > Conus ventricosus. The sequence goes on from CM031619.1 coordinate 26,120,584, forward strand.
CTTGATTTCTGGTGGGGGAAAAAAAGCAAGTTCAGTCAGTTTCTCCGTTAAGATAAAACTTTAAGGTCATTTTTATATCCACCCAGTCTTCTGTTTAAAAAAAATCAAATTTTGACGGTTTCTCCGTTAAGAGAAAATTTTACAGATCATTCTTGTATCCACCCCATTTTCTGCGAGGGGAAAAAAACAAGTTATGTCACTTTCTCTGTTGAGATGAAATTTACAGGTCACTTTTATATCCACCCCGTTGTCTCATAAGGAGAAAAAAAAAACGAAAAAAAATGCTCACGATCTTTTTGTTTCTCAGTGAAGATACAACTTTAGAGATCATTATCTGTATTCATCCCTTTATCAAGAGGCACAAGGTCTGTCAGTGAGCCAAGAAGATGAGATTTTTAAAAAGTCTGTGCATGTCACCGGTGATACTTACCTTTCTGTGGAAATGCCTGAGCCGGTGGCACTGACAGATGTGGAACGAGAAATTCCAGACTTAGAGTCTGTTTGCTTTGGAGAAATTCTTCGCTGTAACACAGACATGATATCAAAGAGGTTCTATTTTTGTATCTAGTGGAGAACACCAGGATTTGGCAAAGTGATGGCTGCTATACACATCTCATTTGAACTGAAATTCAAGAAAATATGAATGTTTCACCAATATCGCGTCAGCACCACCCCCACCCCCTTCCCTTCCCCTTCCCTCTCTATCTTTTTCTCTCTGTCAGTCTGTGTATCTCTCTCTCTCTCTCTCTCTCTCTCTCTCTCTCTCTCTCTCTCTCTCTCTCTCTCTCTCTCTCTCTCTCTCTCTCTCTCTCTCTCTCTCTGTAGGACGCCTGAACTACGAATATCGAATGGAATGAAATGTAATCTTTGAGTCCATATACCTGTATCCACATATTCGTATACAATTGCACCTTCTTTATTTGTCCCACTGATGATGATGATGACGACGACTGTCAGGCGACTATCTTCTGAAACGTTACTGTTACTACTATCTTCTGAAAACACTACTATAATTTTCATAAGATAGTAGTAATACTACTAACTTCTGAAAATTATAGTAGTGATTTCAGAAGATAGTAGTAACAGTAACGTTTCAGAAGATAGTAGCTTCGCGTTGCGACTATCTAGTGAAATGATCCCTGTGTGAAATTATGTCCTCTTTCTTAGTATTATTACTATCCAGGGTCACTGATCGATGGTCATTTGGCCTATTAGTGTAGAACGAGTTTATGTGAACAATTTATGACGTTGCTGACCAATGGTCAGTGTCCTTGACCAGTGGTAATTTTGCCTAATTTCACTGTTTGACTGCCAGTTAGTGAAGAACGAGTTCATGTGAACAATTTATGACGTTGCTGACCAGTGGTTAGTGTCCTTGACCAATGGTCATTTTGGCCTTATTTCACAGTTTGGCTGCTAATTAGTGTAGAACGACTTCATGTGAACATAATTGGATGTTGCTGACCAGTGGTCAGTGTCATTGACCAGTGGTCATTACCCAATGTCACTGTTTGACTTATTTAGTGTACGAGTTCATGTTAACAATTTACGATGTGGTTGACCAGTGGTCAGTGTCATTGACAAGTGGTCATTTTGGCCCCAATTTGACTGACTGCTAATTAGTAATACGAGTGATTCGAGAGCGAGACTTCGAAGTCGACAGCCGCTTTTTTCTTCGTGTGCTACCGTTCCGCTTCTTTTCTGCGCTGCTTCTATTGGATGTGTTTCTGTGGGATAGTTTTAGGTGATAAAGGTTTGTTGAATTTCTGTGCGTCTTGGCTGGACGGATTTTCGCTATATTTGTAGTATTTTTATTTATTTTCTTTTTCAACATTGAATCTTGTATTTTCAAAATGGCGGACTCTCACGTTGAACCCGTGTTCTTGTTGAAGAGAGACTTACCACTCTCTTTTGAAAATGAACACGAGCGATCTTTCAAGCGCTCGACATTTGTGGTAGAGAAAGTATGGTGGGTGCTCAAGAAATTTGGGGACTGTGGAGACTTTACCCATCGACGAGGGCTGCACGCAGCAAGTTGCTAATTGAGGGTTTGAGGGTTTGTCACTTGGTGCTGTTGTGCTTCGTTTGCACTCAGAGGACAGGACGACACTGAACATTCTGCTACAAAGGTGTGGATTTCTAATATCCCTCTCTCTTGCGACGGGGCAGACATCGAGTCAGCTCTTGTCAGGCTGGGAGCTGTCTTACGCTTCCCTTGATTCTGGAGAAAATGAGAGTAGAGACGGAAAATTGAGGCGATTCTACACTGGAAGGCGATTTATTTTCATAGATATCCCAGACAAACCACTTGATAGATCTGTGAAGGTTGCAGGATTTACGGCTAGCCTGTATCACAAGAACAGCCCAAAAGAGATACTAGGGTAACAAAGTGCAATCGTTGCCTGAAACTGGGTCACTGGGCCACAGAGTGTCAGGAAACTGTGGTTACCTGCAGAGCCTGTCGCCTACCTGGTCATCGGCAAGGGGATGCCGTCTGTGAGATTCAGAAAGCGAGTGAGGAACCGACAGTGATGTCCGTTTGAGACCCTCTGCCACCGGTCATAAGGTTTGGACACACATCTGACACTGACTCACCCCTTTCTGACGATGACACTGACTGTGATGCGACTGACAACGAGAAAGAGACAGGTCAGAAAAAGAGTGAGAAAGAAGGAAAGACTGATGTGGTGGAGGACTGTCAGTCAGACTTCAATTCTGGCCGTCATGGGAACAGAGAAGAAAGAAGAGGAGTGGTAGACCATCCAAGAGGGAAAAGATGTGGATAAGGAAAAGATCCGGTTTTGACACGTCAGTTGAACTGGATTTTGCAACACGTTATCGATCGCAAACTCCGAAACGACCGCGTTCAACAGAGAGGGATTCCCCCCGTCATTCTGACAAACGTGAAAAAACTGCCAAGCTTTCCACTGCTCGTTCAGTCACAGACAGACAGTGACAAGGGATGGGCATGGGTGATGAATGTTTGAACGGTTTTCGGCGCATCTCATGGACTTTCCTTTGATTACCTCCCTAAAATGGCTTTATCTTCTCTTAATGTTTTTTGTTTGAATGTGAGAGGGATAAGGTCTAATAACAAAAGAATATGTGTTTATAAGTTTTTGAAAAATAGTGGGTATGACGTGATCTGTGATGCGAGCTTATAATTGATATTGTTCTTGTAAAAAGAACTGTGGCATTTGTGGTCAAACAGACACTGGCAGTAATGTTAAAAATACAAGAATCGCTTTGGAATTCTGGCTGAATGCAGTCTTTATCGTACGAAGAACAACTTGAATATTTCTAATATTTAAAAACCGATTTTTAATCATTAAAACTTACACTGGATATAAAACTGGATAAAAAAAATACTGTATATAAACTCCCAGCTGTGAAAAGGTTGTTTAGTCACAGTCAAATAGCTGCATTATGCAGAAAGCCGCTTCAAATGCGCTGAAACTTGATTTACAAAAAGACGTCAAAATCAGTACATCAAGAATGAAACACAAGCTATCAGGGGAAAAAACAACAACAAAAAAACCCACCCTCTAGCACGGCCGTTCGCACACGTGATGGCCACGACCGGTGATACATTTTTTTGCACCCTCATAGGAATATTTGCAACCACATCAGTCTTATATGTATTTTTCCCTGATTACAAGTAATGTACATAGACATTTCCGTTCTCAATTTTATTTGATATTCACATGTCTCAACCGTTCTTTAAACGGAAGAAACTTAACAGAACACCAAGTGAAACGTGTTGCTTTTCACGTGGTTAACTCCGCTGACTATACACCGCAGGCAGCGATGACAGATCTGGCGCAGGCGCGAGTCTGCTCCCCGACCTTCGCTGCGGGATCCTTTGGGCTGGTGCTATGGTGTTCTAACTGTCTCAAAAAATCAGTAATTGAAAACTTTCATCGATCGCTGCTCCTAACACAGGGGGCTGTGATCGTGTTTCCCTCTCCAGACATAATCAGCATGGTTCATAGTATCATTGTGCAAGAGGAAATATTTCTACTAAAAAACGCAAGATCATAAATCTTAACTCCTCCACTTTATACTAAGAAAGAGGACATAATTTCACACAGGGATCATTTCACTAGACAGTCGCAACGCGAAGCTACTAACTTCTGAAACGTTACTATTACTACTATCTTCTGAAATCACTACTATAATTTTCAGAAGTTAGTAGTATTACTACTATCTTATGAAAATTATAGTAGTGTTTTCAGAAGATAGTAGTACTAGTAACGTTCAGAAGATAGTCGCCTGACAGACGACGACGATGACGACGGCGATGACGACGATGTACATTTATGGATTAATGCAGTTGCAGTGTAATTCTTATTGGACGATATGAACGAACATCTTCAAAGTGTGGATACAAAAGCCACACAAATTTACATATTTGAATAGGAATGTAAACTGACTATGGCAACGTCAAGTTTTGTGTGCAGTTTATCACAATTATGATCATTAAATCTGTCGGAATAAGAAGTACTGGTGATGTGATGAAGGATCTATTTAGCCTCGTATTTATCAATGAACCAAGCGTCACTGATTATTCAAACACAATGAAGCTTTTATATGTCATAGACAAATCATGTTTTTTTTTAGTTGCAAAGTGAGACGACGACTGCAGGCGGAAATCTGCACAAATCTGAAGAAAAAAAAAAGTGTTAAAATAACTCCGCCAAACTACATGGACAAACGAATGGCAAGACAAAACACGACGCATTTCGACCTTTTAAGTCTTCCTCAGGCAAGATAAACAACACACGACAACGAAAAGGAAGAACGAGCACTCACTTATCCTTGCCGAATTCCAGATCTGACACAGATAAGTGATTGTTCGTTCTTCGTTTTCGTTGTCCTGAGAGTCGTTTGTCTTGCTTGAAGAAGGCCTACGAGGTCGAAACGCGTCGCGTTTTGTCTTGTGACTCGTTTATCCATGTAGTTTTGCGGAGTTATTTTAAACACTTGTTCAGATTGATATTCGTTTAGCTGTGTGCCTCTTGTATGTGCCGTTCCGCGATTATGTCGACAGTCGGAGTACAGCAGTCCCCGATGTTTTGCCATCTAAACAGCCGAGACATGTCAGGCTGGGACGGCTACAAAACCAGCAGCCATGTCAAGCCTGATAGGTTTAACGGTCTTTGTCGTTTGCCGCTACTGAAAGGTGTTAACAGATTCTTTGTCAATTACTGATGCTGAAAGGGTTAACAGGGTCTTCGTCATTTACTGATGCTGAAAGGGTTAACGGTCTTTTGTCTTTCCCCGTGTATGTTGGCACAGCCCTAGGACAGCCCTGTGGGGGTCCAGCCGAACTGTAATGATAAAAGACCAAAGTTTGTGCCCAACGTTGGTTTCTGTTACCACACAATTGTGGCCGACATTACGTCTGTCTGTTACATTGTGTTTGTGACAGCCTGGGTTTTTCTGCTGTACGTGTTTGTGACAGACACGTCAGACATGTTCGTGACAGTCGTTATACGTGTCTGCTCAACGCGTTCGTGGCGGATCTCTGTTTCTGCTTGTGACAGACGATACACATGTCTGCTAAACATGTCTGTGCCGGACATGTTCGTGACAGACGTTGGTTTTTGCTATACGTGTTAATGCCAGACACGTCATACATGTTTGTGACAGACACGTCATACATGTTTGTGACAGACACGTCATACATGTTTGTGACAGACACGTCATACATGTTTGTGATAGATGTAACACATGTCTGCTATACGTGTTTTGTGACAGACGTTATACATGTCTGCTGTCCACGTTCGTGACAGACACATCATACATATTTGTGATAGACGTCGGTTTTTGCTATACATGTTTGTGACAGACACTTCATACATGTTTGTGACAGACACGTCATACATGTTTGTGACAGACACGTCATACATGTTTGTGACGTACAAACAAACACGTCATACATGTTTGTGACAGACACGTCATACATGTTTGTGACGTACAAACAAACACGTCACTCATGTTTGTGACAGACACGTCATACATGTTTGTGACAGACACGTCATACATGTTTGTGACAGACACGTCATACATGTTTGTGACAAACACGTCATACATGTTTGTGACAGACACGTCATTCATACATGTTTGTGACAGACATGTCATACTTGTTTGTGACAGACAGGTCATACATGTTTGTGAAAGACACGCCATACATGTTTGTGACAGACACGTCATGCATGTTTGTGACAGACACGTCATTCATACATGTTGTGACAGACACGTCATACATGTTTGTGACAGACACGTCATACATGTTTGTGACAGACACGTCATACATGTTTTGACAGGCACGTCATACATGTTTGTGACAGACACGTCATACATGTTTGTGACAAATACGTCATACATGTTTGTGACAGACACGTCATTCATACATGTTTGTGACAGACACGTCATACATGTTTGTGACAGACACGTCATACATGTTTGTGACAGACACGTCATTCATGCATGTTTGTGACAGACACGTCATACATGTTTGTGACAGACACGTCATACATGTTTGTGACAGACAATTCATACATGTTTGTGACAGACATGTCATACATGTTTGTGACAGACACGTCATACATGTTTGTGACAGACACGTCATACATGTTTGTGACAGACATGTCTTGCATGTTTGTGACAGACACGTCATACATTTTGTGACTGACGTGTCATACACGTTTGTGATAGACGTTATACATGTCTGCTATGGGTGTTTGTAAAATACGTTGGTCATTGTTACAATGTTTTGTTTCGTATTTTACAGATACTGGCTTCTGTTTTACATGTTTGTGACAGACGTTTAATTTCTGTTTGTGACAAACGTAGGTTTCTATTGTACATGTTTGTTACAGAGATTGGTTTTTATTTTACATGTTTGTGACAGATGTTGGTTTCTATTATTCGTGACAGATGTTGATTTCTATTCACATATTTGTGACAGATGTTGGTTTCTATTTTACATATTTGTGACAGATGTTGGTTTCTATTTTATATATTTGTGAGAGATGCTGATTTCTATTTTACAAATTTGTGACCGATGCTCGTCTCTATTTCACATATTTGTGACAGATGTTGATTTCTATTTTACATATGTCTGACAGATGTTGATTTCTATTTTACATATGTCTGACAGATGTTGGTTTCTATTTCACATATTTGTGACAGATGTTGGATTGTGTTGTATATGTTTGTGACTGATGTTGGTTTCTGTTATACATTTTTGTCACAGATGTTGATTTCTATTTCACATGTTTGTGACAGATGTTGGTTTCTATTTTACATATTTGTTACAGATCTTGGTTTCTATTTTACATGTTTGTGACATATGTTGATTTCTATTTTACATGTTTGTGACAGATATTCGTTTCTATTTTACATATTTCTGGCATGTGTATGTTTGTATTTTACGTACGTGTCACAGGTGTTGGTTTTTATTGTACATATTCCTGACAGATGTTGGTTTCTATTTCACGTATTAAATAACAGATGTTTGTTCTGTTATACATATGTTTGACAGATGTTGATTTCTATTTCACATATTTGTGACGATGTTGATTTCAATTTTACATATTTGTGACGATGTTGATTTCAATTTTACATATTTGTGATAGATGTTGATTTCTATTTGACGTATTTGTGTCAGATGTTGATTTCTATTTCACATATTTGTGACAAACGTTGGTTTCTATTTCACATATTTGTGACGGATGATGGTTTCTATTTTAAATATTTGTGACATATGTTGATTTCTATTTTACATATTTGTGACAGATGTTGCTTTCGATTTTACATATTTCTGACATATGTTGGTTTCTATTTTACATATTTGTAACAGATGTTGGTTTCTATTTTACATATTTGTAACAGATGTTGGTTTCTATTTCACATATTTGTGACACTGGTTTATGTTGTACATGTTTGTGACAGATGTTGGTTTCTGTTGTACATGTATGTGACAGATGTTGGTTTCTATTTTACATATTTGTGACTGACGTTGATTTCTGTTTTACATATTTGTGACTGACGCTGATTTCTGTTTTACATATTTGTGACTGACGTTGATTTCTATTTTACATATTTGTGACTGACGTTGATTTCTGTTTTACACATTTTTGACAGATGTTGGTTTCTGTCGTCCGGTCTACTGCAGACGTATTTGATTGTTCATGTTTGCGACAGCCGTTGTTTTCTGTACCATAAGCTTTGTTTGTTTGTTTGTTCGATTGCTTGTTTGTTTGTTTCATTTGTCTATATTCCCCACAGACATTACTTTCAGTTGTATGTGTTTCCAGCAGACATCGTTTTCAGTTGTGCATGGTTTCCACACTGCTTTCAGTTGTACACGTTTCTCATATACTTTTTTTTTCGGTTGTACATGCTTCTGACAGACATTGTTTTCAGCTATGAATGTTCCCTGCAGACATTGTTTTCAGCTGTAAATATTTCCTACAGACATTGTTTTCAGTTGTAAATGTTTTCTACATACATTGTTTTCAGCTGTAAATATTTCCTACAGACATTGTTTTCAGTTGTAAATGTTTTCTACAGACATTGTTTTTAGTTGTGCATGTTTCCTACAGATATTGTTTTCAGTTTTGCACGTTTCCTACGGATATTGTTTTCAGTTGTGTATGTTTCCCACAGACATTGTTTTCAGTTGTGCATGTTTTCTACAGACATTGTTTTCAGCTCGAAATGTTTCCCACAGACATTGTTTTCAATTGTGTATGTTTTCTACAGACATTGTTTTCAGCTCGAAATGTTTCCCACAGACATTGTTTTCAATTGTGTATGTTTTCTACAGACACTGTTTTCAGCTCGAAATGTTTCCCACAGACATTGTTTTCAGTTATGCATGTTTCCTATCGATATCGTTTTCATTTGTGCATGTTTCTTACAATCATAGCTTTCAGTTTTACATGTATGTTTCACAAAGATACTGTCCATGTATGTTTCCTACAGATATTGTTTTCAGTTGTAAATATTTCCCACATATATTGTTTTCAGTGGTAATGTTTCCCACGTACATTGTTTTCAGTGGTAAATGTTTCCCACATACATTGTTTTCAGTGGTAAATGTTTCCCACATATATTGTTTTCAGTGGTAAATGTTTCCCACATACATCGTTTTCAGTGGTAAATGTTTCCCACATACATTGTTTTCAGTTGTGTATGTTTCTTACAATCATTGCTTTCGGTTTTACACGTATGTTTCACACAGATATTGTTTTCAGTTTTATATCTTTGCCGGCCACAGACGTTGTTTTCAGCTGTGTATATTTTCCATTGACATTGGTTTTAGTTTTTACATGTATATTTTCGACAGACGTTTTTCCATTTCAGTTGCACACGTTTTCAATAGACAACAGTTATACACGTTCACTGTAGATGTTGTTTTCACTTTTTACTTGTTTATGGCCGACAGACATTGTTTTCAGTTGTACGTATTTCTCAAACTGTTTTCAATTGTACACGTTCCTGACGTTGTTTTTCTTTTGTCGGTTGTACGTGTTCACCACATTTCCAGACAGCAAGGGTCCTAGGACCCACCTAGGGCCCACCTAGGTTCTGGCTAGATCCAGCTTGTCCAAGCTGCAGCTAGCTAGAACCTAGGTGGACCCTAGTACCCTTGCTGTAATGGCGCACGCGTGCATTTTTCCTGCAGACAATGTTTTCCGTTTTAAATGTTTCCCACAGACAATGTTTTCAGTTCCGTTTTAAATGTTTCCCACAGACAATGTTTTCAGTTTTAAATGTTTCCCACAGCCAATATTTTCAGTTTTAAATGTTTGCCACAGGCGTTGTTTTCAGCTGTGTATATTTTCCATTGACATTGATTTTAGTTTTTGCATGTATATTTTCGACAGACGTTTTTCTATTTCAGTTGCACACGTTTTCAATAGACATTTTCAGTTGTACACGTTCACTGTAGACGTTGTTATCACTTTTTACTTGTTTATGGCCTACGTTGTTTTCAGTTGTTTAAGTTTACGACATACGTTGTTTTCAGTTATACAGGTATATGGCAGACGTTTTCAGTGGCACACGTTTGCGACAGACGTTGTTTTCAGTGTGCACATTCACAGCAGACGTTATTTTCAGTTGTACACATTTACGACAGACATTGCTTTCAGTTGTACACGTTTACGACAGACGTTGTTTTCGGGTTGTAAACTACACGTTTACGACAGATGTTGTTTTCGGGTGTACACGTTACGGCAGACGTTGTTTTCGGTTTTACACGTTTATGACAGACGTTGTTTTCAGTTGTACACGTTTACGACAGACGTTGTTTTCGGTCGTACACGTTTACCACAGACATTGCTTTCAGTTGTACACGTTTATGACAGACGTTGTTTTCGGTTGTACACGTTTACGACAGACGTTGTTTCAGTTGTACATGTTTACGACAGACGTTGTTTTCAGTTGTACATGTTTACGACAGACGTTGTTTTCAGTTGTACACGTTCACGACAGACGTTGTTTTCGGTTGTACACGTTTACGATAGACGTTGTTTTCAGTTGTACATATTTACCACAGACGTTATTTTCAGTTGTACATGTTTACGACAGACGTTGTTTTCGGTTATACACGTTTACGTCAGACGTTGGTTTCTGTTGTACAATTTCACAGCAGACGTTGTTTTCAGTTTTACTCGTTTACGGCCTACGTTGTTTTCAGTCGTACGCGTTTACGACAGACGTTGTTTTCAGTTGTACACGTTTACGACAGACGTTGTTTTCAGTTGTACACGTTTTTAAGCAGACGTAATTTTCAGTTGTGTCTTTCATCGACAGACTTTTTTTCAGCTGTATTTATTTTTGACAGTTGTTCTCGATTGTACATATTTGTGGCAGTTGCTGTGTTTAGTTATATTTGTTTGTGACATACCCTGTTTTCGGTTTACGTTATTTTTTGCTTTGATATGTTTGAGACAGATGCTGTTTTCAGTTGTACGTGTTTGTGACAGAGTTTGTCTCGGGATGTATATCTTTGCAGAGGCATTGTCTATATCTGTACATTTCGCGACAGACGCTGGTTCAGGTTGTGCATATTTGTGGAAGATGCTTTCTGTTATAGGCCTATATGTTTGTAATAGACACTGTTTTTATTTTTTAAAATCAGTAATAGTAGTAGTAGTAGCAACAGCAGTAGCAGCAGCAGCAGCAATGGTAGTAGTAGTAGTAGTAGTAGTAGTAGTAGTAGTAGTAGTAGTAGTAGTAGTAGTAGTAGTAGTAGTAGTTGTTGTTGTTGTTGTTGTTGTTGTTGTTGTTGTTATGCATCATCATCATCATCATTACTAATATTCTTATTATGTTTATCATAATCATTATCATTATTATCATTTTCATCATCATCATCATCACCACTATTATTGCTATCATCACCATCATCATCGTCGTCGTCCTCCTCCTCCTCATCATAATCATCATCATCAGCAGCAGCAGCAGCAGCAGCAGCATTTTTATAATGATGTTACTACTACTACTACTACTACTACTACTACTACTACTACTACTGATAAGGAGAAAACAAATGACAATTATAATTGATGATACTTATGGTGATAATGATAATTATAATGATGATGGTGATAACAATAATAATAACAACAATAATAATGATAATTATAACAACAACAACAACAATAATAATAATGATAATAATTGTAACGTATTTTTGACGAACGCTATTTTTTTTTTATTGTACTCGTTTTAGATACTCGTTAATTTCAAATCTAAACGATCGTGACGGACGATGTTTTCGATTATTCATATTTGTGACAATGTTGTTTTCATCTGTACATATTTATGACAGATGCCAAATCCGGTTGTACATATTGGCAACAGATATTGCTTTCGGCTGTACATGCGTTGTATACTTCAACTGGGCATTTGTAACTATCAGCTATTTGATCATCAACAGCTGCGCTCTGACTTGCCCTGACCTTGATTATCTCTGCTCGCTTTAGCATTTACGCAATGCACGTGCGTTTGTCAGGGTGGAAAGTTCCTTCTACAGATCTATTTCAGCCCGACAGTGCAGTCTCAGTTCCTCCTCTTACGCCCCTACAATCACCACCACCCCACCTCCCACTCCCACCGGTTCCCGCCCCTTTGTTTTTCTTCCCAACAGGTTGCTTACGTATTGAATACTTGCATCATTCATCCGCGTGACGTATTATTTTGACGTGACATGAATGACGTGTTACTGTGTGTAGATGTAGTCCATGCTTTGTTCTATATTTAGAAACAGATTTATGCATAATTATCTCCTAGACCTCGGCTTGGTAGAAATGGCGTTCAATGATCTGATGTTGACAAACTGTAATGTGATGTTTGTTACAATTTCTCTTTTGCGTATTATGATACTCAACATTTCTTTCATCGGTGGATATGAAACAGACGTTATGAATGATCATAATTTGTAAGAAAATGACAACTGACGTTGTTTCCAACAATGTTAATCTCGATTCACTGACATCTTCATGTGTGGGGTGACAGAAAAGGCCTTTACCATATTCACATTTTGCCTCGTCTGAAAGAGATCAATATTTTTCATCTGATCTCAGATTTTACTGAAGAAAGAGATTTTTTTTTAATTTCTGGTGTGTTTTTAGGTGCATTTTGAAGAGTTGTGTGAATGTGCGGGCTTTGTTTTTATTTTTCTCCTTCTTTTCCTTTTTTTTTCCATTTTTTTTTCATTTTTGAATGAATTGTGAGTTAACTTCAACGCGGTAACAGCCCTGATATGACATGTAAGCAATTCTCTCTCTCTCTCTCTCTCTCTCTCTCTCTCTCTCTCTCTCTCTCTCTCTCTCCTCTCTCTCTCTCTCTCTCTTGGATTACGCTGATGCTTGCACTTGCTGAGAAAATGCCACCACTAAACTTCTAACACACACACACACACACACACACACACACACACACACACACACACACACACACACACACACACGCACGCACGCATGAACACACACACACACACACACACACACACACACACACACACACACACACACACAAACACACAAACACACATACACGCGCATGTACACACACAGGCGAGCGCGCGCGTGTTCCATTCCGTATTCAATTTGAACACATTACTGTTAATTTTTGCATTATGTCAGTCTATTTCAAACCTGTTATTTATTTTTGTGTATGAATATCTGAGAAATATCTGACCATTTTACATTTGCAAATATAAATGTGAGAAGAAATTATTAACTAGTCAAATATCTTATCGCACCTTGTACATCTATCTATACTAAAAAGCACGAGTTTGCGAGAAATATCAGTATTGAAAACATTTTCATATTTTTCATTCATTTACTTGGATATATTATGAAAGGAAACATACACTATGGCATCATCTTCAGCATCCTCTCTCCAGCTAATCGTCTTTAAACTTACTTACTTACTTAGGCCCATAGCTCAAGGTGAGCATAGGCCATCGACAACACTCCGCCATCGCACACGGTTCTGGGCTGCTTGCTGAATGCCTGTCCAGTTGGTCCCCTGCCTCTTTACCTCTGCCTCAGTGTCTCGCCTCCAGCTGCTGCGAGGTCGGCCTCTCTTCCTTTTCCCCTGCGGGTTCCACGCCAGGGCTTGGCGTGTAGTGCTGGATGCTGGCTTCCTGAGAGTGTGTCCAATCCAGCCCCACTTCCTCCGCAGAATCTGCTTGGCCACTGGTTCCTGTCCTGCTTGCTTCCATAGATCTTCATTGTTGATCTTCTCTAGCCATCTGATTTTGAAGATGCGCCTCAGACAGGTGTTGATGAAGGTCTGAATTTTTTGCTGTAATGCCTTGGTCATTCTCCAAGTCTCGCAGCTGTAGAGCAGAACCGTCTTTACGTTTGAATTGAAGATATATCATCTGTAAAAGACAGTGGTGATGGTCTGATATTGTGTGGCTCACGATGAAACGAAATCTTTTACGAGGTAGGGAACAGTAAACAGTAAATAAGAAACAAAGTAGGGTAACTCTTGCTCCCACAACAAAACAAATACACGCCCATAACATCAAACGAATGCTGCTTACGACACCGAATCGCCTTGCAGACAGGACAGCACAGAGCACACAGAACAATCAAAGAAACATTTCAAAAAGGGGTGTTCCAAGCTTGCCTATGTACCCCGAACTTTTTATTTTATTTTATGGCTCTTCATGTTCTACTCTCGAGATGGCATCAGTGCTAACAGAGCCACCATGTCCACGAACATGTTTTCGACATTAGCAGTTCACAGAACCTGTCGTTGGACAGATGCAGGAAGAGTTATGATAGTCAATATGGCATTGGACAGATGGAGGTAGAACTATGATAGTCAAAACTATCGTTGGTCAGATGCAAGAACTGTGATAGTCAAAACTATTGTTGGACAGATGCAAGAACTATGATAGTCAAAACTATCGTTGGACAGATGCAAGAACTGTGATAGTCAAAACTATCGTTGCACAGATGCAGGAAGAACTGTGATAGTCAATAAGGCGTTGGACAGATGCAAGAAGAACTATGATAGTCAAAACTATTGTTGGACAGATGCAAGAAGAACTATGATAGTCAATATGGCGTTGGACAGATGCAGGAAGAACTATGATCGTCAAAACTATTGTTGGACAGATGCAAGAAGAACTATGATAGTCAATATAGCGTTGGACAGATGCAGGAAGAACTATGATAGTCAATATGGTGTTGGACAGATGCAGGAAGAACTATGATAGTCAATATGGCTTTTGGACAGATG
>CM031619.1:26142864-26243597 GCA_018398815.1 Conus ventricosus
AGAGTGAGAGAGAAGAGGAACTTTACCAGCGCAGAGTGTTCTGACAGCAGGGAGCTGTTTGATTCCTAAGACTCCTCGGCATCCCCATCCAGTTTGGTTAAAGAACTGAGATTGTTCTCTCTCTCTCTCTCTCTCTCTCTCTCTCTCTCTCTCTCTCTCTCTCTCTCTCTCTCTCTCTCTCTCTCTCTCTCTCTCTCTCTCTCTCTCTCTCTACCACCCTCCAACCCTCCCACACTCTCTTCCTCTAACTCTATATCGCATTATTCATTCTAATGTCATGTATTCAATGATGAATATGCGTTGATATGGAGCTCTGTGCGTTGTTTTCGTACATAATATTATATTTAGGCTACGTGCATTGTGGACCCGGACCCGGCCGTGCAAAACACGGCCGTGCGCCATCCGGTTGTATGGGTCCTCTTAAGCGTGCATAGTAGACCCGGACGGAGCCGGCTGCCTCACACGGTTTTCTTTGACACGCGATGTGGAAATGGCGCTCACAACAAAGCAAAAACTGATTCTGTGGCGATGGTAGAGGAGAAAAAAAAAGTAACACTGTACACACGACACGCCGTTTTTCTGTGCACCTGATATATCTATCTATCTATCTATCTATCTATCTATCTATCTATCTATCTGTCTGTCTGTCTGTCTGTCTGTCTGGCTGTCTGTCTGTCTGTCTGTCTGTCTGTCTATCTATCTATCTATCTATCTATCTATCTATATATATATAGCAGCAGCAGCAGCATTACTGAAAATGTGACACACACACACACACACACACACACACACACACACACACACACACAGAGAGAATGTTATAAGTAGTAAATATTCCATGTTTTGCGTGCACTTCCACACACCTATGCATCACACACATACCCTTTCTCTCTCTCTCTCTCTCTCTCTCTCTCTCTCTCTCTCTCTCTCTCTCTCTCGTCTAATATCACACAATTTTGTGAAAAGACGTAAAAATGAAAGTACTACTACACACACACACATCTGCACATTTGGTTATGATATAGAGTTATGTAAGAAATTGGATTAAGTTAAGAAATTGATAATGAAATCAACTATAGAAGTAGGAAATACATGAAAATTAACAACCTTTACTCTGAGAATGCTGTAGTGTATGCTGTGCATGTACGTACACACTCACTTATACAACCAGACACACATATTACAGATTGCTTTTACATGTAGATGCACACACCCACACCCACTTTCTCGCACCACCACCACCACCACAACACCCCACATCCACACATGCACGCGTCTGATCAAGTCAGCATACAGAAACAGTTTATAGTGTAGAAGTGTATAACATCATTCGTCTCATACGTTCTGGATTGGGCAAACCAAAATGTAGCAATTCGTAACGTTTTGAAAGAGGATGACTATGATTATTTACAATCTTTCTTGCCTTCACTCTCACACAACGTTCCTACAGATTTATTTACATTTGTCACACTCACCATCTTTTGGGACATTCTTATTTCTAAAACGTACAAGAAAACGTCAAAAACGATTGAATAAAACTGTGATTAAAAATCTTCAAGGGGGAATGAATCAATGTGGTTGTTTCTTAGTTTTTGTAGAAAATATATCTGTGACTGGCACTTTCTGATAATATGAATCGTATTGGATGTAAAGCTGAAGATTTGTTTGCAACTTTGTTCATTTGGTGGGGGAAAAAAAGAAGATGGCATTTTTACTAGTTGCCATTTCCTCCCACTTCTCTTGATACATTGTCCCAAGCAGCAGAGAGAATATCTCCGTTGGAATGATTATGGCCATTTTAATGTGTAAATGAATGATCTTAACCGTAGAGCAGCGATCAGTTTCTCGTCGTCAATGCTGGAAAGAAAGATAACAAGTGTACAAAATCAGATAAGTTCGGTCCCTTTACCCGTGGAAAGTACGGTTTGCACGGCCGGCAAAATCGCGGCTCTAATCACACGGGTCGGGTCGGGTGCACCATGCACGGTTTTGACCGTCGCCAGTAAGCTGGAATAGAGAGGGGGTCGGAATAGCTCAGCTGGTAGAGCGCCGGACTCGTAATCTTGGTGATTCTGGGGTTGCGGGTTCGAACCTCCGCCGGGCCGTTTCGGTGCAGGGAGATCTTTCCCTCGGAGGTAACATTGGTTCTGACTCCATTTCCCATACAGTCCTTCGAATGAGACTATAAACCGAGGCTCCGTGTGTGAACGCACGCATAACATCTTGCACACACGTAAATCCCATCACCAGCTTTCGGAAGAGAAGGCCAGTTTGGCCGTTGGTATGGATGACACGTCACACATAGCATGCACCCTGCGTGAGAAATGGAAAGAATGAAGGAATAAGGAAACTGAGTGAACAATATATTGACTGGATGTCACGGGAAACGACTGAATGATGCGCCGGCAGGCAGCTCTTCAGTCGGCACTACCCAGGTAGGCATCCCGTTGTGTAAACGAGAGTGTTTATTATATTATATGTAAAGCGCTTAGAGCCCTAATCTTTAGAGAATAGGCGCTATAAAAATTAACATTATTATTATTATTATTATTAAGAACCGGAGCAGGGTTTTTTTTCTCCCAGACGGACGGCGCACTGTACGGCCGGTGTCGCGTGGAATCTGGGAACGTGATATCTGGGAACGCGTTCCCAAAATGTACTGTGATATCTGGGAAGGCCCGTGATATCTGGGAACGTGGTCTTTCAGAGCTCAGAAGGGCAGAAAGAAGACGAAAAAAGAATGGATTTTCGAAATAAGGTAGGGTACAATTTATTTAGGTGCAATTGAGATCTTTGGCCTTCTTCTCACATTTTTTCCCATTAATTTCTTGGTATGATTTTCACAAAGTTCACAGATTTCGCGACTGGAAGTTCAGGAAATCTGGGAACGCGTTCCCAGATATCACGGTTCCCAGATATTATATGACACCGGGTCCGGTGTCGTATAATATCTGGGAACCGTGATATCTGGGAACGCGTTCCCAGATTTGCCGTGATATCTGGGAACGCGTTCCCAGATTTGCCGTGATATCTGGGAACGCGTTCTCAGATTTCCTGAACTTCCAATCGTAAATCTGTTAACTTTGTGAAAATCAAGCCAAGAAATTAATGAGAAAGAAAAGTGACAAGAAGCCAAAGATCTCAATTGCACCTAAATAAATTGTTTCCTACCTTATCTCGAAAATCCATTCTTTTTTGGTCTTCTTTCTGCCCTTCTGAGCTCCGAAAGACCACGTTTCCAGATATCACGGGCCTTCCCAGATATCACAGTACATTTTGGGAACACGTTCCGAGATTTCACGTTCCCAGATTTCACGCGACACCGGATCTACTATTCACACAGCCTTAGATACCTATCCTTTGTTTGAGGGCTGGGGAGAAAAAAGACACTGACTTTGTGCTTCTTCCTGTTAATCGATAAACAACCAACAAAAACAACAACAACACATGCAACATTACACCATACATAACACACAATAACACATTGCATCACACATTAACTGCACACGACGTTGCACATAACAGTACATTAAATCGCTCATAAGAAAACATACGACATTATACGACCCGCACATAACATCACATAAGTTCAAACACAGGAACACCACAACCTCACACAATCCACACGCAAGATCAGAGATATCTACTAACAATGAACCATCACACATATCACACCACCTCGCCATATTAGACACATCATACAACATAACTCATGTCACACGATATCAGACATATCACAGAACATCAGACATAACACACATCATACATATCACGAGTATCATACATCCCGTGTAATATACAACGTCAATAATGTCATATACTATACGCGTCACAAGATATCAAACAGCACATGCAGGATCATACGACACGCGCTACACATATTGTAGAAGACAAGTCACACATAACATGTACCACGCAACAGACATATTATATTACGTCACTCATTTCACATCACATCCTATATATTGCATGAAATTTTACATAACACACCTGAGAGATGCTACACAACATCACAACATTACACACAACACACTACCATCACGCGTAATGCACTTGACAAATGTCACACGATATCAGATATAACACACATGAGACATAGCAAACACATAGGACATCCATACACATCAATCGATTTCAAGAACACCACTATAAGATATCGAATAGATCACACGACACCATACATATCACAAAACAACACACACTACACATTAGCCATAGTATTCAACACTACCCATATTACACGACATCAGACATGTGACTCAACATCACCATGTGATCCGGCATTGCACACGTCACACTCATTTCACGTCATCGATCGTATCATATGACATCAAACATAAAGGACATCAGAATCATAACACGACATAAGACATATCACGTAACATTACGCATATCACCCGACACCACTCATACCACGCAGTTTTCACACATGTCATGCCACACCACCACCGAATGATACGACAACAGACATTTCACATGACATCATGCATAGCATACAACATAACTGACACACATCACGTAACATCGTCCACATAATACAACAGACATACAACAGGATATTACAAGCAGCAAAGGACAGTATACATATCATTCGACATCGTCCATACCAAATGACATCACCCATATCACAAACGACATCATGCATATCAGAAACGATATCATACATATCAGATGACATCATCATATCAAATGACATCACCCATATCACAAACAATATCATACATATCAGATGACATCACCAATATCACAAACGACATCATACATATCAAACGACACCATCATATCAAATGACATCACCATATCACAAGCGACACAATGCATATCACAAACGATATCATACATATCACAAATGACATCATCCATATCACAAACGACACCATCCATAACGCAAATGACATATCCATGTCACAAATGACATCACACATATCACAAGCGATATCATGCATACCACTAGTGACATATAACAAACGATATCATACATATCATAAATGACATCATCCATATCACAAACGACACCATCCATAACGCAAATGACATATCCATGTCACAAATTACATCATACATATCACAAGCAACATCATACATATCACAAACGACATTATCCATATCACACGACATTATACATATCAAACGACATCATCCACATCAAATAACATACATATCACAAACAACATCATCCATATCACAATCGACATCATGCATATCAAATGACGTCATCCATATCACAAACGACATCATACATATCACACGACATCATACATATCACAAACGACATCATACATATAAAATGACGTCATCCATATCAAATTACAGCATCCATATCGCAAACGACATTATGCGTATCAAATGACGTCATCCATGTCACAAATGACGTCATACATATCAAATGGCGTCATCCATATCAAATGACATCATACATATAAAAAAACCGATATGATACATATCAAATGACGTCATCCGTATCACAAACGACATCAGACACAACAAACAATATCACAGATATGGCACATTAGGCACTCAACACACGGGCATCACACACATCACGCGACATGTACACATCACACGCGTGACATGGCATATCACATGACATCAGACATCACATGGCATCATGACACCAGACATGTCACTTGACATCACACACGTAACAGTGTTGTCATGACTGGGAAAACCGACCCAGAACGTTTCAACGTCATTAGGCCCTACAGTTTTGAGAGGGGTCGAGGGGGTGTGGTGGGAAGGGAAGGGGGAGGGTGGGGGGGGGGGGAGTGGAGGGACGGAATGCTTTATTGCGGCATTTTAAGTTCTCTCTCTCTCTCTCTCTCTCTCTCTCTCTCTCTCTCTCTCTCTCTCTCTCACGCACACACGCGCGCGCGCGCGCGCACGCACACACACACACACACACACACACACACACACACACACACACACACACACACGCACGCACGCACGCACGCACGCACGCACGCACGCACGCACACACACACACACACACACACACACACACACACACACAATCGTCCATTTGCTTCAGGGTGTAACTCCCACAATGTAACAGTGGGCAGCCTTCGAGTGTTCTACAACATCGTGACATGAAATACATCACAAGCTTTTTTTCTTTTTTTCTTATTTTTTTAAAAATTTTATCTAGTCGTACTTGATACTATTGGTTTTAAAAGAAAAATAGTCTCAAAGGGAGGTGACTGCAAGCGGAAATTGAAATACATTTTAAAGGAATCTAAAGTAAATCTGCCAGATAACAGAGACAAACAAATAAAAAATTAATCACGAGACAAAAAAAAAGGGGGGGAAGAAAAAAATGACGTGTTTCGACCTCTTTTAGCTCTTCTTCCGGCGAGATAAACAATATTCAGGACAATGAAAACCAAGAACGAGCAATCACTTAACTTCTCAAATTCGGCGGAAGATGAATCGACGCCCATCTAGCGCCGAATTTGATAAGACATAGGCTAGAACACCAAGGCTACATCAAAATGTTGTTATGCTCTGCATAGTTATGCGGGGATGGTCTTCAGTTGTGACAAGCTCCTAGCATAACATTATCAGTCTCCAAAATCCCCCAAAGTCGGAGTGTGGCTGCCCACGTGGCGGGGTAATCAAAAACGGTCACACACTTAATGTTTTCATCACTAGCAGAGGCATTTGTACCATAGTGTTTAAATGCTTTGGCTGTTCGGATGATCCCTGGAGTCGTTAAGCCAGGGTATGACAACAACAACAACAACAAAAGGTAAGTGACCAACGCCCATCTTGCGACGACTTTGAGAAGATAAGTGATTGCTCGTTCTTCGTGTTCATCGTCCTAAAGGTTGTTTATCTTTGGAAATGAAATTAAATGAGGCAGGGAACAGTAAACAATAAACAGTAAATAAGTGGGGTAACGTTTGCTCCCATAAGAAAACCTAACACGAGTAACTTTTATTCAAGCCTGGCACAGCCTTTTAAACTTGAATAAAGTCAGACAAATACATATAGTGGGGTTGGCCTGCGCTTGTTTTCTCACCCACTATTAGATTAACAGTCGCGACTACGGTACCAAGCTGAATAATCCGAACATCAATTTGACGAAAAGGAGCCGAAACTTCTCTCTCTCTCTCTCTCTCTCTCTCTCTCTCTCTCTCTCTCTCTCTCTCTTCACAGAATATACAGAACCTTGTTTTTGGAATTAATCATTTCCGCCCCTTTACTTAATTAGGCACCTGATACAGTGATAGAGCGTGGAGTTCAGCCGGTTTGTCTGGGCCGCATAGGCTACGTGTGGGATAGTACGCCTCAACATGCCTGCTGCTATCCTTCAGCACTTCGTAAAAGGTCGATGACGACAAATGATCGTGCAATGGCATGAGAACACACCGGCAGTTTGTATCATGTTAACCGGCACGCAGATTCCAGGTTCCAGCTATGACCTGAACAACATTGCTCTCCAACTTTCCAAGCCCAACTTTCCAAGCCTTTCGATCGCGAGTCAGTTCCCGTCAACCACTCAGCCAAGGGGTCCTCCGATATGTGGGCGTGCCCGTAGCTTCTGTCAATATATGATGGTACATGCGCGCGCACACACTCACGCAGCATAGCTACTCGCGAGCGCGCACACACACACAGAAACACTCACACACACACACACACGCGCGCGCGCGCGCGCGCGCGTATATGCACCAACTCTACAATCCGGATTCTTGGTCTTCAGTCATGTCGAGCTGTTGCAACACCAAACCACCCTCACTCAACTCCCCCCTCCTCCCCACCCCTCCGTCGTGTGCACATTTACGCACCCACCCACCTTCACACACACACACACTTCCCATCCGCCACCCCCACCCCCGCTGTCATTCGTGTCCGCCCCCACCTTCACCTTTCCCCAAGACCACTGAGGCTTTCTGATACGATTTTGCAGGTTTTAGAACACGTCATAATATATGACCAACAGAAGAGACGTGTGACTAAGCCATGACAAGACTATTTTTCAGCGTATTGTGCGCATGATAATGCTAGCAGTTCAACTGGGGTAAACCAAGCTTTTCCGTCCCTTTTTCGTCATTGAAAATCCACACCTATCGAGAGATTTGCTGAAGCCAGAATGGTAATGTGTACATCTTTAGTGCTCCCTTTGAGAGTATTATACAGGTGTGCATAATCAGTTAAGATTAAGCAGTACATCGAACTTATGTTTGTCCTTGATTCACGCATTCTCGACCTGCATGTTTATTGAATAAAAAATAAAAATAAAAAAATTCTCGCGAACCCTTTCAGTACCTCAAGGTTTACATTGCTTCGTTCGCTGTGACGTAGTTCCGCTGCCCCCCGTTAGTGTCAATCTACCGCCATAACGATATTTCAGCGGATGCGACTGCTCAGAGTGCTAGAGAGATCTATCCCAAAATGAAAAGGGTAAGTCGTTTCATGCAAGTTTATTGTAGGATTACGGTTAGGAAACGTAATACTTTACAACAGCTGTGAATGTAGTGACGGCCTTTGAAGATTTCGGTCGTCTCGCGAAAGTAAAGGTTTGCGCTGACGGCATTGGGGTTTGGGGCGCTGGGAAATTTGCATACATGTCTGCGGGGGTTTCGTGTTGATCAACTTCACAACACGCTTTTCTATGTAGCGCTCGCTGGCGGGCTCCAAATCATGCGGAGTTTTTGGATCGTGCTTACCCCGTCTTCGTTTATAAATGTGTGGTGTTTTATCAAATCTTTTTTGAGAATGTGCGACTCGCAAAATACCAGTAGTATACGGTTTTCGCAAACGAAAACGGTGTTGTTGTTTTTTAAATTTGTTACTGTAGCCTAGGCCTAATAGGTAGGCTATTATATAGCCTAACAGTTTGTTTGCCAGGGTAATAAGAGTAATACTACCCTGGCAAATGCACTCAGTTATTGAACGAATTGAATAGGCCTACTGAAACAGACTCGATGGCTCAGGATAACAGTCGTTAGGCCTAGGAGGTGTTCTGCGTGTAATAATGTTGTCAGCACACAAGATGAACTGCTGCTTATTCAGGTTTGTCAGATGCTTTTGCACTTGCAGAAACTGGTGAAGATTCAACTTGTTTTTGTTAAATTCCTAGTATCAGAAGACAATAATATAGCAAGCCAGGAAAAAATTAATTTCATAGTGATATATGATCTACACTTTTCATGTCTGGTTTAGGCTATATATCTGCAGTGACAAAATTTCTTTCACAGACAATCGCTGTGAAACTTCAAAATTATTTTCACTTTCAATTGCAGGCACTGATCTAGTAAGTTTGGGGGTGGAAAGAGTAGTAAGATATTAGATGTTATCAATATGAGTGATGTCACTTCCATAAAACAAAAAGTTTGTTGGGTATGTTTTGGGGTTGCAAAATCAAATGATCGACTTTGTGTGTTGTTTTTCTGTCAAACTTTAAGAAAAAGTCAGTATTACAAGAAGACATCTGTATTTTGAACTTTTAATTAAATGTGTTAAAAACTGGGAAATCTGTGGTATTAGACTTTAGAGTGCAGATTTAGTAAAAGTTTGATAACTATTTTAGATGAAAACAATTAATGATAGGGCCTAAGTTGAATTGTTTGTGTTGTTAAGCCATTTTAGTGGTCTGTAAACTTCTTAAACATTTTTCAGTTATAAACAGAAAAAAATGGAATGTCTCATTTGGTGTGGTATGCACTTTACCAGTTGGAATAGATATTTTGACTTGATTTCTCTTTATTCTGCCTGTCAGTGGCATAGCTATTTTGACTGGATTTCTTTGTGTTTAATCTGCATGTCCAATGACCATGTTAAGATAGGTAATAATAGTGCTGTGTGTTCGATCATGGGAAATTTATTGCCGTTTATCCTCCAAAGATAATATGATGTGCCGTGCGTTTGTTCTTCCCAACATAATTTTTGGTGTTTTCACTCCATTGCTGGAAATCATTAGCATTTGATGTGAACCAGGGGCTGCTGCTGGAGTGAATGTGAAAATGTAACCCTGTTGTGTTGAATGTAAGTTACAGCTCAACAGGTGAAATGACCGCACATATTTTCTAATAGCTTTGAATTTAAAGTATATGTTCTAACTTCTATTGCATTTTTACACCTGATACCATTTCTGAAATTTAACCAACTATTACTTAAATGTGAGCAAAGGAATATAGTTTATTTCTATGGTCACTCAAACTTTCAGCTTTTCATGAGTAATTCCATAACCTGATTTAACACCCAAACTCTGGTTACGTCTTTTTAGATTAAAATTTAACCAATCGTTTTTTTCTGTGTGTGTGAAAATGAAATACAGCACACTGCATGTTCTAAGGGAAAAGTCTTGCACAAGTTTTGTCTTGTACATCAGTTCTGAAGAAAAAAAATGCTAAAGAGCAGCTACTAAACTTGCGTAACTTTATGTATGAGGTTATATACCCTATCATGTAGAACTCTTGCAAGCTACAACAGTTGAAAAGCTCTCTTTATGTCACTTTTTTGTGGCAAATGCAGCTAAAAGATGATATGTTCACTGGCACTACGAAAACCGTCTTCATCTCAAATAGATGATGGAAGGTGCCTTCTCTGTTTTCTCATCATTCAGTGCTCATTCCAAGCCTTGATGTTCAACCATTAAGGCTGACTCTCTGTCGTGTCTGTTTCTGTATCAGCAGCAGGGTATGGTTGTCTTTTTTTTTTTTTTCACCCTTCTTAATTTCATGACTTCACTAACCCTTTTGTATTCTTTGCTCTTGGATTCAGGACCTATCCGTCTTTTAATGGTTAAATCCTATGCCCTTATTTCTTTTTGTCTTCTTGCATGCCTCTCATCTCTTCAGCCAAAGACCCACTCATTCAGAAGCAGAAATCAGACCCAGGAGTTGAGGTCAGGTTCGATTTTTGTTTCCTACCTATCCATGGGAAAAACCCCTGAGTTTGGATCTGGGAACACAAGAGACTCGCAAACAAGGGATGGGTGTGGGAAAGGGTTTACATACAGTGCATTCATCAGACAAGGAGAGATTTGGCATTCACCATTATATTTCACTCTGTCCCCAATCAAGAAACCAAGCAGTCTGGAGAGTAGTGGGAAGGACAATGTGGACTTTGCTGGTCACCATGACAACGCACAAAAGAAGTCATTAGAGGAGCGTAGGCTGCAGTCAGCCAGTCTGGCTTCCCATGCAATCGGACAAGGACAACGCTGGCCCTCCTACCTGTCTGCCTGACCCTTTCACCTTCCTTGTTAGAGACACATGGATGAGAATCAGGGATGGCACACTGTTATGCATGTCAACTATCTCGTTTCCCAGCCATTTAATCAGCCATTTGCTCATTATGACCTGGAGTCAGCAGGCTGTTAATGGCATCTGATATGTGTAATATTAATAGTGACAGAGCCATGGGAGGGAATCAGATCTGTCCACTAACTGTGGGTTTCTTTTTGTCTCATGGGCTTTCAAAAGTTTGCAAAGAATATACCAGACTGCACAGACTTAAGTCTTTAAAATGAATGTGGGGGGAATATGGCTGAGGACCCCCCATGTTGCTAGTCCTTCGCCAATTGGACGGTGGGCAGAGAGCAGATCGTCAGTCGCCCCGCCCATCCTCTTTGATGTTGACCCTGCCCTGCTTCTGTACTTTCAATCCAGGGGAGTCGGTACAGGACCAGTACAAATGTGGAGGCATTATAGAAGGGGTGACCAGAACTTTGCACTGGAGATGAGGTGCAGAGGGGCCACTCCATGGGATTCCACACCCTGTTCTCCACACCTTCCGTCTCCAGAGCCATTATACCATGAGATGCTGCTCTGTCCGTCTGAGATACAAGAGCAATGAACTGTGGTTGCCAAGGGTATAACTCTGGTCTCACCACCTAGGAAGATGTTCTGGCGGCTATGGGAGGCAACTGATCCATACATGCCTGTCAGTGGCAGCTCTTGGGACTGAACCTGTGGGTAGGCTATCCCCACCTCGAGTCCAGGGAGCAGTCTCAGAAGTGATACCTCCCACACATGGATTCTGCTCTCAGCTGTTCCTCTGCCCAGCCACCCCTCCCTCCCCCCACCCCCCTCAGTTTGGAGCCCACAATGCACTTGGCCTCAGAGGCTGGTTAGTTGGATTAATTTTTTTGTTTCAGAAGAAAAATGAACATTAAGAAGCACATTTTGGTCTCCCCCCCCCCCCCCCCCCCCCCCCCCCCTGAAAATAAAAAAAAGATTAGAATTACTTTTTGTTCTAGAAGCGAGATGGACATTTTTCTCCACTTGATGTTCTGAAAAATGAAATAAAAATCATTCAGGTTTATGCTTGTGCTGAGTGAGGAAAGATAGGCTTCCTGCTTCAATTTTTATGGCACAAGAAATCTAAACCATCTGTTCTACTTTTTTTTTTTTTTTTTTTTGTTCCAGAAGAAGGAGACTTCCCCTGCCGTGGTTCCCCGTGGAAACAGAAAAGCGAAGCCATCTCTGAAAGTGAACAAGGTGCGGCACGTGTTCACCAGGAACAAACCGGCCCGCAGCACTGCTTCATCGGATGAACAGGCAGGGGGTGTGGGAGCCAGGAAGACAGTCCCAGGCCCATCGAAGAACAGTCGTAGAACACAAGCTGTCAGGACACTGAAGAAGAAAGTCGCTGCTGGCAGTAAGTGAACTGTCTTGTCTGTTCTGTGATATCTTCTTTTTTTTCTCTCCCCCCCCCACCCCACTCTTTTCTTCTCTCTCTCTTTTTTTTTTTTTCTTTTAATAGGAAATTCATTTGTTACACAGTTTGCACATGCAGATTGTTTGCACTTAATCTGTGTCATCAGGATCACTCGTGAGGAAGACTTCCATTATGGCTGGAATTAGTGGGCGATGTTGGAATATTTTCGTGTGCTGTTTATGTTAAAGGAATTTAAACGCTTGTTTTCAGTAACGGCTGGGCTTCAGTTGTTTTGGACAGCTGCATGTCTACATTTTGGTGAAACAGTTGTAATGCACAAGAAGAACTTATATATTGACATGTGTGGGTAACGTGTAGAGCATGTGGGACAAACACAGCTTTGGCTCTGAAGCTATTTTATGTGAGAGAGGACTGAAAGTATTTCTAAATGAAACTTTTTTATTCTTCTTTTTTTTCTTTTTCTTTTTTTTTACTGGATCCATTGTCATGTGTCTGTAAAGGATGGTTTGAAAAATGATATTACATGTTCAGTTTGTAGCCATGTGTTGGAGCAACACAATATAAGCACTAGAATTGTGAAAAAGACTTTTTTGATCTGAGTACTCTGTGAATGACTTGGGTACAAGAAACACACAAAACAGGTGAAAAGACAGGGGGGGGGGGGGGGGGGGTGGATATGGTTTTATGTCTGCCAAAAATTGTAATGAAACTGATATTAAAACATTGCTCAGACAATTGCTGACATCAAATGATATCTGAGGCAGAGCGTGGTAAAGGAATAGATTTATGGTCTTATCAGTGATTGTGACTGTAGGTCACCTAGAGTCCTTTAAAGCTCCCAGATTGGTCTGTAGTCCTTTCAACTGTAATGCACAATACTGCAGTCATCTGCGTTGTATTCACTCAAAACTTGATAGATCAGCAAATGATAAGATGTATTCTCAGATGATGTCATTGACATCATTGATGAGAACAAATGTGGACCTGTGTCTTCAATGTTATTACCATGTAAGCTTCAGCATGTGTTGCCTGAATAAGCAGGCGATGTGAGCTACTGAAATATTCAATACAGTATTTAGTGAAGCACATTCCACACAACGAATATTTCTGCAAGTAGATGTTCAAAATAACTTAATGTAAAGGAAAACCCCCCAGTTTTGCTGCATATTTGCTGATAGGACATTGCTGTATAAATAGATATTTTGGCTGGTATTACTTTACGTGTCCAGGTTGATTTTCGTTTTGTGTTAGTTTTTTCTTTTCAAGTTAACTGCTCAGGGAATTGTACCTTTGTGTGATGGCCCTTTTTAACACTGTTTGCAGATGGGATACTGCACCTATCTAAAAAAAAAAAAAGTGTTGTGCAAAGATATGTGATCCTTTTGTGGAGATGAATAACAAACTCTTTCAGATCCGTCCAAACCTTAAGGACTTCCTCCCATCTACGTCGGGAGGTTGTAAAGAGGAAACGGTTTTGTGCCGGCTGCACACCGGCCATTCGTATTTTACCCATTCTTACCTTTTAAAGAGTGAAGAAGCTCCGTGGTGCATTCCATGTCATGCGCCACTCACAATGAAACATGTTCTTTTAGAGTGTTGGGACTTGCACGATGTGAGACACAAACATTTTACAGCGGAGTCCATGAAGATCCTGTTCAGGGATGTCCCGCCTGACGTGATCCTCAAATTTTTGAGAGAGATTAACATTTTTCATCTGATTTAAGATTTTACGGAAGAAAGATTTTTAACGAAGTTTCTGGTGCGTGTCTAGACGATGTCATTTAAAGAGATGTGTGAAAGGTGTTGTTTTTTTGTTGTTTTTTTTTAAATGACTGGTGAGTTGATTTTAACGTGGTGACAGCCCTGATGTGGCCCTTTGCGGTCGGCTGGGCTATAAGCAACATTATCTTATCTTATCCTTTTGTGGGATGGGGGGGGGGGGGGAGGGTTGCAGTTATAGGTAATAGTGTTGATCTTTATTATGATTGAACCAAAATGTAACGAATTGGATTAATTTTTTTCTTTGTTAATCATTATGTAAATTTTTGCATCGAGTGCCACATGAAAAATCAGTGTAGAGCAGATAGCAGATTTGTGATGAACTTGCATATCGGTGCTGTATTCCCTGTAGAATTTTAACGTTAGGGTCAGAATGACCCTTTGTGACCGGAACAGGGGGTCAGAGCTGAAAAGAGGGTGTCAAATGTAAAGAGAGACATTCAAGCATTTATATCTTTACACTTACTGACTTAGCTACTTGGTGTATACAGTGTCCTTTTTATTATGTGTATTTTGGGTGTGGTTCTTGTCATCATGATTCAACAATGAGTGAAATCTAAACAAACCACCCAGATAGGACTCGCAAAAGTTGCTTTGATGCGCATGAGACATAATTGTCTCTTTCTTTTTTCTATGTGCTATCAGCTATCTTTTGTCATTATGCAAAATTACAGTTTAAATGTGTGTACCTGTCAATGCCAAGTGCAGCTCCACCCCCTGTATAAACATGAGCAGTGTTTAGGCGCAAATATTTCAAAACTTAAGCAGTGTAAAAAAAAAAAAAAGTAATATAAACATGAGCAATATTAAACCACATATATAATCAGGAGCAATGTTTAAAAAAAAAGAGTAAAAGAATCAACATCTCTGAAACACATCCTCTCACATGCACACAAGAGATTATCCCAGGGGAAGAAATGATATTTCTAAACAAACAAAGAATTGAAAGAAACACTGAATACATAGCTGCCAACTGCTACGAGATCGCCGTAGTTTGCTACGCCAAGAGAATGCTTGCTACGACGCTACTACGATCATTAAATTGCTACGGCGAAACAAAAAAATTCGAAGATACTTTCGTTTTGTTTGGACAGCGCTAAGTAACGTCTCTATCGGTCTGTCGGAACTGCATTTCCGCTTTCGGTTTTACTGTAGCACGTAGATTTTTTTTTTTACAATTTGCCCTCTTCCTCTGCTTCATCTCTGTATAATAACATTTATAGATATACTAAGAGTACTGTAGCTTTAATGTGGTCCGTTAAAACTGGTTATAGGCCTGATTTCTTTTCAGAACGCGCGCAAAATTAAGTTGCTACTGTCAAATTGGAAATGCTACTGTGAAAATTGTTAAATGCTACTGTAAGCCGCATGAGCAGGTTGGCAGCTCTGAATAGATTCATGAGTAAACTTGCTTTGACTAGACGCAAAGAAATACATAAAGGAAGGATTGGAAGAAAAGATGGAATACAGGCTAAGGGATAAGAAATTACAGTTTAAGTTTTTAACTTAACAATAACAGGGCAGACCAGCAGCTATAGTCAGAGGTTCCGCTAGACTATAGACTTTGCCGGTACTTGGTACCGACAACAACAAAAATTTCCGGTACAAGTCTTAAATCAGCCGGTACCGCGCTTGGCTGCCTGCCATGCACTACACACTCAACCGCGATTCTGGGTCACGCGAACGGGCGATAGCGAGCGGCCTACCGGCACGGATAGCACGTAAGCTTAACAGCCTTGTCAGTGACAGCCTTCAGTCAACTGAACTCAACAGAAAAGTCGACGGAGAGAGTAACATGCAAAAAAATCATAAATGAAAACAAAAAGCAAAACAAAACATTTTTGCAGAGAGCAGACAATGAAACTTTGGTCTACGTGACTAAGTAAGCATCGTCCGATGACGTGTAAAAGAAACGAAACTTTGGCTACACGCTAGGGAACCTGGGGTTCTCAAAGAAAAATGGAACCGTCCATTTTGACGAGAGTGCTGTAGTAATCAGTGCTGTCCATTGAAAAAAAAAGGGGGGCAAAGGTCCTGGGACTGAAAGGAAGGGGGAAGAGGAGTGATCTTATTTCCTGCCTGCCATCCCCGCTCACCCGCTGACAGGCGGAGAGACAGACAGTGCAGGGATAGAGGAGAGTCAAAGCGCTCAGATGTTCTGCGGTACACGGTACCGGCGGCTTTTTTTTTTTTCGGTACAAGGCAAATATTTACTGGTAAAAACCGGCATATGCCGGTCTAACGGAACCTCTGTAATAGACTAACAGAGAGAGAGAGAGAGAGAGAGAGAAAGAGTACCCCTGTGGCAATGCTAACTTCACACACAGTTGAAAAGTCATCTGTTAAGATGAAAGTACAGTGTAACTACAGCTCACATGGCAGCCATTTGTTTAATGATAAATTGATAGCTTTGTGATTTTCTTTTTCAACATTTTCAGTGATAATTCTTACGCACAAGTGTGCATCTCGGACACATAAAAACCCTGTCTGACGCACTGGAATTCAGTCCAGTGCGTCACTAAAACGTGCCAAAATTTACTGCTAGTGCTATGCAATGAGTTTCTCTGTACGCATTGCAGCTCAGAGCTGCGCATCATGTAAAAGCACTTCAGTCCTACCCCCTCGATCGAAGACGATAAAAATGTAACTTTCCTCGACAGTTTAGAATGTTCTGAATCGATGAACAAGTTCTGCTTTAGAACTCTTCTTTGATGAAAACCAACAAGAGTCTTCAGATTAGACAACCCAAGTCAATGATTGGACCACAAGATCAAGTGATTCGGCCAAGCGCAAACAGCGTTGACAACCGTATGTAATTCTGCTTTTCAAAGACAAAATCTATGGTTCATACTTGGCTTTCGGGTGATCTTCCAGGGAATGGAACAAACATCAAGCGATCTGTGCAGCACACCGGTTCGGATAATGAAAGTAATGGCTCCCTTATGGATGTAGGAATGTGTAGTGCACAGTGCAGACCTGTTCACCTCCCGATTTTTGCAGAAGATTCTCCCAATTTTAAAGGTCATTTTACTATCTCCCGCTACTGGCTTGAATCTCCCGATGTTCATTTCTGCGATCTCCCAGATTTTTGCCAGTGCCGTTTCGGTGATTTCTGATGCACACATTTTGTCACAACTGGCTTGTTTTGGAGAGGAGGTGGCTGCATTCAGTTGTCACGCTTTTTCGATTCTGCCGCACGCAGACAGAGTAGGTTACCTCTGTGTCGCACACAGTGATTCAACCCTAAACTGGCCAGAAGTGTGCACACTGAACGCAGTTGTTATCCGGGCACTGCCGAGAGAAAAAAATGGCTTCAGGTAGAGCGCGAGCAAGCTCCTCGAGTCGTCAACACGAGACGGATGACGAGGACTCGGAGGTCATTCTGACAGCCCCCATCAAGAAAAAAACAAAATAGTGCAGAAATTCAAAAAAGAATACGATAAGGACTTTCCGTGCGTAACTTCGTCCAGTCGAGGTGCTGATTTTGCGTTCTGCACGACCTGCCGATCACACCTTTCGATTGGGCATGGAGGAAGGAACGATAT
This sequence comes from Conus ventricosus, assembly GCA_018398815.1. NCBI lineage: Eukaryota > Metazoa > Mollusca > Gastropoda > Neogastropoda > Conidae > Conus > Conus ventricosus. The sequence continues at coordinate 26,160,819 of CM031619.1, forward strand.
CGAGAGGCACATCGGCACAGAGGCTCACAAGGCGAGTGAGATGAGCGGAGGACCCCAGATATCGAACTTCTTCAAACCAGTGAAGCCAAAGGATAACAGTAGAACACTGGAGTCGGAGGTCACAAAGGCTGAGGCAACTTTGTGCCGTGTCATCGCGCAAACCTATCTTTGTCAATGGCTGACAAACTCACTCGGACGATGAAGTTCATGTTTTCCGGACAGCAAAATTTCAGAGATCTGGCCAATGCAATGTTGGGCATCCTGACCATACCGCATAGCAGCGCCCATTGCGAAAGGGTATTCTCTTGTGTCCGCAAGAACAAGACACCTCAGAGGTCTTCACTGTCAACTTCTACACTGGAGAGCCTTCTTGTGCTCAAGGCATTGCCCACTGAACCAGTTGACAGTGTCAAGAGTCTGTCAAAAGAAGATCTCCAAGAGCTGAGAAGTGCCTACTGTCGTAGTCACACACAGTAGACCAAGGTCAACAATGTCCAACTGTACATACAATATTCTGTACATAGTGAGGTCCATTTTCCCTTTGTAAATATTCAGTTTAGAACTGTTTCAGTGGAAGTTGTTCCTAACATTTGGATACATGTCAAAACACATGACAAGTTACTTGTAGGCCTGTTCATGACCAGCAGATGTCTTCAATACAGTTCAATGACTGCTTTCCAGAGCATCTTATTTTGAGTGAGTTTTCTTTCTTTGTGTACTTATATTTGAAATTATTTGCAATTATTATCAAGCTGATCTAGTTTAGTTATGCATGTCATTGTGCTTTGAGCAGATAATGTCGGTCATGCAATTTTGCAGATTTTACATTTCCAGTAATTCTACTGATTTTGGACACTAATCTACTGGTTTTTGCTACCAAATCTTCTGCAGGAGAAATTGGGGGGATGAACAGGTCTGACAGTGCATGAGTGGCCAACCTACATGGTTTCATGAAATGTTCCATGAATATTCATCACTCACCTCTGGTTTGTCACTGCGCTCCCGATGATCATTGCAGGTCAACTAGAATATGGTCAAATAAGTAAAGAAGATGTTTTAGTACTGACAGAATTAGTTCATGTTGGGTGAATTGTGTGATGATAATTGCACAGGAGATCCTACATAATTTTCACTGTTAAAGTCCTGATAGTGTTGGTGTTCACACTTCACTTTACTTAACACTTTATTAACATTGGAACACGGATCTAAATAAACAATGTTTAGCATTATCTGGAATGTGTTTGTTGACTTTGTTGATAGCACCGCATGTCCATTTCTGTCTAATTCTTTCTCTGTGTTTTATGTGCGTGAGCCAGTCAGAACATGATCGCGTGCGCGCGTGTGTGTGTGTGTGGGGGGGGGGGGGGGGGGGTCAGTACATTTACAGGCAGTTATAAAGTGTGACAGCCTATATATTTTTGTGATCCCTATTAATTTTTTTGAAGTAACTATCACTGGTTTTCTTATTTAGTATTGCATACCTGTTTGAGATTATGCAAGGACAGTGCAACTGTACCAATTGACTATTGACAGTCTTCTCATTGAAGTGTTCGACAGGTAGCCACCAGTCAGAATAGGAGGGATAAATCCAGGTTTTCTCAAACAACAGGAGAGTGCTGAACTTAAGCTTTGCTGAAACCTAGTTATGTCAGAACTAAATTAGTAGACTTCCAGAATTGAAAATAGATGGATGTATAACTAGTATATTTGACTGAAAGGAGCTGTACATTGGTTTTGTTTTCTCACTTTTTTTTTTTTTAACTTATAGCAGTTATTTTTTGTATGTCTACAAGATCAGACCTTTACAGCTGATATTTGCTCTTGCATGCTTCTTTCCCCATACTGTGCTAACTGTGGGAAGTTACAGACACTTTTTTTCCCCTGGCTCAATTGCATTTGATGCTTTTCTGGCAGTTAAATACCTAATTGTGTGTTAGGCAAGAAAACTCGCACAAAGGGTTATTGAAGCTACCTGAAGCAGATTTTAAATGCAGTGCAAGCATGTCACAATTCTTAATGACCAGTCGGCATGCCATATCTGAACAGCAAAATGAATTTTCGTTTGAAAATTTTGCCTGTCAGTGTTGGAAGATATGAAAGCATTTAATTGAGTTTATGCTTCTGAAATATCTGAGTCTCGGTATGACTCTCCATTTTAAAATCTGCACTCGAGTATGAAATCTGCGGATTAGTTCCCCTCATGTGTGTTATTGGGAACTGCCACAGAGTGTTTAATAAACGAGTTTACAACGCAAACAGCATCTAACGGCTTTTAGGGTGTCTTCATTGATATGCATTGAATAAAGTCTCAGTTACTTCCTGCTTGTAGAATACTACACATACAGGCATGCCTATATCAGTTATGGTTTTGACATTTGTTTTTCACTTTCATGAATTTTAGATTTAATTATATAAGATGGGCTTTGAATAGTTTACCCCAGGGCATCCAGATTTTGGCTGTGAGGGTTGGGGAGGATTTTGAGAGCATGATACTGGTTTCAGGTTTTAGTTATGAAAAAAAAAAATCCTTATGGCATCATACACTGTACTATGTTAAATTCTTGCAATCTAGATTAATGATTCAGGTGTATTTGGCTAGATTTTAATGGGTAACACCATATGTAGATGGCGCGTCTCTCTCTGACCTATGTTTGTAACAGACAGTGTGAAGTTGCATCCACGTACTATTTTGTGACCAAACACCTTGCTGCTGTCACCATTGAACTTTACACACTGTCACCTGTTCTTCCCTTGGCTTTGATCTTATGATCTAGTACAATTTACTAACTCCTTTTGTTCATAGAAATTGGCTGTTGAATACTAGTAGCCAAGAGACTTCATGTAAGAACTTGGTATTTGAAGAATACTGATCACGTCGGCATGGTATGCTTTTCTCTAGGTCAAATAGGGGGACGCGCGCACACACACACACACACACACACACACACACACACACACACACACACACACGCATACACACATGTGCATACACACACATGCATGCACACACACACACACACCATTCCATGCTCTCTTCAGAGACTTACCCGGGTAGCAGCGGACACGCTGTCACCGCAAGGTGTGTCCATACTTTTTTTTCCCTCAGCCATAGGCCCGGCAATATTATTATTGTGTGTTAGCCCACCAAGCATGGTGATAGTAACGCATCTGGTGACTTGGTGACGTCATCTGTAAGGGGACAGGGATATGTTATGCTCACTGCCTTTTGTCCCGTGCTTTGCATAAATGACTACCCACGTCTGTGTCGCATGTCTCAGCAGCAGTTGACCAGGGGGTCAGCCCTCACCTCAATGCAGTTGTCTGACTAAGGTACCTTGCACACCTCGAGCCACAGGTCTCTTTCTGTCCTTGAGGCTCATGACTTTTGGATGATATCTTCTGTGGTCCCCCATTCAGCTTAAGGTGCAGTGGTATCCCACACCTCGGAGGGGAGAGCTTTACCGTGGGATCGAAGGTTCTCACACTGGCCCTCGTGTTGTCACAGCATTTTTGTTAGCGGCATCATGATTTCTTAAAGCTTGTCTTACCAGCCCCAAAGCTGCCACCCCCTCCCTCCTCTTTCCCCCAGTTCCCCCTGCCCCCTCCTCACCACCATCCCCACCGTGTAGTGGGTCAGGTATGTCTGTTCCAGCCAGGAATCTTGAGGCCACAGCTGAGGCCTTTTGTGATATCCAGGAACAGCATGTCCTATGGCAGGTGTGGGCTCATATCAGCATTGGCGCTCCTCTGGGCCTCAGTACTCGGGGTCTGGTTCTCTTGGTGCACATGAGTGGCAAGACACTTCTCCCATAGGACCTCCCCATCCCCCTACCACTAATCCCCGCTCTCCATGGCCTGTGCTGACCTGGAAAGCCCCATTCCCCCACCCCCCACCCCCTTCCCCCCTATGGAGATATCCATCAAGCCCTCGGGAACATGACTTTGCTCAGGGGCTCTAATGGCAGTATTTTCCAGAAAAGGACTCTTGGATCGGAAAGGTTTGGCACCTAGCACTGCCTTCTGGATGGAGCTATCATCTGTCCTTCAAATGCTGTCCATCAGTCCCACCCACGGCCAGGGCACTGCCTCAACCCAGGGTCCCCACCAGGACGCCTATCCACATGGAGCGTCTGTTGAGTCCCACTCGCTTCCACTCCTCAAAGCGGTGCAGAATGGGAACTCTTCTCTACACCAGCTTCCCACAGATCCAGTTGTCTGTGGGCAGAGGGAAAGACTTTTATCACCCCGTCTGCACACACCATCACCCCACCACCACCATCTGCTCCCTGATGACTGTGATGGGAATGGCTGGCAGCGGGTACCAACCAAACATCAGATCAAGTTGTTCAAGGAAAAGGTTGACCATAGCTTAGTCACCCATGCAGAGGTTTCCTTGGGTCTCTCATGACCCCTTCACCCTCTTCCTCTCCTTCCTTCAGGAGGGCACCGGTGTGCACGGAGATGGTTTTGCATTTGGACCTGCCCTTCACAGCACCTTTCTTGAAGACAGCAGTGCTGCAAACTACTAGAGAAGAAGAATGTCAAAAGGGAAACATGGGCGTTGGGGGTGGGTAGGTGGATGTGTGTGTGCTCTCAGGGAAGCCCATACCATTCAGTGGGTTTCCTCGTGAGTTCATTAACTTGTTCTAGATTATCTCGAGAGTCCATCCTTCGACCATTTCCTTTCACCTGTCCTCTAAGACCACCTTTCTCCTCACTCTTGCTTCCGCTGGACTTCACAGTGAGATTCATGGCCTTAGTAGTGATCCCCTGAACATTGCCTTTCTGTGGGACAGGTCATTCACCTGCCATTTCTTGCCAGAGTTTCTAACTTCCATTCCTTTAAAAAAAAAAAAAAAAAAAAAAAAAAAATTAAAAAAAAGAAGAAAAAAAAAGGAACGAAAATGGGCAGGTTCTTAACCTTCTCTATGGATTAGGACTGTCACCAGTGTGTCCTATGTTGAAAGAAGGGAAGAGGAGGGGGCCTGAAACTTGGCCCATCCAGGTGCTAGCATTTCAAATTTTACTGGGAGAGGTCCAAGACAACTGGCTGTCCTCCTGGTTGCACCTTCTTATATCCTTCAAATACAACAATAAAGAAGATATGCTAGCAGGGGCTGCCTCCATGAGGCCTGCTCAGACTGTTTGAGGGCAGGGGCATATTTCAGGACCTAGCTCACTATTAGGGGAGGACCTGAGCCGAAGAGCTCATGATGTTGGAGTAATTGCTGTATCGTCAACATCTTTACACAGATGCAGTTGATGTAAGTAAACCTGTAAGTGTACAAATTCAATAGGAAAGGAGAGGGGGGGGGGGGGGGAAGAGGGAATGACACAATTTTACATATAAAAATGAAGGGAGGAGGGGGGACGTAAAAGTTAAGCCAACAGAAAGAAACTACATGACTCGGGACACCAAGGCATGCCAAGTGCTCATGTGGGCCTTACATGCCAACTCCTACACAGCCCATCCCCAGAACCCACCCCACCCCAGCTTATCACCGCCACTTAACACTTGTTTTCTCAAACATTGTGTTATTCACATTCTACATGTCCATAGGTGTATGACCTATACTTTTATCTTTTTGTTGAACCGTTTGTTTTTTGTGTGTGTGCTGAAACTTAGTAGAGTGCTTCTGAACTCCTCACTCTTCTACCTTCTGGCCGTCTCTCTTGTCCCTTTCTCTTACAGCCTCCCCGTCCACCACCCTCCTCCCTTTCTATAGCATTTTGAACTCTGGTGAACTGTTTTTCAGAAACTGCGCTGTGCAGCGTCAACATCAAAGCCACCTTAGGAGGGCTGTACAGTTGAATATTTGTGAAATATTGATGTGTTTGTTGATTTCAATTTGTATGAATGTTTATCTATCTGTCGAACATCTCTTTCTGTCAGTCTATAGTTCTTGTTTCTTTTGTATTGTTTTTATTTAGCTATTGCAGGGCTGAGCTTTAACGTTCGCCAACTCGCCAATGGCCCCTAAAATTGGAGTCGGGCGAACTCAATTTACAGTACCATTCGCCCGGCTGGCGACCTAAAAATCACCGCCAGTGATTCTGTACCTATACACAAACGACATGCCCTGTAAAAACAAACACACGCCTGCCGACTGCCATCTTTCATCACTGCCGTGCTGGGGCTTTCCCGGCCGAGGTTCAGAGTCGCGCGAGACTTGCCATTTCTGCTCTTCTGCTTACTTGTTCAGTCGGTGGTCATGTGGCGCTTTTTAACCGGTGTCTCTGAGCCTCCAGCAAAAAAAAACTAAGTCAGAAGAAGAAAAAAAGAAGCAGAATAAGGAATATGAAGAAGAGAAGAGAGATCGAAAGTGGGGTGCCAGGATGGAAGAGGACAGAAACAGGGGGAGAGAGAGCATGGCTTGTGTACGATGCCGACAAGAAGGAGATGCACTGTGCACCCTGCCGAAAATGGATGACGACTTACAAACAGCAGCAGCAGCCCTTTGTAATCGGCACAAAATTGTTTAAACTTGATTCAATCAAGAAACATGAACAGTCAGTTGGACACAGAGATTGTTGCCTGAAGGAGAGTGATGATGATCTGGCCCTTGGCAGACTGTAGACTGAAGGTGCTTCAGGTACAAAACGGGGACAAATCTTGTCATGACGCTTTTTTACTTCTACTAGTCAAATGCTTTTGGATATAAAAGATCTCTTTTTCTTTGTCAGTTATGATATACCTGGGTGGCAATATCAATGACAACTGAAAATAAATTTGTTTTCCAAAATTAATGAGCAGAAACAATGTTATTGTTGTTGAAAATAAGCGTGTGTATAAGCTGCAAATTTAAAATAGGACTGCATTTTCAATGAAAGGGTCTGGCAACCTGAAAATTTTCTGGCAACCTCAACCTCCCAGGTTAGGAGCCCGGCTGGCTCCTTAGCCTGGCTTGCTAAATCTCAGCCCTGCTATTGCAGTTGGGGTTTTTTCCTGATGATCCTTCTTGCAATGAGTGATTTTACATGTACTGAAATATGTGTAGTAAAGGTACGCTGTATCGGGACTGCAGTTTATTAAGTATTATTACTTATATGGTGAGCATTCTTTTGCAGATGAAATGTTTGAATTCTAGACAGCTTTAAAAAAAAGTAAAAAAAAAAAATGGTGTAGATTCACAATACCTCATTCTTTTTGTGATTGTAATTCAGTGGTTTTTCAGTGAAAAGTGTCTCTGCCGATGCTACTACCAAATAGATGGCAAAGTTCAAGTAAAACTTTTCGTTCAGTGTACTGTCGGTGATCTATTTGCCATCTCACAGTTCAGTGTGTGTTGCAGGCAGCAGAAAAAGCACTGGAAAGCAGTCAGTGGTGGAAGCACCGGGGCCTGATCCCTGGCTAAAGAAAAGAAGGTCTACAGAGTCCTGAAGAACCTGCACATTGACTTCAAAGAGAACAAGGCAGGACCAAGCACCTTGGCCCGCACCCATTCTACTGCAGCTGTCACACGCAACACCAAGAGGAAGAGCGAGGGCATTGATACTGCGCCATCTGTCAGTGAAACAGGGGAATCATCAAAAGACGTCACTGCTTTACCCCCGTCTTCTACACTGACAACGAGGAAGAGGACGAGCAATGTTGGACATCAGAAGAGCACACCCTCAGAGGAGGCTGGCCCCACTTCCAAACAGGCGCAGCCTCAGGTTGAAGCTGTGACGAAACGAACACCTAAAAGTTCTGGTGATTGTCATCCTGGAAGTGCTTCAAAATCTGCTCCAACTGAGGGTGCAACACCTGTTTCGAATGGAGAAGTTTGAAAAAAAATGCCACAAAATCCAAGCGAGGGCTGAAGGCCAAACTGGCTCCATCAGAAAGCATGCCAAAGACGTGCAGAGCATCTCAAGCCAGTTGTCACAAAGTCGAGGTAGACGTGTCATCCATTTTACCAAAGACTTCCAAGAGATTTTCCACTTCGGTCTACAGTTCTAGAAGAAGAACAGACTCAGGAGTTTGCACCGATCAGCCAAAAAACACCACTGAACCCATGGATTTGGGTAACGACACTACTATGAAAAAGGATTCTAGTTTATTTGAGGAGAATACCCCCAAAATGGCATCAGCCACCACACTGGAATCTTTCTTCGCCAAGAAAAAGGCAGAACGCGTGTTCCCTCACAAAGGCGAATCAACCTTTAGGAGAAACAGGGAAAGAGAGTCTCACAGGAACGGAGGTAGTGCAAAAGGATTTCCAAGAGAAGGAGGCACTTTCAGAAGCAGGACCATCACAAACATTGTTGCAAGAGGCAAAGGATTTGCAGTTTCTACCCTCAACAGCAGAGGCAATGCTAAACTAGCCTATAGAGGAAGAGTGAGAAAGCGAGGTAGATGGACGCTTCGAAAGTCAAATACTGATTCAGCACATGAATTGGATGATGCTGACAAGCTTTCTGAACCTGAAGGAGACACGGCTATAAAAACATTTAACGAACCTCCATCAAAAAGGAGCAGATTCAAGAAAGTAGGCAGTATGTCATCAGACCTAGATGCGAAAAAGGACCTGGATGCAGCAGAAACCTTTGAAGAACAAAAAAGCAAATCCACAAAAGAAAAAACAAGTCAGATGCAAAGTAGACGCAGCACTCAGTTGCAAGTGGCTAAGAAGAGAAACAGTGTGACTGGCAGTGTCAATGACCCAGAAACATCCACAAAAACTGACAAGACTATGCCAAAGATGCTGAAAAACAAAACAGCTGTGAAAACGAGTTCCAAGTCAGTGGAATCTGTCATTAAAGATAGAAGTTCCGTGCTTGCTCGGATAAGGAGTGCTGCTCATAGTCGAAGCAGTAGTCCTGGTGGCACAGAAATTGGGTCTAGAAGTAGAGATGTTTCCAAGACTGGAGAGTTGTCCAGAAGCACTTCACTTGACAACTTGCTTTACACACCTGACTCCCCATTCGCCTTGAAACAAACTCGTTCAAGAAGCAGCAGCAAAGGTGGTGGGAGTCTTGACAGAAGATCATCAGGTTATGTTGTTATTTCAAAGGCTGAGCAGACAACACCAAACATTACAGTCCGATCTGCCTCTGCTCAGGCTTTCAGGAAACGAAAACATTCAGTTAGTTTGTCAGCGGAGCGACACAAACACAGTCCTGCTATCAAACAGAGAAGGTTATTGACAAGACTGGAGGACAGCTCTACGCATCAGATACCAAACATTTTGTTTTCGGGTCGAGCCTTCCGTGCATCTGTGGTTGGAGACAGTCCGGCTGTCAGCAGGGAGAGCAGCCCAGGGACTGTGCCCAGAATTCAGAGGAAAAGGTCATTTGAACATTCAGATAGCACTCGCACACAAATGGACACAGACATCCCCAGTGTGAACTATGAGCACGTCAGCTCTCAGACTGATGTGAAAGCATCAGTGGCAACTGATACAGAATCAAAAAATGGACTAACAGTAAGTGCAGTGACCAGGAAAGCTGATAAGGAACCATATGAAAGCAAAGGAACTGGAAGCATGCCAGCCAACCCTCGGCGCAGTCTACAAATTCTGCAGCGAATTCAATCGGTCTTGGTGTGGACAGGATCAGACGTGGCCCAGGTCGACCAAAAGGTGCTCAAAACAAAAAATTCCGCCTACACCATGTGAAAACTACAACTCTGGGGAGAGAAGACACCAAGAAATCGACAATATGTAAAAAGCAATTCTCTTCTCCATTAAAAACTGCCCTCAAAGTAGGAGCCGGTCTTTCTGAGAAGCGTGGACGCGGACGTCCAAGAAAGATCAACATTGAAAGAGACTCAAACCAGCCATTAGGACAGGAATCTGAACATGAGAACAGTAATCCAGATGGACTCAGAGTTTCGGCTTCAAATAATGCAACAGAAGATAAACCACTGGTGAAGAAAACTGGGCGAGGGCGACAGTCTGTAAAGGCTAGTCAATTGACAGAGGACTCGCAGTCTGCCAAGCATTCTGATGCAGACAGTGACAAGACCCTTGTGCCATCTTCAGTCATAGCAGAACAATCTTGTGGTGATCTGGGGAACACAAGTAAAGATTTGAGTGCAGAGAATAGCCTGCCAACATGTTCAGCTGAAAGTGCAAGCAGTTCTGCTGCCAAGGAAAAGCTGTCAAACAGAAGTAACAAATCACCTAGACCTCCACAAAGAAAAATGTCATGCAAGAGCAACCCACTTCGACCTCTTGCACAGATGAGGAGGATGAATCGGAGACAGATGAGGAAATCACGATGGTCTATTGGAAAATTGCCAAAGCAGTCTCTGGCAGCTATGCAGTCGACTGTTCGTCTCTCAAAGCGGTGTCCTGTTTCAGAACATGTTCTTCCGCAGAACAGTAGCAAAAGTTGTGGAGAAGGTGAAGAGGCATCAGAAGTACCACCTTGCCCGCCCACGGTATCCTCTGATAGTGGACAGCTAAAGACGGAAATGAGAGATGTGTCATCAGATCATGCTGAAGGCATTCCCAGCACAGACCCTTGCACAGTTTCTCATAAACTATCTTCACATGATGCGCTGAGCACAGCGACAGCAATGAACGATTCTTCAGAATGTGCGCTCAGCATTCCTTCACTTGCACAACTATCGCTTACAAAGCAGTCATGGGAAGTTGATGCAATCACTGACCCAGGAGAGGATCACTCTCTGCATGGAAGTGAAGATCGTGAACAGCAGAAAGCTGCCTCAAATGAAGTATTGAACACTGACTCACAGCAGCCATGTGAATCCACTTCAGTGAGAGGGCCTGAACTTGAAGACAAGGTGATAAATGTTCTTGACTCCACTGAGCCATTGATAGATGATGGGCTGAAATCTGCAGGCACTGTTTCTCTAACAGATACAACTAAGCCATGGACAGATAGTGGGCTGCCAGTTGCAGATGTCAGTCCTTCAACTGATTCCTCCAAACCATTAATAGATGATGAACTGCAACCTGTGATGACGCCTGCTGATACCTCCAAGCCATTGATAGATGAAGAACCACAAGCTGCAGATGTTAGTTCTCCAGGTGACTCTTCCAAGCCATTGGTAGATGATGATCCCCAGCCTGGGGATGCCATTCCTCCAGCTGATCTTTTAAAGCCATTGGTAAATGGTAAGCCACAATCTGCAGATGTCATTCCTTCAACTGATATGTCTGCGTCATTGACAGATGATGGGCCACAAGATGCGGATGACATTCCTTCCCCTGATTCTTCTAAACCTTGGACAGATGATGGACCACAACTTGCAGATGACATTCCTTTAACAGATCCTTCTCAGCCATTGATAGATGACATGCCACAACCTTCAGATGCCACTCTCTCAATTGATCCTTCTATACCATCGGCAGATGATGGGCCCCAACCTGCAGATGTCATTCCTTCAGCTGATCCTTCTAAGCCAAGGGTAAATGATGGACCACAACCAGCAGATGACATTTCTGCCGCTGATCTCTCCAAGCCATTCATAGATGATCCGCAGCCTGTCTCTCTCAGCCTTCCCCCTGAACCATGTGCACGGGATCACTTTTCAGACAGGCTTGATGCTTGTGATAAACCATCTGCATTCAGTCACTCTGAAGAACTGTCAACAGATCATGTCTCGGAAGAGCCAGTCATAGAAAATCAGTCAGGAGAACCAACGGTTCACAGTCAGTTAAGACCACCCATGTTGGATGAATCAAAAGAGTCATCGATGCATGAACTGTTAGGAGAACCGTCTGCACATGGTCACATAGAGCCTGTGCATGATCAGTTAGAGCCCTCCACGTGTGACATGTCGGAAGAATCATCCATGCATGAACAGTCAGAAGAACCGTCTGTGGATGATCAGTCACAGTCGGTGCATGATCAGATAGACCCATCCATGCATGATGAGTCTGAAGAACCATCCATGCATTGTCAGTCTGTGCATGATCATTTGGAAAGCTCCATGCATGATGAGTCTGAAGAATCAACCGTTGGTAACCAGATGGAAGAAGGTTCTGCAGATGCTCAGTCAGACTCTGTGCAGGATCAGTTAGAACCCTCAGCATGTAATGACTCGGAGGAACCCACCAGGACAGAATCACCAGAATGTGGTCAGCCAGACATTGGCAGTGGAGGTGAGCAGCCACCAGTGAAATCTGATGTTTTAGGGGAGTCCAACTGTGAACCACAGAGCGTCTGTGACACTGTTAGCAGTACAGAACAGGTGGCATGTGTGCAAGCAAAGAAGAGAAGTGATGCATCACAAGGATCGGACTTGAAACAGTCAGCTATAGTCAATCTTGACACAGATATGCAGGCAGAGGAGGAAAATGTGTCACCAGCTTGTGTTCCTTATGATAGCTGCAAAGGGACAGAGGCACAAAGCCCACAAGAGGATGTGTGTGAAGACTTTATGAAGTCAGGACTGTCTGCCAGTCAGTTGCCTGAGGTCAAGCCGGATATTGCTGGGGTGCAGGTGGAAGATGGTCAGCCCCAAGGAATGGAAGAAACATCAGTCACAGAACCACCCACAGGCACAGAGAAATGTGATTCCAAACCACCAGACCTGGACCAGATGAAGGAAACAGTTTCCATTCAACCAGCTTCACCTACTAATTTCCAGAAACTGCAGAAATCGTCTTCTGATACGATTGATGAGATGAAGAAATCAGACACTGAATGTGTTCATGAGTTTGCCGATGCCAGCCAGAAAAACAGTGACATGGATAAACAGGATTCTTCAGCTGCTGAGCAGTGTGCAACCGAAAAGCCTTGTGCTGAAGATGATGAAACATCTTCAGCAGACAAGAAATCAGACAAAAAGATCCCCATTGTCCCTATTGCAAAACGGAAGCAGAATGCCATCAGCCGAGAACTGAAGCGCCTCCAGACAGACGAAGGGGCACAGAGGATCATGAGTTGGCATGAGAAAAAAAAGTTGAAGTCCCTGGGCAAACTACTTCGCTCCAAGATTAAAGATGATACAGATCATGACGGTGGGAAGCAGGATGTCAAAAAAGAACAAAAGCCGAAACCCAGATCCAGTAAACTGTACAGCATTGATGCAATATCAGACACTCGACTGGTGTTCAAAAGTGGCAAGTCAGTGAATCCAGGAAGTGTTCCTGAACATGCAGAGAACACGGAATCAATGCATGATCATCCCGGCTCATGTGACCAGGACAGTGCTTTAAACCTCATCCAGGAAGGGAGCAAGAGGTTGAAACTTGGCCTTCTGTCAGTGTCGTCAAGCATGGACAGTGAGGATGGCCCACCCCCAGATATCACAGAAATGCCTCCCTACAAAGATAGTCGATCAGAGCGAGGTCGGTCAGAAGAACTGTCACCTCCCCCTTTAATTCTACCCGAGGATTTGTTCTCTGAGGAGTACTATGAATCCATGTCAAGGACACCAGCTAAGCAGTGTCAGAATACCAGTAATCCAGCAGTAGGACCTGTTGCTTCTGGAAGTGAAACAGTGACTGTTCCCCTCAGGGAAGAGAGGACAGAGTATATTCCGGCACATACTGGCCTTACTGACATCGATGCTTCTCAAGAAAATGAAACTTCAGGTGCATTCTCTATAAATATGACCACAAAGTTAGGCCCAAGAAGAAAGAGAGGGCGTGGAAAGCGCAGATATAGAAAGATGGGTCCAGCTTCTAAAACTGGCCGAATGCTTCATGTCAGGCCTGGACCCGCAAGTTCCAGTGTAGGCAGAAAGACATCTCTGAAGCAGGATCCTTCCTTCATTCGTAACATGCCTCACGTCTCTTCTGAACCCAGAACATTTGCTCTTCGGCCAAAGACCACTAGATCTCCTATTGAGATTATAGCCATGAGACAAAAGCTGGAAGAGGAAGCCTATGAACTTGAAGAGGCCACGAGAGTGGCAAGGAAGTTGAAGAGAAGGCAGGCTCTCTTTGGAAAACTTAACATGGCAGGTGAATCATCAAATCAAAGTGCAGTAGGTTCTTGTAAACCTTGTTCTGTGGTACTTGTTGACTTTGTAAAAGAATTGCATCTTAATTCCATAGACACATCAGATCAGTACATATCGGATGTGTCATATGACAGCGATGAAGGAGATATGGATGATGAAGAAGACGAATATGGAGATGAAATCTACAGCTGCCATCCAGATGAAGACTTTGTTTTGGCAGTTCAGGATTTGCCAGTTGTATCACCCAGGACAGCGCAGGGTGCACAAAAACAGGGTGATCTGAAGGAACCACAAGAACTGATTGTAGCTCCTGAAACTGTCTGGAAAGGATCAGCAGAATTTTTACAAAGAATCAAAGGGACACAGCAGGTAACACCAGGTGCTTTTTCATCCCACCCAGATATCGAGAGATCCCCACCAGACTTGGGCAGTCTGAAGGGAAACAGTTTCATGGGCAATTTTGTTGATTTTATTCAAAACAGAAGCAGTCAGCAGCTTCCATCCTCAAAATCCCGATCACGTATCAGACCCAAAACACCAGTGTCAGGACTTTCAGTGTCTGTAACTTCTTCAGTGAATGTTAATACAATGTCTCCGTCATGTGCGTCAGAGTTAGAAGTGTTCACATCGTCTTCAGCCTCAGTGGTGTCGGTCCCCTCCCATTCACAGGTTGTGACTTCAGCGCAGATTCACACACCTCGACAGGGCCACAGAACTCTTTGTCCAGAGGTCAAAACTGTGACCAGCAGCCCATCCCAAGCTGCTGAATCCAGCATGCTAGACACTGTAGAAAAGCCCCAGTATTCTCCACACCATCATGCATTGGCAAAATCCGGGGCAGAAAAAAGTAGTCCTTCGGGCAAGCTGAAAGTATTTCCTGCTAGAAAAGAGAGTGATTATGGAGTCGCTGACAGAATGGCATTCACTCGCTACCTTTGCACTAAATGTGACTTTTCAGCCACAAACAAAGGCACAATTGAATCGCATATTTATCGTCACATACCTGGAGTGGCTTTTAAATGTGGTTATTGTGAGTCGGAGTTCACAGGGTTGATCAGTGCTCTGACTCATGTGAAGAACAGTCACAACAGCAAAGAACCCAAAGTGTGGATAAGCAAGGACATAAACGAAGCAAGTCTCTACACAGAGGAAGAGATCCGCTCCTGCCCAGAACCTGTTGTGACATCACCTCACAGTTCCCAGCAGGATGGTCCGGCTGTTTCCGCCGATGTCACAGCCCCGATGTGTGACCCGTCCTTAGTGCAGGAAGGTCAGCCAGTGTTCATCTCCTTAGTTGTGAGTGGAGACAGGCAGACTATGCAGAGACCAGAGCGCTTCAGTTCATCTCCTCTGGCAACTCAGCGAAGATTTGCTTGCACCCACTGCAGTTACTGCACTAACGTGATGGACGATGCCCATCAGCATGTGCGAGATTTGCACAGTGACAGCAGCCTGTTCACCTGTTACCTGTGTGACAAAGCTTTCGGCTGCAGCCATCAGGACATTCTTGCCCATTGCAGAACTACTCATCCCGACCGACCCAAGTCCTTCAAAAAGTTACCTGACTTCTACGATCAGGAACTGATCAGATTGAATTCTGGTTCAAGTGAGAGGTCAAAGGGCTCAGAGGATCGTGGGAACATATTTGATCGCATGAACAACTTTTTCCCCAGTATGAGCTCCGGAAGTGAGTTGATGGAAGACGGCCAGTTGACTCCTCAAGCACGCTTCCTCAGAGCAAGAGACTATCTGTACATCCAGGAAGGGTGAGCAAGAAGACTAGTGCAGAGGCTGACAGTACTACGATTGAAGACATTGAAATTCCTTTTGAAGAGGCAGCTGATGCGGATTCTGGCTTAGATTCAACATCTGAGGGACAAGTATCTGGACAACACATTGTAGCTACAGATGAAAGTGTCCTTGCCTCCTCAGTAGATGAAAATAGTGTAAACACAAACACGCCTTCAACTTCCCAAAGTACATCACACGATCTGTCTGAGGATAGCCAACAGAAAATCTGCAACAGAACAGACTCTTCACACACACTAGAGCAGATTGTGGTATCTTCCAATAACCAGAGTTCAAGTGCAATATGTTATTCTGTTCATGGACAAAACAATCAGACGATAGGTTCCAAAGAAGATGGGAATGGATCCAGTGCTGTGCCTGAAAGTGAGCTGGCAACAGCCTCTGGAGGCAGAGGCAGGGCTGATGGTTCTGGTGATGGGACATGGAACGTATCAGCCGAGCATCTTTCCACTGGAGAAGGAATTTCCAAAACAGAGCATCCAAAGTCATACGCTACCTGTCAGGTGAAGTCCAGCTCTTCAGCAGAAGCCTCTACAGCAGAAGGGAGGCAGACGACAGGCACAGCTCAGGGGGGTGATGCTGACATGGAGTGTGATGACGATGGAGAGAATGACATACTGGTCATCGACCTGGGGAGGATGTAGATGATATTGTGGACAATGCCAGTCACTGCTCATCACCGCAGTAAGTATGGTCAATTGTGTGCGTATGTTAGTGTGTGTTGGAGAGATACCAGACCTGTTTACCCATAGGATTTCACCATATTTTGTACACGTTTGGTGAAAATACAATGAAACCGACAAACCAGAACAAATACAAGTTAATATTAAATGAGGCAAGGACCAGTAAACAGTAATTAACAAACAAGTAGGGCTACTTTTCCTCCCATGATGAAACAAATAGACGCCCATAACTCCAAACAAATGCTGTGTAGATCACTAGATGTGTCTGGTACAGGGTATATACTAATATCTATAGGCAAGTTTGGAGCATCCTCTATGGGAATGTTTCCTTGTTTGTTCTGTGCTGTCATATCTGCTGGGCGGTATGTGGTAAGCAGCATTCCTTTGGAGTAACGGGATCCACCCTCATGCCCCTTGGAGACTGTATCTCTGCCAAAGAGACATTACATCCAGGCTGCACTTGCACTCTGCAGGCTGGGAATAGGAGGGATTCCCTGCAAATCTACCCCTCAGACAACAGGCTGCTAACCGTGGCATACCTGGCCAACTTAGTGGCCACTTCAGGGATTTTGCTGGCTACTTGATTGTGCATGGGGCAGATGCCAACCATGAAGTGGTGTTTTCCACTTTTCAGGGTCCCAGCCTTGCCTTAGAGGCCAAAACTATACATGTAGTTTCCCATGGTGTACATTCACTTGTACTCTATGCGTCTGTGGCATGAAACCCCTCTTTTATACATGTCCCAGAGTGAAACTTGCCCAATACGTCAGGTTACAGCCTGCAGGGTGGGGAAAGCAAAACGTGCACTGTGGGGAAATATTGAGTTTTAATGTCCTAGTTGACGATAGTAAATTACTACGAGGCTTGAAAGTTACACCCCAAACTAAGCCTATGAGATAGCTATACAATGACAAATAGATGAAACATGACTGTGTGGTTCCAGTCTTCCCAGATGAGTCAGTTGTACACTACGCTCTTTGCAGTAAGAGCTCTACTGGACTGAACAGTCTCAAAAAGTTGAATCAGTACTTCTTTCTTTTTTTTTCTTTTTTGTTGTTTCTTTGGTTAAATTCAACACCACTGTACCCACTCAGCTTTCTTTTGTCATGATTTTTGATTACACATATGTTCAGTATCATAACTTAAGTGCTTTTGTTGGAAGTAGATGTCTCATTCCCCCAAATATTGGTACTTAATGATTCCCAAAATTGTCATTTGTATTGAAAAACCAAGTTTGGGGTACTTGACTAAATATTGCTTTAAATAGTGTTAGTCAAAGATACATTAGCATTAGCAGACCTTACTTGACTAAATATTGCTTTAGTGTTAGTCAAAGATACATTAGCATTTGCAGACCTGTGCCCCTATACACTTTGTGTAGATTGTTGCATGCCATAATTTGGGATTGAAAAAAGTTCTTTAAATGTATCTTATACTGAGTGACAGTAAGATTTCTCAGTTAAAAAAATAAGAATGTTGTGTGGTGTATTCACAGTAAGTGTGTCTACTGTATTCTCTTTCTCCTTCTCTGTCTGTCTGTCTCTCTCTCTCTCTCTCTCTCTCTCCTCTCTCTCTCTCTCTCTCTCTCTCTCTCTCTCTCTCATAAATGATAAACATATTTTCAAAAGAAATTGCTTCATTTTCAGAATTGTCATGCACTAACTGCAAATTCCAGGTGTACAGATCTGCATATAGTGATGAAAAAAAATCTATTATTTAGCAGATGCTGATCAGTGCTCTTTAATGACCACAAAATGTATTGTGAAGCAAAGAAAAGTTTTGAACTAATAGTGGTGAATTGTGTGATTTCAGAGAGGAGACTGCAGAATCTTCATTGCAAGATGCCAGCACACACGCTGCTGATGTTCAGTCAGCAGAGAAAGAGGCTTCCTCCCACATGGGTTCAGGAAAAGACATGTCTGGCAGTGGAGTCAGGTCACAGGCATCTTCAGACAATGCAGAACAAAGGGTTTTGGGGGAAGCAGAAAACTGTGCCCCTGGGAGTGACGAGGCGGCCGATGGCACATCAGACAGTGATGGCATGGGCATCAAGATTCTCTCTGTGGTTAGTCTGAGTGAAAAGGCCGGTTCAGACAAGGAGACATCAATCTCTCCAGCGAAGGCACATGCTGGGTCAGAACATGACTTCTCTCCACCTTCATCTGGCAGTAAGCGTTCACACACTAAAAGGAGTCCCTTGGTCAGCTCTAAAGGCATCCATGCTGTGTCCTCAAGAAAGAAGTCAGGTGTGGCATCCAAACATCTTCCAGAGGTGGATGCCGATGACATAGCCATGCGTAATGAAAGAATGGTCTGTACGTACAAATGTCACACCTGCAGTATTCATTCTCCTGCTTTGGCAGCCATTGTGGAGCATCTGAAACAACACCACCATGATGTTTCTCTCTTCTCCTGCCCATACTGCAAGGCCAAGAAAGAGTCCTTCTTGACCGAGGAGAGCGTTCATACCCATGTCAGCGAGCATCACCCTTCCAATTATGCCAAAAACGAAGTGTCGTTGTCAGAAATTGCGAAATCATTTGTTCAGGTGCTAGCCCTTCCCTCAGGCAACCACATCCGAGGAAGCTTGATTGAAGAGGACATCTACATGTGCCTTCAGTGTGAATCCCACGTCCCTGATTTAACCTATGCGTTGCGGCACTTGAAGTATGAACACCCTGGCTTACTGAAATACGCCTGTCCAATCTGTGGGACATTCTCCAATAGTCTGCAGGATGTGGTGAAGAAGCACGTGCTGGAGGTCCATGGTCAGACCACAGATTCTGTGCAGCTGGCCATGGCCATGGAAGGGTTGTACCTGACCAAGGTGACTTGTATTTCTGTCAATGGACAATACGTGGATCATTCCCCTGAAACACCTCCCAGGCAAACGCCCACTTCAGTCGCGGAGTCCACACCAGCAGGCCCCAACACTGTAGACACTGCCGTCATGACTGTCCCAGCATCAAACCATTCCCAGTCCATTCCAGTGACATTGGATAGTGCAGCCTTAGTTCCTCCAAGCCCTGCAGCATTCAGTCCTCTGACTGTGGTGCCTATGCCGTTTCCCCAGGTCAGTCCTTTAGCCTTGACATCTGTACAAGAAGAGGCTTTACACTTTGGACCCTCTGTGCCTGCCAAGTCTGGAAAACAACCAAGAACAAAACATCACAGTTCTGCAGTAAGTCTGCAGGCTTTGTCTGGCGGCCCCAGCATCTTCGACCAATCTTACCCATGCTGGGCACTTCCAGTCCAACTATTTCACCAAAGAAAAGGGTGGATGGTGGTGTGCCTAATTTTCAGGTAACCGGTGTGACGGTGAAAGACATGCTTGATGTAAGACAAAAAAATGTGGAAATGAGATCGTCTGGATCAGTTCCGATGGCCTTAGATAGAAACATGATTGCTGCTCTGTCTTTGCCTGTGTCCACACCTTCCAGCGAGCAGCTTGAAGTTGAAGGCGGCTCATTAACGGCAAGAGGAAAGTTTTCAATGATGGACAGGTTGGATCGGCTGGGTATCAGCTCAGGTAGTGTCTCCATGGCCACAACACCCACAGCATCCACTCCCTCCAGGCCTGTCCTCCGGGTGCCTTCTGTGACTTCAGTCTTGGACTTGACGTCTAGCCGCTGTTTGTCGGTAGACACTGGAACTTCAGTGAACACCCTGGCAGCTGGGTGCGCCTCAGCGCCAGCGACATCACTGTCGTTAGCAGATTTCAGCAAGCATGCATCTTCCGTGCCCTTTTCCATCAGTGCACTGACGGGACCTGTCTCGACAACGGCCTCCTCTGGTGCTCATGTTTCTCTCTCCTTACCAACATCGCCCCAAGACAGAGAAGACCCTGAAGCTTTCAAGATCTTTAACCTGAAGCCACGCACTCCTGTGCCGCAGTCCCCCCGGCCTAGCATCAGTCCTGTGGTCAGCAGCCACATGTCGTCCCCGTCCCTGAGGTCTTCGCGTCTCCTTGCATGACTCAAGCAGGCCCCCTCACCCCCGGCGCTGTGACTGTGGCATCCTCAGCCCTCTTTCCACAGCAGTTTCGATTGCAGCACTTTCCTGCCATCCAGCCAGCCAGTATTGCCACCCTGCCCCTGGCTCAGGGTGGCCTTCCCCTGGCCCAGAACTTTGCTGTGCCCATCGGCGCCAGTCTGCCCTTGAACCAAGGACTGGCAATCCCTGTCAATGTCAACCAGCCTCAGCTGCTCATGGCTCAGAACACCTTTTCCCCAGTCTTGGTGCCAGCCAACTTCCTGCCTCAGCTGAGCATGCGTGGACCCATTCCTCAGCTGCCAGTCGTGTCGGGAACCGCTCCTCCGCCCGCACACCAGCCCACGAGTGAGGTGCAGACTGCCCCTGTGAATTTATCATTGACACATCCGGGTCAGCCTGCAGTGTCCGGTGCCGTCAGGTCCTAAACTGAAAAGCTCCAAATCTTCTTCATCTTTCCAGATGAAGGTTGGGCCAAGTCGAGGCCGGGGCAGGCCCAGACTCCATCACAACAGCACAGATCAGCAGCCAAAGCCCAGGATCCCAGGGAATTCCACCCCCCGGTTCTTGGCTCCCTCTACCTCCTCCTCCGCCTCACCCCAGTCCACCCCAGAGAGGCCCGTGTCCTGCCCCATCTCCACGTCACGACAATCAGAAGCCAGCCCAGGCCCCAAACCTCAAAGGCACAGCACGTCCCATCAGTGCGTGTGTCCCTACTGCACGGAGACACTGATCCTCAAGCCCTGGGAGGTGGCCCAGCACATCAAGATGCTGCATCCAGGGAAGGAAGTCAAGTACAACAGAGTCTGACTGAGTCAGTGTTGGAGGGAGAGTGACGATTTTGGCATGTGTGCAACTATAGATCTATGTGATGCGGACACATGCAAATGACTTGACCTGGACTGAGTGATTGGAGTGTGTGGATGTAGTGTTTCAGCAGGAGTTACTTCTCTTGTTTTCTTTGTTGTGTTTGTTTGGGTTTTTTTGGTCTTTGCTTTGTTTAGTGTTTGTTTTTTTCTCTAATATCTGTTTGTTTTGTTTCATTCTGTTTGTTTTATACTGTGTGTACACTGAAACTAAAGTGATGAATTGACCATGACGGTAAGATGAGAAAGCGATCATTCTGCAAGCGTGTGCGAAGTCATTGATGCATATGCAGTGAAGATTTTGTTGTTCAGGCAATGTTTGGTCTGTACTGAACACACTTTTTATTCATCTGTAATAAGAACATTCGATGCAAACCAAACATTTGATAGGATCATTGTGGTCCTTAGATTATGTAGTGTGTGTATTTTTTCTTTCCCCATCTCAAGTCTCCCCACGAAAGTAAAGTATAAATATAATGTTAAAAGTGTCCGGGACTAAGTTGATACATGTTATTCCAAGCAGGAAATGATTTCCTTTTCTAGTGAACTGCTTGGAAGTATGTTACATGTGATTTAAACAGGAGCTATTACACTGTCTGTTCTCTGTTTTTATTCTTAAATCTTGCTGTCATGTTGGTTACAAAAGTATCACTTTTTCCATTTATGAACTAAAGAAAACCAGTTAATTTACATTATCCATTATAATTTTTTCCCCTACTTCTGTAATTTATTGCATCATGAAAAAGATTACATATTATGTAGGTAATTCTATTCATAACTGCATAAATCATTCACAGGCATTGAAAGCAGTGTTACACATAATCTTTCCTGTTCTGGTTGTATTACATGACAATATGTGTCATTTGTGAGAAACAGTCTGTTGACCAAAGCAACAACAACAAAAATTGACTTTCATATTTGATCAAATTTAACTTATTAAGGGTCATAACATTGGTAAATTGCATTCATTGAATATGAGAAGTGTAGATGAAATCCATGGTGACTGGAAGAAATTGTGTGATATAAGGAAATAGTGTGTATGCATGTATGATGTACACAGTTGTCATTTTGCTTACTCTTAATTTATGTTAATGGATATCGTTAAAGGTCATCAACATCATTAGATGTGTGATACTGATTTGTGTTTGGGAATCAGATATCTCATTGCTCTTCTTCACCATATTGTCATACATTGATTCATTCACATAAAGCATGATAAATGAGGTTGAGGTCATGTGAAGAACTTGCATGTATATATATATATACATAGCCACAGTGTATAAGTAAGATTGATAACGATTGTGGCTGTTACATTTGTAATATTTATCATGTATCCATGGTTACATTTTTCACAGTGTAGAAGGACTTTTTTCCCCAGCACAACTGCCAAGGAAGAAGAATTTTTGCAATTTGGCTCTGGCAAATGGGGAAGTTGATAAATATTATCATTATTGTACAATCATTTTCATTAGTATGTAATGCTACTCCTAATCATAGACTGTCATTTGTAGCTTTTTTTTGGTACGGTCTTTGCTTCTAGAAAACAATTTTAAAGTTTTGTTTGTTGTAGGAATATGAGGTTTAGTGCCCCTTTACCTCTCTTCCAGGCCTCGCAACAAATAGAGCGGCATCAGAAGTGTCATCTTGACACAAATAATGAACTCTTCGTCACAGAAACAAAGCTGGATACCATGAGAAAAAAAAAAAGACAGTTTTTCCAGAAGCATCTTCGGCACGGCTGGGAAAAATCTAGACTGAAAAACACAAGATTCATGTGCAGCAAGTCTTCATTTGAGTTTGAGTTGTGCACATGATTTTAAGTGTGTATGAGCTGTGTGGCACCAGTTCCACAATTATGGCTACCAGCTCTCCTCCAGTCAGTCACAGTCTCAGCTGCAGGGCTTGCTACTGCAGGACTAGGAAGCCATACAGCAGATCACCACTCATCGCTTTGATGCACTGGTCTGGTCGCTTGGAAACGCTGCCTTTCTCTGTGCAACCTGCTGTACCCCAGCCCCACTCCTGCAGCCCCGCCATTGCTCTTGACTGACCGGTCAGTCACCAAGTTTCCATTTTACATGGGGTTTTTTCAAAGCCAGTGTGATGGCATAATAATTACAAAATTGTGAGCACACCTCAAACTCACATGACTTGTTTGCGCCTGTAACTCCTGTATTTGGACTTGGTGAATTGTCAGTCATGCTGACATTAAACCCAAATTCCATAAGTTATATTGATTAAGATTTAAGAATATTTCGGTCCGATGTAAAGTACACAATGGTGGGTTATTTGGCAATGTTGATGAGTTGGTAAGGTGGAGGAGAGGACCTTCTGGTTCTTTTTGTCTGCATGTTCACTTGACATGTTGACAAGTGGGGACTGGTTGTTCTGGACCTTTGAGTATGGTTTGAAAGTCTGATTCGATGCATGGAAAGCAGAGATTTTGCGTGAAAACACGCATGTGCAGGATAGGATACATACACACGCGCACACACACACACACCACACACACACACACACACACACACACACACACACACACACACACACACACACACACACACACACAGATGCACGCACACATTAGTGACACAGGGATGTGATCTGACGGATGTTATTCCGCAGTTGAAGGAGAGAGCGTGAAAACTAAAGTTCCAAAATCAGGGGTGGTAGACATGTTTATTTTTTGTCTTTGGCTGTGAACAGTTAGCTTCTAATTGGTGACGGAATGGATTGGAAAGGATTTTTTTTTTCAGCAGGGCCCATGCAAGGGATGAATTTGAGAGCAAGAGGGGTGGGGGGCGGGAGCCCTGCTGTACTAATGGTTTTTCGTAGGCATAATAAGAATCAAATGCAGGCAGTGGTTCCATCCCACCCTCTCTGTCGGTGTCTGTCCTTTCTGCATATTTGTAGATCTTGTAGTAGATGGGTTTTTTTTTTTTTTTTTTATATCAAAGTCCCTTTGTGCACAGAACAATCAGTAAGCCTGTTTTCTTGTAAGGCAGTAACTTTATGGAATGAAAGGAAAGTTGGTGTGTTATTGGCATATGATTTGTGGCCAAAGATCATCCCAGCTGTTCTCTCTCCCAGTGAAATTTATAATATCCGTGGCCTCTGGAAATTCTGTCCTACAGTCAGTCTGTCTCTTTCTCTGAGCCCTTGTTTCTTAACTAAGCACTGTCATCATACTATTTTCATGGATTTGTAGCCCATTTTCCTGTTTTTGCTTAAAAAATTCTGGTTTTTGTTTTTTTACTTTCTTTACTGAGCACCGTCTCCGTACTATTTTCATGGATGTGTAGCCCATTTTCCTGTCTTTGCTTGAAAAATTCTGCAAATGAAACAAACTGCGGCGTTACTGAAACACGACAAAAAAGCAGAAGAGCACACAAAACAAAGTGTGAAGTAACGACGATTTATTGCACGACACAAAACAGGACAAGAAATTTTCGGCAAAATGCCTTCCTCAGCGACAAACAAAAAAAGTACAGACATAAACATGCACAATACTTCCCTTGTGAAGTCAAAGTGGTGAGTGAAGTAGACAGAGGGACAGTGGAAGGAAGGGTGAGTAGAGTTCAAGGAATAGGGCACAAGGAAAGAGGGTAGAGTAGAGTGAGGAGGAGGAAAAGGAGAAAGGGAAGGAGAGAGAGAGAGAGAGAGGGGGGGGGGGGGGGGGGGGGGGGGAAAGAGGGGAGAGACAGAGAGAGAGTGGAAGGAGAGGAAGAGTGGAGAATGAGAGAGAGAAGAGGAGGGGAAGGACAGTGAGTGGAGGGGGAGGGTGTGATGGTATGTTGTGGGTGTGTTGCAAATGAATGAAATGAACAAGAGAAAGCACAATAAATAAGATACAATATACTCGAAAAAGCATTTTAAATGACAGACAAGGGGGTGGAGGGGGGAAAAGAGACGGGAGAGACAGAGAGAGAATGGAAGTAGAGGAAGAGTGGAGAGTGAGAGAGAGAAGAGGAGGGGAGGGAGAGTGAGTGGAGGGGGAGGGTGTGATGGTATGTAGTGGGTGTGTTGCATATGAATGAAATGAACAAGAGAAAGCACAATAAATAAGATACAATAAACTCGAAAAAGCATTTTAAATGACGAGGGGGGGGGAAAAAAAGGATCCAATCCCCCCCCCCCCCCCCCCCCCCCCCCCCCCCCCCCCCCCCCCCCCCCCCCCCCCCCCCCCCCCTTGTCATTTAAAATGCTTTTTCGAGTTTATTGTATCTTATTTATTGTGCTTTCTCTTGTTCATTCATTCTATGCAACCCCCCCACTACATACCATCACACCCCCCCCTCCACTCACTCTCCCTCCCCTCCTCTTCTCTTCTCACTCTCCACTCTTACTCTACTTCCATTCTCTCTCTGTCTCTCCCGCTCTTTTCCCCCCCACCCCCTTGTCTGTCATTTAAATGCTTTTCGAGTATATTGTATCTATTTATTGGCTTCTCTTGTTCATTTCATTCATTTGCAACACACCCACAACATACCATCACACCCTCCCCCTCCACTCACTGTCCTTCCCCTCCTCTTCTCTCTCTCATTCTCCACTCTTCCTCTCCTTCCACTCTCTCTCTGTCTCTCCCCTCTTTCCCCCCCCCCCCCCCCACCCCCCCCCCCCCTCTCTCTCTCTCTCTCTCCTTCCCTTTCTCCTTTTCCTCCTCCTCACTCTACTCTACCCTCTTTCCTTGTGCCCTATTCCTTGAACTCTACTCACCCTTCCTTCCACTGTCCCTCTGTCTACTTCACTCACCACTTTGACTTCACAAGGGAAGTATTGTGCATGTTTATGTCTGTACTTTTTTTGTTTGTCGCTGAGGAAGGCATTTTGCCGAAAATTTCTTGTCCTGTTTTGTGTCGTGCAATAAATCGTCGTTACTTCACACTTTGTTTTGTGTGCTCTTCTGCTTTTTTGTCTTGAAAAATTCTGTTGTTTTTCTTCTGGTCACAATATGTAATATGCCAAGGGTTTGTTTTTGTTTTGTTTTGTTATCTGGCGACCAAGTAGTGAGAATGTAGACACTGTCTAAGATGGGTGTTAGATCTCTATTCTGCTGTGTTTGTTTGCCTATGTGGCTTATGTTTTGTATATTTTTGCTGCATTTTGATGTTTTACATTCTTTTTTTTTTTTCTTTTTTCCCCCATCTGGGAGTGATAAACTTAGTTGAATGGCTGGCTCTCTCATCATGGTCTAGTCTTATTGGCCTTAGTAATGATTTTGGTTGTCTAGGTACCTTGTTATGAGTTGAAATATGCATTTTTTTTAGGGATGGATGGAAGGAGGTGTTCATTTTTAAGGATTGGATCCTTTTTTTCCCCTGAAATGTTGACATCTCTGAATGGGTTTAGCGTGGTCAGCTGGGCTTTTAGTAGAAAACCAAACTTTTCTTTCCCTTCATCTTCTTGTACTGTGTTTTGGTGAGGGAATTTAACATGTTCAACTAAAGAAAAATGGAGAGTATTTCGTATATTTGAACAATGGATATGTGTGAGCCAATTATTCATTCTAATAATTTTGTGTGAGAGTATATTTTGTAAGATGTTGAAGTGTACGAAAAGTACAACAGTGCTTTCAAACTTGCCATTTGTAAACGTCAGTTCATAAACACCTATAATTTATGTTTCGTAATCGCATACTTTCCTTATTACAACAGATTTATGTGTACAATTATGGGAATTGAATTGTTCTCTTGGGAAAAGTGCAAAATCATCATCATCCTTTCCCCCCTCTCTATCACCTTCTCCTCTCTCTCTCTCTCTCTCTCTCTCTCTCTCTCTCTCTCTCTCTCTCTCTCTCTCTCTTCTCCTGGAGTTGTGCTTTCAGTAGCATATATATACTTCCTTTTTCACCATATATGCAAGTATTTATTTTTAGTTTGTTTTGAGAGAGACGGAATGTCTGTCTGTTGTTTTTCTCATTATATGGTTAGGGACTACTCGTATTTTCATGATTTCATATATTATATATATATACTGTCACTCAGTACTTGCAGCGATTGGTACTTTGGCCTTTAATGTCATTTGAAAAGTAGCAACTCTTTCAGCTTTAAGGAAAAAGATGGCTAAATAGCTAGAAAACAAAAGAAAAGCAACATGTCTAGGTACTGAACAAGCATAGTAGAAACAACAGATGTCTGGACAGCCAACACATGCAGTAAAAACAGCTAGTGCAGGCCTAGGAGGACCACAAAGGCCAGGTCAGGACTGTCATGAGTGTGTTAACCCTTGCACTCTTGTCCTCCCCACCTCGGGCCCATCGGGCAATGACATGCAGTTGGGTGTTTTCACTCCAGTTTTTCATGACAGAAACACAGGTTCTGTGTGTGTGTGTGCGTGCACGTGCATGCATGTGTGTGTGTGTGTGTGTGTGTGTGTGAAAACCGTTGATGGCGATTTTTACATGGACATCTTCATCTGACTCGAAACTGTAAATATGAACATGAACGCCTTGGCCATAATGTGAATTCTCCATGCTGTATGTGCAGGTCTGTTAACAATGTTTCTACGACTGCTTCTTTTTTGTTTGTTTTTCGTATTAAGACTGCTTCTGTTTCTGTGCATGAAGAAGTAAGTGTCTTGTTGTCCGGCCTGATTATCAGGTGTTACCGAACTTAAGTAACTGCTTCCTGTTGTAGGTGTTACTGGGTACATGTTGTTACCAGGCTTATTGAGCACGTTACTGGATGTGCATTGTTGTTCTCAGGCCAAGCTGTTTCCCCTTTGGTGCTGCGTGTGAGCGGTTATGGTCATGACTTCATCTATTGTCTTTCATTGATTGCCCTGTCGTGTCGGGTCAGAATCCTTTTTCACCACTATGCACGGTCTGAGATTATATGTATGTATTGTGTGAACCACCCATCATTTACTTCATCATTTTCTTCTTTGAAATGCTACCGAGTATGAATGAATAAATGTAGCCATTCGTTCATGCAGATTGTGTTCTTTAGTGTGTGTGTGTGTGTGTGTGTGTTCTATTCTGCGCATATGATGCTGATCTGTTAAGATCGATCAGATTTGGAAGTTACTAAAATGCATAGATCTTGCTTACATCATATAGACACAAGTCGGGGAATTGAGAGGGATTGATCATACATTGGTGTATAATTCAACGACACGTACTGACGCTTGGTCACAGCAATCGCCCATGGTGACATTTGACCTCAGTTGATCGTACCTGTAAAATGACCTGCAGTCCTGATTTTCCAGGAGTCGGATTTTCAACCTACCTGTTCAAAATTGTATTGCTTTGTCAGTAAAGCATGGTCTCACATCTGTGACCAAAAAAAAATGTTTTTGTCGACAGAGGGGTGAACAAAATGTAAAAGCATGGCAAGGTTCTATTCCATCAGAATAAATATGGGTCTCTGGAAGACCCGTAACGTACGGCAAGGCTTTCTTTCTTTCTTTCACAAAAGCGTACAGGACCCCTGAGACCCACAATGTATTGTGCGCTGAATGTTAGGCGACGCAACGGTGGTTAAGTTGTATTAAATGGAGCAGTTGTGATATATCCGTTGCCCCCTCCCCCTCCCCTTTTTCTTCTCTCTCTCTCTCTCTCTCTCTCTCTTCTCTCTCTCTCTCATACACACACACACACACGCACGCACACATGAATACACATACGTACACGCAAATACCAACTCATACACGCACGCACGCACGCACACATGAATACACATACGCACACGCAAACACCAACACAACTCGTACCAATAAAGCACTCCCCCCCACCCCAACTCATACACACACGCATGTGCGCGCGCGGCGCACACACGCACACACATTTGTGTGCTCACACTTAATGGAGTTGGTAAAGTATTTAAGCCGAGGACCCTTACAACGAATCGCCGGGGACATGCAAATTTAGCTCGTTATATCTGGCTTTCGTTACAACTGACGAATATCAGGCTGCTTCGTTTCATCCGGCGTGAGTCTCTCTCTCTCTCTCTCTCTCTCTCTCGGAGTGACTTCTCTTGTGTGCCAGGAAGTCGAACTTCCCACAACTCTAGTAAATTGTGTCTGTGTTTACAAGAAAACTTCCAAAATGCTTGTTAAGATTTTCCATTGGAGTTCCGCAAGAACGCTGCCCTGCGTAACGGGACGTTATCGTCTTTTAAAATTGAAGGCAGAGAAAAACAGACAGTTGTTCTTAGGTGAAAAACGATTGCCGACCATTCCTCTTCCACGCAAACCCAAGATCAATTGCCGTGTTCAAGAGAAAATATCCGTCACAAGTTAACAGGGATAGGAAAAGGGCGGAGGAAGAAAGGAAGGAAAAGGCGGCTGAATGTATATTTACCCGTCCGGTCCGTTCCTGCCAACCCCACTCTGTCATACAATACCGGCAGAGGTAACCTTGGAGTTACCAGTGTTTATATCTGTCAGTCTTCTGGCTGTATCTTTGCCTGCATCAAGTACACCGTCTGACAATGTAACGCACATCAACATGGCACAGTGTAACATAGACTGTAGTGAGCCAGTTTCTGGGGGTGGGGGTTCCAAGTTAGAATTCCATGACATCCATGTAGACAGACGAAGCGTTCGTGAAAATTATGTTGAAGATGTTTCTAAAGCAGTATGTGAACACACTCCGTTAATAACTAAGACATCAGCACAGCATCAAACCCAAGCCTTTGTTGCAGATGCAAACCTGTGGATGATACAGTAATTGCGCTTGTAAAAAATCCTCTGATTTCAAAAAGTGGTCGACAACCCATGCAGACAATATTACAATAAGAGACATCATGGCATGTTTGGAAGAAACAACAAGGCAAATGGATGACCGCTTGTGTGCCTTGAAGGAAGAACTGAAAGGCAGCACAACACGTAACTCGGAGGTGGAAAACCGAAATCTTGGTGGTCTTTCGTGACTGCTGTACTGTCGACTGGCAGTTGTTCATATACTTTCTGAGAATCTGACGGTTGCGAATGTTCGATGTTGATAACTGAACACAGTGCTTTTCCATGATCTGGATTCCTCTCACGATGAAATTTCCTGTTGTGTGCCGATTATGTTTATATCTAAGTTTTGTTTATGCACGCTCCCTACCCCCTGCATGTCCAATTGTTCTGAATGGGCTGTGTAAAGCTCACCACAATAAACTATCATTCATTAATTAATTCTCTCTCTCTCTCTCTCTCTCTCTCTCTCTCTCTCTCTCTCTCTCTCTCTCTCTGGACACACACACACACACACACACACACACACACACACACCACTTACGTGCCCGCATATATAAGCCGTTGTCAGGCTCGTTTCCTAGACTAAGCTACACACAAAAAGTTAAGGATCACTTTCAAAACATAACTGTCAAAATAAGAAAGTCAATGCGTTGAAGTTTGGCCAACATTTAATTCCATTCTTTAGTGATAACGATACACAATTGCCTTCAATCTCGAGCAATCGTTTGGTGTGTACATTTGATTAAAGTGGGTACGTATCCAAATTTGATTTCCCAAAGTCATTGAAATCACAAGACAGGGCATACTGATGCTCCCAAAAGCTCAGTAATGCGTGTAACCACCATGGCTGTTCTGGCACTCGACGCAGCGAGTCCTCATCGAGTTGACCAGGTTGGTGAAGATCCTCTGTGGAAGCGCCTGCCACTCAGCCTGCAGCATCTGGTAGAGGTGTTGGGCATCCCTGGGAGGGGGGTGGCTCCTCACTTTGCGATCCAGCTCATCCCAGAGGTTCTCAAACGGGTTGAGATCGGGACTGCATGCTGGCCACTCCATTCTGTTGATTCCAGACTGCTGCAGGAAGTCGTTGACCACCCTTGCCCTGTGGGGGCGAGCGTTGTCATCCTGGTAGACAGCCCTCGGTCCCATCTGCTGCAGTGTAGGCACAGCCAGCGGTCGAAGGATCTCATCCCGGTATCGGATGCCAGTCAGGTTACCCTGTACATGATACAAGGGTGTTCTGTGGTGAAGGCTGAAGGCCCCCCAGACCATTACAGAACCTCCACCAAAGGCCACGTTTTCTTGGACAGTGGCGTCAATAAAGCGTTGCCCTGGGCGCCTCCAGACCCTCAGTCGGCCGTCGTTGTGGTGAAGGGTGAAGCGTGATTCATCACTGAACAGGACCTGGGACCATTGCTGACGCGTCCACCTCACGTGACGTGCGCAGAAGGCGCGGCGTGCTGCCCTATGGGCTGGTGTTAAGCGTGGCCGTACTGCTGGGCGACGAGAACGGAGATTAAACCCATGTAGGCGGTTCCGTATGGTCTGCTGGCTGATGTTGATGTTAGTAGCCACCCTGAACTGCCTTTGAATGATGCTGGAAGAGGCTGTTCTTGTCTGCAGGGCTTGTCGTTCAATGAGACGATCGTCACGTGGGGTTGTCTTCTTCGGTCGATCAGATCTGCGTCTTTCATGGACAATCCCAGTGGCTGTGAAGCGTTGAATCAGTTGGACAATGACCGAGATGGACACATGAAGTCGCCTGGCCATTTCTCGCTTGGGAACACCATCTTGGAACCATGCAACAGCTCGTCCCCTATCCAACTCGCTAAATTTTCGTCGTGGAGGCATTGTCAGATCAGGCCTACTGGTGGAATGTCTTCCTTATAAAGCCAAGCGAGGGACAGCATCTCACACATAAACAGCAGTGCTTGCACGTGCATAATGGTTTTTCCATCTGGCAAGTGCAATGTGTTCAGGCAGAACGGTCCAAAACAAGGTCATTTTTCGCAAGTTTCCGCTTTTCCGTTTGCGGCCCAGCTCAGTTGTAGAGAATCCCGTGCAATTTTCGCACTAACACAACATCGCCCACTTACAGCTGAACAAGAATTCATGACAATTTGGCTGGACTAAGAAATAAATAACAGTAGCGAACTGAGTTTAATACGCACCTGTTTTCACATACCGATCCTTCACTTTTTGTGCGTAGTATATTATATACTTTGATGAAAACGATTTTTTTAAAAACGTGTTCACAAAATATGGCTGTAAATTAATGTAGGCCTAAACAGATCACGTAGGCCTATATTGACATTTGAAGGCCTAGAAATCGATAATAAGTAAAAACAGTCGAACAAAATTCATTGTATTATTCCGAAGACTTCAGAAGTCTAGATTATCAGAAGAAATTTCTCAGCGCCACGATTTGAACGCGGGAGGGGGAAAGGGAGGATTTCTGCACTGTTGGTCTACTGTTTGACACGGTTAGGTCGTTGGAGTATGCGCTAGTATGGAAATAAAAACGTAAGTAATTAGAAACGTAAGTAATTGATTAGAAAATACACGCAGTCTGCCATACTGGAGAACATATTTTTGTGCTAGTCACAGCTTGACAAGAAATCACAATAACCAAAATAATAAGTGTGAAAAAGGTCTTAAAAAGAAACCTTTCTTCATCATTGCAGCGAAAATCACAGATGTGTTGTTATGTATTAGTGTATACGATCAAGAGTTCTTTATTATTAACAGTACATATTAGGTCACTCATGTACAGTTACTGAAATGGCAGTTATAATGCATGATATGTGAGTGTTCTCATTCTATGGAGAAAAACAAAAAACAAAAAACAAAAACAGAAAAGAATTATTGGTCGCACAGCTTGATGAAAAAATGTAACTCTCTCTTCGCATGCTGTAAAACAACAAAAAAGAAAATCCCACAAATGTCACAGAACAGATAACGCTGATTATTGCCACAGCCGGACCAAAACAAAAACAAACAAAAAAGCCACCCACCTCAACCATGAACATGAAAACATGGTGTTTTTAATTCAGATTTGTGTTCTCTCCTCCAGTGCTTCTCTTTTTGTCGTTGCGCTATCCCTTCGCTATTACTTGTATTGCGCCCTCCCTCCCCGCCCTGCCTACCCCCCCCCCCCCCTTCTGTGTGTGTGTGTGTGTGTGTGTGTGTGTGTGTGTGTGTGTGTGCAAAGGCACCAGCTTCATTGTAGACTTGGCCGAGTCAGACTGAGCAGCATGCGGGCAGTGCCACTACGAGTGTTCAGGAAAAAAAGGGACAACATGAAGGAACACTAGATTGCATGTATATTTCAAATGATTTGTTGAACATTTATGCATATCACACACACACACACACACACACACACACACACACACACACACACGCACACACATTGAGCCAGTGTGTTCCACTCACAAATGGGAGCTAGATCAGGCGAAACCAGAGTTAAATCAATTGCCGTAGCTCTATGATTAGGGTTACCGGGGATTCGTGTAACTCGACCATCGTTTAATAGAGAAAAAAAATGATGAATCTACAACATTTTCTATCAAACGATTGCTGGTGATATGGTCACAGTTCTTCTCCCAATAAGGGGCATGTGCATTAGAATCTCCTGTAATTAGCACTTTTTTGCCTTTATCTGCCTGAAGCATACGGATCCGTTCAGTGTTGTTATCATCTGGACCTTTTGGTAAATACACTGATAAGATAGTTAGTTGAGTCTTATCAAATTGTACTGTCACAGCACAAGAATGAATTGTGGAAATATCTGATGGAATAGGATTAGGGCACAGTGTGTAATTTACCCCTTCATATATATAAATAGCTGTATTGATTTTCCCGTTTGTGTCTTCTTTTTGATAGACGGGAGGGAAGTAATACTTTTCTAACTTAGGTAGCTTATCTTTCTTTACATTTAATGACTGGAGGCTTAAGACATGATATTTATGATTTGCTTAAATGGTGATCATATTCTGATTATAACAAGTTTTGAAATTACAAGCACAAGAATTACAGATCTAACTGAGGATAAAGTCCCAAAGTAAAATTATAAATTTGCTAATTGGGATAAATTTTCAGCAAGTATGTCCACGTTTTATGTTGAGGATATGCATGATAAAAATATAAATGATCTCTATTTTTCATTTACCAAGGCAGTCCGTGATGCTGCAAATGACTCTATACCCATGCTTAAGACAAAGAAATCACATAAACACTCTGGAAATATCTGGTGGAATGACGACTGTGAAAAGGCAAATAGCGAAAAATGGGAGAAATTTAAAATATACATACAAGAAAATTCTACCCCAAACCATCAAGAGACAAACAAGGCAAAAGATAAATCAAACAGAGTTAACGCCCAGGCCAAGAGACAATACTGGTCTTCTTTTTGTATTAATGAAATCTACAGTCATAAAGATATGCAAAAAGTATGGGGGGAAATGAAAACCATGAAGAACGGAATTAATTTACCACAATGTCCCATAAGATTCGAAAACTCAGATCTACCCACTAATAATGAAAAAGCAGAAGCATTTGCAGAGATGTTTGTCAGTTATAGTAGAAATGCAGGTTTATCAACTGAAAGTAAAGAGTATAGAGAAAGTGAAGAGCAAAGTAAAACAAAATCAATTCATGATGATAATGAGTTCACAAGGAAAAGCTATGTACATTCTGAAATAACACTTGAGGAAGTAAAAGAAAGTATTTTACATTTTAGTAAAGCAAAAACATCTGTTGGATAAGATGGAATATCTTATGAAATGTTAAAACACTTACATTACAATGTTATTCGATTTTTACATATATTCATACAAAGATGTTGGAGTAAAGGGGAAATGCCTTCTGTTTGGAAGCAATCAATTGTTATTCCTATACATAAGAAGGGAAAGCCTAAAGCAGATAGAAACAGCTATCGACCCATCTCGTTAACGTCACACGTTTGCAAACTTATGGAGAAAATAATATTAAACAGATTAGTCCATTTCTGCGAAAAACAATGCATTATACCCACAAATCAAGCAGGCTTTCGGAAAGGCCGATCAACTACAGAACATCTAGTGAAACTAACAACACAAATCAAACAGCAGTTCGGGAGGCAGAAGAATATCCTTGCAACTTTTTTTTTTGCCATTAAGAAAGCTTATGATCAAGTATGGCACTACAAATTATTACAAAAGCTTAAGGAAAACAATATTAATGGTAATATGTATAACTACATTAAAAACTTCCTTTCACATCGTTTCATACAAGTAAGAGTAGGAAACACGTACTCGAACCCCAGAGAACTTCAGATGGGATTACCTCAAGGTTCAGTTATTTCTCCTGTTTTATTTAATATGCTCATAGCCGATCTCCCAAAGAGATTGTCAAACGATTCAGTTTTAGTCCAGTATGCTGACGATATATGCATGTGGATGAAGGTAACAATGAAACGCAATACACCCACTAGAGCATTATACTATACAAAAAAACGTTTACCAAAAGGAATTAGATAAAATCGCTGATTTTATGAAAGAAAATGGTTAATCATTATCTTTAGAAAAAACAGACATGGTCCTTTTTAACTTGGGTTATAACCCAGAAAAAATGCCTATATTCAGCATTAATGGAATTGCCCTTAAGTTTGTACAAAGTGTTAAGTTTCTAGGTGTTTATCTATCGTCAAAAATGACCTGTAATCAACATATAAATCATATACTTGATAAAGCACGAAAAGCATTAAATTTTCTCAAAATTATAAGTAAACAACGTTGGGGTCAAGATACTAAAGCACTTTTATGTCTTGCAAACTCACTTGTTCGATCTCGTTTAATATATGCCCAAGAAGTTTTCTTTAATGGCCCCAAGCACCTATTATCCAAACTTCAAAGCATAGACTGCAAAGCTGTTAAACTGGTACTTGGGGTACCAATACATGCTTCCAATCTAGGATCCTATAAAGAAGCAGGTGTTCTTCCTCTAGATGACAATAGGAAAAATTCTTGCGCTAAATTTATAGTAAAGTCTTTTGCTTTTGAAACATTTTGTAAGGAAGAACACGGCGGCGCCCGCACACTCACAGCGACTGAAGAAAAAGAAACACCCGAAGGTGCTGGGGAGGACCCAGAGAAGCACTGTCTTCACCTGCCTTTAGAGCAGTCCTGTACCACCCTTGGAGGCCTGCGCTGTGTTGACGATGGGTACAGGCACGCGCAGGACACTCCATTAAGATATCAAGGGACATAACTGCTCCTGAACAGAGGTAAATCAGACTACAGGATGCAGCTCGTAACAGCCTTAAAGTAGCATCCCCATGGGTGTACCAGCCCGTATTTCATGACTGCAGAGCCCACCGGCGAAAACACCACCCTCCAGCTGCCGAGCACACCCCACAGACCCAACCACCCCTGCCCACGGACAGATGAAGACAGTGCCACTCCAGACACAGCCAAGCTTTCACCATACGGTCTTATGTGCCCTCAAGAGAGAATCCAAAGTTGTAGTCTTTCCCACTGTCAACAGGACTTTCCCTGTGGTCAGCGGGTCTTTCCTCACCGTCACTGGACCTTTCTCCAGGGTCAGCCTAGTTAAGGCAAAGAAGAAAAAGAAACACCCGAAGGTGCTGGGGAGGACCAGAGAAGCACTGTCTTCACCTGCCTTTAGAGCAGTCCTGTACCACCCTTGGAGGC
Source organism: Conus ventricosus (assembly GCA_018398815.1). Classification (NCBI taxonomy): domain Eukaryota; kingdom Metazoa; phylum Mollusca; class Gastropoda; order Neogastropoda; family Conidae; genus Conus; species Conus ventricosus. The sequence continues at coordinate 26,197,402 of CM031619.1, forward strand.
CTGCGCTGTGTTGACGATGGGTACAGGCACGCGCAGGACACGCCATTAAGATATCAAGGGACATAACTGCTCCTGAACAGAGGTAAATCAGACTACAGGATGCAGCTCGTAACAGCCTTAAAGTAGCATCCCCATGGGTTTACCAGCCCGTATTTCATGACTGCAGAGCCCACGGCGAAAACACCACCCTCCAGCTGCGAGCACACCCCACAGACCCAACCACCCTGCCCACGGACAGATGAGACAGTGCCACTCCAGACACAGCCAAGCTTTCACCATACGTCTTATGTGCCTCAAGAGAGAATCCAAAGTTGTAGTCTTTCCCACTGTCAACAGGACTTTCCGTGTGGTCAGTGGGTCTTTCCTCACGTCACTGGACCTTTCTCCAGGGTCAGCCTAGTTAAGGCAAAGAAGAAAAAGAAACACCCGAAGGTGCTGGGGAGGACCCAGAGAAGCACTGTCTTCACCTGCCTTTAGAGCAGTCCTGTACCACCCTTGGAGGCCTGCGCTGTGTTGACGATGGGTACAGGCACGCGCAGGACACTCCATTAAGATATCAAGGGACATAACTGCTCCTGAACAGAGGTAAATCAGACTACAGGATGCAGCTCGTAACAGCCTTAAAGTAGCATCCCCATGGGTTGTACCAGCCCGTATTTCATGACTGCAGAGCCCACCGGCGAAAACACCACCCTCCGGCTGCCGAGCACACCCACAGACCCAACCACCCCTGCCCACGGACAGATGAAGACAGTGCCACTCCAGACACAGCCAAGCTTTCACCATACGGTCTTATGTGCCCTCAAGAGAGAATCCAAAGTTATGGTACTCACAGAGAAGACTGAAATGCCAGCTTATAGTAAAGTCTTTTGCTTTTGAAACATTTTGTAAGGAAGAAAAGAATTAGATTAGACTCCGCGAAAGATGTTGCTAAAAGAGCTAAAACAATATACTCTTTACAATCAATCAATTCCTATGCCACCGATATAATCAATTCTAAAGAATTAAAACACAAAGAAATAGCCACTAAGCCACCTGTTTCACCAGTAGCACCCTGGGAGCATATTAAACCTGCTTTTAATATTGATGATACAAATTTAAACAAAAATCAATCTCCAACTATCTTGAAAAATTTAGTAAGCATAAGCATTGAAAACAAGTATACTGATTATATCAAGATTTACACAGACGGGTCTGTAGTAGAAAATGGCAGTGCAGGATCAGCATTTTTTTTTTATTCCTTCCTTGAAAACATTAAAACGTTATAATATTGGTAGACATTAATCCATTTTCACTGCTGAATTAATAGCCATTTTAAGGGCGTTACATCACATTAAAGAGTCACCTTTAAATGCATGCAAAATATTATTTTATGTGGATTCAAAATCAGTATTATATGCCATCAAAGGTCAAAATACCAAGGCACGGGTTGAAATGACACAGGAAATCAAGCACTTAATACATCACTTAGCAAGCAAAGATATCAGTGTTACTTTTTATTGGATTCCATCTCACTGTGGAATTGTCTTTAATGAACAGGTAGATCAAGCAGCAAGAATGCAGCACGCAATGCTGCAGGGACATTTAAACTTAATGTTAAGCTAGATCTACATGAATATTATAAATACTTTGACAAGTTAGCAAAGGATAATTTTGTTGACAAGTTGAAGACCTTAGATATACAATATTCACATAATTGTGTAAAAGCTTGTGACACACTACATTCGGATATAATAATTAAGAGTTTAAGTCAAATCAAATCCGGATCAATTATGTCTTTGATGTTTAAGATTCGTCTAAATGCTCTCAAAACAAAATTTTGTAAAGATATTATTTGCGTTTGTGGGAGTCAAATTTCTACGAATCATCTGCTTCTGCACTGTCCTGCCATCAAAGCTCAAATGCTCAAAAAGGGAGGCACTGCGCTCAACCATCGAAATCCGATAACATTACAGAAAATAGTTAATGACCTAGATCTTCTTAAGTTGTTTTCAGAAACTATGCATTCTAGTTCTGTTGGTATTTTTCTTTGATACTTGTTGGTAATGTTGAGATCATTTGTGTTTGTAGAATCCAAAAGTTAAGTATGGCATTAATGTTACATTTACTCAAAAACTCTCAACACTTAAAAGATTCTCTCATGCATTTTGTGTGTGTGTGTGTGTGTGTGTGTGTGTGTGTGTGTGTGTGTGTGTGTGTGTGTGTGTGTGTGTGTGTGTGTGTGTGTGTGTGTCTAATGTCACTTGAGGGTGAAGAGACGTTAAATTATAGTACTACTACACACACTGAAGCATTGTTTAATATGTAGTCCTGTTAGATATTTACTATAATGTTATAAGTAGTAATTATTCCATATTTTGCGTGCACTTCCACACCTATGCTTCACACACATACTCTTACTCTCTCTCTCTCTCTCTCTCTTCTCTTCTCTCTCTCTCTTTTCTCTCTCTCTCTCTTGTCTAATATCACGCAATTTTGTGAAAAGACGTAAAAATGAAAGTACTACTGCAACTACTATACTTACTACTACACACACACACACACACACACACACACACACACACACACACACACACACACACACGCATGCACGCATACTCACTCACAACACACACACACACACACACACACACACACACACACAGAGTGAGAAGTAGAAACCGCCTTCGTTGTACCAGCTTTAAAAAGTAGAAAAAACGGTTTCACATATGTGAAATGTTTCTATTTTTACTGCTGAATTAGTTGCAATGTTGGCCCTGAAATACATTTTTGATCTTCCGAAAACGTAAGCTTACTCCAGATTTTATTATGTGTTGATTCTAAATCGGTCTTACAGGCACTTGGATATCTAAACCAGAAAATGCGATCGGAATTTGTAATTGAAATTAAACATACTGTTCATCTTTTATCATCGGAAGACACCAGTGTAAGCTTTCTGTTGGGTGCCTTCCCATTGCGGAATTGTTTCAAATGATTGGCCTGATCGAGCTGAAAAGAAAAGGAGCAGTATGGTGTTCAGTTCCAGCGAAGACAGGTTAGATTTCAAAAGGTTATGGGATGTTTAGTAAATAATATTATATAAAAACAAACCCTTGCTTATAGAAGAAATAGGGGAAACAAGCTTTTCACTCTCCCAGTGGTAGATAATTTGCCAACTAACAGTATGTGCTTGAGTGGTAAATGGGGAAAAAATAAAATAATGCTTCTCAAAATGACCTTCAACAAGTGGAGGGAGACAGTCTCAAAGGGTGAGGAAACCAAAACATAATCTGGTCAAGATACCGAATTCGAAACCTGATTGTTTTCCTCAGTGACCGCGGAAAGTGGTAATTGACTCCTCTGCCTTTTCGGTTTTAAGAAGAATGCTGTCCAGGAAAAAGGCTGGTGTGCATACCGTTGTATGTTGGTTGAGTTTTCAAAAAACCAACAAAGGTGCCACCTAAGAAGCAAACGAAATTATGAAAGACAAAGAAACTAAATTTTCTGTGAAACAGTGAAAATATAAACGATAACCTCTTAAGAACAAGTGCTGAAGCCAGTATTGGATGAAAACAAAGGACTAAAATATTGAACTAATATATCCAAGGAAAGTACGAGCACCATTCCAGAAATACAAGCAAGCTCTAGTGTTGCCAATGACTGAAGAATATTCATTTAACAAGCTTGTTTATGTCTTAATTAGAAATAGGGGAAACAAGCATTCTATCTGCAGGTAGATAATTTGCTAACTAACGTATGTGTTGAGTGGGTAATGGGGAAAAAAAAACAAATGCTTCTCAAAATAAGCTCAACAAGCTTATAGTCTCCAAGAGGAACAGTCTCCAATGGGAGGAAACCCACTAACATATAATCGGTCAGATCGTATTTCGAAACCTGATTGTTTTCATCAGTGACCGGAAAGTGGTAATTTGACTCCTCTGCTTTCGTTTTAAGACAGAATGCTGTCCAGAAAAAGTGGTGTGCAATACTAGTATGTTGGTTGGTTTTCAAAAAACCAAACCAAAGGTGCCACTAAGAGCAAAGAAAATTTGAAAGAGCAAAAACTACATTTCTTGTGAAAAGTGGGAAAATATAAAAGATAACTCTTAAGAACAGTGCTGAGGGCTAGTTCTTGGAATGAACCCGCAAGGGACAAATCAATGAACTAATAACTCCAAGGATAAGTCAGAGCACCATTCCAGCACTTAAGAGCAGCTTAGTGTTGCAATGACTGCAAGAATATTCAATTTAAACAAAGCTTGCTCTTATGTCTTAGATTAAGAAATAGGGGAAACAAGCATTCATATCTGCAGTGTAGATAATTCTGCTAACTAACAGTATGTGCTTGGTGGGGAAAATAAAATAAATGCTCTCAAATAAGCCTTCAACAAGCTTATAGTCTCCAAGAGGAAGAAGTCTCCAATGGGAGAAACCCACTAATATAACTCCTGTCAGATACGATATTCGAAACTGATTGTTTTCCTCAGTGACGCGGAAGTGTAATTTGACTCCTCTGCCTTTTCGGTTTAAGAAGAATGCGTCCAGAAAGTGGTGTGCAATACCGTAGTTGTTTGTTGAGTTTTCAAAAAACAACAAAGGTGCCACCTAAGAAGCAACGAAATATGAAGAGCAAACAAACTACATTTTCTTGTGAAAAGTAGAAAATATAAAAGATAACTCTTAAGACACAAGTGCTGAGGGCCAGTTCTGAATGAATCCGCAAGGACTAAAATACAATGAACTAATAAATTCCAAGGATAGTACGAGCACCATTCCAGCAACTTACAGAGCAGCTTAGTGTTGCAATGACTGCAAGAAATATTCAATTAAAACAAGCTTGCTCTTATGTCTTAGATTAAAGAAATAGGGGAACAAGCATTCATATCTGCCAGTGGTAGTATAATTTGCCTAATAACAGTATGTGCTTGAGTGGGTGAATGGGGAAAAAATAAATAAATGCTTCTCAAAATAAGCCTTCAACAAGCTTATAGTCTCCAAGAGGAAGACAGTCTCCATGGGGAGGAAACCCTAACATATAATCCTGGTCAGATACCGATATTTCGAAACCTGATTGTTTTCCTCAGTGACGCGGAAAGTGGTAATTTGACCCTCGCCTTGGTTTTAAGAAACCCGAAAATAGTGTGTGCAATACGATAATTTGTTGTTTAAAAAACAAAAAGGCACTAAAAAACGAAAATATGGAGGCATACAAACTACATTTCTTAAAAGAAAAATATAAAAAGACTCTTGAAACACAGTGCACCGTCTTGGAAAGAATTCCGCAGGACTAAATCAATAACAATTAATTCAAGGAAATGACCTAGTCACCATTCCAGAAATAGCAGAGAGCTATTCATGCAGTGATGAAAAAATTTCAATAAAACATAAGTGCTCTTGGTGTTAGGTAAAAAAATAAGAAAGCAATCAAATAACCTTCAACAAGTATAATTCCTAAGAACAGTCTCATGGGGAATGGGAAAAAAAATAACTCTGGTCAGTACCATAATAGCACAACATTGTTATACTCCCAGGACCGACTAAGTCAATTTGGAATCCGACTTAATTAAACAGTGTCCAGAATAAGATGGAAACCTAGTATGTTTCGTGAGTTATCCGAAAACAACAAGTGCCTCCTAGTTAAAAACGAAAATTAGAAAGAGCAACAAACTACATTTTCTTGTGAAAAGAAAAATATAAAAAGCAAACCTAACAATCTGAAAGAGCCAAATATTGAATTTTTGAAGGGATAGAATAAAAAGATAATTCTAAGAACAGAGGCAATTGCAAGAATCCCAGGACAATTCAGCAAGTAAGAAAATTCAATTGAAACATAAGTGCTCTATTCTTAGTAAATAAAGTGGCATTATGTTCAATGAGTAGAAATTCAATGATAACAACAGTTTTATGTGGTGAAATGGGGAAAAAAAAATATTGCTTTCAATGCTAAAAAATTAGCCTCCAAAAAGCATTCAATGGTGAGGAACCCAATAAAAAAATCCTGTCGAACGAATCCCCTAAACCTATTGTTCCATAGGAATCGAAAGTCTAATTGTAACCCTCTCCTTTCGAATTTAATCGATCGTCCGATATGTTTGGAATACCGTGTTTTCTAGTTTTGAAAAACCGGAAAGTTGGAGCCTCTATTCTTAAGACAAAAATGTGCCCAAAAAACATTTAGTGAAAAGAGCAAAAATAATGTTATTTCATAAAAACAAAAAAGTCAGGCCAGACAGAATGAAGGCAAGGGACTAAATCAATGAATAAAAATTCATAATAAGAAACCTTTAACATTCAAGATTACAGGCACCTTAGGTTCAGAGGCTAAAAATCAAATGAAAAAATCAGGATTATACTAGATACAAATAGTTAATAAGATATATGGTGGAAAAATATTGCTAATAAAATTGCTTATGGTTGAATTGGAAAAGGGAAATAAATGCTTCAAATGCTGGAAATATAGCTCCAAAGGTGCTCATGGGGGGAACCATAAATATAACTTCGGTCAAAACCATATCAAACTATTGTTTCCGTCAGTGACCGAAAGTGATATTTGACTCCTCTGCCTTTTCGGTTTTAAGAAGAATGCTGTCCCAGAAAAAGCTGGTGTGCAATACCGTAGTATGTTTGTTGAGTTTTCAAAAAACCAACCAAAGGTGCCACCTAAGAAACAAACGAAAATTATGAAAGAGCAAAACAAACTACATTTTCTTGTGAAAAGTAGAAAATATAAAAAGATAACCTCTCAAGACACAAGTGCTGAGGGCCAGTTTCTTGGAATGAATCCGCAAGGGACTAAATACAATGAACTAATAATTCCAAGGATAAGTACCGAGCACCATTCCAGCAACTTACAGAGCAGCTTAGTGTTGCAATGACTGCAAGAAATATTCAATTATAAACAAAGCTTGCTCTTATGTCTTAGATTAAAGAAATAGGGGGAAACAAGCATTAATATCTGCAGTGGTAGATAATTCTGCCTAACCAACAGTATGTGCTTGAGTGGGTGAATGGGGAAAAAATAAAATAAATGCTTCTCAAAATGAGCCTTCAGCAAGCTTATAGTCTCCAAGAGGGAGACAGTCTCCAATGGGGAGGAAACCCACTAACATATAACTCCTGGTCAGATACCGATATTTCGAAACCTGATTGTTTCTCCTCAGTGACCGCGGAAAGTGGTAATTTGACTCCTCTGCCTTTTCGGCTTTAAGAAGAATGCTATCCCAGAAAAAGCTGGTGTGCAATACCGTAGTATGTTTGTTGAGAGAGAGTGTGAGAGAGAGAGAGAGAGAGAGAGAGAGAGAGAGAGAGAGAGAGAGAGAGAGAGAGAGAGGCCAGTGCTGTCTTCCCCATTCATCTTGATAGACTTCTCCAGTTACACCTGGCACACCTCTACCAATGTAAACACTCACCCGTCCGTCTGCCCCAGTCCTCTATTCTCTCTCTCTCCCCATGCTCCCATACACATTCACAAATGCGCGTGCTTCTGGATCATGCATGAGATGTCCGCCCAAAACTCCTGCTCAATATAAACTTGCACGTAACTTGGTTGGGGTCCTTTGGTATCTATGATCTTCTGATGGCGAATTTGTCAGTTGCTTGCTTTTGAAAAGTCTTCTGCCGTATTAAATCCCAATCCTTCATAAACATGCTACCTCCCCCCAATTACCTCACAGAGAGAGGGGGGAGGGAGAGAGAGAATACAGGCATGTGAAATCACACACATACAAGCAGGCTTGTACGCACGCAACCACACGCACGCGTACGCGCGCACACACACACACACACACACACACACACACACACACACACACACACACACACACACACACACACACACACACACTGCAAAGATCATCCCTGAAATAAACAACAAAAATTTCATCCCTGGAATAAACAACAAGAAGTTTGGTTCTTTTCTTTTTTCCAGTTCAAGAATAGAATACGTAGCATATCGCAGCAACACCACCATTCGTGCGTAAGTGCACAAAGGTTGATGACAGTAAACTGGTCATCATTTGATCAACACTCTGACATCAGCATTTTTGGTTGAACCTCAAGCTGCCTGCTTTATTTGCTTAGAGAGATTATCATCATTAAAAAAAAAATATATACAAAATCCTCGTGGAATTCGTATGTGATGCCTCGATCCTGTCCTGTCCCCTCTCTGGCTTATTTCACTTTCACTTTTACTGGAAAGGGGGAAAAGCATTCGTTCAGAATCCTCTGTCACCATTTTTTGCGTGTTTTTTTTTATGTCCGGACAATTTGCATTATTCAATATTTGACGAACGTTTGACTCTGTTTTTCTTTCTCCCATGTGTGTTTTGTGCCGTCTACGTCTCAGTCTTTGAACCCGTTCTTCTTCTCCTTTTAGACCCCTCCCCCTCCCCCTTCTCGCCTTCCATTGCTACCCACACCCAACTCACCCCTCCTACGTTATGTCTTTTTCTTTGCTTGTCAGTTGCACCTTTCTGTATTACCATCCCTTCTCTGTACATTCCTGCCCACCTTCTCAGCAGTTTGAAAGATCTATCAATGTTCGGCATAATCCGTGTGTATAGAATATGTGTAGATGTTTAGCGTAGTTAATGTATAACGAACTTTGTTTAAGTCATGTTTAATGAATGACTGTAGATGTTTACATATTTACCAATTAACAGATGGGTGTGAATTTATACACTACAAAAACCTGCATCAGTATACGCTTCTTTGAATTCAGCGGAAGTTAACTTTTCTGATAAGCACGTAAAATCTGATGAAAACGAAGTTCTTGCGCTTTCTGCCTTTTTTCCAAAATGATGTTTAGTGTGTACAGGAGAGGATTGACCACTGAGTTGACGGGCAACACGATAACCGCTGTAGCCACGTTGACCTCCCCTGGAATGGCGACGTCACCGGCTGCAAGCAGACCGCAGAGACCAATAGGAAACCAGCACAGGAAGTCTGACATGGCGATGGAAAAGAGACGTCTGGCGATGACCGAGTCTTTGGATCCGACCTTCTCCTTGCCTTTAGTCTCTCCTGTCCGTTCCGACATGGCGTTCGTCTTGACTGTCCAGTAAATGAGACACTGCCCACTGCCACCACAACGAAGACGACCAGGTTGCAGACGATCACGACACTGAAGGAGTAACTGTGACCAGCGAAATCAGCCCTGGTGACAGGCAGCGGAATACAGATACCCGTCTGATGATAGAACTCCCAGTGTGACGTCACAGGAAGGAGAGGGACCGAAGCCAGGACGAGTCCCAGTGCCCACACGATGACGCAAGCTGCGTGGGCGGATGTGACGTCAAACTGGTAAGGACTGAAAGGAAAGCGCAGCACGAGGAGGCGATCCAGCGTGATGAGGCAGATTAAGAACGCCGACACCTCCGAGGACAGAAACGACAAGAAGCCAGCAAGGCTGCAGACTGAACTCTCTTTCCACGCAGTTTCATTCCAAAGGTACACACCAGCATAAACCTGGTCCGCCACCCAATGATGGCGAGGTACACGCCCATCACAAAGTCAGAAACGCACAGATGGAGAACGAAAGCCGTGAAACCTGTCTTGACGTTTTTGGATAAAAAGCACACACGGTAGACAAAACTGCTGAAATTCCCAAGAATAGCAAGTAAAGCAAACGCTGAAAGAACGCACCGGTAGGCAAGAGACTTTAACAAGTCATCACATGATGAAATTTCGTCAGACGGAGCGTGACAATCGCCTAGGAAATTTTCTGGTAAGACAACGGAACAACACAACTTGAAATTATCAGCATAGATGCTCTTAAGGCTGTTCATACTTTTCATGAAGTTTGGACTAAAATCAGATATTGGACAGCCCTGCAGATCCAAAACATGAAGATTTAAAAACATATTGCTTCCCTGCAGTGACTTCAACTTACTCCAAGACAGATCCAGATACTGCAATTTCGGCAGAGCAGCTGACAAGGAGCTCATGTCGAGAGGATCTGACGTTACCTGAGACAAATTCAAAGCTGTTATTGAAATTAAAACATAAACTGTGTTGCTCATCAAAAGGATGACCTGACATAGGATTACCAGCTAGGTTTAGTTTCTGGAGATGAGGAATTCTTGTAAAGTGACTGATGTTGACAGAACGTAGGAAATAAAAACTTAAATCCAGGCTGTGAAGATTAGGCAGCTGGAAGCTGGTTAAATTCTTCCAAGAACATGCTTGAAAACCCAGATAAATCAGCATAGTGTTGTTTGTGACGTCACCCTGATCTAGTCCACTTCCCTTGGCTTCCAGGTAGCGTAGTTGTGGGAAAGAACTGGGTTGGAAATGATGGGTGCAGGTGAAGGCCAGGCCGTGACACGAACAGGACTCGGGACAGGTCACGATCTCACACATCAGTTCATCATCATGCAGCGCACATTGTGGTATGCCGTCGCACAAATGATTCACGTGCAGGCAGACTGTCCTGTCAAGGTCACGACAGCGGTAAAAGCCTGGACACCTGTAGTGCTCGCACTGTGCTTCGTCTTCATGATCTGGACAGTCGTTGATCAGGTTACATCTGACGTAGACAGGGAGACAGTAACCCTGGTCATGACATTGAAAATGGGTGTCCGGACATGGGGGGTTTTCGCTTTGCTCCAGAGCAGTGATGGTGAATGTTCCCGGTATGTCAAAGTTGATGACAGCCGGTGGGTAAACTACGGTCCTCATGTGTCCAGGATGTCTCTCGTAGCAGCTGTCTTCATCACGCTGCGTCACGCAGTCGAAATACCCCTCACATTTTTTCTTGATGACCACACACTGAACAAAAGTCATCAGAGAAAACGAAATAACAAACAGATGTATGTGAAAATGTATGTGAGAAGTACTGAAAATACACAGCTAGTTGAATGATAGTACAGGCACACATTAGAAACGAGTTTGGGCACATTGACCGGTGCATTTATTGTAGTAGGGCTACCGTACAACTGATACTTTTGAGGAAGCAACATAAGTTTATTGATGCTGGTGAGTTAGTTGAAACAGACTTAAGTTTTGTTCAGAACTGTAATCAACACATCCCACAAGCATTTGCTTATGTCGCATTTGTTGGGTGGTGCGTCAGACCATCAACCAGAATCTGATTTGTTATTATTTTTCCAATCACCGTAAGTGCTGATGAGGGGATGTCTGCATCTAATGTGGCATGAAAAGAAAAAGGCCAGGGAAGAGAGACTATTGAAAGAAATAGCCAAACATAAGAAGAACAAAAACAGGGACACACAAGCAGCACTCCAGACCAGTCTTTCCAACAGGTTCCAGCTGCTACAACAGCTGATAGAAGATGGTGAGACGGACATCAAAACACAGTGGGAACACTGCAAGAAGCTCTGGCATGACACATATGAAGAGATCCTCGGCAAGAAGAAGACCCAGCACAAGGAATGGATCTCAGCCGACACCATCCACAAGCTGGAAACAAGGAGAGAGAAGAAAACTATGCTGAACACGAACCGAACAAGTGCAGCTAAGGCACAGGAAGAGCACACAGCAGCGAACAGAGCCGTAAAGAGGAGCATCAAGAAGGACAAGAGGGACTACTTTGACGACTTGGCCAGTCAAGCAGAGGCAGCAGCCGGACAGGGGAACCTGAAGGACCTGTACATGGTGACCAAGAAGCTGACGGGCAAGTTCCAGCAGACAGACAAGCCAGTAAAGGACAAGAACGGAAACCCACTGACAACAACCGAGGAACAGCTGAAACGATGGGCAGAACACTTCAGGGAGCTGCTGAACTGCCCCGCCCCTGATGCACCACCAGACATCCCTCCCGCAGAGACAGAACTGCCCATCACCTGCGACAAACCCACAAAGGCAGAGATCAAGAAGGCCATCATGACTCGAAGGCTGCAGGGCCGGACACGATACCAGCAGAAGCCATCAAAGCAGACATAGAGACAGCTGTCAACATGCTATACAGCCTCTTCAGCAAGATCTGGGAGAAGGAGAAGGTACCGGCCCAGTGGAAAGAAGGAATCATCAAGCTGCCGAGGAAAGGAGACCTCAGGACTGCAGCGACCACCGAGGGATCATGCTCCTGTCAATGCCAGGCAAGGTTCTCAACAAGGTTCTACTGGAGAGGATGAAGGAGGCTGTCGACCCAAGCTCCAAGACCAGTAGGCAGGCTTCCGAAGAAAAAAATCATGTTCCGACCAGATCACTAGCCTGCGCATCATCGTGTAGCAGTCACTAGAGTGGAACTCCCCCCCCCCCCACCCCCCCCCCACCCCCCCCCTCTACATCAACTTCATAGATTATGAGAAGGCCTTCGACAGTGTGGACAGAGAGATGCTGTGGAAGCTGCTGAGGCATTACAGAGTCCCGAGATGATCATCTCCCTCATCTGCTGCACATACCAGGACATGAACTGCAGGATTGCCCATGCCCGCCAGCTGTCCGAAAGTTTCGAGGTGAAGACCAGAGTTTGGCAGGGGTGCCTGCTGTCGCCGTTCCTCTTTCTCCTGGTCATTGACTGGATCATGAATACCACTACAACAGGCAGGAACAACGGTATACAGTGGACATTCTGGACGCAGCCCGACGACCTCGACTTCGCTGACGACCTGGCACTCCTGTCATATAGCCACAGCCAGATGCATGACAAGGCCACTCGCCTGGAGACCACATCAGCCGGGACAGGGCTCAAGATCAACAGGAAGAAGACCGAGCTGATGAAAATCAACACCACTGCCAACACATCAGTCACAGTGGGTGGAGAGCCCATCAGGGAGGTGGAGTCTTTCGTCCACCTGGGAAGCGTGGTTGACCAACAGGGAGGCACGGACTGAGACGTCACAGCCAGAATCGGCAAGGCAAGAGCAGCTTTCGTCATGCTCAAGAACATCTGGGCATCTGGAGGAATCACCATAAGAACCAAACTCCGCATCTTCAACTCTAATGTGAAGTCAATTCTGTTCTACGAATGCGAGACATGGCGGACAACACAGACGATGCAACAAAAGATTCAGACATTCTTCAACACCTGTCAGAGGCGCATCTACAAAATTCGATGGTTGGAGAAGATCCGAAACGAAGATCTGTGGGAACGTGCGGGACAGGAACCAGCGGTCAAGCAGATACTGCAAAGGAAGTGGGGCTGGATCGGACACACCCTCAGGAAGCCAGCGTCCAGCACCCCATGTCAAGCCCTGACCTGGAACCCACAGTGAAAGAGGAAGAGAGGCTGGCCTCGCAACAGCTGGAGGCAAGACACTGAGGTGGAGCTGAAACAACAAGGGACCAACTGGGCTGGAATGACCAGAACAGCCCACAACAGAGTGCGATGGCGTACGGTTGTCGATGGCCTATGCTCCACCGGGAGCGATGGGCATAATGAAGAAAAACGTCGATGACAGTTTCAGTTTCAGCTTCATCAAGGAAAAGTCACTGCGTGCGGACTAGTCCATATACGCTAAAGCACATCCGCTAAGTTTTGAGACCATACTGTGCAAGATTTAAAGCTGATTTTCAGTATCTAGATGTGGCTTGGGAGACCCTTACAATTAAGAAAGGCCCACCTGAAACATACGTGCAGCAGGCACTGATCGACATCACACACTAACACGGCTTGCATCAGATCTACGACCCACGTACCAGAGGAAATACTCGCCTGGGCTTGGTTGGTTTTTGCTTCAAATCCAACAATCCTCAAAGCATCAGTCAGTGTAACCGGGCTATCAGACCCCATGACCTAAGTATCAGAACTCGAGTCAAACCATGCACATCACAGACATTCCCCAGAATAAGCTTTTTGTTCAGTAAGGCAGTTTGGGATGGAATGAGTGTGGCAGCTGAGGGATCAGTATGAGAGTGTCCCACCTGTTAAACAGGGCGACAGATGCTAAAGTTTTGTGGATGGTCTTCAAGGGTCAAATTTTGACGACTAGTCACAAGCGCGTTCCATCCATGATGCGTTTTGGAAAATACCCTCCACTAGAAAAAGTCCACACTAGGAAATAGCACCCACCAGGAAATAGCCCCCACTTGGAAATAGCACCCACCAGGAAATAGCCCCCACCTAGCCCCCAGCTGGAAATGGCCCCCACCTGGAAATAGTCCTCACCTGAAAATAGCCCCCAGCTGGAAATAGCAGGCTGTCACGACAGACAAGAACACACGCGTGGACTCACTACTGACACGTCAAACGATCATGATCCATTCCTTCTGCCGAGTCTAGTGTGACCTTGGGACCCTGTCACAAACAATGGCTTCAAGCCTTTTTTGGAGTACGTCAGGTCACAGAGACAGGATGACTTTGAGGTGGCGCTAATCAAACTGTATGGAGCACTCTCTGAGGACCGGAAAAGTAAGGCCAGCATACTGGTTGACCAGTTTAAGTCTCTATATAACTCGTTCCTCTGCACCCCTGAGCACAACATACAAGTCTTATTTCTGATGTGAGGCACCAAGAAGTGGAGTATCAGAAGAAGTGCAGGGGGGAGTGTGGCGCAGGGCTGGAATAGCTGAGTGGTAGAGCGCCGAATTCGTGATCTTGGTGATCCTGGGGAATCTCCACAGGGCTGCTTTAGTACAGGGGGATTTTTCCCTTGGAGTTAACATTGGCTCTGACTCCATTTCCCATATAGTCCTTCGAATGAGACTACAAACCAAGGTTCCGTGTGTGAATGCACGTATAACATCTTGCACACACGTAAAATCCCATCACCAACTTTCGGAAGAGACAGCCGGTTAGGCTGTTAGTATGGATGATGCGTTACACATAGCATGCACTTTCCCCGAAGTTGGAGTATGGCTGCCGTAATGGCAGGATAAAAAACGATCATACCCACAAAACTCCACTCCCTTTGTTGGGTAGATGGGATTAGTCCTTGCCAGTCTATACAGGGAACGTCCCCAGGGGTTTCAGCCTGCATGAGCAGAAAAAAAGGGCAGAGCTGGTGAGTCTGAGCACAGATTCGGGGAGTTCTGAAACAGACTCTGGTTCAGAGCCACAGACAGCAGAAAACCAGAAAGTCTAGAGCGCTTGTACTGTATTTGATCGAAAACAGGCCACCCGTGGAGACAGTGAAGGAGAGGAGACGCGTGGTCAGATTAGAAGCTCTGCCTATCAGTCTGGCAGCGGTATCCTGATTTCCTTGAAGTATGGCATACTTGGGAAAAAATTTGAAGAATAATTCTTAGTGAGTCCTCCAAATACAAGGATAAGCAAATCAAAAGACAACAAGATGCAAAGCATATAAACGTACTCCCAGTTTATCTTCCTGATAAACGTCACAATCAAACATGCATCATCATGTCTTTGATGTCACCATCAAACATGTCATAATGTATTTTGTCACTGAGATATTCCATAAAGAAGAAAAACCGTTTGGGGCCGTTATAGCCATTAGTAACGGCTGTTCTGGTAAAATAAAACATCGAGCATCATCCGTGACCCACAATGAACGTACCGACAAATTTTCAGAAAGATCAGCCCAGCAGTTTTGTCTGGAGTGAGTGGAACATATTGTGACCATGGACAGACACACAGACAGACACATTTTGACCACACAGACAGACACACAGAAGACGGACACACAGACACATTTCTTCATTCCCATTCTAAAGTACTCCCTGTTCTATAAGAACTGGGAGTACAAAAACATGATGCGTTTTGACCTCTTAGGTCTACTTCAGACAAGATAAACAACGTTCAGGGACCAGCCGCCGTGGCGAAGTGGTTAGCGTCGCGGACTCCCGGCTGGGAGGTCGTGGGTTTGAATCCCACCAGAGTCATGTGGGTTTTTCTGCCCCGACCGGCTCCTATCCAGAGTTGAGTTTGCTGCGGACTCAATTGGGAAGACTGGGACCACACAGTCGAGTTTCATCCACTTAATGGATGTGTTTCTGAGAGTGTTGCTCAAATTTCCTGACCAACGCTGCAGGTGCCTGTATCTCTTGGGCCTGGTTGACGCCGGGATATATTATGAAAGGAAGCGTAGAGTACAGCCCTGTCATGTAGTCTCAGACCGAAATGGAAATCCGTAGCATCATCATAATCATCCTCATTCTCATCGATCAGCATTTTTTAAAAAAAGTCTCAAATTCTGTGGCCCTTCATGCCCTGCTGTCATGGTGACCTCAATTTCGATGTCCTCTCCATGTCTGTGGCTTTGGTTTGGTTCCGTCAAGGTCACTGGTATCGGCGAATCCATGGGGGCTGTCGTTGGACGGACGTGGCCCTCCGGAGGGAGAGCTCACTCACGCCGGCTCCGCAACTAAGCAATTATTGTCGTTAGTAGGGGGCTTAGTAGGTGGTGTCCTGCGTATGTTAGATCAGAACAGGCGCCACTGAACACCACCGAAGTGACTTGGCAGCAGTGCAGTGTCTCCTCCGGTGGGTTGCCTCTTGACGACTTGACATTGACTGTTCCCTGTGGATTGCCGGTGCCGGGGCTGCAGCGAGGCCGACCCGGCTGTGGCTGTGGACGGGGTGTTGGAATGAGTGGCGTGGGTGCACTGTCTCTGAGGTGGTGCATAGGTTGGGACATAAAAAAAAATTGTTTTAATTAACAACGTTCAGGACATTGAAAACTAAGAACAAACAATCATTGTCCTGAGCGTCGTTTATCTTGCCTAAAGAAGACCTGACAGGTCGAAACGCGTCCTGTTTTGTCTTGAAACTTGTTTGTCCTTGTTTTGGGCGGACTCGTTAAGAATTGTTGTTAAAATTTAATTGACCTTCCATCTGCAGTCACCTCATATTGAAACTATATTTGTGAAGGCCGACAAAAACAGAGTTACAGTGACCTGTTCCTCGAGAGGACAAAACGTGTTTGGACTGCATCAGTAGACAGGTAGCGACGCATAAAAGTGATCTTACGGCAAGTCCAGACAGGCAACTCTACTGACTCGTGCAATGTGCATTTGGAAGGGAAGAGACTGGTCAAGAGTTCCATTGAAGCTGTCCTTGCCCTCCAAAGTCTGTAGACACAGGTGTGCTGCCAGAGAATGGGATCAAGGCAAATGTAGCTCCGGCGTTCTAAACAGGCGACGAACACTTGGCCGAATATCCTAGTGTCATGCAAGGTGGTCACCAGACGAAACTGTGCGATAACCACGAAGCACTCTGTCACCTCAACCAAGAATTCAGAAAGGTTTCCCATAAGAAACCCAGTTTGTCAAACCAAAGCACGACCTTTGCAAGAGTTCTGATTAAAAAGAAAAGAAATCAAACACACATCGCTGTACTTGATATTTCAAAGGTGCTCGACTCCATGCTACACTCGCAGCTGCTTGATGATATTGGACAGTCGTGGGATCAGAAGAAACCCGCGCAAGTAGCTCAATGCCTTTCTTATTCAGAGGAGTATTCTTCTTCTCCTGTCGTCGTTCTCTTTTGGTTGCATCAGTTCTTCAATCCAGTTGCCCCGCAGTCTTCTTGAGGTCTTGGCGGCTGCCCCAAAGCTACATCTCCAGTTCTGCTCCCTCTGGCCAGCTTTGACGCCGTTGAACATCTTGGGCTGGTCAGTGTTAGAGGATGTGTTCTGGGGTGTGAGATACAGTGCCACACGGACATTCATCTATGCGGGCAATCTTAACACATAAACGAATACTTACTTGTAAGTTGATGTTTGTGTGTAGTTTCCTGAGTGTAGGTTTCCGTAAACGGAGGGATATTTGAGAGATGCGCATGCGCAGTTCCGCCATATTTCAACGCTCAGATCATTAGTGATACTTCAAATAATGATCTAGATCCAAGTCGACTGTCAATAGATGTTTGTGCAACCAAAGTTTTGTAATTCAGTTGACAAAAGCTTGATCTCTTAAAACACTTTCAGCAAACCCCTTTTTTGGGTGGGCAATTTTATAAAGAAACTGGGAGGGCAAATATCCCTCCGTTTACGGAAACCTACACTCAGGAAACTACACACGAACATCAACTTACAAGTAAGTATTCGTTTATGTGTTAAATTTCCTTTCGTGTAGTTTCCGGTAAAACTACGAAATATTTGAGACTTCAACGTTTGGTGTGCACAAACATCCATTTCATAAAATACACACTCTAGTCGACTAGTTTTCACATTGTAACTTTAGCAGTAACATTATAACATAACTCGGTCAAGTCAATATACACAATTTATTCAACAGTATTTGAATCTCTTACACATTGATCTTCAAGTGGTAAATTGTGATGAATATATACTGGTGCAGGCAGTTGAGCCTCATATGTAATTCCACCAAATATACTTTGTGTAGTAAAAAACAAAGAAACATCTTGTAAAAGGACATCAAAGAAAAAACTGTCCTTAAGAACTTTGTAAAAACTCCATGTTGTGAATTAAAGCAAATAATACTTGCACCTTTGCTTTAAAAACACATTAATTTGTGTCACCCAACAACAAGGTCAAAATATTTCCCAATAATACTGGAACACAAGAACAGAACAGACACAGAGTTTTGCAAAAAAATGTGATAATACTGAAACACAATAAATTTGATCACTGTCTGTATTATACATTGAAAAGAAGTGCTTTAGCTTTGGTTGCAACACACACTAATTGTCTTTGGAAAAGTACTTCAGAATTGATGAACCTTGTGCACACTGTACAGCAGAGTGTGCTTCCAATGGTCTGTTGTGGAACTTGTGAAATGTGGTCCAAACATTTATCAACAGATGTCTGCGAAACATTGTGAACATCAGATGGCCAGATGTTATTGCCAACGCAGAACTGTGGAACAAGACCCAGCAAGTTCCAATAGAAATAGAAATCAGAAAACGGAAGTGGGGATGGATTGGCCACACCCTCAGAAAGTCTCCATCCAACATCACAAGACAAGCCCTTGAATGGAACCCTCAGGGCAAAAGAAGAGTGGGAAGACCAAGACAGACATGGCGAAGGAGTACCGACGCGGAAGTGAAGGCCGCCGGAATGACGTGGGCCAAGTTGAAGAAGATCTCCCCAAACCGTGTCCGCTGGAAGAGTGTGGTTGCGGCCCTATGTTCCCCAGGGAATTCAGAGGACTAAGTCAAGTAAGTCAACGTGACACAGAGTCCTTTGTGGCAGGTCCATGAGGGCGTACATAACACAAAAGAAGCTGATTTGTTTTTCTGTCTTTTCTAATCTCTTTTGTCCTGGAAATGTATTCTTTCAAACATCTTACAACACACATCTTTTCATCCTGAAATTCCTGTAAATGCAGAACACATCTGTTATTTCCTGGTCTTGATTGTTTGAGTTTTTCAATAATGTGGACAGTGCATGCGTTTCTTGTAAATGTAATGCAGCTGAGCTTTATCAAATGAATGGTTTGTACTCTCTGAGCTGTGGACAACAAAATCAATGCATATAATTTCATTGTTAACTGCTTTAGAGATAAATCAGGGTTTTCAGCTTGTTTCCTTATATGCTCTAACAGTACAGACACATCCCAAGTATGTGAGTATCTGGGCATAGTAGGCCTAAGTTCAAAAACACTTTCAGAAATCTGACTATCTTAGGATGGGAACCTATCGACTTATCTGTGTCTGTAATGATTATGGCAGAGAGGGCACTTCTGGCCGTGTTGATCACACTGTAGCTTAACCCATCTTCAAACAAAACTGTCAAAAATTCAATCACATGGTGGACAGGTGGACGAAAGGGATCACAATCCCGTTCAACACAGAACAATTTCCATTTCTTAATGTAGTGTGTATACTGCTTTTGGGTAGAGTCACGCCATGATGCACAGACAATGTTACAAGCTGTTCCAGAAAAGCCTTGTGCCTGCATTGCTTCCCAGATAACACGACTGCAAGAAGTTGGAGTTTTCTGTGTAGAGGATGAACCTCGTCTGAATGACCCAGCTGCAAAACACGTTTTCCTTTTGGGAGTAAAATGGGATGTTGAATGAGAAGCCTTAGCATTTGGGGATACCACACTGCTGTTGGCCAGTGTGGTACGATGACTAGTCCTTCTGCTTGATCCTCTTCTATCTTGCGAAGAGTCCGTTGGATCAGACTGAAAGGTGGAAAAGCATAGACTATCCATCTGTTCCAATCCACTGTGAAAGCATTTATTGCCATAGCTTCTGGATCTGGTTCCCAAGACAAGAAAGGTTTGATTTGATAATTTAGTCCAGAAGCAAACAAATCAATCTGTGGGAACAGCACTTTCTGTGACAGTTTCTGAAAAATAGTTGGATTAAGCCTCCACTCTGTTCTATCATTAAACTGTCTTGACTTTCTGTCTGCTTCCACATTTTGTTTTCCAGGCAAAAAACTTATCGTTAACTCAACTCCATTGTCCTTACACCAGATCCAGATTCTTTTGGCAATCACATTACAAACTGCTGAATTTGATCCATCCATTTTCCTGATATAGGCAACAGCACATGTGTTGTCACATAGCAATTTTACATGTTGACCTTCTACTTCTTTACTGAAGCTTTTAAGTCCATACTCTATTGCCAACATTTCAAGGGCATTAATGTGAAAAGATTTTTCACTTCTTGACCATCTTCCTCCTGTTTCTCTTCCATTACAAACTGCCCCCCAACCCCTAACATTGAGGCAACAGTTGTTATTTCAACAGAGGAAGCTTTAATCTCAAGTGGATAAGTGCTAGCATTAACATTGTTTATCCACCAGTTTAACTCTCCTTCTGCTTCTGGTGAAAGAGAAATAACTGCATCAAAACTTCCTTTGTTCCTCTTGAGTGCTACAGTTTTCAAACTTTCCAACTCTCTGTAATACAATGGTCCCCATTTCACTCCAGGAAAGGCAGCTACCAATTTTCCTATGACCTGTGCTAACTCCCGGATTGAAAATGAAACCCTGCTCATCAAGTTCTGACATGCTGTTACAATCTTTTCCCTTTTTTCCGCAGACAAAATCACAGTCATAGACACTGCATTTGAAAGAAATCCTAGGTATTTTAACTCCTTTGTTGGTGTAAGTACAGACTTTTCCTCATGTATGGTAAACCCCAGTCTTTGAAAATCTCAACTGTTGCTTCAACATTTTGCTTACACTCCTCATGACTTTGACCTTGCAAATGATAACAATCATCAATGAATGAAGCCGACAAGAAACCTTGTGATCTTAAATGAGCATAGACTGGTTTCATCAATTTTGTGAAGTAACGAGGACAATTTGGAAGACCATTTGCAAAACAAGTGTATGCATATAGCTGCCCTCTCCATTTAAATTTCAGGTATTTTCTGTGTTCTGGATGAATGGGCACTGAATAATATGCATGTCTCAAATCAACTGAAGCCATGAAACACCCTTTTTTCATCATATTTGTGGCAGATGATAGATTTTCCATTTTAAAATGCTCATACTGAACTGCCTCATTGAACCTTTTTAAATTGAGTATGAGTCTGTAACTGCCATCTGTCTTGGGGATCAGAAATATTGGAGAAATGATTTCTCCTTCTTCATGGCTTGATTTTTCAATCACCTTTAAACTCAGTAATTTTTGGATTTCATTATCTGCTTCATGCCATAAATTTCCTTGGACTTGATTTGGGGTTGAATTATGACATTCTATTTCTGAAATTTCATGAATAGGAATTTTTGATCCAGTTACCATTGCCAATATAAATTCATCAGATGTCAATTGCTGCCATTCCTTGACAAATTGTTTCAACCTTCCAGCTTGAAAATCCCCTGTCTTGTGATTTTTAATACTCACTGACGGGCCAGGTTCAGGAGTATTTAGACTGGTTTGAACTGGTTCATTCGGCCACATGGTCTCTGGCCTCGACCCCTGGTCCCTCTTGAATGGCTGTTGGGAAACTGTACGTGGAACGGGGTTGGGTTCCATCCCCAGTTCCTCCCTCTGCCTCGACTGGGGCGAGGGAAGACCCATGATCCGTTTTTTGATCCTGTTTGGGGAAAAAACTTTCTGCCTCTGGCAGACATTGACATATTCATGTTTGTTCTAAGTTTGGAGGTGAAGTCTATCTAAGAGAGCGCCAAATTTCAAATCATCCCGAACAACTGATCTGTAATGGGGATCTCATCTGATGTTAATTTTTTGTACTTCTTGTTGATGTTTTGAGATGAGAAAATTTTTGTCCTTCTTTCCATTGAAATATCATGGGCTATCTTCAAATTCAAGCCCATTGCATCTGAAATCTGCTGGACAGTTTGACAATGCTTTTTCCCCTCTGCTGCCAAGGTGTCGCAGGCTTTTGCAAGGGCAAATGTAGCTCTCAGTCAACTTTTCTGGATCTTTTGAAAAGTCAGGTCAGCTGTTTTGCTGTTGTAGTCCATGATGGACTCACTGTTGACTCTTGGGACAACCAGTGACTGGCAGTTTTCTGGCCGTTTGTGGGCTTCCAACTTTTTGATCATTTTGCTCTCATCCATTTTCCCTTTTATCATTGTGGTCAAAATACCTGCCATTTGATCTGAAATTGGGGGGCCAACTTCTGATTCTTGCTCATACTCTTGTTTTATCTGCTCCAGAGCAGATTCTTCCTCACTGTCTGACTGAGAAATGAGGCCATCATCATCATCAACTGCATTTTTTGCCAGCAGTTTTTCCATTTGTATGTCTGGATCATCATCATCATCATCAACATTTTCGTCATTCCTCTTTTGCCCTTTGTGTGTTTTGGCCATGTTTTTGTTCTTTTTCTTCTTTGTTAATTGTTGATTCTTTTTCCTGCCTTTGTCCGCGTCAGACTGCGGGTTTTTTTCCTGTGAGTGCGACCGTTTTCGTTTTTGTTTTCGATCTTCACTCATGGACTTCAAATGTTGAAGTAGCTGTTCACTTTGCTCCTTCAGTCGTTCCCATTCTTCCCTTGGAAACGTAACTGTGCCAGTTTGTTTACTTTGTTTGTCTTCAACACTGGGAGCGTCCCCAATAGCTGGCAATCGTCTGGTTCCGAGTCAGAACCCACTGACGAACAACAACGGGATTCGCGGTCCAACTCCACCTCCATTACTTACTTGATAATTTTTGCCCTGTGGGTGCTTTTTTTTAAAAATCAAATACGAGTAGTCTACAATATATTGTGATTTAAGCCAAAAAACTTTTAAAATAAAAGGAAAAATATCACCTGATTTAAGAAAGCTTTTCGATTTTTGTGCTTGGGCTTGTATCTTCTGCGTGTTCGTATGGCGGTCAGCAAACGCGTTATGGCGGAACTGCGCATGCGCATCTCTAAAATATTCCGTAGTTTTACCGGAAACTACACGAAAGGAAATTCGGCTGAAGTGGCTCAGCAGTCGGCAGTGGCCAGTCCTCAGTCTGAAGAGCATTGTTTGCTGGTATCTCTATGGCTGATGAATTAGATTAGCACCACTGTCTGCACCCAGCCTTCTCTTCCACTGGTTTTGAGACTGGTAGTGGATGGCCTCTCTGTAGGTCACCAGGTGGCTGTACTGAACTGTACTGTACTGTACTGTACTATACTGTACAACAAACAACTATGCGAAGGAAACATTAGTGAGACAGAAGCAGCTGAAGCTCTGTGTCACGCATGAACTGACACGGGTTGCTTCAGTGGCAATTGTGGAGTGTGGCCCATCCATTGCCAGGTTGGCAGTGGCCGTGAAGTGCGTGATTCCTGCCGGGAATTTGCTTACCTGTCAACTCTTGGAGGGGGGAGGGAGGAGAACATTAGACTCGCCGGAATAGTGGGTTTTACGTGTGTAAACAAACGCTCGTGAAACTGGAGTTCTTCGATGTGAGTGGGGAATTCCGTGAATGTGAGTGCTGTCTTGTGAGTTTCCGAGGTGAATTCGGAGTGTCGGCGTGTGTCTGTAAGTCAGTACGAACTGAGGCGTTATCCGCGAAGGTTGGGTTGGCCTCGTGCTCATGTTTGTTCTGCCGTTGGGGCAGGGGTGCCCTCGACCGACTTTTGAAGGTTTGGCTACCAGAGTTGACTGTCGGTGTGTTTCGGTGTTCAGCGACGGGTTCTGCACGTACCAGGGCGTTGGCTGTCTGGCAGTGTCCCGGCGACTGAGGGTGTCGTCCAGTGTATCGTCCAGTGTGTCGTCAGGGTGAAGACGATCGAGGTTTCGGTGTTCAGCGACGGGTTCTGCACGTACCAGGGCGTTGGCTGTCTGGCAGTGTCCCGGCGACTGAGGGTGTCGTCCAGTGTATCGTCCAGTGTGTCGTCAGGGTGAAGACGATCGAGGTTTCGGTGTTCAGCGACGGGTTCTGCACGTACCAGGGCGTTGGCTGTCTGGCAGTGTCCGGCGTCTGAGGGTGTCGTCCATTGTGTGTCGTTCCTGTTGTTGTCCAAGGTGAGCGTGTAAAGTAATGGAAAGTCTGGAGGGCTGTGTAGTTGGTTGTTTGCAGATATCATGGTTTCATCAACTTTTGTGTTTCAATTCCCGGAACTGGAAGATTTCCTTTTAAATTGATTTTTATTCGCAAAAAATTCTTTCTATGTGAATTTGACTAAGAGGAGGAAATTTAAATGTGCGGAAGTTTGAAGAGAAGAAAGAGATATAACTTGAACTTAAGGTCGAGGAAAAACCGTACATATGGGAATGAAATAATGTGTGTGTCGGTTCTACACTGATACAGAGAGGTGGTTGTGTTACAGCGGTATTGATGTGCTAAGACAATATGTTGTACTTGGTAGTGGTAGCTGGTGTACAGAAATATTATTTTCAAGTTTGAGAAGGATTGGTTATTTTTTGAGTGTTCGTTGGTATCGGAGGACGGGAACTTTTAATAGGAGACTGTCACGCGGTGCGTGCCAGGTACGGAGGGCAGACTGCATGTGATGTGTCTGGGCGTGTGTGAGGTTTATCGATAGGTGACGGGTGGTGGTACCGGATAGACACGTCTTGTAGAGGTTTACTTTTGGTGTTTGCGCTTGGAACTAAACCGGGGAGAGAACAGCATTTTACCAATTCTAACTCACTTGCTCCTCCACCAATTTTTTGGGCGAAAGTGGCCTAAAAGCCGCCTTTTCTGTTCTCTGACAAGTAAGACTTCAATAACCAAAAATAACGATTATCTACAAACAAACATACTGTGTAGGGTTATCCGTTTTTAATACTAATTTACTAAACTTTTCAGATTTTAGTTTTTGTTTAATCCTATGTTTTTCTTGATCGTTTCAATAACATCATTTTCGCGCAAACATTCTTCAAATGAGTCTCTGTCTTTCATGTGAAATAACACTACAGTTTTTAAAACTGTTCTCTAAAGTCTTTTAAAACGAGTTATATTTCTGGCATAAAATCCACACACTTATCCATCGTGTCTTCCGCTGAAAGCCAGCTTTGACAAAGTGTTTCTCTTTTTAACTATATCTTTTTCTGCCGAACAGTCATCTATATAAAGAGTGTCTGCGTTCCTTCAAACACTTTATAAAAGCATTCTAAACACTCACTCAGTTTAGTGCTAGGATTAACTAAATATACGTCATTGTCTGTCCATATAAACCTTCTATCATGATATGCTTTGTTCCTTTTAAGTGTTGGGCAGAAATCATAATATGATCAAAATTATAGCGATAAACTGTTTGTAATAAGTCTAGGACAAATATTGTTTTTCCACAACCAGTCTGCCCACAAATCATTGAACAATGAGGGGATTTTATCATAAAGTTTAACTGCTCCATAGTTTTATAACAGAATTTAATCTAATCCAGTTATTATTTTTATCATACTCTCCGTCAAAATTGTTCAGTATAATAAAACCCTACGAGGCCTAAATGGGTAAGATTAATCCAATTCAGTTCTGTAAGATTGTTTTTATTTAAGTCAACATTGATTTTGTTGCTTGTTGTTATGATCTTAATATCCTCACCATTGTGAAGAACGACGATGGTAACGTTAAGGCGTTTAACGTCTAAGTTTTCCCAGCTAATATTAATTCCTTTTATAAGGTCATCACTAACGCCCACAACCCCATCCCTCTCCACATCTTTAAAGACAGAAATTTCAAATATCATTGTGAACGTGTCTCCTAATTTTCTGTTTGGGGAAAGAACTGTAATTTTGTAGAAGCTTTTTTTACAACTGTTTCTTTTCTGTGGAGGATGTACTGTTTTTTCCCATACGGCGTTATTTCAATTTCTTTCCGACTTTTGTCGTCCGGCATAAGACTTACATGTAAAGGGCCAGAGTTGAATGCTTTTCTGAAACTTTTTTGACGGCTAAAATTGTAAATGGGCTATGAATTCAAATTTTATTTCCCATTCTAAATATGGTTCTAAGTGCCATTTGAGGTCAGGTTTTCGAACTATTTTATATTCAAAACTGGCCAACATTATTTGCCTCTAGATTGCGCAGTTGTTCTAGTTTAGGAAAACTTTTTGCTGTCGCCAACCTCTTTATGTTTATAATCACCATCTTTAGTGTACTCAAAACCATACAAAGCGCCTATCTCACCGTTCTGTTCAAAGTCTGCAACATCTGCAAGGTCTTTTAATTCTAAGGTTATACACCTTACAGGCGCTAATGTAACTCCTGATTCTTCTGGCCCACGCGACATGTTTTAGTACAACGTATTATTTTATTTCCAAAACAATGTGCAGGTTATCACATTTCACGACTTTCCCTGTTTTGTCTTTGATTTTTATATTAAATGATCCGACCCTCCCACAAACTAATCTTTTAAACTGTAAATTAGGGAATTGTATAATTTCATAATCGAAATATGCAGCTTTCCCTGACGGAAGAGCTCTTTAAAACAGTTGAGGGCCTTCCATCATATAAGTTTTCATCAGTGCTAGCTCATCCAAATGAACATAGAGTTATGAATGTAATGCAAGATCGAGCGGTTTTTCCCTCATAAGTAGTTTTGTTTGACGTAACTCTAAAACTATGAACGGCCGATTGGCAGTTGTAAAGCCTAACATTTTAGCTAGCTCTTTATCAAAATAGTACCCTACTTCTTCTTCTTCAGGTTTGAAGGTCAAAAATTGTTTTCAGATTCGCATTGTTAAGTTTGAGAGCAATGTCGAAGTTACTCATTGCTTCTTTTAGCGAGCAAAACCCGTTATAACCATCAGGTATGGTTAACTGGCTAACTAATTGGCCTCTATTATTAACTTTTTTAATCTTATTATTCTCCTTGGCTTTGCTTATATTAAACCATACGACTTTGTAGAATATTTCATGGAGCGCGACCGTTCTGGTTCCGCATTCGTTATTAATAGAATGTTCTAAAAACGAAGGGCGGTCTTGAGTTGTTATTGTTACAACATTTTTTAAAACAAATTAAAAATGAGTGCATTCAAATATACTGATGCAAAATATTCTGTTGGGCCGCACTAATCTTAAAATATAACAACTGACACCCCCAACATTTCTGTGACCCAGACTGACACCTTTCATAAAAAGGTAAGTACTCCATTAAGCAGATATCTTAACCCCCCTGTTAAAAAGACTACATCCCAAAAGTGTGGTTCAGTCATCCGATGCAGTTTTATCAGAACCAGTTAAACTTTGCTGTGTTTTGTGCATCAACTGGGTGTGGAGTGTCGTATGCTGATCACTTAAATCATCCTAATCCTTTGGTTAGGTCAGTGTATAGATTTCATTTCTATTACACCTTCAGACGTATTTTGACTGAACTGCAAGCACCATTACCAAATGACAAACCGTTTAATCCATTAGCAACAGAATAGACATGAAGGCTTTTGAAAGAATCTGTAACGAATTCAATATTAACATCAAGACAGACTTTAGACAAAAGTTGGACCGCAATCATGGCTTAGGCACCCCTTATTATTGGGGCGTGCACAGAAAATATAACTATGACTGGAATCCTCCTTACACATCTTTCTCTCAGGCACAGCTGTTCACCTCGGGTCCATAGAGCAAGAGCATAAAACAGCATGGACAACATTTATCTTAGACACTTCTAAGGGCTAACTAAAGCAGGAATAGAACGAATAAACGACTCTGTTCGCACTTACGTTTGGTGTTTGCTAGTTCACAAAGCACAGACAAGATCGAAACATAACAGATCCTTCTACTGGCTTTGACGCACAAAAACAATACTTAGCAAATTTAGAGGACGCCATTAATTCTATGTTGATTTGCCTTCAAGTATTAAAAGGTACCAAAATGTTTTACAATACGCAAGATCGAAAGTAGACTTTGCTGTTGGCACTGGTTTATACATGCTGCCTTCTGACTCAGGCTCCAGATAGGAAACAATAATAAACTACAACAATGAAATTCTCGTTGCAGGAAATGAACAGAAGGTTGGACAAAACGACATAAATTCTGAGCCAGTAATATTGCAAGCAGTAAAAAAACAAGATGACCCCCCAAGAATAAGTATCCAATCCCGCGGCCCAAAGCCCAAAGGCCATTGAAGACTCAGCAAAGCTCGCGGACTCTGTTCGCCATGACCATGAATATGAAAAGACAGCGCTTGTTCTTGGATTAACTGGCATAGGATTACTTGGTCTTTTATCTCTACTAAATAGTAACCCAACTATTACAAGAACTAATGCCCATAAGTGCTCGGCCATAAAGCCAACTACTTTGCTTGCAGTAGACAAAAGCCAGCTGACAATACTCCCCAATATTCTGGTAAAGCGTTTACGGCTTTACCAGCTAATTTTTTTAATAAATTCGCAAGATGATCAAGCTGTTTTTTTACCCATGATTTATCAGGTGGAGGCGATGGCGGTGGTGGTACTGAACTTTGGCCACCGCCGCCTGTAATAGCCAACACCAATGTACTTATTGCAAATCCTAAGGCAGTTATAACGCTTGCTAATGTGACTCCTTGCTCTCTAAACAGTGTTCGTATTCGTTCTGCTAGTGTCGTGTCTTCATATAAAATTTTTTCGATAGTTTCTCTTATTCTATTCACTTGAGTTCGTAATTGGTCCCGGTTAGTAGTTAGCGCTTCTAGTCTTGCTGATCTTTCTTGCTCAAGATTTTTTAGTCTTTGGGCTATTCTTTCTTTAATCTCATGCCCTACGATGCGGTCGTCAGTCTCAGCGAGTTTTTCTTTTTCTCTTTTTATATGCTCATCTAGTTCACCTAGTTTTGCTAAATTGTTTGTTAATTCGCCTTTGATGGTTCTTAAGCATGATCAAGGGCCGTTAGTTCTCGCATGGGTAGCGGTGAGTCATGTATGTCTTTAACGCTGTTTCTTCTGAAAAACTGGATTCTGCTTCTATTACATTTATTAATTCACCTGCTGATTGATTTAATTCTTTAAGTTCCATGTTTTGCATTTGGTTATCTGTCGGGAGTTCTTGCAGTGTGTTTTGAAGTTTAGCAACTGCATCCCTATTTAATTTTGGTTCTAGCAATGCCAAGGCGATTTTGTACGCTCGCAGGGAGTCTATTTCTAATTGAACCCACGGCTAAAAACTTTGATGGGTCTTTTTTAGTTGTAAGCTGAACAAGTTGTCCTTGGTCGCTCCTCACAAACAAATGGTCATCTTTTACTTCAAAATCATTAGGGTCTATAAATTCGGGAGGTTCTTGGCCTAAACTTTGGTATAATGATCTGACCTTACTTTCTGTTAATTCACGCCGCAAAGAGAGCCCCGAGCGATGTTGTACCAAAGGAGTCATTTCACTCATGTCGTCTCCAGAATCTAAAACATCATAATCTTCATCCTCAATGCCTGCCATGTTTTTAAATAATTAACTTTTTTATTTTGTTTTATAAAAAATGCCACAATCATATGGCTCGATTCTTAACCCGCATAGAAGTCTGAAAGAGCCCTCTGGCGTGAAGGGAAATAAACGAATATTATTGTTCAAATAATCCATCTACTATTGATGCAGATCAATTCTTACTGTCAAATTTCCAGACCTAGGAGCAGATGAATTGATTGTGCCAGGCTCTGCGCGTCTTACTTTCAAAATAGAACTCGCTTCAACAACAGACCAAACAGGACAGTTGTACAGAATTTGGGGCGGCAATCGTTAAGAAAATTTCTATAAAACTTGGGGGGGCAAGAAATATTTTCTTTACACAATGCAGACATATTTTTAACCTATTCTGATCTATGGCTAACCGGAATGAAAGGCTGATCTTGCGTTTCAAGGAATCGAAAATGAAGAAGCACTAAAACATAGAATAGGCGCCGCAGATACTAAAGACGGTAAAAAGTATGCAGCTGTAAATTTTGCGTATGGAAATCGCTTTTCCATACCCTTAGATTTTGAGTTTGTTAAAAAGCGCATGCCCCATACTTTCAAGGACCATTAAAAGACAGATTGTCATATGAACTAACTTTTAATGAATACAAACGTGTTATTAGATCATCAGACACCGAAGCAAGTACAGCATTCTGACATCTCGTTAGAGTTTGACGTTGTTAGCAACCCTAAATTAGCAGAGCTGATTGCGCACCAATATCAGTCACATTTCCCAATATATTACGAAAGAGTGATTCATCATACAACATATCCAGAAGCAGGGCAGACGCTATATGGAATTTTAGTTTTAGTGTCGCAGCAAGATCGCTTAAAGGTATTTTATTGCTGTGCGAAGATGAAGAACCGTTCAATAAGAGGAAGTGAAAGTTTTTTAATCCAAAAATAACGAAAGTACAATGTTCGATGTGAGGGTAGTCCTAACCAAATCTACGCTAGCGGGCTTAAACCTTATCAGCATTTTGATGAAATAGAAAACTGTTTGGAGGCGGGAGGTGTAGAAATCCAACAGTTGACCTGTGTCTAAAGATTTACATCTTCACAATGTTAGGCTTGATGATTATTAACACGAAATACGGTTTATGGATTGACCTAGGTCAACAGAGGATAATCAGTTGCATGGAAGCGGAGAACTGTGAGAGACGTAATAAACATTCAAATTGATAAAGAAGAAGAAGCCGATAACCGCTTATGTACATTTGTTTTTATTATATGATGCGCAGCTGAATATCTAAATAACAGATTAGAAAATGTAGTATACTAAATTATTTTTATTTTATAAAAAGCATGTCTGTTCAGGTTTATCAAATGTGCCTACAGCGCCGCCAAAAGAAGGGATGTAGAAAGCCTAACATAAAAACCTTCAGATTAACCAACATTACACAAATGCAACAAAAACTAGAGCAAGACCTTTCAAAATACAGCAAAACCAAACGAAGGTATTCTGCTGCCTTTAATGCTGTTACATATGTTAATACTGGAACATCGACTATAAGCGCTCTATCAGCAGGAACGAGTGTTGGTCTCTTAGCAACGGGCATAGGCGCACCGCAGCTTTACCTCTAGAGGTTTGTCTTTAGCTCTCGGTCTGTGTTCATTAGCTGTAAGTGCGGCTGGCAAAAAATTAAAAACTAAACTCCAAAAGCACACAGCTATGGTTCAACTAATAACGGCTAAACTTAGTTCGTTTAAACTGACAATAAATAAAGCGCTTGTTGACTCAAACATCACGGATGAAGAATTTAATCGTTTACAGGTCGATTTTGATGACTACAAAAGACAAAGTTTGATCTTCAAAGAAAGGCGAGGACAACTTTTCTCAACAGCCAGACGCCGAGCAGATAAAAAAGGAATGCTTAAAAAAAGTAAACGAGACATTAAACTCTGTTCTAACAGCTCACAGTAACAACACCGAAGGGTGTTATACTTTAGTTTATGAGTCCAAGCACAAAAAGACGTTGATATGATTCTGATTAATTTTTTTTTTTAATTTAAATAAATATTTTGAGTTAGAAAAGAACTCAACATGGCTAAGATATATGAAGGGCAAGACGAATTTTTTGAAGGAATGCTTGAGAGAGAGCGTTTATCAAGAGCACTGAATGATATTGATCTAGAAGTCATTGATCCAACAAACGTGCGGGCAAGCGTTGTACATGCTATTTCTCAAGTTCCAAGTAAACTAACAATAGACCCGCCAGTTAAAGTAATGTTAGCTGTTTTAATCGACTATGTAACAATAAATGAAGAAAATCTAGAAGTCTGGGTCTCGACTAAACAACAGACTATTCTTTCTCGTAATGACTTAACACCCGTTGGGCAGACGAACTGCTTGCGCATTTGACGCTGCGGCTGAAGAAGCCAAATGAGAGGCTCTGGTTGGTCAGAGGGTGAAGTCTTAGAGATCAGATTAAAACAGGCTAAGTATGCGCCGATTGTTGGTAAGGCTTACATTCCACTACCTCCAGAAATTAGTTGCAAAAAGAGCAGTTCTAAACATAAAGAATACAGACAACAAATGTTTTATGTGGTGTGTTCTTGAAAGGGCTGCATCACGCCCGCAAAAACGCAGAGAGAGTGTCTAACTATCACCCTTACATCAATGATCTTAACTTTAGTGGGGTGTCCTTTCCTGTTAGTGTAGACCAAATTGATCAGTTTGAAGAACAAAACAAACCAATAACTGTTAATGTATACACATGGGATGAGGAAACAAATTTGGTGCCAATTAAAGTGTCCAAGAACAGTCCAACAATAGGCGAACCAGACAAAAATCATGTTGACTTACTACTGATGCTTTCACCAGCGGGGCTACCGCATTACACATTGATACGCACGATGAGTAGACTAATGAAGCATACTTCAAAAGATGGGCACAAACAAGAATTCTGCAGAAAATGTTTAACAAGAATGCCATCTGTTCAAGCCGCGAGCGAACATAAGAAAACATTGTAAAAGTTCTGTAGACTGTAATACAGAACTAATTACACCTCCACCCGGATCTAAAGTTAGTTTTAAGAACTGGAAACGGATGCAAACAAGTCCATATGTTGTTTATGCAGACTTTGAATCACTCATTGTTCCTTATGAAGGGCCAGCGCCACAAAAACTTCGAAAAACAGTCTTAATGAGTAATCATCAGATTTGTTCATTTGCCTTCATTGTTGTCAGGTCGGATGGCGCCCATTCAGCACCAGAATTGTATAGAGGCCCAGATGCTGCAGAATACTTCTTAGAACGCATGCAGAAAGTGCGTAATGACTGTTCTAATAATCTAAACTTATCTGAAATCATAATGACGCCTGAAGACCAACACAGTATGACTCAGCCACACATTGTGGATTTGTGGTTTAGAACTCAGTGAAGAAGCAACAAATCCAAAAGTAAGAGACCATGATCACATTAGTGGAAAGTTCAGAGGAGCAGCGCACAGTAAATGCAATCTTCAACTAAAGTTTGATCCTAAGACATGGGAAACTGCCTGTATTCTTTCATAACTTGCGAGGTTACGACTCTCATCTTATAATGAAAGCAGTGACGATGCCTTCAGGGTGTCATGCATTGCACAGTCATCAGAAAAGTACATGTGCTTTAATCTAAATAACATGTCTTTTTATGACTCTATGCAACACATGATGGGATCATTAGAGTCACTGGCTATGTCCTTAAAGTCCTGCCAATAACAGAAGAATATTTTGACTCAACTCTTGTTAGAAAGGGCGTTTACCCTTATGAGTACATGAACAGTTGGGAAAGGTTTGATGAAGACACACTTCCTCTAAAGGCGCGTTCTTTTCTAGTCTTAGAGGAAAGGACATCAGTGATTCTGATTACCAGCATGCTCAAGATGCGTGGCAGAAGTTAGAGTGTAAAACAATGGGGAGACTATCATGATTCATACTTGAGGGCTGATGTATGTTTGTTGGCGGATATTTTTGAAAACTATAGAAAGACCTGCATGAAACATTATAGCTTGGATCCCGCGCATTACATTTCTGCGCCGGATGAGTTGGGATCTTTCTTAAAGTTTACTGGAGTACAGATTGATTTATTGTCGGATTTACCAATGATCCAGATGATTGAAAACGGATTGCGTGGAGGAATTAGTATGGCGTCGCATCATTACGTAAAGCAAACAACAAATACTTGACGATTATGATCCAGTAAAAGGTCTAACTATCTTATGTATTTAGATGCAAACAATCTGTATGGATGGGCCAATGGCGCAATCACTTCCATTACGTAACTTTAAAATGTACACAGGCGGCGATCCGAATAATATCAAAAAGCATTAAAGTGGTTGGGCAGTTTAACGCCTGATCAGCAGCGTGGTTTCATTCTAGAAGTTGATTTAGAATATCCTCATGAACTCCATGACCTGCATAATGACTATCCATTAGCAGCAGAAAGTCTAAAGATGGATCAAGAGAGCCGCCTAAACTTGTGCCTAATCTTCGAGGCAAAAAAAATTATGTCTGTCATTACAGACTTCTACAATTTTATTTAAGACATGGGTTGAAGTTGACAGCAGTTCATCGCATAATTGCTTTTGATCAAGAACAGTTCATGAAACCATACATCATGAAGAACACTGATCTCAGAACTAAATCCACAGATGCTTCAGAAAAAGACTTTTTCAAGCTGATGAACAACAGCTGTTTTGGAAGACTATGGAGAATCCGCACAAGCGCAAAGATGTCAGATTAGTCACCAAGAGAACGAAGCAATTAAGCTGACTTCAAAACCAAATTATCAGGACTTCAGAAGATTTCATGATCAGCTTTTTGGCATAATGAAGAAAAAAAAGAAAGTCAAATTGGACAAGCCCGTTTTTATTGGGTTTACTGTTTTAGAATTATCAAAGCTTTTGATGTTAGAATTTCTTTATGACTACTTTAAGCCCTCGTATCCTGAGTCCAGAGTACTTTACACAGATACAGATAGTTTTGTTATATGATATCCCTACTGAAGACATCTATAAAGACATGGAAACCGAAGTAGCTAAAGGAGCGAGTGGATGGTACGACACATCCGATTACCCTAAAGATTCGCCTTTACATTCAATTACTAACAAGAAGGTTTTAGGAAAGATGAAGGATGAATTATCTGGAAAGGTGATCAAGGAGTATGTGGGGTTAAGGTAAAAAATGTACAGTATTTCGAGCCAGGAAAAAATCATTAGAAAGCAAAGGGAATATCTCGCAGCGTTGTGCAGTCAAACATATCACATGACAACTACCAAAGAAGCATTGTTTGGCAATAAGACTTTTCATCATGACAACGTAAAACTGCGATCTAATCTACATGAGATCACACAACAGTTGTAACAAAGAAGTCGTTAGATAGAACAAACACAAAACGTGTGTTGTTAATCCAGAGTTTTCATATGCAATCGGGGCACTGGAGGACCGCATAAACAGGGGGGTTTATATTTTCATCAACTTTTATTATAAGATCAATCATAGCTTCATCCAATTCATTTAAATCTTTTCTCATGTTTGCTTGACGCGTTCGAATTTTTTTATTATTTCAAGATATTCTTTTTCCCAATTTGGGGGTTTAAGTTGTAGGTGATCTGGATGATTTAGCATGCATTGATTAATCCCGAAAATGTTTCCTTAATAGCATTACACGCATGAAATGATTCCCGTATCATTTTCAAGGTCTCTTCCTTTACCATTCTTGTTTCGTTCTGCACTTCCTTCTGAGCTTCCATTTTAAACTCAAATATATTTACGTAAATTATTAAAGCGGAACAGTGTCTGTGGGATTATCTGCAGTTCTTCCTTCGCAAAAGATCTTTGAGGAGCTGGTTGTTTTGTTGTGTCAGTTTCTCGTAAATAATACACGGGCGGATTCATCTTTACAATTCTTTTTATTTCATACGGGTCAACACTCCAAACTGGATCGGTTGCCCTGATGCGAGTGTCCCTTCTGCTTCCCCCGGTAAATAAAGGTACCTTACTTTTAAACCAAACGGTAATAGTTTGCCGGATGAAGACTCTCCTTCAACAACTCTATTGTTTTTCTTTTGATTGCTTTGTACTGGTTTTAGCCTTTAAATTCTTCATTATTCATTGCGCGCAAAACTAAGTGCAGTCTTCTAACCATTCTGTGTTGCGAGAATTGTCAATAAGCTCTTGTGATACTGGTAGGAAAAAAGTCTTTCGGATAACTGTTTGTTAAAGTTTTCGACTAAAGCTGTGATCTGTGAACTCCTGGAATGCCTCTTCTAATGGTAACTCTATGTTTTAACAAACAATTGATTCACTTGCCCTTTAAATTCTTTTCCATCATCAACTTGAATCATGCGAGGGTAAGTTAGCGGGCCTCGTTGGTATATTAGTTGTATGGCGACAGCAACAGCAGAAGCACTCTTTGTGTTAATGGCTCCGCATCTTTGTATCTTGAAGCCATGTCAATGACTGTGAGTGCGTACTTAAATCTTTTTCGTCTAATTGTATCAGAGGGTAAATATAGAAGGTCCATTTGATGGGTGTCGTTCGGTATTGCGTTCACAAAGTGTGGTCTCTGTATTCGTCTAGCGCTGGTAAATAAATTTGCAATCGCTTGTTTAGATAACCATTCTTTTGCTGTTTGTTCACTAACTCCAGCTGCTTGGCTTAGCTTTTTAATTGCTGTTATTCCCTTCCAATATCCTTTTGGCGAATAATAGATTTTGTTCATTTTTTACTCAGCCAATATTAGTGCCAACAAAATACACAACAGTCATGCAAAGACAATAAACCCGATTTCTTGCATCTTTTGTTTTTCTGATGGATGATAAAAGTCGCTAAATTTTGGTGGGGGCAATGTCTCGATTGGTTTGCCTGTTACAAGATAATATTGTTTTATTGCTTGATCAACATCTTTAAAGTGTAAGCTGCATGCCCCTGTTTTTTCAGTGTGTTATTAATAAAATCTAACTGCTCAATTCTCTGCTTTTCATAGCGATCTTGTGCTGCAGCTAGTTGCTCCACAGCTTTGTTATGTCTTTTTCTCTCGCCTTCATCTCGCAGTTTTACTAAATGCGTAATTACTTCCACTAAAAGCGAGCGCATTAACACAGCGCCGCCTATCATCATTACGAGTGAAGCCATTTTATAAATGTATTTTTTTCTTACATATTTATATGTCCGGAATTATTCCTTGCTAACTAGAAAATCTTTCGTAGCAAACGAAGCTGCAATGATAGCAATTAGCTTTGCTGAATCCTCAAAGTCTAGTTTGCCAAGATCTGCTGGCTTTATTTTTAACAGGCTTTTACCAAGCATTGAGTATCCTACACTTAGACCTCCAATAACAGCAGAATGGTATACAGGTTGGTAACAGTTTTTCGGTGCTCATTTTTTTAAATAAAATAATTATAATTAATAAAAAAACATGAACAGTGAGATCTACTACAGCTACAAGGCAGCCTAACCTTCCTGAACTTATGAATGACCAAGTTGATGACCAAGCTATTATGCCCAAAAAGGAAAGGCTGTATTCTTTGGCAGCATGTGGAAAACAAAACAGTTCCTCGGAACTGAATTCAGCATAGAACAGATTCAACAGATGTCGCCACAAGACATTATAAAGTATCATAACAGGTATGAAGCGCAGCTGGGGTCTAGAATGGTGAAAAGTGTGGGGCAAACGGTTCTTAGTTTGTACACTAAACTAGTCAGTAAATTTGCTCCCATTGATTCTGAACAAGATCTTACGTATGATTTAATGCAAGATCCAGTTTTAACAAAGTCATTAGAGTCTCTAGGATGTGATCTATACTACAGATTTGGAACATTGTTATCGCCATTATCATGGATTAATAACTTTTAATCATATAGATTTTATTTCCCTTCAAAATGACCGAGCCAGAAAATCAGCAGAATCAGAAAACACTGAATCAGGTGGAGAAGTAACCAAGCCAGAAAATCAGCAGAAAACACTGAATCAGGTGAAGACCATTGAAAAGCATCCTCATCCTGGCGTGTTGAAGCAGGAAGAAAATTAGCAGAGTGGAACAGACAAAAAAAATTAATGTTACAGAATATAATCATAATGAAAACATAACACCGCCACGCCAGAACAAGTTGATTCAATGCCAGCTATATAAAAACTCCATATGATTCAAGGCCTACAGCGCCAAAGTCTCATGGTATATTGAACTTAAAAACTGTTGCCATTTTTGGAGCCTTGTGCTGTGGGGGGCGGTTATTACAGTTATAAAATATATATAACAATGGCAGCCAAAACAAAAGCAATCAAAAAAATCTGAACCACTAAATACAGAAGGCAACAGCACGCCAGAACCGTCAACAACAAAGATCATTTTGATCCATTTCAGATGGAATAATATTTAAGAACTTAATTTTAAATTTTTTAATAAAAATAGTCATGGCGTATTATAAAATGATAAAGTCAATAAATAAAGACATGGAGTCTATAAAAGACATTTCCATAGACCAGAATTGTAATCAATGCGGTTGCTTAGGATGTAAAAACTTCATTAAGATCTATGCTGACCGATCCGCGCTAAGGGCGTTAAGCAAGACATCCTCGACGATGAGCGCGTTTTTTTGAGCGTGTGTGTACTATATTAGACATCTACTATTTAAGATAAAAAACATAGATTGTATTTTTTGATAATTATAAGATAACTTAAATAGAACTTGGTTGTACTTAAAGGACGACTTAATTACAATCTTGAGGTAACTTAATCAAGAACTTAATTAAAAACTTAATCAAGAACTTATTAAGAACTTGAAGTAACTTAATTAAAACTTAATTAAGAACTTGGGGTGACTTAATTAAAAACTTAAATTAAGAACTTGGGGTGACTTAATTAAAAACTTAATTAAGAACTTGGGGTGACTTGGGGGTGGGAGTGTGTGTGGTGTACACAGAGCTTTATTATTTGTCATGTGTAACACCACTTAGTGCAAGACGTGCTTGCGTTTTTGTGGGGCATTGGCTCTTTTGTTGCAAGTTCAAAGCAGCCACCAAGTGCATTTAACAAAAGCCTGATTGAATAAAACAAGCCATTGTATAAAGTACATCCGCCTAAAAAGGCAGCCTAAGCACGGGCAGGAGTCCAGCAAGTAGGCCACCGTTCACGCGCGTGAACGGCGAAGCATGACGTCAAAGCAGGTGAGGTAAGAACTATTTTTAGAAAACTGTCGGGGCTTTGTGGGGCAGGAGTCCAGCAAGTAGGCCACCGTTCACGCGCGTGAACGGATGACGTCAAAGCAGGTGAGGTAAGAACTATTTTAGAAAACTGTCCGGGGCTTTTGTGGGGCAGGAGTCCAGCAAGTAGGCCACCGTTCACGCGCGTGAACGGATGACGTCAAAGCAGGTGAGGTAAGAACTATTTTTAGAAAACTGTCCGGGGCTTTGTGGGGCAGGAGTCCAGCAAGTAGGCCACCGTTCACGCGCGTGAACGGATGACGTCAAAGCAGGTGAGGTAAGAACTATTTTTAGAAAACTGTCCGGGGCTTTGTGGGGCAGGAGTCCACAGTAGGCCACCGTTCACGCGCTGTGAACGACGAAGCATGACGTCCAACCACATATGATCACTTAGCCTAGTTTGCTGTGCTCTCTTTTCTCAACCAGTAGTAGTACATCCGTCATTGTATATTTGAAGCATTATATGAAGATAGTGCTGGCCACACACTACTCCTCTCCATACTGGTAGATGTACTAAGGTCTGCTAACCCTATCTAGTTTGTTTGCCAGAACATTCGAAAATCGCCATTCAGTTGCATAAGGGCACACTTGAAGGCAGATGAACTGGTTAGAATTAAAAAAGTAGAAAAAGTATACACATCTTAATACACAGATCAGCTGCCACATGAACACTGAATCTGTAGTTAACAATCAATCAAGTCTGATACAAACTAAGAACATTTTTACTTGGAGGAACAGCAAAATGTTTCAAATATAAGTTTTTTAGCATACGAATCAGCCGTGTTTACCTCCGCCTTAAGAAATGAACGCCATGTTTTTTAAACATGGCTTTAGCTGTCTCAGCCAGCTCCCAACAATCAACGCGTGATGGTTTGTTTTGCTTCGGCCAACTTTCAACAATGCAGCGCCATTATTAAATAAGGAACCATCTCATCAATAGTCAAACACGTATCAAAACTGGCTACATCTTGTTTCATTTCTTGAACCAACAAACTTTAAGATAGTCGTTCATTTCCAAAGAATTTAGTTCACTTTTTTCGTTTTCTAGAAAAACAATCTTTCCGGTTTCACAACATGCTTCGCCTAATTCTTTTCAACAAATACTCTAACATGCAGTTAAAGTAAAACTTATGGTCTCAAATATCACAAACCTGTTCTTCAGTAACGTTTTAGCCATTTTAAAATAACACAATTAAAAACACGGTGGTCACACAAGAGGCAGTCAAAACACAACCTTCTTTCCCGAGAGTCCGAGCAGCAATGGCGAACCCGGTCGTGTCGCGTGACAGCCTCGATGCGGTGTGTCGACGTGGCAATCTAGATTTTCCAAATCATTTTCTGATGCAATGTGGTGCAACCCAGCCGAGTGTGAGTTTGCAACCAGAGCGCCTAGCCTGCGCTGTGTAAACGAAGGCCGCGAGCCGTAAATTAAGTGATCAGGTTTCAGCCCCGGGTCGGTGGGGAAGGGGGGAGGGAGGATTGGGAGGGAAGGAGGACGAAGAAGTGTGCGGATTTTATGACATTTAATTGAGAGAGAAAGAAAGAGAAAGAGTGTGTGTGTGTGGTGTGTGTGTGTGTGTGTGTGTGTGATGTCTGCCCGCCTCTCTGTCTGTCTGTCTGTCTCTCTCTCTGTCTCTCTCTTCTCTGTCTGTCTGTCTGTCTGTCTGTTCTGAGGGCAACTTGACCTTAACGGGCTTTGTCAGGGTTGCCGGTGATTCTCTCTCTCTCTCTCTCTCTCTTCCGCCACAGGAAAAGGCGGCTTTAGGCCACTTTCGCCAAAAACTCGGTGGCGGAGCAAGTGAGTTAGAATTGGTTAAAATGCTGTTCTCTCGGGTGGATGGGCGGAAAGGAAAATTAGGGATCATTATATTAATAAAAGAGTTGTTGTTTTTTTTATCAATTATTGTTAAAGGTTTGCAGGTCAATTCATAGTTGTGTTTACTTGGTATAGGTTATTACGATTAGAAAATAAAAGAGAAAAAAAAATAGCAGATGATAATAAAGGTGTTTAAGATATTAGGAATTGGGCCTCAGAAGCCTACATTTGATGTATATATATATATGTACAGGGTTGTTTTAGTCGACGGTGGCGCGCCAGTATTTAAAGATGTTTTCCGCAGCATTGTGGTGTCAGTAGACAATGTACAGCAGCGCTCGGAAATCCTTGTCGAGCTTATGTAATTGGTGATTGTCCTAGCGCTGATAATTTCTGATGACATTTATAGGTTGATGATTGTGCCTGCTAGGAAATTAGGATACCCGGGTTCAATTCTATTATTTTGGTTTTGCTTGAAATGTGTTTGATTCTATTAAGCATGTTACTAAGTAATCGATCCTGAAATTGTGACCGGTGTGGGGGTCACTAACGGAGGATTGTTCGTTGGAGTGAATATGATTTATAATCTTATTGAATCATTGTCTTGGAGACTTCGATGGGGAATGAAGTCGTGGGTATGTAATTCAGACAGTGTAATCACTTTTATGAAGGAACGGTTATAATTATGTTTGTGGCTGTTGATGGAAGTGGAAAGTCAATGAAATTGGTTTGAAATGTGTAATGGAACATTTCTGGTGAGAGAATTTTGATGACAAGGTGGCTGGTTGTATAGGTCATGATTTAAAATTCCAATCAGCTGTCGCACTTTGGGGTTGTGACATGAGAACACTCAGAACCGTTTACTTTAGTGAAGCACAAAAGTTATAACTGTATTCTGCTGTGATAGTAAGACATTTCCTTTTTCACAGGTTCCGGCGAGTTTATGTACCTCCCCTACACAGCAAATCCGTGACGGTCGGCCTCTCGGGGGGTGGGAGTTGTCACCGCCACTTCCACTGTCATCCTGCCCACTCCTCTGCCGGAGTGGGGACGCACGTGGAGCCGGCAGGGTGCGTTCCGGTCGGGACGCCGTCTCCTTCCACAGTCCGTGGGTGTGGCAGTTCTCCGACTTCAACTGTTTCTTCAGGGGGGGCAAGCGTCTTGAGGGCCACCACAGTATACTATCTGCGGGCGACTCGCGAGTGTGGTTGGTGCCCGGTGGGTAGGGGACCGCGCTTTTCGACGCGTCACGAATCCTACTTCATGTCAAGCGCTTCAGTGAAGGTTTTGCTTTGGGCAGTGCATTAGTGTGAGGGCGTCGTAAAGCAGACCGACGTCTACATAATCATATTGGGAAACGCTGTGTCGCCGTTGTTTTTTTTTTTTGTGTGTGTGGTTTTTTTTTTTTTTTTTGAAGTTTGTTTTTTTGTTTTTTTTTGTCTTGCATGTGTCAAGCACCGCCAGGGACTTGGAATGGAACACTGAAAGTGCAACATTGGGTTCGGGTTACTTGAACGATCTGTGTTGAACACTTTGGGGTTAAGTTGGGTGTCCAGGTAGTTTGGCACCGGCACATAAAAATTAGTATAAAGAGTATATTTTGGAGAAAAAAAAGAAAACATCACGTGGGCATCTCGGGTTTATGAGGTATCAACCTTGCTTGATATTTCAGCCCGGGATTACCAGGTGATGTGATTTCACCCTTGTCCCTTCTGGTATTGGCCTTCAGTGGGCTGAGGTGTGTCTGTGCTCCCGAGGAAGGGTCGTTATATGTAGATGTGCAGTACATGCGTGCACATGTATGCATAAGGGGCCATGCGCTGATGGTCGGGCATTGTTAGTATAGTTGGATTCTTTTGGGGTTTGTTTGTTTTTTTGCCTGTGTGTGTTGGATATATATATAGAGGTCTTGGTGTTTCATCTGCCATTCTGTGGGTGAGTGCGTGTGTGAATGCAAATAAAGCCTTCTGTTTGTGCACCGTATTTTCGTTTGTGTGGGTTTGTTGTGTGGCGTTCATACTCTCAGTAAAAGGGGGAAAGGGGTGGTTATAACGGGGGATATATTAATACATATATCCCTGTCTACTGTCTTATACAGTGACACTCTGACAGAGATGAAAAATGGTTCTGCACCAGGATGTGATGGACTAACAACAGAATTCTACAAAGTATTTTGGACAAAAATAAAGACAAGTTTGCTACAATCATTTTAACACTCCTATAGTGTAGGCCACATTTCAGAAACACAACTACGAGGCATTATCACGCTTCTGCACAAAGGTAAAAACCTCCAACCTCCAACGTGAACATCTAACAAACTGGCGACCAATAACTTTACTCAACACCAATTACAAAATCCTTGCCAAAATATTAGCCAGTAGACTAAACCGCGTTATTTCTGACCTTATCGAGGAAGACCAGTGCGGATTTATTAAGGGCAGAAACATAGCAACTATACTTAGAATGACAGATGCCATAATCAATTATCTGACCGTTAAAAAATTAACAGGGCTACTTTTAGCAGTCGACTTTTCAAAAGCTTTTCATACAATTTCAAAGAAGCTTATTCTCGACAGTCTAAAGCACTTCAACTTTGGACCTGAATTTAATCACTGGGTTCAAACAATCACATCGCAAACCGAACGCTGTATAAACCATTTTAATTGGATTTCCGCACCCTTCTCAGTTGAACGAGGCATCAGACAGGGTTGTCCATTATCCCCTTTACTATTCGTATTAACTGTGGAACTACTGACCATCAAAATTCGAAACAGTAGTATCAAAAGAATTCAAATCAAATATAAAGATGAGACGACAACCATTAAAAACACAACAGTTTGCTGACGACACTACCCTTTATCTCCAGGACAAAGCTGACC
This sequence comes from Conus ventricosus, assembly GCA_018398815.1. Taxonomy (NCBI): domain Eukaryota; kingdom Metazoa; phylum Mollusca; class Gastropoda; order Neogastropoda; family Conidae; genus Conus; species Conus ventricosus. The sequence goes on from CM031619.1 coordinate 26,240,792, forward strand.
TAGACGAAGCTCTCAACATATTCGAAACCTTTTGCAAATATATCGGGCTTCGAACGTCACGAAAAAATCTGAGCAATGTGGTTAGGAAATAAATAAAATGCTTGCAGACAAGCCTCACAACTTAACTTGGTCTCAAGAAGTAAAAACCCTTTGGGAACATACTTTACAACAACATACCGCCAAAAGAAACTGAACGAAACTGGGTGGACAAAATTGACAGTATAAAAAAACAACCATATATGGCAAGGAGAAACTTTAGCATCATCGGCAAAATCCTGATGTCAAAAGCACTTTGTTACGGATGGTATGGGTGTGTCTGCAGGTGTCCGACTGTCTGACTCTCGCTCAAAATTACGGATGCATGCACGACTTTTCAAATGCACATACACAAACCCACTCACCCAAAACATTGACAGCCAGGCAACAGAACAACACTTCTTTTTGCTTTATGCTGCCCGAGCCATCAGACAAACAATAATATAACAAACGCATTAAAAAGGGACATTATAGGTCGGCACGCCAACCATTAGGCGTACACACAAGAAATATCAATATATAACTACTATTAGAGCTGCGGGTTCCAACGACGACGAAGACGACGACGACGACAACGACGAAAACGATGAAGACGGCGAGACGATGGAGAGACGAAAACGACGAAGATGACGAAGATGACGACTACAGTGTCAAGTCAAGTCCGACACAGGACTTAAATCACTTCAGAGCTGTGGCTAAAAAATCTTTAACACACTTGCGGCGTCTCTGCCGGCGACGAGGTGACAGTCTCACACAGGAGCTTGGCTCACACACAAACACACGACGGCCTGCCAACAGTCGCTGGTTCAAACTCGGAGCGGCGCTCTGGCTTGGCACAGCGCGTCTCCACCCAACTGGCTCGCGGGTATCAGTCCCGGCGCAGTGGCAGGTAGGGTGGTTATCCGCACTCGGGCTGACCTCTCCACGCCGACACAAGGTGGAAACAAGGGGCAGCACGTGGTTTACGGCCCCGACCCTCGGTAAATGGCAGCCAGTGACCCCTCATCCGGGGAGCACTTCTACCTGGGTAAACTGGTTAACTACCTTGATTATCATGGCTACTATTCATTACAACACGACTACATTCATGTTCATTAGCCACATCATATTTTCACTAAAAACTTTGGGGCAAACATCAGCATATTCTTTCTTCGACACTGCAGCATTCACTTTTCCGGAATCATAACACTACAACATTCCCTTTCCGGGAATCATAACACTACAACATTCCCTTTTTCCGGAATCACAACACTACACAGGAAAAAATTTCCATAGAAACCTTTCATAATCTATTTTCCCAAATTGGGAAAGATTTCCACCTAGACCCTCTTCAATAAACCATGAAAACAATTCATTACACACAATTAATTATTATTTTCATCAAACTATAAACGTCACGAAGAAATGTTCATTTCCTTTCTTGTAACACGACAAGAATGTTCATTTCATTCATATAATCACCAGATTTTAAAAGTTTCTTTCAAAAAGATTGATCTACTTCAATATATGCAAGAGAAAGATTTCCACAACACTCCCTTTTTTACCAACACACAATTATTCATACGCATCAAGAGCGAGTTAAATACTCATCCACATCAAAAATCAAAATCATTATATATGAAGTTTCTGTCGCTCACTCTGGGAGCTTATTATCCATACATCAAAACTCTCCCTCTTCTCGCAAAGCATATTAGAATAAACACCTTTTTTCATCATAAGTTCATAGCTAGTTAAGTCACAGAATAAACAATTTTTTTTTTCTGAAGACCGCTTTTTTTAACACTCACTTCATCTATTCATGTTTTCCCGAAACAATTTCGTTTTGTTACCCAAACCATCATAGAATAACAGAACACAACAAATACTTTTTTTTTAAAAAAACCCTTTACATGCGCTGAGGAAGTTTCAAGTCGCTCCTAACCGGAATATGGTTTCGGTTCGCTAATAAATAAACAAATTTTGGTGATAAATACCGACTGCCACCAAAATAGCTGGAGTCCCCTTCGGGCCTTCTGTGTTGTTTGGTTGCCGGGAAACACTGCAGAGACTGCCTAACCGGTTCAACTCACCCGGCTTTTTAACAGTGTGCAGGGGGCAGCAGTCCCGCTAAACTTTCCAACCGGCTTCCGGACAACTACCTTCCGGTAAGCACGGTTGCATGAAAATTTGTGACTGGATGAGAAACGATCCGTCACAATACTCCCCCCCTCCAAAAAAACCAATGTCTGAATTGTTTTTAAATAAGAGGGAAATAAACAACTCCAGTCACAAAATTCCAGAAAAAACATGAAAAGGGCATCAAAACTGGGATGTACACAAACCCATGTCTAAGGAACAGACGGTTCCAAAAAAGGGAAAGAAATCAGCAAAATGTTCGATATCCTGGAACGTTCCATCGAACGAAACCTGCGAATCCCCATCGCATAACGGGAATTCTTAAAATTTGTCGTCGGGACGTCAAAGTCGTTTGGTCTTTGTAGGAAAACCTGACTCCCTAAGGATCGAACGAACTTCTGACACCCCAAAAATGCTAAACACCTCTTCGATGGACTGATGACTTTTCAGACCAACACTTGCGACCCCAAACACAACGGGGTGAAGTACATCATCATCCTCTTGCAGTAGTACAGCACCAAGCCCAACAGAACTAGCATCAGTTCGAAGAACAAATGGCTTACCTAACTGAGGTAACAGTAATACAGGTGCTGACGACACAATACTCTGAATCTTCTGTAACGCTACTACACATTCGAGGTCCAAGAAATAGATC
>CM031619.1:26257161-26262161 GCA_018398815.1 Conus ventricosus
CACACACAACGACACTCACACACCACACACACACCACACACACCCACAACACAAACACACACCACGACACAACACACACAACACACACACACACAACATACACACACACACATACACACACACAATACAGACACATCAGCGAAATGAACGAACGCATGCCGCGCGACCGACGTGCACACACACACACACATACACACGACGACTGATGCGCACGAATGAACCTAGATGTTCTGTATAACAATATGCAAACAATAAACAACGGCATTCTGAGTACCAGCAATGAATGCAACTTGAATTCTGGTGATCTGATGAGAATGAATGATGAATGCTGGATTCGAGTGAGAAAAATGAAATTCTGGTAATTACTGAGTGAGGAAATGAATTGAATTGAGATGTTCTGGTGATTCTGATGAGAGAATGAATTGAATTGAGATGTTCTGGTGATTCTGACTGAGAGAATGAATTGAATTGAGATGTTCTGGTGATTCTGAGTGAGAGAATGAATTGAATTGAGATGTTCTGGTGATTCTGATGAGAAATGAATTGAATTGAGATGTTCTGGTGATTCTGAGTGAGGAGAATGAATTGAATTGAGATGTTCTGGTGATTCTGAGTGAGGAGAATGAATTGAATTGAGATGTTCTGGTGATTCTGGGGTGAGGAGATATGAAATTGAATTGAGATGTTCTGGTGATTCTGAGTGAGGAGAATGAATTGAATTGAGATGTTCGTGATTCGAGTGGAGAATGAATTGAATGAGATGTTCTGTGATTCTGATGATGAGAATGAATTGAATTGAGATGTTCTGGTGATTCTGAGTGAGGAGAATGAATTGAATTGAGATGTTCTGGTGATTCTGAGTGAGAGAATGAATTGAATTGAGATGTTCTGGTGATTCTGAGTGAGAATGAATTGAATTGAGATGTTCTGGTGATTCTGAGTGAGGAGAATGAATTGAATTGAGATGTTCTGGTGATTCTGAGTGAGGAGAATGAATTGAATTGAGATGTTCTTGTGATTCTGAGTGAGAGAATGATGAATTGAATTCTGTAATTGAGTAGAATGAATGAATTGAGTGTTCTGGTGATTCTGAGTGAGGAGAATGAATTGAATTGAGATGTTCTGTGATTCTGAGTGGAATGATGAATGAATTGAATCTATGAAGAATTGATAATTCTGGTGATTCTGAGTGAGAGAATGAATTGAATTGAGATGTTCTGGTGATTCTGAGTGAGGAGAATGAATTGAATTGAGATGTTCTGGTGATTCTGAGTGAGGAGAATGAATTGAATTGAGATGTTCTGGTGATTCTGAGTGAGAGAATGAATTGAATTGAGATGTTCTGGTGATTCTGAGTGAGGAGAATGAATTGAATTGAGATGTTCTGGTGATTCTGAGTGAGGAGAATGAATTGAATTGAGATGTTCTGGTGATTCTGAGTGGAGTGAGAAATGAATTGAATTGAGATGTTCTGGTGATTCTGAGTGAGGAGAATGAATTGAATTGAGATGTTCTGGTGATTCTGAGTGAGGAGAATGAATTGAATTGAGATGTTCTGGTGATTCTGAGTGAGGAGAATGAATTGAATTGAGATGTTCTGGTGATTCTGAGTGAGGAGAATGAATTGAATTGAGATGTTCTGGTGATTCTGAGTGAGGAGAATGAATTGAATTGAGATGTTCTGGTGATTCTGATGAGGAGAATGAATTGAATTGAGATGTTCTGGTGATTCTGAGTGAGGAGAATGAATTGAATTGAGATGTTCTTGGTGATTCTGAGTGAGAGAATGAATTGAATTGAGATGTTCTGGTGATTCTGAGTGAGGAGAATGAATTGAATTAGATGTTCTGGTGATTCTGAGTGAGGAGAATGAATTGAATTGAGATGTTCTGGTGATTCTGAGTGAGGAATGAATGAATTGAATTTTGTGATTTGATGGAGAATAATTATGGATTTTGATTCTGATGGAGAGAATGAATTGAATTGAGATGTTCTGGTGATTCTGAGTGAGGAATGAATGAATTGAGATTCTGTATTATGAGAATGAATTGATGTGATTCGGTGATTCTGATGAGGAGAATGATGAATTGAATTGGAGATGATTATGTGTGTGATTCTGACTGAGGAGAGATGAATTGAATTGAGAATGTTCTGGTGATTCTGAGTGAGGAGAATGAATTGAATTGAGATGTTCTGGTGATTCTGAGTGAGGAGAATGAATTGAATTGAGATGTTCTGGTGATTCTGAGTGAGGAGAATGAATTGAATTGAGATGTTCTGGTGATTCTGAGTGAGGAGAATGAATTGAATTGAGATGTTCTGGTGATTCTGAGTGAGGAGAATGAATTGAATTGAGATGTTCTGGTGATTCTGAGTGAGGAAATGAATTGAATTGAGATGTTCTGGTGATTCTGAGTGAGGAGAATGAATTGAATTGAGATGTTCTGGTGATTCTGAGTGAGGAGAATGAATTGAATTGAGATGTTCTGGTGATTCTGAGTGAGGAGAATGAATTGAATTGAGATGTTCTGGTGATTCTGAGTGAGGAGAATGAATTGAATTGAGATGTTCTGGTGATTCTGAGTGAGGAGAATGAATTGAATTGAGATGTTCTGGTGATTCTGAGTGAGGAGAATGAATTGAATTGAGATGTTCTGGTGATTCTGAGTGAGGAGAATGAATTGAATTGAGATGTTCTGGTGATTCTGAGTGAGGAGAATGAATTGAATTGAGATGTTCTGGTGATTCGAGTGAGGAGAATGAATTGAATTGAGATGTTCTGGTGATTCCTGACTGAGGAGAATGAATTGAATTGAGATGTTCTGGTGATTCTGACTGAGGAAATGAATTGAATTGAGATGTTCTGGTGATTCTGAGTGAGGAGAATGAATTGAATTGAGATGTTCTGGTGATTCTGACTGAGGAGAATGAATTGAATTGAGATGTTCTGGTGATTCTGAGTGAGGAGAATGAATTGAATTGAGATGTTCTGGTGATTCTGATGAGGAGAATGAATTGAATTGAGATGTTCTGGTGATTCTGATGAGGAGAATGAATTGAATTGAGATGTTCTGGTGATTCTGAGTGAGAAGAATGAATTGAATTGAGATGTTCTGGTGATTCTGATGAGAAGAATGAATTGAATTGAGATGTTCTGGTGATTCTGACTGAGGAGAATGAATTGAATTGAGATGTTCTGGTGATTCTGACTGATGAGAATGAATTGAATTTGAGATGTTCTGGTGATTCTGAGATGAGGAGAATGAATTGAATTGAGATGTTCTGGTGATTCTGAGTGAGGAGAATGAATTGAATTGAGATGTTCTGGTGATTCTGAGTGAGGAGAATGAATTGAATTGAGATGTTCTGGTGATTCTGAGTGAGGAGAATGAATTGAATTGAGAGTTCTGGTGATTCTGATGAGGAGAATGAATTGAATTGAGATGTTCTGGTGATTCTGACTGAGGAGAATGAATTGAATTGAGATGTTCTGGTGATTCTGATGAGGAGATGAATGATGAGATTGTAATTCTGTGAGAAATGATTGAATCTGGTGATTCTGAGTGAGGAGAATGAATTGAATTGAGATGTTCTGGTGATTCTGAGTGAGGAGAATGAATTGAATTCAGATGTTCTGGTGATTCTGAGTGAGGAGAATGAATTGAATTCAGATGTTCTGGTGATTCTGAGTGAGGAGAATGAATTGAATTGAGATGTTCTGGTGATTCTGACTGAGGAGAATGAATTGAATTGAGATGTTCTGGTGATTCTGAGTGAGGAGAATGAATTGAATTGAGATGTTCTGGTGATTCTGAGTGAGGAGAATGAATTGAATTGAGATGTTCTGGTGATTCTGAGTGAGGAGAATGAATTGAATTGAGATGTTCTGGTGATTCTGAGTGAGGAGAATGAATTGAATTGAGATGTTCTGGTGATTCTGACTGAGGAGAATGAATTGAATTGAGATGTTCTGGTGATTCTGAGCGATGAGAATGAATTGAATTGAGATGTTCTTGTTATTCTGACTGATGAGAATGAATTGAATTGAGATGTTCTTGTTATTCTGACTGATGAGAATGAATTGAATTGAGATGTTCTTGTTATTCTGAGTGAGGAGAATGAATTGAATTGAGATGTTCTTGTTATTCTGACTGATGAGAATGAATTGAATTGAGATGTTCTTGTTATTCTGAGTGATGAGACAGAATTGAATTGAGATGTTCTTGTTATTCTGACTGATGAGAATGAATTGAATTGAGATGTTCTGGTGATTCTGAGTGATGAGAATGAATTGAATTGAGATGTTCTTGTGATTCTGAGTGATGAGAATGAATTGAATTGAGATGTTCTGGTGATTCTGACTGATGAGAATGAATTGAATTCAGATGTTCTGGTGATTCTGAGTGATGAGAATGAATTGAATTGAGATGTTCTTGTTATTCTGACTGATGAGAATGAATTGAATTGAGATGTTCTGGTGATTCTGAGTGATGAGAATGAATTGAATTGAGATGTTCTGGTGATTCTGAGCGATGAGATTGAATGGAATTGAGATGTTCTTGTTATTCTGACTGATGAGAATGAATTGAATTGAGATGTTCTGGTGATTCTGAGTGAGGAGAATGAATTGAATTGAGACGTTCTGGTGATTCTGAGTGAGGAGAATGAATTGAATTGAGATGTTCTTGTTATTCTGACTGATGAGAATGAATTGAATTGAGATGTTCTGGTGATTCTGAGTGATGAGAATGAATTGAATTGAGATGTTCTGGTGATTCTGAGTGAGGAGAATGAATTGAATTGAGATGTTCTTGTTATTCTGACTGATGAGAATGAATTGAATTGAGATGTTCTTGTTATTCTGACTGATGAGAATGAATTGAATTGAGATGTTCTGGTGATTCTGAGCGATGAGATTGAATGGAATTGAGATGTTCTTGTTATTCTGAGTGATGAGACAGAATTGAATTGAGATGTTCTGGTGATTCTGAGTGATGAGA
>CM031619.1:26267161-26289661 GCA_018398815.1 Conus ventricosus
GTCTGAAGCCATCAAATGCGACCTAAAAATGCAACATGTTCAAAGAGCGGTCATCAAGGCGGTGACTGCGTGAGTGCGTGTCGCGAACGGATTACGTGATAGCGGCTTGCCCAGTTCAGAGGCCAAGTCTGAAGCTGTTAACATTGTACCAATGATTATGTGAGGTCTGTGTTTCAACATTTCATTCCAGCTTTGACTTCCTTCGAGTGCCCGTTGTCCATTGGCCCGACTGGCCTTGCTGAACTGCTTTCTGGATTTTTATACTCTTCTTTCTTCAACTTCTATGGTACCATATCTGTGTTTGATTTTCCCTTCGCATAGACAGCCATTTCTAGTAATTGTAGTGTGTACCTGTTGGTTTTGTGTGCATCCTGTAATTTTCACTGATTTTAGACTTTTCCTTTGCCGAATCCACTGCCGCGAAATTAGGCAACGAAGCCCTTACAGCGTGTTGCATAAAAGCACCAGACAGACAACAACTAAGCCGTTCCTATGAGATCCTGTTCTTAAGCCTTTCCTTTTTAGCTATTCAGTCACTCAGTCATCTGGCTGTTAAAGCTGCACCATCTGGTCTCATTGCTAAGCAGATGTGGTGGAGCAGATGTGGACTAAGCCGCCTGCAATGACACATCTTTGATACAACTGTAATGACTATGGAGAATCTGTCTCCTCTGATCAGAGAGTAAAGCAATGACACATCTTTGATACAACTGTAATGACTATGGAGAATCTGTCTCCTCTGATCATAGAGTAAAACAATGACACATCTGTGATACAACTGTAATGACTATGGAGAATCTGTCTCCTCTGATCAGAGAGTAAAGCAATGACACATCTGTGATACAACTGTAATGACTATGGAGAATCTGTCTCCTCTGATCAGAGAGTAAAGCAATGACACATCTGTGATACAACTGTAATGACTATGGAGAATCTGTCTCCTCTGATCAGAGAGTAAAGCAATGACACATCTGTGATACAACTGTAATGACTATGGAGAATCTGTCTCCTCTGATCAGAGAGTAAAGCAATGACACATCTTTGATACAACTGGAACTGTGACTGAAACTTCCCAAATTTCCATTCTTCAATCATGCTAGGGATATTTGAAAATTAAACGAGACTTACCTGGAAGTTGAAGTTTAATGGAGCTTATTTCGAGGATGTTGTTGGGTAGAGGTATACATGTGGAGGACGAAAAGGCGCGCTCGCCCCAGACTTCAGCTAGGTGTGATCCCCAAGAACAAACTCGGAAGGGAGTGTTCAATGGAAGTACCTCGAGTTGCTGTTGGGTGGGCACATGTATACCTCTACCCAACAGCATCCTCGAAATAATCTCCATTGAACTTCAACTTCCAGGTAAGTCTCATTTAATTTTCATATTATTCCTCATCTGCTGACTCGTCAGACGTATACATGTGGAGATTTTAGCGTCGGGGATCACACGTTATTCCTCAACACGTCAGGCTCTGACAGGCAAGCAGCTCATAATGTGAGTTACTTCCCTTTGTCTACAAATGTGTTCAGTACAGACTGGGAGAAAAACCTTTAGTCTTTGTAGAACCACCATTTCTATCTTCATTCTGTTTAATGGTCCAGTGGTAGAATCTTGAACAAGTGAGTCCCTGGTTTGGTTTGGTTTAAAAGAGAGATATATACAAGTACATATTTAGATTCATGGATTTTTACATCATCAACAGCAAGACTATAGAGAATCTGTCTCCTCTGACCAGAGAGTAAAGCAAGTAACATAAGTGTTCTGGTGAGTTTAAGAAAGCTGAGCTGTTCTGTTTCTGGCCACTGTGCTAACATATCAATGACTGTGTTTACATCCAATGTGTCACAGTACTTCGGGAGTGACGGTCTATTGTTGAATACACCTTTGACAATTTTGCAGACTACAAGATGCTGACCTATTTGTTCTGTGTTATCAGCACTCCTAGCTAGGTTAACTATACTATAAGTAGCACCTGCAGCATACAATTCTGCCAAAAATTGCCACATACACATGAGTACAAGTAGTGATGTTATTTCTGCTTACAAATGTCTGCCATTTTTGAATGTAGGTGTTGTAGAACTTATGGGTGCTGGGTCTCCATGAATCCATGATTAGAGCAACTGAATTTTTGATAAACCAGAAGTTAACGTAATTTTGCCGAGATCTTGCAGACAAGCAGGTTTACCAACGTTTTTTAATGAGAGGATGAACTGCTCTGAGGTCGCTGGGTAGGTGAAGAAGACGGCGTCTGCACTTCAGTTCTTCTGGAGGGCAGCAGAGATGTTGCAGAACAGCTAACCAAGGTTATGTTGGCCAGTTGGGTACCACAATTATCCCCTCTGCATGGTCTCTCCGGATCTGCTGCAGCACCCGTCCTGTGATGCTGAAATGTGGAATGCATCCTACTGAAATGCTCCCAAGACGGAAAAAGCATCATGGCTTCAGCTTCTGGATTCGGCCTGTATGAAATGCATCACTGCATTTGAAAGTTCAACCTGAAAGCAAAGAGGTCAATATCTGGAGAAGCCGGAGCTGTTGGTAGGCAGACTGCAGAACCTGCTCGTCATGTTTCCACAATGGACTCCTTGTCAGCTGTGCTGTTCTGCTTCCGTGGAATGTGTGCTGCACTGAGCCAGATATTCTTAGAAATGTGCCATGACCAAACTATAAATGTGATGTCATTACAAGAGTCTGAATGGCTTGTCCCCATGCGATTGATACAGCTGACTGCTGTTATATTGTCTATCATTATCTGGACACGTTTGTTTTCCAGCTTTCCCTGAAATGACTGCAAAGCAAGTAAAACAGCTTTCAATTCCAAATAATGAATGTGAAAGACCCTTTCATGCTGCAACCGAACTCCACCTGAAGCTGTAGATTGTGTGACTTTGCTCATAAACAAGGTTTTGACAACTAGACAGTATGCTGACAGCACTTTCAGCACTAAGTGTGACTTTCATGGAGACAGAGTCTATGATGACTCCAAGGTATTGAATCCTTGTTGTGGGCTGAATAACTAACTTCTTTGGGTGAATGATAAATCCTAACTTTTGAAACATATCAGTGGTGTCTGTAACATTAATCAAGCAGTTGCTCTCTGTGAGTCCAATCAACAGAGAATTACCAAACAAACCTGTAGATACATGACCTTTCATTCTAAGGGAGACACAGACAGGTTTCAACAGTTTTGTGAACAAATGGGGAGCTGATGATAGGCCATTTGGTAAAGCATTGAATTCATAGAGTTGATCTCTCCATTGAAATCTGAGTAGTTTTCTGTGCTGTTCATGGATTGCTACACTAAATTGAGCATCTTTCAGATCAATTGAAGCAATAGAGCATCCTTGAGTGATCAAAGTCAGGGCTGTGTTCAGAGTATCCATTTCGAAATGATAATAACTGACTTCTAAATTGAGTCTTTTTAAACTTAGAATCATGCGATAAGACCCATCTTTCTTTGCTCTGGTAAAAACTGGAGAAATAACCTCACCAGGGCAATGCCCACGAGGGAAAACTACTTTCTTGGCTATCCACTTTTGGACTTCTCAATCAATGATCTTTCACTCTTTCTCATTTGTGACATTTGTTTTTGTGCAAGATAACCTGGATAACTGGTCTGAAGGACAGTCAAATTCAACCTTAACTCCTGGTATCATGCTTAAAATGTCTGGGTCTGAAGTGATTTTAGACCATACATCTTCAAACTGTCTTCATCTTCCAGCAGTAAGCTCATGTTTCTGAAGTTTTAAAGATGGAACCAAGCCTATCTCTCTATTGGGAGCTGGATTCTGATCCTGTTTCTGCTTGAACCAGTGCCACCTCTCGTTTGTTATGTTCCTTTGACCTAAAAAATGACCAAGTACGCGACCCGACTCACCTTTTCTCTCCACAAAAGTAGCAGGCGTTTCCCTGAAATCTGTGCTCATGTCCTACACTGGAGATGATGCGATTGGTCTTGCACACATCTTTGAGTGTTGTGAACAAACTGTCCCAAACAACTGGTCTGTGATCGGGACCGTTTATCACAGAACCGCGAAAACTGCTTGTTTACATGTGGTCTAATGCCACTGTGTCTGCACAACGAATTCTCGCGCCAAACGTGACCCAAAATAGCCACCGCATTAGTGCAATGCTTAACGGCTTCAGAATTGGCCTCTATACTGGGCAAGCCGCTATCAAGTAATTCGTTCGCGGCACGCACGCACGCAGTCGCCGCCCTGATGCCCGCTCTTTAAATATGTTGCATTTACAGGTCGCATTATGATGGCCTCAGATGGTAATTTCGACCATATTTCGAAATTTACCATCGGGACGATCAATTTCTGACAATTTGGCCTCTATACTGGGCGAAAGCTTGGCTGTGTCTGGAGTGGCACCGTCTTCATCTGTCCGTGCGTGGGCAGGGGTGGTTGGGTCTGTGGGGTGTGCTCGGTAGCTGAGGGTGGTTGTTTTTCGGCGGTGGGCTCTGCAGTCATGAAATACGGGCTGGTACACCCATGGGGATGCTACTTTAAGGCTGTTATGAGCTGCATCCTGTAGTCTAATTTACCTCTGTTCAGGAGCAGTTATGTCCCTTGATATCTTAATGGAGTGTCCTGCGCGTGCCTGTACCCATCGTCAACACAGCGCAGGCCTCCAAGGGTGGTACAGGACTGCTCTCAAGGCAGGTGAAGACGGGGCTTCTCTGGGTCCTCCCCAGCACCTTCGGGTGTTTCTTTTTCTTCTTTGCCTTAACTAGGCTGACCCTGGAGAAAGGTCCAGTGACGGTGAGGAAAGACCCACTGACCACAGGGAAAGTCCTGTTGACAGTGGAAAGACTACAACTTTGGATTCTCTCTTGAGGGCACATAAGACCGTATGGCGAAAGCTTGGCTGTGTCTGGAGTGGCACCGTCTTCATCTGTCCGTGCGTGGGCAGGGTGGTTGGGTCTGTGGGTGTGCTCGGTAGCTGAGGGTGGTGTTTTTCGGCGGTGGGCTCTGCAGTCATGAAATACGGGCTGGTACACCCATGGGGATGCTACTTTAAGGCTGTTATGAGCTGCATCCTGTAGTCTAATTTACCTCTGTTCAGGAGCAGTTATGTCCCTTGATATCTTAATGGAGTGTCCTGCGCGTGCCTGTACCCATCGTCAACACAGCGCAGGCCTCCAAGGGTGGTACAGGACTGCTCTCAAGGCAGGTGAAGACGGGGCTTCTCTGGGTCCTCCCCAGCACCTTCGGGTGTTTCTTTTTCTTCTTTGCCTTAACTAGGCTGACCCTGGAGAAAGGTCCAGTGACGGTGAGGAAAGACCCACTGACCACAGGGAAAGTCCTGTTGACAGTGGGAAAGACTACAACTTTGGATTCTCTCTTGAGGGCACATAAGACCGTATGGCGAAAGCTTGGCTGTGTCTGGAGTGGCACCGTCTTCATCTGTCCGTGCGTGGGCAGGGGTGGTTGGGTCTGTGGGGTGTGCTCGGTAGCTGGAGGGTGGTGTTTTTCGGCGGTGGGCTCTGCAGTCATGAAATACGGGCTGGTACACCCATGGGGATGCTACTTTAAGGCTGTTATGAGCTGCATCCTGTAGTCTAATTTACCTCTGTTCAGGAGCAGGTATGTCCCTTGATATCTTAATGGAGTGTCCTGCGCGTGCCTGTACCCATCGTCAACACAGCGCAGGCCTCCAAGGGTGGTACAGGACTGCTCTCAAGGCAGGTGAAGACGGGGCTTCTCTGGGTCCTCCCCAGCACCTTCGGGTGTTTCTTTTTCTATGTTGCATTTACAGGTCGCATTTGATGGCCTCAGATGGTAATTTCGACCATATTTCGAAATTTACCATCGGGACGATCAATTTCTGACAATTTGCCAGTCTGTTTAGGCTTCAATTTCTTCTTCTGCAGATCTGTTTGTGAACCGACCGTTAGCAATTTCTGTCAGTTCCTCTCTCACTTTTTTACTTACAGGTTTGTCCGCACTGCTCAATTCAGCAGCTTTTTCTTTCAGCAAAGTCAGATTCGTCTCTGACTGGTCAGCTTTTTTATTCAGAGACGCGAAAAGCTGTAAACTCCCCCCCCCCCCCCCCCCCCCCCCCCCCAATTCTTCCAGTTCCCCATCTTCTCTTTGCTCCAACACATCACTATTTGTTCCGTTTTGACTCTGATAGTCTCCAAAACTCTGGCAAATTTAGTGGGTCTGTGGCCCGTCTTTGTCTAGAAGCTTCCTCTTAGGCCTAAGTAGTCCCAATAGGGTCTTGAATTTTTTCTTCCACTCGCATCTAGTTGTTGACTCAGGCTTCTAACTGATTCTGGGACTGTTGAAAGACACTACGAAATTGCTACTGAAAGAGCTGCTGATGTGTGCTCAAAAGTTCAGCTTCTGAAACGCCAAGCACAAAGGACCAGGAGTACTGGTGTCGATCAGAGAGCCAACCAGTCTAATACAATAAACTTTGGAATAATCATTTCTTAGATTGTTAGACTCTAATGATTCCACTGTGATTATGAAGTCCTTTACTGACCTGAAAGCAATTATGAAGGTCCAAGGAAACTATTCACGCAAAATAATCACTGGGAAAACTACTTTCACGCATCAGTCTTGCACCACGTTTTGGCATAAACTGGGGGGCAAACGTGGTTTCGTTCTTCACATGTATATGCTGACCAATCAGCAGATGAGGAATAGTCTTGATTTCCCTACTTCGTCGTTCCCTACAGTGGATTTTTCAGGAACAGCCTCCTCTTTGATCTTTGACAGTGTAGCACAATGTAGTAGGACCGAAGTAATTCCTTGTGTACTTATGTATGCTGGCCTCTAAACACCATTGAATGCACTAGTACTTATATCATACGTATTAATACAGGCCAGAAGAGCTTTAGGATCCATCCATCCATCCATCCACCCATCTATATGTCTGTCTGTCCGTCCGTTCTACCTATCTATCTATCTGTCTATGTATGTGTCTGTATATCTATCTATCTGTCTGTCTATCTATCTTTCTATCTCCTTGTCCATCTGTCTTCCTACGTACCTGTCTACCTATCTACTCATCGATCTGTCCATCTATCTATGTGTTTGATGCATTGTAATTCACCGATTCAAACCACTTGATTTGCTTTCGGTCGCTTCTTTTCTCGTCTATAATGTTTGTGTTTGGGTCCTTGTTTGTAAGCTTGGGTGGTTGACGTTTTGAACTGAGATAAAATTCACGACAGTTTTGCATTTTGTTCTTCTTTCGGACTCCCCCCACACTTAGCGACGCTGGGGCTTCCTTTGTTGCAGTCCCAGCGGAAGCGCTATAGTTGACTGGAGGCTACAACGTCAGGTCACCATGCTGTCGCACACCAAAGAACACCCTGCACTGCTGCAGAATCACTTAGGTGGTGCTACAAGGCAGGACTAACTATCCTACTTTTCCTCTTTTAACTGTGACCAGCTTGTCGCTGGAACAGACTTAGGAACTGTCCTGAACTGATTGGTAACCACCTTCTCTCCAACAGCAACACATAAATCTTCCACAAAGAAAATCTGAAACGAGTTGTACAACATGGAGGGGAAATACAGACTGGTCATATATTGAGCTACAGCATTAACACATTTACGATCTGACGCAGTTTCAACTCATATTTTTCGTGAGCAATGGGGACAAGGGCCTCCAATTTGATCCCGGAGAAGACACATCTGGTAAGCGGACAAAACAGGAGTTCCTGGTTCCAGTTTCAAAGTGAGGTGACTGCAGGTGGAAATTAAAACAAATTTTAAGAATAATTCTTAGCGAGTCCACCAAAAACAAGGACAAACAAATCACAGGACAAAACACGACGCGCTTCGACCTCTTAGGTCTTCTTCAAGCAAGATAAACAACATCCAGGACAATGAAAATGAAGATTGAGCAATCAACGCCCACCCTGCGCTGAATACGAGAAGATAAATGGTTGGTTATTTTCGTTTTCGTTGACCTGAATGTTGTTTATCTTGCCTGAAGAAGACCTAAGAGGTCGAAGCACGTCGTGTTTTGTCTTGTAATTTGTTTGTCCTTGTTTCTGGCGAACTCGCTAAGAATTATTCTTAAAAATTCTTTTTCCTGGTTCCAGTCTCGTCATCTGACACCACAACGCTATTGACGACCTTGTGTAGGAGCCAGCCAGTGATAAACTCTCGCACTGTAGCGCAACAGCGCTGATTCAGTTTAAACCTCTCAACACCAAGCTGGACTCTATGATGACAACTACCTCATCACAGCGACTGGCGATCCGTATGCGTTTTGTTTTAAAGTTATATTCGACACTGGAAGCCAATAAGTCACAGGCGCTGATCTCTGGCATTGAAAACCAGTAACTGTCCAAGATTAATGATAGTGGTATACGTTTAACCTAGTTTTCTTCTCTGAGTTGACACTAACGAAAACCATCACACCTTTTGGCAACATTTCCAATGACCTTTTGGAAACATTTCCAATGGACTTTTGGCAACATTTCCAGTCGCAACCTTCGTGAAGCTAGATGACATTACTAATGCGCCCTATTAAAGAGGTTGATTGAGCATTCTAACAATAGTCAACAAACATGTAAACATGTTGGGTGTAAATTTCAATTTCAGTTTGAAAACCACCTTTTTTCTGTCACATCATTTTAGCTTTGAATTTTTCTTTTGTTAAATATAAATCAATGTGTTCTGGAGTATCCGTTTCGCGATTGGCAGTTATTCAGTGCAAACAAAAATACGATTACCTATTACAAAGATCTGGTGTCTCTCCAGCTACTAAACATATACATGTTTGTACTGCCAGAAACTTCATGGTGATGATTACCTTGTGCAGTCCACACTTGTGGGAGGTATACGGACAACGCGTTTCATCCTCAGAGTCTGCACACTGGTGATACATGTCGCAGGGAAAGTGCTCTATCAGGTCAGGCCACACTGACCTCGAGCAGTTCCACACGCTGTGACATTCCCCAACGTATAACGGCGAGTCGAGCACTTGCTGAGGTCTCAAGTCCTTGGCATGGAACGAGAAGCGAAGCCTGAATCCTGACTTGTGCGTCACACGACTTGAACTAAATGAGAAAGACATGTGGATGCTGTGATCTGTACTATTTAAGAGTCCACCTGGGAATAGAAATGGAGCAAAGCAGGATCCATTGTAAATACTTTCTGTTGAGCCACAGAAACCGCCGCAGATGTGTAGAAAGGACGACTTATGAATACTCATCTGGAGAAAGGTGACAAAGACGACCAGATGTTTGGGTCGGGTGAGCGTGACACAGCTCATCATGAATTGTGGATACCGGGTGAAGCCATCCCACTCTGGGGTCTGTATGTACCCTGTAATCACAGCTCTCATGGTGCTGTCATAGCTCAAGCGGTTCAAAGTTTATGTTATTTAAGTATTCCTTTAAAAAAATAGTATTGTATCCGCCAAACATGAACAAATGAATCACAAACGAAAACACAGTCCGTTTCTCCACCTCAGGTCTTCTTCAGGCAAGATAGTCAACACTCGGGACAACGACAATGAAGAACGAGCAATCACTTGTCTCATCGAATTCGGTGCAAGGAGCCAATGCGAGTTTGAACAGTTATGATGATAATAACGCCCATCTTATTCAACGACATAAGTGATTGCTCTTTCTTCATTTTCGTTGTCCTGGGTGTTGTTTGTCTTGCCTGAAGAAGACCGGAGAGGTCGAAACGCGTCGTGTTTTGTGTTTTAATACGTTTGTTCATGTTTGGCGTATACAATGCTCAGAATGTTTTGAAGATCTGTTTAGATCTCCGCCCGCAGTCGCCCCACTTTGCAACTGTTTGAGTATTCGTTGAAGTTGTGGTGTATTTCATACCCAACTGTACAACTTTTTAAGCTGATCAGCTATGATCGGCATTAAAAGTGAGCTTAGCCTATCAGAATAACGAGCACATTTTTGCAGTAACCACAGCAACATGAAAGCACAGTGGTTTCAATAAAGTACGATATCCGTATCAAAGGTTTGGTTGAAATTCCATTGCAAGTGCAGTGGTTTGAACATTTAAATGACAATGAATTGCACCAAAATTACTGAAATAAAAGTTTAAAAGAAACTGCATTACGTTTGAAGTGATTTGAAAAATTTAGAGTGACATTGGCTACTATGCAAAAGATACATACAAAAGTTTTGAAAGAAATGCCATTGCAATCACGGTGGTTTAAAACAAAATGAGGTGGCTGATACGATTACAAAACATAACTCAAAGGTGTGATTCCGATACAGAATTGAAAATACCCTATCATCTGAAATAAGAGAACATTGTTTATCTTTGCCACAACATGCATATAAAACCGTCACAATGTAAGATTTTCAAACTTTGAGGCTGTTGATTTGCAATGAAATAACAGCAGAAGTGTCGAACGATACTCTGCAGCAGGTTGGAGCAGAGGTTGGGGGGTGGGGGGGGGGGGGGAGAAGCAGGGGCAGGAGGAAAGAGGGCCGCTGGAACAGAAGAACATGATACCCTCTCACAACACCAGACAGGCCATCAGACCCAGGCCGCAGTGGTGTCCACGAGGTCAAGGTTGAAGGGAGTGGAGACAGGTCTGTCCACACAAGGCCAGACACCCACTGTTTTTATTCATCTCCCAGTCATAAGGTGGACCCTGGGAAAAAGCAAGCCAGCAACCAGTGACAGGACCTATACTACCCATCCCAACACGAAGACCAAGATCACCTGTTGAAGAACTGACTCACTTGAATGATGCTTTCAGCTTCCTTGCAGAACACAGGGCTGTGGTGATGCTTCTCTGGCCACCTTGACTCTGGGCTAACCTCTTCGGCTGCTTCCCTGTCATTCTGACTGCCACCAGACTCTGAACACGTCTTCAGGAAACAAAATTACCTCCCTTCACATAATGGTACGTTCTAAACCACAATGGACAACTTATTGTAGCATCAAGGTATTAATTTTGACAACGTATTGTAGCATCAAGGTACTGATGAACTCATACAGTTACTATCACTATCTAACAGTATTGTCAGTGTACGTTTTACTGCAGGCATTTGTGAAGTTCCAACAGCGGACCAAGAAAGAAAACTCAATTTCTGCACCAGCATTTGGTATGAAATCCAACCAGCCCAACACCATGACTCCTGACAGGCATCAGCGACCAGTCAACGAGCTCGGATTCCGTCACAACGTGGGGTGTTGAAAAGAAAAGATAGAATGAAGACACACCTATACTCCTTCTTTGTAATTATTTTAGAACAGCTATATCCACTAAACAGTTTTCCCAGTCCCTTCACCTGGTCCTCAAACTTAGCAATGAAATGTTATAAACATAACAGAGGCTTCACAAAATAGAAAGAAAAAGACTTCTGAAATAAGAAGAAAAAGAAGAAGAAGAAGAAGAAGAAGAAGAAGAACAACAACAACAACAACAACAACAACAACAACAACAACAACAACAACACAAGGACAAAAACCAACAACGACGACAACGACAACAACAATAACAACAAAGGAGAAAACAGTCATATTTACAGAGGCAAATGTGACACGATCATTATTTTTCTGATAATTTGAGATAAATCTACTCGCCTGCCATTCATCGTATGTGAATTACCAACCCATTTTACCTCTTAATTATTTTGTAATTGCCCCTTCGTAAAAGAACTACACGTGTGTTTGACAGTCTCCATATTAATGATTTTTCAACAGGCCTCCTCATTTGTGCATTGGTTTTTCCTTCTGGTTATTTTCCAGATGTCTGCTAAGTCTCCATTCCATGGCGATTGCTGGGCAGGTTTGAATTCCAGTCACGCCTGGCCTTCCATTCAACCTGAAATGTCATTTTAAAAACTTGTTACCACCAAATTTACTACTCTGTTTTGAAAAAAATATCACGGGTTTGTTTTCAGTTTGACTGGAAGGTAGAGAATAATGACGCCTTAAGACTGATCCTGAGGGAAAGCAAACGTAGAGAACGAAACGTAAACTGGAAATATTGTATGCAAATAGGCACCTACTTTGTAATGAAATAAAAAAAAATATAACCAGAAATACCTACTGAGATCTTTCTCTTTATTTGAAACGCAAAATACAGACAAATTCATTTTCATTCCATTATAGATACTGGAATGGAAATCTTAACATAAGGTGCAGAAACTGATTTTATATCTGAGTTACCGTAATTGATATCTGTTGGATGCAATGCAAATTTTGTTCACACGTCAATGGTCTTCCTATGTACATTTTCCAACTTCACGTGTCAAGAGTCTTCCTATGTACATTTTCTAACGTTATACGTCAGTGGTCTTCCTATGTACATTTTCCAACTTCACGTGTCAAGAGTCTTCCTATGTACATTTTCTAACGTTTTACGTCAATGGTCTTCCTATATATATTTTCAAACTTTAGTTGTGTTACGTGTCTATCGTTGGTTTCATGCATGCAGCAGTTACTGGAGCCTTATATTCGTTTTCCTTCTAAATGAGGGTAGAGTTCTCATTCCATTAACTGTAGCAAGTGGCGTGCTTTACTACAAATCTTCAAGAGATATTCAGGATTCAAGTTAAGCAACAATGCGCAATAGCGATAGAAAACTGGTCGTCAGTCTACATCAGAAAAAGCCCAATAGCTTCTTTCCATTATTCATATATGTACAGATTTTGGCTTCCTGACCTTTTTGACATAACAAAGAAATCTACCTATAGATCTGATGACAAACGATGTAGTTGAACCCAGCCTAATTTAACACAGGTTAGTATATCTAATTGCAAAGTGAGGCGTCTGCTGGCGGAAATCTAAACAAATCTTAAAAGTATTTGAAGAACTTCGCCGAATAACGTAGACAAACGAATCACAAGACAAACACGACGCGTTTCGACCTCTTAGGTCTTCTTCAGGCAAGATACACAACACTCAGGACAATGGAAATGAACGAGCAATCAGTTATTTTCATCAGCTTCGGCGCAAGATGGGCATTGAACTGATGAGGTTCGTTTACATTCAACGTCCATCTTGCGCCATGTCCTGAGTGTTGGGTATCTTGCCTGAAGAAGAGCAAAGAGGTTGAAACGCGTCGTGTTCTGTCTTGTGATGCGTTTGTCGATGCTATTCTTTTGAAATTAGGTCAGCACAGTCTACTCACCGGCATTGGCAGACAGATGAATCAGCTCCAGTTTCTTCCCCCTTCTCTCTGACTTGTTCACAGCGGAGAAATACAGCAACGCTGACGGGATGAAAGTATCGACACGCGAGACCAAATGACAATTTACTTCAATCTGAACCATGTTACTCTGGCTATACCAGATAGGCAGGTTTATTTGCATCTGCATCTATATGTAGTCGTGTTGGGCTCAAGTAAGTCAACATAGTCACGTAGTGTTAGGCGTACATTGCAGCAATCTTTTGTTCGTACACGCAAGATTTTGTTTGGTGGAATATGAAGCTTGAATTGACATACCCAATAGAAGGGAGGTTTTGCTGTTGCCTGGAAAGAGACACAGCCTCTTGAACTCTCAATGATGTAGTTTCGCAAAGGTGCGGTGTTTAGACACGACGCCAAACCGGAAACTGTTAACGACACGTTCTCTGTGAATCCAGTGATGTTGCTTTTAATAACGTGTCGTGTTGTGACTCGCATACTGGCGCCATGCGTTTGTTGGGAGCTGAGCTGAGGCTGGATCGATTGGTTATCGGTCATTGTTTGCAGCATGTACCCGTTTGGCGTCGTGTTCACTACATTGGTGTTTCCGTGATGAACAGAGAAAGGGTTTTGATATTCAGTCCTCTTCAGACCATCTGGTCCATCAATGCTGTCTGTAAGTTCCACGCCTAACACAGTCCACATCGCACACATGACCACACTGACATCCATGAGGTTTGCGCGGATTGTGTCAGAGGGAAAGAAGTCCTGTGATCACTGACCAACTCTGGTATATCACACCAGTCTCAAAGATGACCAGCTTCGGTGCAGACGGTTTTGTCGTTAGCACGTTAAAACATAAAACATTCGAGGAAAGAGCCATCGAGTTCCACTCTACTTCAACGCCACATGAATGTATAACATGTGTGTATGTGTGTTCCTATGTGTGTTCAATTGGTTAAATACTTGAGCGTTGTTGTCATGATTGGCCCTCTTAGTGCTGTGACTGTGAGACGTAAAAAATAATTAGGAAAATTAAAGAAGTTGAAACCACAACCATGAATAAGTTGCAATATTTTGGCTCATTATAAACCCTTATAAACGTAAAAAAACAAACAAACAAACTTCTTGTGTGTGTGTGTGTGTGTGTGTGTGTGTGTGTGTGTGTGTGTGTGTGTGTGTGTGTGTGTGTGTGTGTGTGTGAAATCATGGGGCAGGTTCAAACACAAGTCTCTTTTTCCTTATCAGATTTCTGGTACTGGAGTCTAACCATCTTTTTTTTCAAGAAA
Source organism: Conus ventricosus (assembly GCA_018398815.1). Taxonomy (NCBI): domain Eukaryota; kingdom Metazoa; phylum Mollusca; class Gastropoda; order Neogastropoda; family Conidae; genus Conus; species Conus ventricosus. The sequence goes on from CM031619.1 coordinate 26,281,541, forward strand.
ACAAGCTGCCTCAAAATCATCAGGTGTTGCTTTGAAGACAAACCTGCAAGATTTTACAAACATCTTCTGAAGAGGTAGATGACCAGAATCCTAGACACGTCCATTTCTTTGACACATTCAGGTATCCTACTAATTGCACATGTATGCAGAAATAACTTTAAGTTTGAGAGAGAGAGAGAGAGAGAGAGAGAGAGAGAGAGAGAGAGAGAGAGAGAGAGAGACTGCAACAATTTTTAGATTCAGTATACCCATAATAGAGAGAGAGAGAGAGAGAGAGAGAGAGAGAGAGAGAGAGAGAGAGAGAGAGAGAGAGAGAGAGAGAGACTTCTTCAGACTTCAGATTTTTATTCAGTAAGGCCATCGGCCCATTTGAAGGGGAATGAGCACAATCATTCACATTATAATGTGTAAGAAACAAAATCACTAGTCACGAAAAAAAAAACTATACCAATAAGAACATCAACTACGACGTCATCATTTCTCTGATCCTAGACGCCTTACACAAAAATCTGATCCTAGATGCCTTACGCAAAAACATATCTAAATTCCTAATTACTGTGTAACTGGAGCTAAGTAGTAACTGTAATCGGAACATACATGGGCGCCTATAATATTTTTGTGGGATAATTTTTGACAAAGATCTTCTAAAGCTGGGCAAAGGAACATAAAATGTATTTCATTTTCCTCACCTTGCATACACAATGGACAAACCAGGTCATTTTGTGTATGCTTCCTGTATCTTAAGTAATGATTCGTTATTTCAGAAACGCCAACCCTAAATTTACCAATTAATCTTTTCAAACGCATGTCCAAATCCAGCTTTTGACAAGGTTGAATATATTGGAAACTAGAATAATTTCTGTAGAAATCATACCGTTCACTAATTTGGATATGGTCGTCCCACATTTGCCATCTACAGTCAATAAACCTTTGTCGAAAAGCATGAATAAACTGTTTTATATTTCCAACACCCTGAGTCAGCCAAACATCCCCAAAGCCATGCTTACACAGAAACAAACGCACATTTGAAACCCAGTTCGTTTTTTTTTCTTTACATCCAATTCAAACAACATCTCATTAGACTTACGAGGTTATCTATAATGATCCATGTGCAAGAGTTTTAAACCAATACCGCACACATCTAACGGCTGAGCCAATGAACAGTGGATATCTATTCGACTCTCCATACACCAAAGTATTAGAGATACGCCTGTCAAGACCAAGGAACCTCTTCAAAGCAAATAAATGCACAGCCTCACAAGGAACAACAGCATTATCTAAACCCTAAATTTCAGCCCCATACATCAACATAGGCTGTATCTGGGAATCAAATATTTTTAAGAATAATTGAAGTGATTTATTATCTAAAGCATGCGATCTTTTTACTAGACATATCAAAGCATTCTTTGCCCTGCATGCAAGGTCTTTACAAGCAAAGGTAAAACTTAAGCGTTTAGAAAAGTAGATCCCCAAGTATTTACAGACATTCAGCACAGGTATAATAAGTCCATCATACTTCTATCTTTCCCTCGCCACTAAATAACTTCCATTTCTAAACACCACAATGTTACTTTTATACGCATGTTAACTTTTAACTCTTATAAGGAGGCAGCCCTGCTCAGATTATTTAGCTGACGTTGTAAGCCAACTATTGTTTCTGAAACCAAAGCAACGTCATCTGCCAAAAGTAGGATAAATAATTCTAACACATCATTTGTAAATTGTCCACCATGAAGGCCATTATTAATTACCTCAATGGCAAGCTCATTAATGAAAATTGAAAATAATACAGGGCAACAGACATCACCTTGCCTTACTCCCGCAACACAATTAAAGTAATCTGTCAGACTGGACCCACTTCTTACCCTTGTTTTAACAACTTTGTACATAGCTCTAATACAGTTGAATAATTTCCCCTTGACAGTATTTTTAAGTAATACTCTCCATTGGAGCTGCCTGTTTATGGAGTCAAAGGCTTTTTCGAAGTCAATAAACGCAACAAAAAGTTTACGATTTAAAGAATATTGCTTCTGAACAAACGCGAGGAGAGTAAACATACCATCGACAGTAGAGTAACCCTTTTTGAACCCAGCTTGATGTTCTTCAGTAATATTATTACATTCAATCCACTCCTGTAATCTATTGCTAATAACAGTGCCATACAATTTACTACTAACGTCAACCAAAGATATACCTCTTAATTATTAGGATTATTTACATCGCCTTTCTTGAATATCGGCAAGGTTACAGACTTCCAGTGTTCTGGGGAAATACCATCATCAAAAATCCTGTTGAAAAAAAGCTAGTAAAAAGTCAACAACTTGACCTCCACCAAATTTCAACAATTCACCAATAATAGAATCAGGTCCTGCCGATTTGTTAGTTTTAATTTTCCGCACGGCAAACATAATTTCATTTTTAGAAATGGGGCGATTAAAACATTCATCCTCACTGGTGACAACAGGAAGTTCATCATTATCTGAAGCATCTTTATCTAACAAATGTTTAAAGTGCATATACCATGCGTCCAGAGAGATATTATTGTTGTGATATTTTCTTTTGAATGAGGCTCTTTTTACTGTTTTCCAAAACTCCTGTTGTGAAGGAAGAGACCTGATCATATTATCTAATAGCTTTTCATTGAATGTTTTCTTCTGTTTTAGAAGATTTATATATTTTTTTCTCGCAATAACATACTCTCTTCTGTCACCAACGTCCAAAGTACGCAGCCATACTCTCAATAATATTAGTGCTTTTCTTTTCATTATCAAACAATCACAGTCACACCAATCCTCGTTCTCACCACTGTCCCTTATTTGCACACGTTATTTTTTTTTTCATACCTTCAGCACCGTTTTTGACACGATCATTAAACACGTTTAAAGCTTTATTTACATCAACAGCAATCAGTTCTAAGACCTCGTTTAATTTTGTACGCATTTCTGCTTCACACAAATAAGAGAGAGAGGGGGGAGAGAGAGAGAGAGAGAGAGAGAGAGAGAGAGAGAGAGAGAGAGAGAGAGAGAGAGAGAGAGAGAGAGATCACTGCATGCAACATATTTTAATTCAGTATAGGCCTACCCATAATCTATAGCACTATAATCAGTATATTGACAGGGAGCACAAGCCGTATTGGAACAGAATAACATTACAAAACGTGGCTGCTTTCTATTCAAACAAGAATACAGAAAAGAGCTCACGAAAAGTTGTGTAGGACATATTCATGGTGGGACTTTCGTTAAGAACTTTACAAAGCACGGTGCTGCGCACTCGGAACTTTAGATCGGGACAATTAGTTGCTATCGTAATCTATTGTATACACAGGAGGTTGAATTAGATGTTTCTTGATATTTCAAATTCGTAATATCGTTCTTACATTGTTGAAAACTGTTCCGGTTTATCAGATCAAATTGAATATGGATTTGCACCAGACTTGTTGAATATTAACTTTACCGTAAATTAAGTAGAACGGAAATAAATTAAACCAACTGGCGAAGTTGTCTGAAAAGGTAAAGATAAACCTTTCAATTTATGCTTTGAAGTATAAATAGATTCCAGTGTTAGGGGTATACGTAATGTATGAAGAATGAATAGAAATTGCTGTTTCATTACGCTAATTCATAGCTTTACTGTTTGCGGGTTTTTTTCGGTTGGAGTCAGATAGCTGCAAACTTACCTTTTCTGGGCACAATTGTTACTGCTTACATTTAGGAATAAATTACGTAAATCATGACAATGATAAGTGTATCAGGTAAAGCAGATTCGTAAGGAATCTTTTTCACGATTGAAATCCCGTGAATGCCACGACACGTCTTTGAATCCCACCCCCCCCCCCCCCTTTTTTTTCCCCCTTTTCTGTTAATTTCATTTCAAACATTTACATAAACATAGAACATACATAAGCAATAAGAATTTTGGAAAAAGAGAGAATTCAGCAATCACACAAGCTAGAACAAAATTCACATTTCTCATATGAAAAAAAAAGAAAAGAAAAAAGAACAGAAAAGTAGGTTTTGAAGAAGTGGAGGGAGGAGGGCAGAGAAAAAGAGAGAAGATGAGAGAGAGAGAGAGAGAGAGAGAGAGAGAGAGAGAGAGAGAGAGAGAGAGAGAGAGAGAGAGAGAGAGAGAGAGAGAGAGAGAGAGAGAGAGAGAGAGAGAGAGAGAGGAGAGATGGGGGGGGGTGGCACTGGCCAGAAAACAAAACATAACCATCAATAAAAGAGATAATAATGATGTCAGAACAGACGAATGTACCGACTCATCTGCAACATTAGGTAGTCTCTGTGTGCAGAGATCAAAGCATAACAGGTTACTAAAAGTTGACAAAGCGTTTAAGTCTGTGAATATGGGTCATAGGATACAGATCGAGCGATGTTTAAATAGTTAATCATTCACAAATAATGGTTTGTACACTGACCATTTCACAGTGAAATCTACATAATTTGATTTTAAGTATGCGATGTGTTCTTCAATTTTATACCGATACTTTAGTTTCCTTATAAATGCACTTACTTGTGGTAGACTGTTTTGTACTTCACAAGTGTATATATAGTATTTTGCGAAGAGAATTATAAAATAAAAGATTACATCACTAGAAATTGCGGCATCATTACCAAATACTATCAGTGACTCTGTTAGCCACACATTTTGTGCATTCATACATCTTTCTTTCATTAAATCAGTGAGATTATTCCAGAATAATTGTACATAATGACACTTCCAGAACACATGATCAATACAATCTTTATACTCTCCACAAAAGTCACATCTGTCATTATTTTTACACCAATTTCCTTTAAAATGATATTGTACATAGCCATCTGTGTATTATTTTTGGCTGAAACCATTGGAATTTTCCATCCTGTATCTTGTACGCTTATAAAAAAAAAAGATTTCCAGTCATGGGATGTTGAGAGCTTGGCATCCCATTTTCGCAGCATTTAGGCGTTACGTTATTTGTAATCAATATATCATATAATCTACAACCTTTGTGAACTGCAAAACAGTTTGTTTAAAACACAATGATGAGTTTCGGTATGTATTGTTATTCATATTAATGCCAGACCTTTTTGCATAGTCAAGTATTACAGATCTGTAACCAGCGTAAGTAAGGAAATTGATATTAATATCATACTTCTCCTTGAAACGTGTGTAATTGAGGAGGAACTGCCCAATATCATCAAAGAAATGGGCAACACAAAATATGTCTTTGTTATGCAATACTTGTGAGACGATAAATTTTCTTCCCATTTGAAACCGCTTGTTATAGCATAAAGGTTCGGCAAGAAGTTCAGCAGAATTTTTAGGAATACATTTGTAGTAAAACATCTTATATGCTTCAAGAACTTCTGACCAAAAATGATTGTATTTAGTGAATTTTGAGACAAACTCTGGTCCATACTTATCAATAAGTTCCCACTTGGGAAAGTTATACAACAGAAGACTTTTCCATTCATGTTTTGTTTTCTCAGCTTTACGAATCCATGAAAGTTTTAAAGATAAGACAAATGTTTTCAAATCAGGAAGGCCAATGCCCCCATTCTTTACACTATTGTGTGAAATGTATCAACTGATTTTGTCTGGTTTCCTGTTCCACATAAACTTATAACAAATTTGTTGACACGTTTGAAAAAATATGTCTAGTGGGTTTGGTAAAAGGAGCCAGAGACGAGTCAGCTTTGAAAGGATTATAGATTTTAATATTGCAACCCTGCCAAGAGGGGTGATCTGACGTTTGACCCATATTTTGAACAGATACTTCACTTCTGCTAATTTTTCTGAGTAATTAACTTCAAGACATCCTTTTAAATCATTAGTGAACCAAATACCTAACACACAAATTTCGGCGGATTCCCGTTTAAACCTAAATGTTCCATATAACGAGCTGTGAATTTTTGCGACTCCCTAGCCAAATCACACTAGTTTTGCCCGAGTTTATATGGAGCCCTGAGACAGAATTAAACCTGTCAAGTACATCTATGCAAGTTTCAAAAGACTTTCTGTCTTCTGCCAGTAAAAATTCAGTGTCATCAGCGTACTGTGTCAGCTTGTGTTCAACGTTATTCACTGTAATGCCTTTAATATTTGTGTTTTCTCTGACAGTCATTGCTAATATTTCAACACATAATATGAAAAGATATGGAGATATGGGGTCTCCCTGTCTACAACCTTTTGTTATCTGAAACCATTCTGACACCTGACCATTCACTACAACACATGATTTAATATTTCCATAGAATGTACTTATCCATTTACATATGTCTTGTTTAAAACAAAATGCTTTTAATACTTAAAAGATGAACTCCCAATTGATCGAGTCAAAAGCTTTTTCAAAATCTATATTTGATAGCAATCCTGGTAGCTCGTGTTTATCTAAGTAGGCAATTGTATCATAAATCAGTCTTAAGTTATCCCCAATATACGTATTTTTCATAAATCCGGTTTGGTCTTCACTGATGATCTTTGGTAGTACTATCTTTAAACGATTTGCAATACAGGATGACCCAATTTTGTAAATCACATTTAATAACGAGATAGGTCTCCAGTTTTTGATATACTGTCTTGGTCTATCATGTTTCGGAATGCAAGTAATGATTCCTTCTTTCTGTACATTTGAAAGTTCTCCTCGTTCAAAACTCGCAGTCAGTGCTCTTACAACAAAGAGTCCTATCTTTTTCCAGAAAACTTTTTTTTTTTAATCCGCGCTGAAATCGTCAGTACCGGGACTTAATTATTTTTAATGTTCTTTAGAACACATGTAGCTTCTTCTAGACTTATTTTCCCCTCTAATCCTTTTGCTTCCTCTTCGTTTAAACACGTGATATTTTCTACTAAATCTTTGATTTCGCAATTTTCTACCTCAGTCTTTGCATATAGCAATCTATAAAAAGTATATACTTCTTGAATAATGTCTTCCTGGTTTGTTAGAGTATTGCCATGTTGGTCTATCAATCTAGCCATATTTTTGCTAACATAGTGACGTTTCTCTAAATTACAGAAATGATTATTCACTTTCTCCCCTTCCGCTATCCATCGAGCTCTCGACCTTAACAATATTCCCTCCATTCGTTTTTCCCATATCTGTTTTAACTGTTCTTTTTTCATGTCTATAAACCTGATGTCTTCTTCATTTTTATTTTCGATTCTGTCTAGTCGTTGTATGTCATGTTCAAGCTGTTCTTCTTCTTCTGTCAGTTTTTTTCTTTTCATCGTGGCATATGAAAATGTTTTGGATCTTATTTTCATTAAAAGAAAGTCAAGAATATTGTCATCCGCGATAGAAAACCTCAGCTCTTAGTCAGTTACTTCCTCTTCGTTTGCATTCAGCGCGTTTTCTTTTTTAACCTTATCGAGTTCCGAATTTATTTCATCCAAATACATCATCTTTTAGAAGGGACGCATTGAATTTCCAAAAGGTGTTATGTTTACCGGTGTCTTCAAATTTTAATTTTAATACAGCAGCCGAATGATCTGTCCTGTAGCCACATTCAATATCTGCGTCCTCTACAAACGACACTACTGAGTCCGAGATCAGAAAAAAGTCTAATCTGGCCTGCTGAAAAGGGCTGGTTCTCCTCCATGTATAACGAAGACATTCCACGTTCAATTCTCGCCAGATATCGTTCAAATCTAAGTTTTCGATCATATCATCAACTGCTTCTTTTGCTTTCGGATTATTAACGTGTTTATAATTGTGGTAATCTTTTTCTGGCTCAAGAACTAGATTAAAATCCCCAGCTATTATAATATTTTCAACTTTTATTTCACTAATCTTTTGTTTCAGTTTACTATAGAACTCTGGGTTGTCTCTGTTTGGTCCGTGTATGTTTACAAGGAGAAAACTCTTCTTATGGATTTCAACAACTACCATAATGTAATTACTTCAACCTTAAATTCAAAGTTATTATTAAACATTATCGCGACTCCTCTTGCATTTGATGTAAAGCTTGAGAAATATCCCTGATACCCCCACTCCGCTAAAATATACTTTTCCATTTTCTTCTCAAAATGTGTATCTTGCAAAACTAAATGGAATAGTTTTTGTTTCTCATGTAATGAAAGATATCCCGCCTTTTCTGGGCGGTATTGAGGCCCTGACAATTAACAGAAAAAAATTGATAC
>CM031619.1:26292161-26299661 GCA_018398815.1 Conus ventricosus
GGGTTTTCACAACCTGGCCACTACTCGTGATCAAGCACACCAAATACAGGCCATTCTCCCTTAGAAGTGACAAGGCGATCACATGTATAGAAGAAAAAAATCAATGAAACAATACCAGTAAAACTAAGCACAACTCTAAGCGTAAATAGATGCATGCGTACGCGAACGCACACCAACACATGCCAACATATTATATGCATACATATACACACATATGTCTGAAATGAATGCATGAAAGAAGCACACAACGATTTCCATAAATGTACAAAATCGGCCTTCCCATCAGTTTAAGACAAAGTGGAGAAAATATGAAGGAATACATGCATACCATACAGGCCTGCCTGCATAGATATCAAATGGAAAGACCACCTGACCAAGCTTCCCGCAAACTGGCAGTCTCCATCAGATATCAACAGATCAGGTCTTACCCTATCTGAAATCCCGAAACTGCTTTTTTTTCACCCTGAGACATTTTTAGTAATATAGTACGGAAATCCATCGGTGTTGATCAACGAAAATTTTTCACACAAAGGAAAATGCAGTTAGCGTAAACAATAGCCAATCTCTCTGATATGAGGCATGTTGTCCGCCTACAATTTTAAATGTCAGACTCTCATTGTCTTACACACACACACACACACACACACACACACACGTCAGACTACTGAATGCAGCAACGTACACGAACAGAAAAGGTATGGAGAGGGCATGGAACAAAATCCTGCACTGTGTGTGTGTGTGTGTGCGCACGTGTGCCAATCCCAACGCGTCGACGCGTATGGATCTTTCAGTGTTCCATTTCCGAACGCAACTGTTCACTGAGATTGGTACCGATGGCTAGCCGCACCGTGGAACCGTTTATAAGTTTCGCAATCACTTTTCCGTTGAAGGACCACACGGACATCGTTGCCGAGTGGTTAGCCGCCTGCTTCAACAGTTTCAAGTTTGCCATGGTCAAATCCTCACTGATCAATATTCCAGTCTGTTTCAGCTTTCGTCTATTTTGTAACACTTCAGATTTCTTTTGTCTTGAAAAGAAGCGAACGATGACTGCTCTGGGTCTGTTCCCTGTGGCGTCCCCGGTCTCTCCTCTGGGCTTCCCTGTACGATGAGCAATGTCCATGTCCTCCGGTCGTACTGCCACTCCCACCTTCTGACTGAACACTTCTACACACTTCTGTATGCAGTCAGTCACAGACTCCTCTGCCGGTCGCTGCCCCTCCTTGATTCCATGCACCCGCACATTCCAAAGGCGGCCATGCTGCTCCATATCATTCTGCACCACCCGTAACTCCTGGTTCTCCTTCTTGCCTGCCGCCAGCTGGGAGCGAAGGAAGTGTTCTCCGTCTTCAGCTGCTTCACGTCAGTGGACCACTGCTCCTTTTGCTGCTGCAGCTCAAAGAGGTTACTTTCAAGGATATCCACTCTACTCTGTGAGAGAACGACTCGGATATCTTGGAAATCTCATCTCTGAGCACCTGCACCTCATCTCTGAGCACCTGCATATCGTCTTTGACACAGACAAATGCCAACTTCTCTTTAATACATTCTATGTTTCACTTCAGCTCTTCCATATCGATAGTATCGTCTTCGCTTAATTCAGTTGTTGTTTTCTGTTTCTTCTTCTCTTGCTTCTTATTGTTGGGAGAGAAGTCTTTTGGATCGCTGGTATCGGACGAAGTCGAAGATGATTTCCGTTTCTGCACCTTTGAACAGAAGTATTTGCTAACTGTCGAACTCATACTACTCTGCACGATAACGTTCCACTGTTTCATTTGACTTCCTCACAGCGACATGTTCATTTTCATTTTCATTTGTTACGGTTCACAGTTCACACAAACACAACGAAATCCCGTGTTAATAAAGAGCACTGTCACATAGTTGTTGAACACAGCCACCACAACATACAACGACAGCACCTAGCTCAAGGCTTGCTGCACGGGCTACATAACAAGAGTTCACGGAGACCAAACCAAACACGTCCGCCTCCCTCGACGGTCAGACGTAAACTCCCACGTCTTTGAAATATTGTTGAACTTAGGAAGACGGCTTCTATACATTAAGCAACATATACATCGATTGTTTCATCCTGACATCAAATGACAACAAAAATCTTTTAACACGTTTGTTGTTAAAGGTATTCTTTTCAAAACCCAATCGCGTTGTTTCCAATTGAAACTGTACAAGAAGATCGCTTGTTTACATGTCTTTAAAAAAAAAAAAAAAGAGCTATGCAAATTAAAAACTGAAGGTTTTGAAATGATGGATGCCTCTACCTGTCGTGACGTTGTCAGTGCAGGGAGGGGACAAACGCACAGGGAGAAAAAGTTGTTTGTTGTTTATGATTACAAGACAGACACCTTCAGAACATTCTTTGCGAGCTGGGGAAATAGTTTTGATTTATCACCGTCAATATCTGTATTTGCGTTAATGGTTGTCACCGAGCGTGCTCACACGCACACACTTGGATGCGTGAGCACACACACATGCACTAATGCGAACACACACACACACACACACACACACACACACACACACACACACACAAATACCCGCGCACACACACACACACACACACACACACACACACACACACACACACACACACACATACACGCACGCACGCACGCACGCACGCACCCACCCACCCACCCAACACGCACGCACGCACGCACACACACACACACACACACACACACACACACACACACACACACACACACACACACACACACACACACAAACCTAATCTCTGTCCTTTGCCATGAAGCATTTTGCAATCCTGTGACTAAATCACAAATTAGTATGATAGCATCAATAAAAAAACAAGAACAAGAATTGAAAAACAATCAGATGAATTCCATGTTCTCCATTTAGAATGGTGTCGGTCGCCAGTTCATCAATAGACAAGAAAACAACACAGGACTGTATGTTTCTCCCTGGTTTACCTGCAGAGGATACACGAAAGCGTAGAGAAAATCACAACGCCCGTCACATTTTCCGTCGAACACCTCTTTTCCTCAAAAGATCCGCTAATTTTGAACGAGCAACAGAATCAAATGATTTTCTAAAATCGATAACCCCCGTAACATATTTTCTGTGTGACAGTGATTGTTTCTGAGCCATGGCAAACACTGCAAAAGCACGATCAAAACATTGCATTTTTGTTCTGAAGCCTGCTTGTCATTTATCATATTGTTGTTTTCGATCCATTGTGTTTATCTTTCATTCAGTTTGTGACTGTATAACTTCCTTCAAATATCCAATGATGGAATTTTGCAATGATTATCAGATATGCTTTGATCACCTTTTTTTTAAATGACAGGATGAAGAAAAGCTTAACAGTAATGTAGAGAGTATGGTTCAGAAGTAAACATAACTTTACATACTGTAACTAAATACTGGAGTACATGCAATAATAAAGTGTTTTAAAGATTTCTATAATGACCCTTTCAGAACTTGCTGCATTCAATTTAAAAACGCAGCAGTAACTTCTTTCTCTGTTATATCAGACTCATGAGAATGTGTGCTTATGTGGTGCAAAACAGTCCTCATCCTGGTCATTAGGTTCACTGGCAACATTGTCTCAAAATACTGTCAGATCATGAATGAGAAACATGGAAGATGTAAATACCATTGTTCCCTTTTAATGTTGTCTAATAAAGGCTTTAGAAATGAAAGATCTCAACCTTATCCAGAATCCTATCGGGTTGCCAATGTTTGCGTGTCACACATTCAATGTCGACGTTCCTTTTGAAAAAGAAAATTCCCAGGAACTCTCTGTCTTTCTTTCATTTCTAATTATATGCAATTCTTAATGGGATGTCATCATCCCAATATTTACACTACTGTCTCAAACTGCATCCGGGTTCTTTCCTGTATTGACAGCATTCTGGGGTCAAACTGGGTTCTGCTCTGAGTTTAAAGATAGTTAAAGATCATTTACCTCGTACATGCACAAGAACTGAGCAATGCATCGTTAAATATTTAAAGGGCTTGGTCGATATCAATATCAATCACGGAAGATGCTTTTCTTTGCACCGTGAAAGTTATCGAGTGTAATATTCCACTCGAAATCATCAAATTCATTTGGTCTCACATAAATGTTTTCCACTTTAAAAGTACCCCCATTTAACCCTTTCGTCACATGAATATAGACGTTAAACTCGACATCAGCAGCCATTATGTTTGGATTCTGTTTTGGGACTGACATTTAGTGAAACACGAAACTTCAATACACAAACAGACAGCAAATAGATGCAATTTTATTAGACTTTTCTAAAGCCTTTGATAAGGTTGACCATGAGGGCCTGCTGCTTAAATTAGAACACATCGGCATTGGCGGTTCTTTGCTAAAATTGGCTAGATCATTCCTCGTTGGGAGAACGCAGAAAGTTGTTGTGGAAGGGTCGTCATCCCATTGTAAACCAGTCTTGTCAGGTGTACCACAGGGAACTGTTCTGGGGCCCTTGTTTTTCTTAATTTATATAAAATGATATAAGTAGAAATCTCTCTCCTGGAACTACTATAAGGCTTTTTGCAGATGACAGCTTAGTATATAGAACAATCAGAAGCAAGAATGATACACGCATTCTACAAGAAGATCTAAACGCTTTGCAAGAGTGGGAAAGAACTTGGAAAATGGAATTTCATCCCCAAAAGTGCCAAGTGTTGCGTATATGTAACAAACGCTCACCAATTAGATCAGATTATTCTATCCATAATACTATTCTTAAAGAAACTAATGCTGCAAAATATTTAGGCGTGATTATAGATAGTCGTCTCAAATGGAAAGAACACTACAATTTAGTATGTAAGAAAGCAAATAACATCTTAGCTTTCTTATACAGGAATATCAATGACTGCCCCCAAAAGGTTAAAGACGACTGCTACAAAACACTGGTTAGACCAGTACTGGAATATGGTTGCTCAGTTTGGGATCCTTACCATCTAAATGACATTGATAACCTCGAAAAGATTCAGAAGAGAGCAGCACGGTTCGTAACAGGGAACCACATCAGAGAAAAGGGGAATACTAGGAAGAACATGAGGAAATTAGAATGGAAACCCTTAGAAGAGAGAAGAGCTTTTATCAAACTTAATATCTTCTTCAAAGGCAGAGCTAAAGTAATTGATATTCCAATGGAACAACTAGTATTGAATAAAAGTAGCACCAGGAGTGGCGGTCAATGTTAAACCATACCTGCATCAAATATTGACAGCCACTTACATTCATTTTATCCTAGTTCTGTACGGCTGTGGAACTCACTGCCGGGTGCCATCAAGATTGCCACAAATGCAATCTCATTTAAAAAAACAAATTGATACGACAGTTTTGAGATCTGCATATTGACGATTTTATATTTTAACTTCCCCAGATATTTTACTGTTACCTGGGCCTGAATTTGGCCATTGCTTTTAACTTATTGAATATCGAGTGCGACCCCTTGTTGCCAAATTTGCTCCAGGGGCCAACAGTCTGAGTCGCACTATTTTATGCTATTTTATTTTACTTTTTAACATGCGCGCTGGTGACCTACTCGTTTTTGAGTGAACCAGTATTTTAGGAAGAAGAAGAAGAAGACATTGAGACATAGTAGCGCAGCTGACAATGCTGCATCCGGTTGGTGGTGTAACATGTAAGGTGACCCAGATCCTTGGCATCTTTCACAATGTCATTGAGATTAAAAGGAAAGAAACTTACAAACGTTCAAGGAATAATCACCCAAACCAACTGCAGCCTTACCTTTGAAGTACGACCTACCCCGTTCATTCTCACACTTGTTGTACGTTCTTATCCATATTATCATCACTTCCATTCCCATTCGACCCCCTGTGCCTGCATTGAAGTCACCAAGCCATCACACACACACACACACACACACACACACACACACACACACACACACACACACACACACACACTTTTCAAAACAAAACCGCCATGACCAGTTCTACCACCAGCAAAAGATGTAATCAATCAGTGTTGGGGTAAGGATCAGAAGAGCTTTGGGGTTTACAATCGAGTAATGTCACTGGTGTGTTTCTATGCCAAAGAGATCTTCAACGCTCTTTAACGGCTTTAACATGATTACACTGTCGTACTCACTATGCACTGATTCACCATACTGTGGAGAATATTGTCGGAGAAAGAGAGTCAAGCTTCCGACAATCTTGCTTTACCAGGTACAATAAAAGTATGATTTTGTAAGAAATACCTATGGAAAGGCGTAAAAAAAAATTCAAGTGGTTAAAAAGAAACAACCCAAACCGAAAGCATTCAAACAAGACGCATTTTGTAATGAAACAAACGGGAAAGACCTTCAAAGTCACATGTTACCCATATTTTTTGGAGACATGATTCCAGCCCGTGTCCCTGTCCTCTTTGAAATTTTCACATGCAATGTCGTGAACAATGGTTTGTTGTGGCTGCACACCAAACATTAATGCGCCAAGGCCTTGCTCAAGGAGTCCTGTATTTTAAAAAAATGGCGCAATTAGATTAGACCGTGTCTGAAAGTTGATTCTCCTTATTTCCTTTCATATGACCATCAAGGTACAAGCCAGGTGGTTCCGAGCAGACAGATGAAAATCAAAGGAAGGGGACTATTTGGGGGTTTCCAGCTGGGGCAAAGATAGGGTCACGGGTGAGCGCAAAGGCCTGAAAAGTGTGTCAACTGGGAGGAAGGTTATGTATTTGAAGATTGTTTGTGATTTCATCAGTGAAGATCACTCAAAACAAAGGAAATAATTGGTGGGGAGTTGTTCTTTTGAACAATTACCAGTTTAACACTAATTGCTCGGTCTAATTTATGGTAGGCCTCAAAGTGCTTTCATCGATTATAGTGTTTTGGTGCAAAATCATATTTGTGGCGTGCAGCCCGTTTTGGAGCAGCCTTGTGGCAGGGGACACTTCTTAAACAGGTCGCAGGGTGTAAAGTATCGCCTCTGAAATTGCATCGCTCACACTTCTATGTACTTTTGTCACATTTCTCTGTTCCATGATCAACTGCACTGTTTGTGGTGTTGTGGGTTTGACAATATCAATCTCACTGCTTTTTTTGTAATCGTTTCTGTGTTGTGTCCGTTATCGTCGGTCGTGTCGTCGATTAGTCATTGTCCAGACCAAAGCGAAAAACAAAGCAACAACAATGACAAACAAAGAAAAAAGGAGATTGGAGAGGTCGGCGGATTAAGAAAAAACTGCACAAAGGCTGAAAATGTGTTAGGAATATCTGTTCATCTCATGTGTCAGTTCCTTCAGTTTTATACTGTGTGTGAGTTTTCCTCTGTTCCAGATGGCGAATGCAATGGACCACCTTTCACGGACACTCGTTGGGTTTCTCTTCAGTAGCACATCGTCTCGTCTGCCCTGAGGACGTCGACGACAGGCGCAGTCATTGCTACCCAAGGCTGCGATTCATCTTTTCTGTCATCAGGTATCTTTGGAAAGTCACCCTGGCGCAGCCCATCCCTCTCCACGTCGGATGTGCTGATTAA
>CM031619.1:26302161-26312161 GCA_018398815.1 Conus ventricosus
TTTTAAAAAAAGAAAAAAAAAAAGCTGCATCAGTGTACGCTTCTTTGAATTCAGCGGAAGTTAACTCTTCTGATAAGCACGTAAAATCTGATGAAAACGAAGTTCTTGCGCTTTCTGCCTTTTTTCCAATATGATGTTTAGTGTGTACAGGAGAGGATTGACCACTGAGTTGATGGGCAACACGATAACCGCTGTAGCCACGTTGACCTCCCCTGGAATGGTGACGTCAGTGGCTGCAAGCAGACCGCAGAGACCAATAGGAAACCAGCACAGGAAGTCTGACATGGCGATGGAAAAGAGACGTCTGGCGATGACCGAGTCTTTGGATCCGACCTTCTCCTTGCCTTTAGTCTCTCCTGTCCGTTCCGACATGGCGTTCGTCTTGACTGTCCAGTAAATGAGACACTGCCCCACTGCCACGACAACGAAGACGACCAGGTTGCAGACGATCACGACACCGAAGGAGTAACTGTGCCCAGCGAAATCAGCCCTGGTGACAGGCAGCGGAATACAGATACCCGTCTGATGATAGAACTCCCAGTGTGACGTCACAGGAAGGAGAGGGACCGAAGCCAGGACGAGTCCCAGTGCCCACACGATGACGCAAGCTGCGTGGGCAGATGTGACGTCAAACTGGTAAGGACTGAAAGGAAAGCGCAGCACGAGGAGGCGATCCAGCGTGATGAGGCAGATTAAGAACGCCGACACCTCCGAGGACAGAAACGACAAGAAGCCAGCAAGGCTGCAGACTGAACTCCCTTTCCACGCAGTTTCATTCCAAAGGTACACACCGGCATAAACCTGGTCCGCCACCCCAATGATGGCAAGGTACACGCCCATCACAAAGTCAGAAACGCACAGATGAAGAACGAAAGCCGTGAAACCTGTCTTGACGTTCTTGGATAAAAAGCACACACGGTAGACAAAGCTGCTGAAATTCCCAAGAATAGCAAGCAAAGCAAATGCTGAAAGAACGCATCGGTAGGCAAGAGACTTTAACAAGTCATCACATGATGAAATTTCGTCAGACGGAGCGTGACAATCGCCTCGGAAATTTTCTGGTAAGACAACGGAACAACACAGCCTGAAATTATCAGCATAGATGCTCTTAAGGCTGTTCATACTTTTCATGAAGTTTGGACTGAAATCAGATATTGGACAGCCCCGCAGATCCAAAACATGAAGATTTAAAAATATATTGCTTCCCTGCAGTGACTTCAACTTACTCCAAGACAAATCCAGATACTGCAATTTCGGCAGAGCAGCTGACAAGGAGCTCATATCGAGAGTGTCTGACTTTACCCGAGACAAATTAAAAACTGTTAATGAAATTAAAACATAACTGTGTTGCTCATCAAAAAGATGACCCGACATAGGATTACCAGCTAGGTTTAGTTTCTGGAGATGAGGAATTCTTGTAAAGTGACTGATGTTGACAGAACGTAGCAAATTGTAACTTAAATCCAGACTGTGAAGATTGGGCAACTGGAAGCTGGTTAAATTTCTCCAAGAACATGCTTGAAAACCCAGATAAATCAGCATAGTGTTGTTTGTGACGTCACCCTGATCTAGTCCACTTCCCTTGGCTTCCAGGTAGCGTAGTTGTGGAAAAGAACTGGGTTGGAAATGATGGGTGCAGGTGAAGGCCAGGCCGTGACACGAACAGGACTCGGGACAGGTCACGATCTCACACATCAGTTCATCATCATGCAGAGCACATTGTGGTATGCCGTCGCACAAATGATTCACGTGCAGGCAGACTGTCCTGTCAAGGTCACGACAGCGGTAAAAGCCTGGACACCTGTAGTGCTCGCACTGTGCTTCGTCTTCATGATCTGGACAGTCGTTGATCAGGTTACATCTGACGTAGACAGGGAGACAGTAGCCCTGGTCATGACACTGAAAGTGGGTGTCCGGACATGGGGGGTTTTCGCTTTGCACTAGAGCAGTGATGGTGAATGTTCCCGGTATGTCAAAGTTGATGACAGCCGGTGGGTGACGTACCTTCTCCACGTATCCAGTACGTTTTATCTCATCACAGCCGTCTTCATCAAGCTTCGTCACACAGTCGATATACCCATCACATTTTTTCTTGATGACCACACACTGAACAGAAGTCATTAGAGAAAACGAAATAACAAACAGATGTATGTGAAAATGTTTGTGAGAAGTACTGAAAATATTAAAACACAGCTAGTTGAATGATAGTACAGGCACACACTAGAAACGTGTTTAAACTGTTCACATTGACCGGCACATTTATTGCAGTAGGCCTACCGTACAACTGATACTTTTGAGGAAGCAACGTAAGTTTATTGCAGTAGGCCTATCGTACAACTGATACTTTGAGGAAGCAACGTAAGTTTATTGATGCTGGTGAGTTAGTTGAAACAGACTTAAGTTTTGTTCAGAACTGTAATCAACACATCCCACAAGCATTTGCTTATGCCGCATTTGTTGACTGGTGCACCAGACCATCAACCATAATCTAATTTGTTATTATTTTCCCAAGCACCGTAAATTCTAATGAGGGGATGTCTGCATCTAATGCAGCATGAAGAGAAAAAGGCCAGGAAGAGAGACTATTGACAGAAATAACCATACTGAAGATCAACGTCAATGACAGTTTCAGTTTCAGCTTCAAGGGGGGGTCACTGTGTACGGACTAGTCCATATACACTACAGCTCATCCTCTAAGTTTTGAGGCCACACTGCGCAAGATTTAAAGCTGATTTTAAGTATCTAGATATGGCTTGGAGGCCCATACAATTAAGAAGGGCACACCTGAAACATAAGTACAGCAGGCACTGATTGACATCACACACTAATACGGCTTGCATCAGATCTACGACCCACTTACCAGAAGAAATACTCGCCTGGGTTTGGTTGGTTTTTGCTTCAAATCCAACAATCCTCAAAGCATCAGTCAGTGTATCCGGGCTATCAGACCCCATGACCTAAGTATCAGAAACTCTTGAGTCAAACCATGCACATCACAGACATTCCCTAGAATAAGCTTTTTGTTGGGTAAGGCAGTTTGGGATGGAATGAGTGTGGCAGCTGAGGGATCAGTATGAGAGTGTCCCACCTGTTTAAACAGGGACAGTATGAGAGTGTCCCACCTGTTAAACAGGGACAGTATGAGAGTGTCCCACCTGTTAAACAGGGACAGTATGAGAGTGTCCCACCTGTTAAACAGGGACAGTATGAGAGTGTCCCACCTGTTAAACAGGGCGACAGATGCTAAAACTTTGTGGATGATCTTCAAGGGTCAGATTTTGAAGACTAGTCACAAGCGCATTCCATCCATGATGCGTTTTGGAAAATACCCTCCACCTTGAAATAGTCCCCACTTGGAAATAGCACCCACCTGAAAATAGCCCCAAGCTGAAGATAGCCCCCACTTGGAAATAGCCCCCACCTGAAAATAGCCCCAAGCTGAAAATAGCCCCCACTTGAAATGGCCCCCACCTGGAAATATTCCTCACCTGAAAATAGCCCTTAGCTGGAAATAGCCCCCACTTGGAAATAGCCCCCACCTGAAAATAGCCCCAAGCTGAAAATAACCCCCACTTGAAATGGCCCCCACCTGGAAATATTCCTCACCTGAAAATAGCCCCTAGCTGGAAATAGCCCCCATATGAACAGGCTGGTAAGGAAGAAGAAGAGGCTGTCGCGACAGGCAGGAACACACGCGTGGACTCATTACTGACACGTCAAAAGATAATGTATGTATTCCTTCTGTTGAGTCTAGTGTGACCTTGGGACCCTGTCACAAACAATGGACTTCAGCAAAATGACTTCAAGCCTTTTTCGGAGTACGTCAGGTCACAGAGACAGGATGACTTTGGGGTGGCGCTAATCAAACTGTATGGAGCACTCTCTGAGTACTGGAAAAGTAAGGCCAGCATACTGGTTGAGCAGTTTAAGCCTCTATATAACCTGTTCCTTAGCACCCTTGAGCCGACATGCAAGTCTTTGTTTTGATGTGAGGCACCCAGAGAAGTGGAGTATCAGAAGAAGTGCAGGGGGCCGGAATAGCTGAGTGGTAGTGCGCCGGACTCATGATCTTGGTGATCCTGGGGTTGCGGGTTCAAATCTCCGCCACGCCATTGTAGTACAGGTGGATTTTTCCCTTGCAGTTTACTTTGGTTCTGACGCCATTTCCCATAAAGTCCTTCGAATGAGACTATAAACCGAGGTTCCATGTGTGAACGCACGCATAACATCTTGCACACACGTAAGATCCCATCACCAACTTTCGGAAGAGAAGGCCAGAGATATTCCGTTGGTATGGATGACAAGTTACACATAGCATGCATTTCCCCGAAGTTGGAGTATAGCTGTCGTAATGGCGGGATAAAAAAAAAACGGTCATACTCACAAAACTCCACTCCCTTTGTTGGGTAGATGGGATAAATCCTTGCCAGTCTATACAGGGAGCGTCCCCAGGGGTTTCAGCCTGCATGAGCAGAAAAAAAAGAAAAGAAGGGCAGAGCTGGTGAGCCTGAGCACAGATTCGGGGAGTTCTGAAACAGACTCTGGTTCAGAGCCACAGACAGCAGAAAACCAGAAAGTGCAGAGAGCTTGTACTGTATTCGATGGAAAACAGGCCACCCGTGGAGACAGTGAAGGAGAGGAAGCGCGTTGTCAGATTTAGAAGCTCTGCCTATCAGTCTGGCAGCTTATCCTGATTTCCTTGAAGTCTGGCGTGTTTGGGAAGACATTTTAAGAATAATTCTTCTCCAGTCTTCCAAAAACAAGGACAAGCAAGTTGAAAGACAACAAGATGCAAAGCATATAAAAGTACTCCCAGTTTCTGTTCCTGAAAAAGCGTCACAAACAAACATGCTTCATAATGTATTTGACGTCACAATCAAACATGCTTCATAATGTATTTCATCACAGAGATATTCCATAAAGAAGAAAAATCGTATTGGGCCACTATAGCCATTAGTAACGGCTATTCTGGTAAAATAAAACATCGGGCATCATCCGTGATCCATAATGAACATTCCTACAATTTCTCAGAAAGATCGGCCCAGTAGTTTTGTCTGGAGCGAGTGGAACACATTTTGACCACGGACAGACACACAGACAGACAAATTTTGACCACGGACAGACACACAGACAGACAGACACACAGACAGCATTTCTTCGTTCCCATTCTAAAGTACTCTCTGTTCTATAAGAACTGGGAGTAAAAACACGACGCGTTTCGACCTCTTAGGTCTTCTTCAGGCAAGATAAACAACGTTCAGGACACTGGAAATGAAGGACAAACAAGCATTGTCCTGAACTTTGTTCATCTTGCCTGAAGAAAACTGACAGGTCGAAACCCCGTCCTGTTTTGTCTTGTAACTTGTTTGTCCTTGTTTTTGGCAGACTCGTTAAGATTTGTTCTTGAAATTCAATTAACATTCCATCTGCAGTCACCTCACGTTGCAACTATATTTGGGAAGGCCGAAAAAAAGAGAGTTACAGTGACCAGTTCCTCGAGAGGACAAAACGTGTTCGGGCTGCATCAGTAGACAGGTAGCGATGCATAGAACTGATCTTACAGCAGGTCCAGATGGGCAACTCTACTGAGTTGTGCAATGTGCATTTGGAAGGAAAAAGACTGGTCAAGAGTTCCACCAGAGTTGTCCTTGCCCTCCAAAGTCCGTGGACACAGGTGTGCTTCCAGAGAATGGGATCAAGGCAAATGTAGCTCCGACGTTCTAAACAGGGGACGAACACTTGGCCGAACATCTTAGTGTCATGCAAGGTGGTCACCAGACGAGACAGTGCGATAACCACGAAGGACTCGATCATATCAACCAAGGATTCAGAAAGGTTTCCCATATGAAACCCAGCTTGTCAAAACAAAGCACGACCTTTGCAAAAGTTCTGATCAAAGAAAAGAAATCAAACAGACAATGCCATACTTGATATTTCAAAGGTGCTCGACTCCATGCTACACTCGTAGCTGCTTGATGATATTGGACAGTCGTGGGATCAGAGGAAACCCGCGCAAGTAGCTCAAAGCCTTTCTTATTCAGAGGAGTATTCTTCTTCTTCTCCTGTCGTCGTTCTCTTTTGGTTGCGTCAGATCTTCAATCCAGTCGCCCTGCAGTCTTCTCGAGGTCTTGGCGGCAGCCCCAAAGCTGCATTTGCAGCTCTGCCCTCTCGGGCCTGGCTTGACGCCATTGAACATCATGGGCTGGACAGTGTTGGAAGATGTGTTCTGGGGTCTGAGATAATTGCCACACGGACATTCATCTGTGTGGGCAATGTTAATTCTGATGAGGTGGCTCAGCAGTCGGCAGTGGCCAGTTCTTAGTCTGAAAAGCATTGCTGGTATCTATGGAGATGATGGATTAGATTAGCACCACTGTCTGCACCCAGCCTTCTCTTTCATTGGTTTTGAGATTGGTTGTGGATGATAGTTTTGGCCTCTCAGTAGGTCACTGGGTGGCTGAACTGCTCCATATTCCTGCCTTGGACATAGCGTCAACCCTCTCATTCCCAGTGATCCCTCAGTGGGATGAAATCAACTGGAGAACAATGGTGAATCAGAGGAGTACGAAGGTGTTAGCCGACGGCCAGACATCCCACACACGAAACAGCTGCGTCATGGGTCTACCAAGGTATCGTTCTAGATCCAGTGTTGTCTTCTCTGTCACATCAGCAAGCTCTCTGCATGTGTCCAATCCCAAATACGTTTTTTTCCCATAGATTGCCGGCCGTAGTGGGAAACTAAAGTGGAGGCAGACTACACAACCCGCCAGAGGATGGTATCTGTCCACCAGACGCCTGACCTCTGACTGGATGCACACGAACACATATGCCTGTCTGCACCTGACCAGAGGTCAGATGTCCATCTCCATTCAAGCCTGGTACAGCCAGCCCTCAATCCATGCATAGTAATAAGCAGAAGGAGAATATTTTGAAGCTATTTTCTTTTTGCATCACTTGCTGCTTTTATTAAATGAATTTTGAATGATTTGGTGATTCTTTTTTTCAGTATTGTTGTCGTCTGACAGCATGGGCCAGTGAAATAGTGTTACAGTTAGGCATGTTCTAGATGAGACTGTAGCGGACGATCACAGCAAATTAACGCGTAAGTACCACAAGTACATAAATTTCTTTACTCGCACAGAATATGACAGAGCACCCAACCAGAGGTCAGACGTCCATCTCCATTCAAACCTGGTACAGCCAACCCTCAATCCATGCATAAGTAATAAGCAAAGGGACAGTACTTTCAAGCTATTTTCTTTTTGTGTCATTTGCTGCTTTTATTAAATGAATTTTGAATGATTTGGTGATTCTTTTTTTTTTTCAGTTTTGTTTTCGTCTGACACCATGGGCCAGTGAAATAGTGTTACAGTTAGGCATGTTTTAGATGAGACTGTAGCGGACGATCACGGCAAATTAACCTGTAAGTACCAAAAGTATATACAGTTATTTCCTTGCACAGAATATATTTCATTACGACAGAGTCAAGTTATTGCATTTTATCACGGATGTAATAATACAATACATTGTGTTGGAATGTGAAGCACTGATGAGGGGTCTGTTGGCCCCTAATTATCAAAGAAACACGTGAAAATGCAATATGTAATAGAAAGAAAATGTCATAGAAATGCTATTCCGCAGACTGAAAGAGACAAACAAACTGCAAGACAAAACGTGGCGCGTTTTGGCCTCTTTGGTCTTCTTCGGTCAAGGCACACCACATTCAAGACAATGGAGACAAAGAACGAACAATCACCCATCTCCTCAAGCTGGGCGCAAATTGGATGGATGGCACATCTATCTTGCGCTCAATTTCTGTTCCAAACTCTTGACTTAGCTTGACCCAAAGAGAAACAATACTACACTCAGGACCTTTCCTGTAATACACCACTTCTAGCACTAATCGTAAAGATTTAGAGAAAATACTACCTGGGGAAAAAAGGGAAATCAAATCTTGGTACCACAACTTTTCACTCAACAACAATGTTTGAATCATACCAAGAAGTTTCCAAAGAAGTTCGTTTACACTATCAACAGTGAAAAAATCAATCTCAATATTTACCTTACAAATAATATTAAAAACATCAAAACAAACGTGTCTATCGTGTCGACCAAATTGATTTCATAGACATAAATCTGTAGTGCCCACTGAAGAATCAGTTTGGAAAAGTACGCAATCTGGATATATGAATTACGCAGCATGGATGTGGAAAACAGAAATTAAAATGTTTTACCTAGATTAATTTCAATCACCATTAATGCTCGAAAAAGCGCTACAGTCTCCTCAAAGTTACTTCGATCAACAGTTGAGTATCAGAGGACAATTCGCGTGATGTCATATTCTTTAAGTCATTCAGTTGACGCTTGCATTGATTTTTTTTATCTTTAAGATAATCTGATCGTTACCATCACTTTCATCGTTGTTCAAGGCCATTACTATACAATGTTCAATCATAGTTGATATCCAGTGTATCATCCTACCCCTCTCTCCCTCTCCCCCCCCCCCCCCCCCTCTCTCTCTCTCTCTCTCTCTCCTCTCTCCCCCGCACCACCACAATTTTGAACAGACTCAAAATTATGGCCCTTCTACACCTGTCCCAACATCTTCACACTTTAGTCCAACACTTGACATTGTGAGTTAGGCTTCACATCATGTAAAGTGCTGTCAAAACTGGAATGCAGACATTTTTTTCTCTGTAGTAGTCTACATCCCCTGCAGTTGAGTTGTTCTTCAGCTTGTAATTTTTGAGGACTATGCCCTTATGTTATTTCTATCAGTCTTCTCGACTTGTTGGTTGTGGTCAATGGAAAACAAAGAATGACCACAAAACGTGAAGATCCGAAACACGATGACAGCTCATTTACATTACAGTCTTCTACAGGGAAACTGAATAGCGACTTGAAGGAACAAGGAAAAAAAGTGTCACAGGGAAATATTGTCCTCTCTCTCCTCTCTCTCTCCTCTCTCTCTCTCTCTCTCTCTTCTCTCTCTCTCTCTCTCTCTCTCTCACACACACACACACACACACACACACACACACACACACACACACACACACACACACACACACACACACGCTCATACACACACACTTACACACATTAAAGTGCACGCACACTTCCACACACACACACACACACACACACACACACACACACACACACACACACACACACACACACGTATGCATGCATGCACACGTGCGCACGCACACATAAACAAGTGAGCATGCACACACACACACATACAGAGAGAGACAGAGACACAGACACAGACAGAGAGAGAGAGAGAGACAAAGACAGAGGGAGAGAGGCCTATTTATATGTTAACTGATTTGTTGATCGATGAATTAATTCTCTTTCTTTCCAATGGTAGAAGATTAATGAGAAGATGCTTTTTTCCATCTGGCCAGAGAGAGAGAGAGAGAGAGAGAGAGAGAGAGAGAGAGAGAGAGAGAGAGAGAGAGAGAGAGAGGGAGGGAGGAGGGAGGGGAGTCAATATTTGATCATTTTATGAAATGGGCAAAACACTTTGTTTTTTGTTGGTTTTTTTTTTTTTTTTTTGCTTTGTTATTTTATGAAACAGACAGCTGATAAGGCTACGTCTCGATAGATCCCCGTCTCGGTAGATCCCCATCTTGGTAGATCCCCATCTCGATAGATCCCCCACTACATGTGGACGAATTTCCGTCTCGGTAGATCCCCGTCTCGATAGATCCCCATCTCGGTAGATCCCCGTCTCGATAGATCCCCCACTACATGTGGACGAATTTCCGTCTCAATAGATCCCCGTCTCGGTTGATCCCCATCTTGACAGATCCCTGTCTCGATAGATCCCCATCTCGGTAGATCCAAAAACAATAACGGTGATCCATCGAAATGGGGATCTATCAAGACGGGGATCTATCAAGACGGGGATCCATCGAGACGGGGATCTATCGAGATGGGAATCCATTGAGATGGGGATATATCGAGACGGGGATCTATCGAGTGCCCCCCC